>BSBM01000729.1:7822500-9022500 GCA_027924585.1 Larix kaempferi | reverse complement strand
GAGCCGTAAAAACAGAATTTTTGAAGATAATAGCTAAGGAAAGAGCCATGGGGTCCAAGGCTAGACTAGAGTTGTAAAATGCAAGCAAATTAACAAGTACAAAACTAAAAATAACCACAAGTATTCTATGGGAATCGAGCTAGTGGAGTCGCCAAAACTGTAGCTGGGGTTTTCACACCAGCTCGTTCTAAAGAGCACCTACTAAGGATTCAGGAAACCTTAGTAGGAGTTCAATAATGAATCAAAAATAATAATATGTAAGATGTGACATGTGCAAGTGATAACATAAAAATAAACCTAACAATAATAGTAAAAAATAAACAATCATGAGGAACTCATTTATGGAATTTGAAATTTTTTGTATTAATGGGAAAACAAGGGTTTGCAATGGTGTTTACCTCAAATGGTGAAGTTGTTGGATTCCTTGCAGCTGTACGAATAGTAGTGCACCGGATCTCCAAATTTCCTTTCCCTTCTCCAAATTCTCAATAGGTGGCGAAGACTCAACTGAAATGGGGAACAAAAGCTCAAGGTGATAGGCTAAATTTCAATAGGAATTTCGGCAGCATAAGGGTATGAAGAGTGATTGATGGATGTGAAATGGGGGGCCTCCATCACCTTTTATAGAGATTTTGGGTGGTGGAGTATTGACCCATGGTTTTGGCAAACCAATAGTATTGGTAAATGGTTTTAGGGTTTTTCCCTCTTTTTGAATTTATTTTTGACTTTTTCCCCTTTTTTCTTTTATTTGGGGAATTTTGGACCCTTTTTTGAGGCTTTTTGACCTTTTTTGGAGGAATTTAATTAATTGAGGAGAGAAATAATGATTTTTTCCCTTTGGGTTACCAATTAAGGGTTTTTTAGGGTTTTGGAGGCCAAAAATGTAGGAAAAGTGGACAAATGGGTTATGTGACTAGGGAGATGAGCTAGTGAACAATTTTTGGGTGTTAACAATATCTATGCTTTGTCACGGCATATGAAACTCATAGGAAACAAAGTATGGTGTCGAGCCAATAGGGGATTTATTGAAAAATGACATGAAGAATGGTTTCGAAGGAATGTGTGAAGTATATGAATCACTCGTTGCATTGGTATGCATTTTCATTTACGCAGTCATGTATATTATATTATCTATATTTTTTCATATACTCATTACCTTTTATTTTTATGCTTGTAGATGAAACATTTAAATGTGGAATGAAATGAATCCAGTCAACAAAAAATTTCAAATAACCAAAAAACAATATCCCCTTAAAGTAATGAAGAAATGAGGCATGCAAGTAGCTCGAGTGACAATAGAAATTCAAGCAATGATTGATGATCAATACATTTAAATGTTGTTATTGCAAGTTATATATTTTAGAATTCCTCTTTATGAAAAGAAAACATTTTGTTTAATGTGGACATATCGTCCCAATTGGATGGCGACAAGTTATCAATAATTGTAACAAATGGCTGTTCTGAGTGTGCTCTATATAGAGCCCTTGGGTGCCTTGAAGTGCTAGGATATTTTTGTTTTAAATAGATGACAAAGCTCTAATGTGGCTTTGATCAATTGGCATATGCTTGTGTTATCCATAGGGTTTCGAATGAATCCCACTTATCACATGTAGGTCATTCTTCTTTACAACATCCTGATCTCAAGCCTTGATGGCCTTGTTGGGGAGTAGCCACTGGAATCCCATCCGTTTGGTATGTTCATGGAAATAGATTCTCAAAAGAAACTGATTGGGTGCTCCACTGCCACCGCATACTCTAAAGAATATATAGAAAATTGAAAGGGAGGAGATGTAAATAAACTCAGCACCCCCACAATCTCAGACACTAGGTAAATATCAGACCAGTGCAACCTCAGAAAATGCATCGCAAATTTTGTAATTGTTCCACGGTATGGAATAAACTCAACTCTGAATCATAAAAATATTCAACACATGCAATATCACACTATAATATGTAAATTTATGAGATTGTGTCCATTTGAAAAATACCTAATCTCGTGGATTAACCACAAATGGAACCCTAAGGGGAACTATGACCTAAAATTGGGCTCAAAAGGATTCTCCATGGTCATTCTTGACAATCTAGAGGATTAGATAGTAGTTTTTTTAGGGTGACCCATATTTCTTCAACTCAGCTAGTCTCTACATGAGACCCTAGATGGAGCACTCTAGCCCTAACAATGAAGACTTTAAAGAGGAAACAATATGGATAAGTGTTTACTCACTTCCACAAGAATATTGGGAACTAGAAACCCTTGTAGGTATCGATAACACTCTCTGTCACTTTATAAAAGTCTCTAAGGCCACTCAACATGGCCACTACACTTCCTTCGCAAGAATTTTTGTTTACATGAATATATCTTAGCCCCTCCCTGAAGCCATATGTCTAGACTATAGAGATTCAGAATGGATCCAAACCCTCGACTATGATCACATCCCCTTTCGTTGCATAAAGTTCCACGAACATGGCCACCTTTTCCAAGACTACCCTCTAAACCATATCCCCTTAAACACCAAGCATTCAAAAGAGAAAGATGCAGATGGTTTTGAGAAATTCAATAACAAGCAAATAAACAACAGAAAAAAACCCCACCAACTACCCAAAACCTCCATTCCAAACTCCAACTAGTAAGATGCCCTCACAAATAATATGGATGAGGGGAAAACCTCCAAATCTCCGATTCAAGAAGATCAACTCAAAAATCCAACAGAAAATTAAGCTTACGAGACTGATATTCCAGATCTCCCAGAGGAAATGGAATACATTGATCTAAGAGAACATGACCTCCAAGGGATTAAAGAATCTTGCAAACAGAAAACCCCATCCTAGAACCTCCCTTAGAACTCTTTAAGGAAGCAGTCATCAAGCCTAGAACTACACCAACCGATGAAATTCCTTAAATTGAATTCCTAAGGAATTTATTGGTGGTAAAATAAATTACTATCAACCAGTGAGGTTATATGAAAATAAATACTAGAAATCGTATTAGAATTTTTGTTATTACAAATTATATAAAAGAACTAAAGAGGTTTTGAACTTACTTGTAGTAGCCTTCCTAGAGCTCCCGAAGTTCACTTCATGCCTGTTGTCCATTCTCTAATCGAATACTTGGGTTCCACTCTCCACCCAACCCAATCCCCTCAGCTTACAGTCTATATTTCTTGAGCTCCAACCCATAATCTATGCCAACCGATAACTTCCCTTGGTAAGTCCCTCTCTAAAAAATCCTTTCTCTCTATTCCACTCATCCTCCCTTCCTACCAAACTACATGTGTTCCCTTCTTCACCGAAGTCCTCCCTTCAAATGTCCTTTACCTCATGGATAACTCCACTTGGCATCCATGCAAGGAATCCTTGCATGTATGACAAGTGGGGTGGTCCTCCATTAACACTAAATATTTCATTACATATGTATATTTTTATTTGTGTATTGGACCATTTGATAATATTAGCTAACGAGCTTTGAAATAATATAATATATATTTTAGTGCATTTTTATTTAACCTTGAAACCATATGTTACTTGAATTAAATGTACTTATTTATGTTAATATTTAATTAATGTGTTTAATATATCTATAAAGGGCATTACATACTTCGCCCCTTAAGAGAATTTTATCCTGAAATTGTTTTATTTTATTGGTAGTCGATAGTGAACTTATGTTTCCACACACTATTAAATGATATGTACCTAGATAACTAGTACTATTGTGTAGGTGAGCAGGTTACTCATGTGGCCATCATGGGTAAACCTTACACCTACACTAATATAATAATGTAAGAAATATATCTCCCTAGAACAATTGCATGCTTCTGGTTTAAATTTACAATTATTTGTTTTAAATTTTATGGTGAGACATTAACTTTTAATTTTTACTCAATTTACCAAAAATACCAAAATCTTCACACACCCTCTCCCCATAATCATACCATCAGATCAACCTCCTAAATCTCATCAACACTCTAGATGGTCCCACTCACCATGGCATGTGCCCTCTACTGCAACTAGTATAATGGTCACGCATTGTGGTGTGACTACAGCGGGCATTAGAAGTCTCATCATAGCTCTGAGGAGATTCAAGTTCAATACTTGCTCAATTTCTGACTTCTGGCATCAAGTTAAGCCTTAAGGCCTTCCGACCTTCTTTGGGCTCTATGTCGCCAAGACCTCATCTGGAGGGTACTAGGCATATAGTCTAGTACACTATCCTACGTACACTAGGCATCTCAAATGGTTGGCTAAAAACTCCCTCCACAACACCCATCAGCCACAACCCCAGGCATCAAAAGTCTTACATCAAAACTCCATTAGTGAGTATAGCCTTCACCTAATTCATGGAATTTTGGTTTCCAATGCGGAAAGGACTATTCGCATAGATTACTGGTTGAGATTGGAACTATAGTATTCGGTTTCCCATAAAGAGTTAAACCATAATGTGTTATAAGAATATATCCTCCCTTGTCGATATTGGATCCGACGGGATCATAGGATGAACTTGCCTTCAAGGCCCCAAGGTGAATTTCCTGTCACTCCACCTCCCATCATACCATTACAGCATTAGTAAATTATAATATTAGAGATACAATCACCAATATGAGTATCAAGGAACTACATGCTACCTCATATCATCATGAAACATAATGTTAAAATATAGACATCATAATCATGTCTAATTATTAACATCATAAAATATATTGTGTACAAAGAAATGCGGCAAGTGTTGAATGCTGCTCGGTGAATGATATATCAAAGAGGACATAAAGTCATCCATTATCCAACATGAATCATCAATTAATTGCATGTTAAATTCTATAGAATATCATGTTTTACAACGTGTTGTTGCTGCAACACCCCCCCCCCCCCAAAATTTGTTTTTGTAAATATTGGGGCCCCTCCTTTTAGTTTTGAGAAAATTTTACTTAGAAGTTAAGCCCCATCCTAGAAGGTATTTTTTTATACTTAGTTTTTTCTAAAAGAAATCTAGCCCTTAAGTCTGTTTTTGTTTTTCTTTTAAGTAAAACTCAGCTTTCATAGCCGAAACAACGGCGCAACTCACCGAGTTGGGCCGCAATGCTCGGACCTTTTTGTTAAGTTTTTAAAGCCTTCCCCGTTTCGTCGCAACTCATTGATGTTATAGGTCAAATATGCACTTCTCCATCCGTGATCACCTTGAGTTGTAGATCACACAAAAGGACAACTTGGATTGAAGAGCATGATGACCTTAGATGACACCTTGGCCTGATTCACCTCCCTGCAAGTTGGCAAAACCGTAAAAAACAACATATTTTGACATGGGCGCTACTCTACTTCAATAAACTAGCGCACATGCTCTACTCTAGTGTACAATAGTAGCTCACACCTCCTCATGGGCGCTATTCCTCTTCAATAGAATAGCGCACAACATTTAAAAAGTGACAAACGCTAGTATTTAATGTTGTAGTCACGCCCTGGGCGCTACTCCACTGTGAAATAGTAGCGCACACCTTAAAATATGATCAAAAAATAATTAATTTGACGAATGGGGATTAGTTGTAGTTGGTTTCTCAACTTCCCTAACTTCCCCTTCAACCACCTCTCAACCTGAACTGACTTCCTTGTCCTATAGATACAAGGAGGATTGAAGAGAGGGGTTAGACATAGAGACATTTTATATATGAGAGCCATTGAGAGAATCTTCTATATGAGAAGCTTGCATTGAAGGAGGTTATGCTGGAGAAATTTTGAAGTCAGAGAGGAGCAGGAGCCTAGGATCAGGTTGCATGAGCATGCTGCAAAGTCAGGTATACTTTGCATCATTCACATGTTTTTGACAATAAAAGGTTGAAGCATATTTCCCGTCCCAAATCAAGTGCTTATTGGATTATGTATTTGTTTGGATCAATGTTGGTTAATTCTTGATGTTTGAATTACTTATCAATTCCATCATTATTATATTGGCCAAGATACGCTGAGAAAGGTCTTTTCGTTGCAGGATTATCAAACGGGAGATTGGATTGAGGATCAAGTGCAAGATTGGATAAAAGCTAGGATCAAACTTCGTTCAAAGGTATGTCCTCAAGACCTATAATCTATTTCCATTCATAAAAATCTCTATAATGCAATTAGTATGCTTACCTGTCACCCCCTTAAGTTGATAATGTCCATTTCCTCATTATAGGGTAGTATTTCCCGCCAACAGAATGGAAACTCCGCTGGGGAAAGCCTAACTGCTTAGGGGTATCCAAGGTCATTTCTTTAGTTTTGTTTGAAGGTATTTGTTCAATTTCTTGATTAGAATCAGTTTTTAGGCTTTGTTTGACCCTCCTTGGCTCTTACAGACCCTTCCTGGCCCTTTCAGACCCTGGTGGACCCAAGTTGGGGGGTTTTAACCCCATTTTTTCAACATTTCCCACTTATGCACTACGGTTGTGATGCACAGTAGTGCCCATGCGCTAGGTTTCTTCTGCACAGTAGTGCCCATGCGCTAGGTTTCTTCTGCACAGTAGTGCATTCCCTGTTATGGGCACTAGTATGACTCATACATAGTAGCGCACACATTATGGGCTTGATTTTTTGGGTTGTGGACCCAACTTTGGGGGTTGTGGCTGCATTTTTGGGGTCCCTAATGACCCTAGGTCTGAGTTAAACCACTGTGAGTGGTCTCCTATCCTTGTACTGATCCTATGTTCATGATTTGGACCTCTTTTGATCAATTTGGGCTTGTTTGGAAAGTTTTGGGGCTTGTGGACCCAAGTTGGGGGTTGTGGACCAGTTTGGTGTTTTGTACCCTAATTTGAGTCTGACTGAACCTACTTGCTCCATTTTCATTGGATTGAAACTTTCATATTCTACTTGATCCTGTTTGTATCTATTGAGTGAAATTTCTCTTTATATTGGTTTCTTATCCTCCCTTATGCTTTTAGTTTTCTTTTGTAGTGAAAGCTCAAGTGTTTTGGCTGTTGTTCAAGACCTTGTTTGCATTCTTTATGTGCAGACCTGACTTTACCAAACCATACTTCTTTGTAGGTCATTTGTTGTGTTTGGGTCTAAAAGTAGTTTTCGTACTCTTTTCCCAATGGTTGGCATGCTTACATCAATAAGAATATGAAAGTCATATTGGTAGCTTTTACTGTTTCAATAAGGAAACCTGAAAGTTCTTCGCTTTTTCTTTGATAGTAGGTTAGTTTCAGTTTTGTTTCTTACCATTGAAAAGCATAAAAAAAAATTGATTTATTTTCTGAGTAGAGTACCTTGCAAGTGGCTTAAAGGATTTAAGAGTGCTTTGCATTCAAAAAGAAAAAGTTTTATTTTGCATACCTATTTTCTTGAGTAGCTGAATTCTTAGGTTTTGAGTTTAATTTTGTACATTTAGACTTTATTTTTACCTTTTTTGCATTCGAAAGATATTGCATTTGCATATGCATTCTAGATCGTAATTTTAAGACTTGCATTGAAAAGAAAAGATTTGCTTAGTGGTAAGCATTTCATTTCAGTATTCTATTTCTATTATAACCACTCTCAAACACCCACTACCTTTTTGAGTAAGCAAGTAACCTTTAAAATGAACCCTAATAAAATGTACTAGTAACATTTTCTTTTCTAGGTTACACTATACACCAACTAGTCTTGGTTAGGATCTTGGGTTTAAAACACCTTAAACCACCCAAGATCACACATTACGTAAAAATCATAGTTCGACTATCGCAGGTAAACCAACTTCATTCAAAACTTGCTTGGGATCTATGCAGTAGGTCTTGTGAGATCATATTTTTGGGAATACACCTCCTACTTTCTGTTTCGAGCATATACCAGGATTGGATCGCATTTGGGGAATCTTTTGAGTTTCGAGCTCAGTTACCCTGCCCACGCCTTCTAATTCGACCAGAGACTATTCCCCCAGGAGTTTTTGGTGTGGTCGTATCCTTAGTATCTGACCATAGGTTCATACACAGGTGACGGCGGAGGGTTATATCTATTGTACCTAGGACAGGCGTGGGAGGAAATCCCTTGCAGGTCTTTGGGAGGGAGGTTGGGTGATTCCAGTGCTTGCACCCTTAGTCATTGTATTGTGGACCCCGGGTAACTATTCTTCATCCTTCGTTGATCTGTTCTTGGCCCTCATCATCCCAGACTCTTCTCCGGAAGGCATCTGTTTGCCTGGTTTGATTTACCTAGGACCTTTCTTTAGTGGTGTGCTCTTGGTGCTACTTGTCTTAGTTTTCCTTAGAGAACTTCTTGCTCATTTGAGTAGGATACTATGTCTAGTGTTCCAGCGAGTGCCAATCAAGGTACCCCTGTTCCGGGGGATCCTTGTGCTATTCCATTCATTGGAAACATTGGCACTCCCTTAATGGCTACTCTGAATCTTCTTGGATTCACCATAGGGCTGTCGGTTTGGTTGTTTTCCACTCTGAATTATTTGCATGCTCTTGACGCTTCTTTTGTAAGCACCTCAAATCAAGAGCATCAGAACCCTGTGCCTCCCTTGCCAGTAACATCTTCTCCTCCTCCTTCTACCTCATGTGGCGAAAGTAGCAATACTAGTAACCAACAGTATAAAAGGAATAGCCGGAGGAAGAATGGGAAGAAGATGCCAAAACAAGGGGGCAGCAACCCAGCCTATGTAAGTCATGCTGGGGGCAAGCACCCTGCCTCTGCAAATCATGCAGGGGGAACCTACCCAACCTCTGGAGGTCATGTTGGGAGAAAAATTTTAGTCACTGAAAATCATACTGAAAGTTTGTCTTCAACCACTGTCAGTCATGTTGAGGACACGTCATTGATCACTGCTAGTCATATTAATGACAAGTCACCAGTTCCTATGAGTCATATTGGAGATACCAGATCAGCCACTGCAAGTCAGCCAACAAACAGAAGCTTAAGTTCCCTTGTAAGTTTTGTGAGGGAGATCACCTTACTTACTTGTGCCTTGTACTTTTAGAAGTTCAAAAAGTGTGGTCCTTAGTTCAAAAGTCTTCTGCTTCTGAGCAACCAGCCACTGCAAGTCATGCTGAGGGAAAGCTGTTAGCCAATGCTATTCATGCTCAGAATATCAACGTTGTAAAGGAGTCTCGACCTACAGGACGGAAACCAAATTTCCCTTGTAAACTTTGTAAGGGAGATCACCTTACTCACCGATGCCCTACAATTCCAGAGGCACGAAGAGTGTGGTCCATGTCTGAAGGAACGTCTGTTCCTGAGTTCTCTATAGATTCCCTACAGTCAGATCAACCTTTGGTTGATAAAGTGGTTGAACCAATGCAATCTTTGGTCAACCCCACTCTTCCTTCGGAGAGTGAAGTGATCGAATCGATGCAATCTTCGACCGATCCCATCAGTCCTTTGGAGACTGATGCACCTGCCCCTGAAGTCTTCTGCATTACTAGTTTGGATGTTTCTAAAAAGGGGACACTTCATCTGTGCCATGTGAACCCCTACCAAGCCCTAGGATCGTTTCCTTTGATTGGAATAGTCTAGCTGAGCCTCATATTCCTTCTTCGACACCTTTTCAGATAAAGGTTGATATCGGGAACCATACGGTTCATCGATGCATTGTAGATGAAAGAGCTCCTGTTAGTATCTTATCCACTTATGCTTGGAGAGATTTGGGTTTCCCTAATGTTATTCGAGCTGTTAATTGGTCATTGACCTTCGATAGAAGACCTAGTGAACCGATCGGATTCCTCCGTCAGGTACCTGTTACTTTGGGTGGAAAAACAGTCTTAGTTGATTTTATGGTTTTAAAACCCTATGGACTTTCATATGATCCTCGGGCGTGATTACGTTTATGCTATACATGCTGTGGTGTCTACTCTCTTTCGTGTGATGCATTTTTCTCATAACGAAAGCATCGTCACTATCGGCCAGTTTGCATTCGTCGATCCTCCTTATTACCCAACTGAAGACTAGTCAGATCCCTCATCATTAGGCACTACTATGTCACATGGGACTTATGTGGCATATTGTTCCTTGAGTTCAACTGCTACTGAGAAGAAGTCTCTGAGTTCATGCTTACCTTTTCGGGACTTAGTCCCAGCTTTTGACCAAGTGACACCTCCATCTGAATGTTTAGATATGTGTTCTATCTGGGATGATATACTTCCTTCTGATGAAGTTTTCCTAGAGTCCATAGTACATTCTGCCATTCATTTGGATGTTGATCCAGTCGCAGTTATTTCTAGCCCCGGTTTGAACTTAAAGTCTAATCTTCCTACTGTTGAGTCTTTGGACTCTCTTATAGATCCGCAAATCGTTGTTCCTACTGAGCTTGATTCTGCTTCTAGAATTTTCAACTCCCATAATGATGAATTTGTTTTTGCAGATTCCATCATGTCCTTCAACTTTGATCTTCATCCTGAAGTTGATCTTGTTGATTGTAAGTCCTCGAGCTTGGGTACCATAGAGTCTTCATTTGAAAACTCTGCCTTGTTTATGCCTATTGTTTATGATAGTGAAGTTGAAAGTATTTCTACCACAGTGACTTGTATCGGGTCTTTCTTTACATATGTTTTAGATATGATCTTGGTACTGATGTTTCTTGGATACAGGATTCTTAGCTGGATGTATACTTGCTTACTGGTCCTTTTTGACACCTTGTGCGACCATGTCAGGTATATTCGGAACCTTTCATGTAGGTTTAGGCTTCCCCGCTATTATGTTGCATTTGAACCTTTTGCTATCCCAATTCGCCATAGGGTCGAACCTGTTGGATATTAGTGTGTTAGCCATCTCTTTATGCATTGTGCACCAATCCGGCAACAGAGCCTACCTAACATGGGTCACCCCAGTCAGCACCCTTATGCCATTTTGGTGCCCATGCTGAGTTTTTCTCATAGGCTCGGGAGCCTTTTTAGATTTACCATGACTTTGAGAAGAAGCCTCATATATTTCTTCCTCATATATTTCTGGTCATCCCTGATAAGGCTCCCATCTTTGTGTTTAAGTTGCATATGCATCTGTTATGATCCCACTTGCGCTAATGAGCCTAATTCCTGCTTCCATGCTTTTAGCTCGTTGTATAAGCCTCCATCTATGATCTCATTTCCGCTAAGCCCTGTATCATTTTGCCTTCGCAATTTGACACCTTTTACTTGGAGGAGACACACCCTGAGTGTCCTTATCTTGCTCATGTTCCTTGCATTAGGCATAGCTTTGTTCCATGCGCTTGGAGCTAGTTTTGCATGTCCCTGACACTCGTCTCCTCCCATTTCAAGCATTCTTCTACCTCTACTTCGAGCTCATTAAAAACAATAAGTAGGTTACGAGCATTCTTCTTTTACTTCAAGCTCGTTGAAAAAAATAAGTAGGATTCGAGCATTCTTCCACCTTTACTTCAAGCTCGTTAAAAATAGTAAGTAGGTTACGAGCATTCTTCCACCTTTACTTCGAGCTTGTTAAAAAAAGTAAGTAGGTTACAAGCATTCTTCTACCTTTACTTCGAGCTCGTTAAAAACAGTAAGTAGGTTTTGAGCATTTCTTCCATCTTCACTTCAAGCTCATTAAAAACAGTAAGTAGGTTACGAGCATTCTTCTACCTTTACTTCGAGCTCGTTAAAAATAGTAAGTAGGTTTTGAGCATTTCTTCCATCTTCACTTCGAGCTCATTAAAAAAAGTAAGGAAGTTATAAGCATTAGGCATAGCTTTGTTCCATGCGCTTGGAGCTAGTTTTGCATGTCCCTGACACTCGTCTCCTCCCATTTCAAGCATTCTTCTACCTCTACTTCGAGCTCATTAAAAACAATAAGTAGGTTACGAGCATTCTTCTTTTACTTCGAGCTCGTTGAAAAAAAAAAGTAGGATTCGAGCATTCTTCCACCTTTACTTCAAGCTCGTTAAAAATAGTAAGTAGGTTACGAGCATTCTTCCACCTTTACTTCGAGCTTGTTAAAAAAAGTAAGTAGGTTACAAGCATTCTTCTACCTTTACTTCGAGCTCGTTAAAAACAGTAAGTAGGTTTTGAGCATTTCTTCCATCTTCACTTCAAGCTCGTTAAAAACAATAAGTAGGTTACGAGCATTCTTCTACCTTTACTTTGAGCTCGTTAAAAATAGTAAGTAGGTTTTGAGCATTTCTTCCATCTTCACTTCGAGCTCATTAAAAACAGTAAGGAAGTTATGAGCATTTTTCTGTATCTCCTTTGAGCTCATTAAAAGCAGTAAGGAGGTCATGAGTTTATTTTTCAGACTCATTAAACCTTTACAGAAAAGATCCCTATGGAGTTCTTTTAAGCCCTTTTCAGACTCCTTAAATAGGAAAAGTTTGCCGAGCATAGTTGTCTTTTCGGGCTCGTTAAAATAACTGAACTGACATCCACTTAGGTATAGAATTACCCATTTTCCGGGCCTTGGTGGATAATTTACGGAAAAGTTATACTCTAGGTACACTTTTGTATGCACTAGAAGAGTTCTTCTTCCATTATTTTATACTTTTTCAGGGGAGGAGACTAACTTTACGAAAAAGGACCTTTCGGAGCTTTTCTTTAGGGTTTTCAGGCTCTCTAAACATGAAAACACCAAGTGAGCATTCACCTACTCGGGCTCGATGTGAAATCCATGAGAGCGTAAATAGAGGACTGTTTAAGTTTTTCAACTCTATAAAAAAGAAAACACCACCGAGCACAAACCAATCCGGGCTCAATATAAAATCCACGGATAGGTGTAAAGAGGATTATTTAAGTTTTTCAGACTCTATAAACAGGAAAACACCGGCGAGCATTAATCTCCTTGGGCTCGATACTAAAATCCACAAGCAAGTATATGGAGTTATTGTTTAAGTTTTTCAGACTTCTTAAAATTGAAAACACCGGCGAGCAGGAACAGATCTTGGCTCGATATTAAAATCTAGAGATCAGTAATATAGAGTAATCTTCTATCTCTTCTTCGAACTCTATAAACAATGAAGAGGGTCCTGAGTCTTCCTCCCATGGGCTCGTTAAAATTTTACATGGTTAGATCTATTGAGTTTTCATTCTTTCTTGGACTCATTAAAACAACAAGAAAGGTACTATTTTATCTAAAAAGAATAAGGGATGGGAAAGATGTGTCATATCTTCAGTGTCAAAGGCATTTCAGTGAGTTCTATCCTTGAACACATCACCTACTTGAGTCTATCATGTCGGTTGGGTTTAGTTTTCGACCTTAGGGTGAACCTAATATCCGAATTGTTTACTCCCCCGGTTGGTTATTCTTCCAACCATATGGAGGGTCTATTAATGTCTCCTACATTACAGACTTATATCATTTTCCCCATGATGTTGAAAAATGCCTAAGTCACTTTGTGTCGTGCTCACTGTTCAAGGATATACCCTATGTCAGCCATTCTGCATTTTACCTTGACCTCATGTGTCGGCCATCCTAGTGTCAGTCTTGTTATATACTACTCCATATCAGCTCATACGAGATGAGTGTCCCAAAAGTTGGATGATGGAGGATTCCTTAAGGCCTCCCTTCCAACGGACTTCTTCCCATCGACATCAACTCATTTTAATTTGGGAATGAAGTTTAGAGTTTCGGTTAGTACCTTGGATATTGCAATCACTAGTGGCAATTTTCCTCGTTGTTGAATCATGAGAATACATTAATGTCTCTTATTCGACAGGATCTTCGAGTGTTCGACTCCAAGTCCACTTATTCACACTTGTAGGATTGTACTAGGTTCCTTGGGCCCCATCATCATTATCGATGGAAGCCCTTGCGTTTGTTAACAGTATACATCAATGACTGGTAATCAAACGATACCCCCCATGTTCGATTGTCAGCTCATCTATTCACATGGTTAGGGTTTGTACCTTGAGTTGTTTTGGATGAAGACCTTGGGATGTTGATGACATCACCTCATTATGTTATCACCCAAGTTGTGCAAGACTGAGCCTCACTCATATCTGGCTCTCCATGAGACATAGATCCAGTTTTTTATTATAGCTATGACCTCTCACTTTGACATGGATCCACACTTGTATTCCAAGTGTCCATGCTTTATATACGTCTCCTTGTTATGTATCGAAGATCATATTTGTATCACACTACACATCTATATATGTCAAGATTGTAATTGCTCGCTGACCTTGATCTTTGTTTCAGGTGTTCTTGTGACTTGCTTCCACTGTTCCTTGCTCCTCCTCTGGCTTTGGATTATAATGTATTTCGGCCATTGCTTCCCTCTGACCTCACACATTAGGGGTCATCTTTTATAGTTCAAATCTGCACTTCTCCGTCCGTGATCACCTTGAGCTGTAGATCACACAAAAGGACAACTTGGATTGAAGAGCATGATGACCTTATATGACACCTTGGCCTGATTCACCTCCCTGCAAGCTGGAAAAACCCTAAAAAACACCATATTTCGACATGGGAGCTACTCTACTTCAATAAACTAGCGCATATGCTCTACTCTAGTGTACAATAGTAGTGTACACCTCCTCATGGGCGCTACTCCTCTTCAATAGACTAGTGCACAACATTTAAAAAGTGACAAACGCTAGTATTTAATGTTGAAGTCACACCCTGGGCGCTACTCCACTGTGAAATAGCAGTGCACACCTTAAAATATGATCAAAAAATAATTAATTTGATGAATGGGGATTAGTTGCAGTTGGTTTCCCAACTTCCCTAACTTCCTCTTCAACCACCTCTTGACCTAAATTGCCTCCCTTGTCCTATAAATAGAAGGAGGATTGAAGAGAGGGGTTAGATATAGAGACATTTTATATATGAGAGCCATTGAGGGACTCTTCTATATGAGAAGCTTGCATTGAAGGAGGTTATGCTGGAGGAATTCTAAATTCAGAGAGGAGTAAGAGCCTGGGATCAGGTTGCATGAGCATGTTGCAAAGTCAGGTATACTTTGTATCATTCACATGTTTTTGACAATAAAAGGTTGAAGCATCTTTCCCGTCCCAAATCAAGTGCTTATTGGATTATGTATTTGTTTGGATCAATGTTGGTTAATGCTTGATGTTTGAATTACTTATCAATTCCATCATTATTATATTGGCCAAGATACACTGAGAAAGGTCTTTGTGTTGCAGTTTTATCGAACAGGAGATTGGATTGAGGATTGAGCGCAAGATTGGATAAAAGCTAGGATCAAACTTCGTTCAAAAGGTATGTCCTCAAGACCTATAATCTATTTCCATTCATAAAAATCTCTGTAATGCAATTAGTATGCTTACCTGTCACCCCCTTAAGTTGATAATGTCCATTTCCTCATTATAGGGTAGTATTTCCCGCCAACAATCGAGTCGGGCCACAATGGGCAAGCGTTTTTGTTAAGTTTTAAAGTTATCGTTTTCGGGTGAACTCGGCGAGTTCCACCATAAAAGTCGCCCAAGCCCATCCAGACCATATGAAACATGGCCTTGCCTTGTCCTTTTTCTGAGTATTGCATTGTGGCGAATCACGCCAAGTTACGCCGACATAACTCATAAGCATGAACCGAAATGGCCAACGCTTCGTCAAATGTAAGCACATTAATGATTTTTCTGTGGAACTCAGCCGGTCTCATAGAAACCATCGCTTCTGAACCCCGAGTCCCACCGGTAAGAAATGACATTAAGGCAGTCAGCGAAACTGAACGAGAGTCATCGAAATGAGATAGCAGGCAATCAGGTTTAAGATGACGCCGAACTTGTCGACGTGTGCCAGTCCGTTGCACAAGAACTTAGCCAACACTGCCGACACTAGTCGCTTGAATTCGTCGAGCACTTCCATTTTTGACGGCCCGCAGTTAATGCCAAGCGGTGCCAAAAGGACACTGATCACATTGTCATAACGGCGTTTTAATGCCCACACCTACCCCATTACATAAGGCTTAATTACTCGCACGTATGAGTGTTTTATATATAGAAGGTTTGGTTTGGGGTTTGTTATTTTATTTTCTTTAGAGTTTTTCAAACAACTCTGTATGAGGTTGTGCTAGCCAGTCAAGGACATCCAAGTCTACAGCCCTTCGTTCACTTCAATCCCAATTGTCCACTGCCAAGTAAGTTCATCTTTCGAGCATGTTCCTTTTTTAACGGTTAAAGCTTTTGTTTTTGCGTTAGGACTGTTGCATTATCCCCGCCATGGCCACCTTTTTTTTCCCTGCCAGAACTATTTCCCTACACCCAGTTGGTCATTCCCAAAGCCACTTAAAGCGCCTAGATGGACCCATTTCTCTATCCGATCAGTTCGTCCAGCTTGATTTTTAGCAACCCAAACCAACGCGGTTGGCATCACTCGGCCTTAGTCTCTCGTTTGTTCTCATTTTCGTCTTGTTATAAGCATCATGGGCCTTCTAGCTCAAGAGTCAGGCAATGGCATCATAAGTTTCACCCTCTCTCGATTGAAACTAATGGGGAAAGCCAACTGTGTATGTTGTTTTAGTAGAAAATATTGTTTTGTTTTAATTAGGCACATTTAATTTCCTGCTTAAAAGTTTGAGATGTAGTATCATTTCAAGGAAATTTGCTCTCCTTCCTAGCATATGCTTGTTGTTTTGATGAATTTTAGTTCAATACTTAGTCTTGCATTCTATTTTATCATGTATCTACTCATGCATGGTTTTTGGCCTAGTATAAGCACAATGCCGAAAGGAGGCAAGAGGAAAGAAAATATGTCCGAACCCGAGTCAGGTGGCGAAGCAATCATGGAGGCAAGAGTCGAGACATTATACAAAGATACCAAGCCATTTATGGGCATTTCCCCTGAATATTAGTGGGGAGATTTGCACCACATGATTAGAGAGTAGGATATTCCCAGATCACTCCTAGAGGAAATGTACCTGTACTAAAAAATTAGAAGCTCTAGCATCACTAAGGTAGCGACACGCCCAAAACTCTTTCCCCGCTTAGAAGTTATTGGATGGATCCTAGCGCATGCAGATGCTGAATCAAAATTCTTATCTGACAGCAAAGGAGAGGCGTTTGCCTCATTCCACCCAGTCCATATTTCAGAAACCTACAAGTTTTCCTATCCTCAACAACTGTTGAAAAACGCCTGGCTTGAAAGCCTCAACATGGATTTCTTGGAAATGGATAGGAAGTTGTTAATTCAAGGAAAGTAGCTGATACTGAAAGAGAGTGATGAATATGAAGTTCAAGCACTAAGACCTCCTTTCAGAATCATTTCCCTCACGCTAAGAATTTTTTTTGTCAAAGCTGATGGAACCATTTATAATCTGCATTGGATCCCTTTAATCCACTATGTAGCATTCAAAGGCATGGTTTTCAATTGGGAAGACATCCTTTTGGACAATATATCATCAGCCATAATTGTTGCTAAAGAAGGGTTGGTCCGGAAGAAATAAATCTTCTACATGTCGTCGTACCTGGTGGATTGTATTCTTTCAAGACATCCTTTCCCAAGGTTAGGATGTATTTGGAACAAAGCTGACACCCCAGTTTATATTGCTTATAAGATCCTGTGGGCCCAAAATTACAAAAGGAATTATAAGGTCATCTATGAAGAATTCATTATGCCTTTGTATGAATTGATGTTCAACAAAGAACCTAGTTTCCTATCTGAGAATGCCACAGAAGTCATGGAAAAGTATGGTGATTTTTATCTGTCAAAAGAAGGCACCTACATAAGAATGTATGGAGGTTCTAAACCACCTTCTCTCCTACCTAAGTATGCTAGTGATTTTTTCATTCATAAAGAGGTAATGAGACATGTGTTTTTAGATGGAATTGGCGGTTTCCTGAAGAAATTGAAGAAGGCCTCTTTCCCGGAACTACCTTCTATGTTGGAGCATACAAATTTGCTAAGGTCAAATCGGCTGAAGATTTTGTTCAGGAATTAAGAGAGTTCCACTTTGGAGAGAGGATTTTCACAAAGAATGATAGGCTTAATAAGGTTGCAGACCACTACAGAGAGGTCAATGCACACTTCGAATATGCGCATTACTTTGATGAAGATGAAGAATTTTTCAGGAATGTCAGCAATATGACCGAACTCAAAAGGCACCTTCGCTTCAAGAGCAGAGATGGCTCTAGTTCCACTGCAACCCAAGCAGTCAAGGAAATAGAATTGCGAAGAGAAAGAGAAAAATATGAGGCTCTAACGAAGGAAGAGAAAAGGCTCAAGAGGAGGCTAAAAGGATCCAAAATCAAGCAGCAGAAAGAGCATGGAAGGAGCATGAAGATAGACTTCGATATGAAGAAGCTAAAAGGATTCGAGAGGAGGAGTTAGAGAAGATCAAAAAAGAAGAAACCACCAAGCTGGAAGAGGAAAGAGAAGCAGTTGAAAAGCATCTAAAGGCCGAAGAGGAGGGGAGACAGTAGTAGGCCTAAGAGGAAAATAAATCGAAGGAGGATGCACAAGTTGAAAGCCCTAATAGGAAAGAAATGGATTTAGACTCATCCCAAGTAACTCGGACCCAACCCGCGGAGGATGACTTCCCCATAGGAGAACTTCCACTTGTCCCTTTTACCCCATCAAAGAGTCACACAATGACCCATTGGGACAAATTTGTTTTTGACAAGAAAAGGAAGTCCATTGTGAGACAGACAGAGACAAGGATGAAAAGAAATTTTCAGCCAGATATCGTCAGCAAGCAAGAAACCACAGTCATGCAAGGCACGCAAAGTGTTCCTAATTTTATGGCATCTGCCACTGTAGCTGCTGCTAAGGAAAGCGAGGACAATGTGCACAAGTTAGTGGCTGGTGTAAAAGTAGGCAAGAAGAAAGCACACAAGTTGCAGCTTACTCTGGTGAAAGAGCAGGCATATAGGGAATTAATGGTAAAGAAATATGACGGCCTCTTACTGGAGCAAAGAGAATTATCCAATAAGTATTAGCGCCTGGAAGAAGAAAAGGAAAATTTGGCAGTCCAAATGATGATAGTGGAAGGATATAAAAATGATTTTGAAGCCAGGATCATTCAATTGGAAGAAGAGAAAGAGCTAATGACACAACAGTTAGAACTAGAAAGCAGCAAGGTTGTTGATTTGAGCCCCTTTCATGAGCAGTCCTGTGACATACTGAAGCAGATACACAAGTCACAGGGACTTTTGACTGAAGAGATTTGCAAAGTGAAGACAATGGTGGCCAAGATGGAAAAAATTAACTCCAAATCCACTAGGATCAGGAAGAAATATGCACGTGTAAAGGAAGACATTGGAAAGAATATTGAATGGAGGGAAGGGAAATTAGAGTTCCCCAAGCACCTCCCTTTCAAATCCGTGGCCGATTTTAAAGAAGATATGGCCTTCATGGAGTTCCGCAAGAACTATGGTGTGAAATTAAACTCTGTAATCCAAGCCATTGTCAGGAAATGCAACAGCCTTTATCAAAGGATCCAGGAAACTCATGAAAGGTGTAAGATGGAAGCTCCCCAAACTCTAGAGTACTTTTTGAGAAAAGATCAACGCTTGTCTGAATTAAAGGGCGAACTAAGCATAGAAATGGATTATATAAAGAAAATCGACGTGTTAATGGCAGAAGATATTCACCAGTGCATCAGGAAACCCTCCATTCGTGCTCACTTGTTTCAGGAGATTCTCCAGACTACAGCAACAGAGGTGCAAAACATTGAACCACAGTTAGCCAAGTATGTCATTTCCCTGAAGTTCATGCTCCCTGCCCCTGCCAACACCATTATACAAGAAACAGTGTTAGGAACCCATGTCAACCCTTCTATTTACTTTGTTAGTATATTTTTGTTGGACACATATGCTTTGTATGTCGTCCCGTAGTATTTGTTAATCCATAGTTTGTCTTATTGTTGTTAGACGCATATGCTTTGTAAGTCATCCCATGGTAATTTTTTATCCATATTTTGTATTGGCCCATGGTTTTTATTGACACATGCTATAGGGACCCATGGTATTGGTGCCTAGACTTAGTATATAAGTTTTTGTTGAGACCAATGAAGGTACCATGAAGTTATTTGTATTGAGCTTACTCAAAGGAGATTGCCCCCTCGAAGTGGCCTGCAATCAATATAAAAGTGATTCTGAGTTTTGTTATTTATGCTATCTCATGTATAGTCATTAATTAATTGTTGCAGGTCCTTCACAAATGGTATCATAGCACTTTCTTGGGCTCGCTGGGTGAAATTTCTTCCGAAAACATTTTCACATCTGTTGCAGCTTTGGATCTGGGAATAATCCCTATCCGCTTAACTGTGGGAAGTACTTGGGCATAAGCCCTAAAACTCATTGTGAGGAGTACCACAGGAACCCCAAAGTAGCTGGCCCATTGAGAGGACCTGCCAGTGAAAAGGGCAACGACCCCTACCTGATTGACTAGTTCCCACCCCTGAGGTAAACCAAGAGCTGTCGTTTGTGGCAAAGTGGTTATCAGTTTTACTGATCCGTGGAGTGAGGGGTGCTGCCCCAATACACAAGCCGTCAGATAGCATTGGTGGCCGAGTGAATCCCCTGAACCGATAGGAAGCTGAACATACCTGGGGTCCATATCTATTTTTAGCTGAACTGTTGCCAATCACTTTCGCGTCGTTTTAGATCCATTCCAAGCCATTCCAAATTCAGCCGTTTCATATTTGTTCTGAAATCTGTTTCAGATCCAGGCATTTGAGATTTGTTCCAAAATTCGTTTCAGATCCATCCATTTTCGATCCATTTATTGCCAATCCCTTCCGCGTCGTTGCAGATCCATTTCTGAAAATATATATATATATATATATATATATATATATATATATATATATATATATATATAATTCTGTTTTTTTGCCATATCTCCCTTGTTTTAACTTTGTTTTCCCTGAAACTTCACTGGCACCCCTGCAATCCCATTTTGCATGTTTCATTCCTGAGGACCCTATCCCAAATTCTACTTCCCAAAGCTAGAAATCTCACATTTGTTTATTTTTAGGGTTTGCCATAACTTCTTCAATTTTCACCCACTCGCCTCCAACTTTTGCCACCGTGTTCATTCTCTATTTCTGCTTCTTTGTCCCTCTTTCACAAATTTTCTCATTCTTTCACCCCGCTTCAGAAATCCTCATTTTTTGCTTCCCTGTCCATCAAAAAGTGTCCAAAACCTAGTTAAATCCCAATTACCTATCCGAGTTTTTCCCAAATCCAAATTTACCTTTTATAAATAAGCTTTTGTTTGTGTTTTTCTATCCATTCTAAAAAATAAAAAAAACTCTTGGTTATGGTTGTCACCCACGCAGGAGCAAAAACCATGGAGGAAGCACTTGCAGCCATCCAAGCCAAACTCCAAGATCTGGATGAAAAATTTCTCAGCCTCCATCTTCAGCATTTGGCCATGAACAATAACCAACAACAAGAATCATCTGCAGCCAATGGGTTATCTTCCAACAATTTCCGTGGTCTGAAGCTTGAATTCCTTCGCTTCAATGGTACTGATCCGACTAAATGGATTTATCATGCAGAACAATATTTTGGTCTGCATAATACTTCTCATGTCCAAAAAGTTCCACTTGCATCCTTTCCTTTGGAATAGGAAGCCCTTCAATGGTATCATTGGTACATCAAGGTTCATGACGAGCCAAAATGGACAGATTTTTGCCAACTCCTTTTGCAACGATTTGGTCCTAGTGCTTTTGATGACCTCACCAGAGCACTCCGCTAAACTTTGCCAAAGTGGCACTGTGAGAGAGTATCAGACAGAATTTGAGAAACTATCCAATCACACAGAAGGATTTTCTGATGAATTCTACAAGATTTGGTTTATCAGTGGTCTTAAGGATGAAATTCGGTCAGAGGTTAAAATATTCTGTCTCAACACAATGATGGAAGTCCTAGGGTTGGCTAAGTTGGCAGAAGACAATATTGCAACCCAACAACGCTCCAAACCCACTTTTGTTCCCTTCTGAAATATGGGTTCTCAACAACCTCCCATCCTGCCAGCTCCTCGACCAACTCCTATCAAGCATTTGTCTGAAATGGGGATGCAGGCACGCAGAGAAAAAGGGCTTTGTTATAATTGTGCTGAGAAATTCACTTGGGGACATAGATGTGTTCAACAAAAGCTCTAACTCTTGGATATGGATTCTCCGTCTGCCTCTAAAATTGGTGAAGAAGCTCCAAATACAATGGATGATCAGGTTGACATTCAGGAGCCTCCTATTGACCCCCCATCTCAGGATGAACAACCAAAGATATCTCTCCATGCTTTGTCCGGCATCACCACCCCTCAAACAATGCGGGTCAGGGGTTACTTCAAGAAGCTTCCTCTTACAATACTCATTGATTCTGGTAGCACTCATAACTTCATTGACCCTCGGATCGCCAAACATGCTGATTGTTTTGTCCATCCTTGCTCCAACTTTGAAGTCATGGTTTCCAATGGGGGCACCTTACCTTGCAAGGGGACATGTTTTCCTTGTCCCTAGGCGGATGTGATGTGGTTTTGGGCTTTCAATGGTTATACACACTTGGCCCCATCTTATGGGATTTTGCTAAACTTTGGCTACAGTTTTCAGTCAATGGGAAACAACACAAATTTAAGGGCTTACAACAAGGGTCTCTCTGCATCATCAGTTCACATTGCCTGGAAAAGATCCTTAAGAAGAATTCACATGGTGTAAACCTCACAATGAAAGAATTTAGGAATAACAGAAGAAGAATAGAGCAAAAGAACATAGATCCAAAGGAGCTTAGATAGAAGCAAAATAATTACACATGTTACCTTAATCTAAATAGTAAAAAGGTAAATATACAATGCTCAGGATTCGAATGTACTAGGTCTGATTCGAATTAGCCTGCATGGATAGATCCATAATCAGTGGAGTGTCATCAAGGCATAACTAAGAGTCCAAATCATCATCAGTGAAGTCATCAATGCACAAGTAATAGCCAACCAGAAGTCATACTGAGTCTAACTGAATGTGGTAGGTGTAACTGGCACATGGAAGCACTAATGTAGTGAACGAGGCTCAATGGAGGGTGCTCATGGAGCTAACTGGAGTCAGAATAGGATATCTAGTCACACTGGAGGTCCATCGCAGTGATAAGGTTAGTTAAGAGTGAGTCAAGCCTAAAGTCAGGGAGAAAACTCTTGTTAACTGAACATAACTGGACTGGTAGGTGAAGAATTGCGCCTCTCTCATGCAATAGGTGAAAGGAGGGCGCACTAGGAACTAGGAGGGATGAAACTGATCGACAAGAAGCTCCGGGGGCTATCTAACTGAGGGCTCGGTGTTGGGACTGATGACTAGGATGCATGAAAACCCTAAAAGTGCATGCAAACCCTAAAAGACTGAAAATGAAAATAGCTAAAAATCTAGTAGGACTAGGATGGAGTATAGGAATATCCTAACACCCCCCCTTAATCCATCCTGGGCCCTGGTAACTAGGACCAAAGGTCACCCATATAAAAAATAAAAAATAAATAATTGTCCATAAATCGAGGAAATGGGGAAAACCTCATGGGAAAAATACCCCCCCTCAAAACAACAGTAAATAACTCATAGAACCATCATACTAAGCAGAAAAGAAGGAAGCTTTCATCAATGAAAACTTCTACATAAAACTTGACAAGTTGATCCCCTGTAGGATGCCAAAACAGGTGCTAGATCTGGATCTAGTCTTCTGATGTGCCTTCCACTGTGTAGAGGATGTATTGGACGAAGCAAGTCTCTCAGGAATTCTTTCTTCAACTAGATTGAATGGAACATGAGGAGTCTTCCCAAGTGATGGAAGAGAGAACCCCATCGTCGTGCTGCATCTCTCATGGAGAGGTAGATGGCACAACGCAAGGTTGGCATGATGCTGAAGTCTGGTAGTTCTGTGAACAGATGAATCCTCAACTGTGTTCTCAGTAGTTGCAAGGACTGTGTGAGCCCATGTAGGCCTTGAATCTGGATTGAGAACATGTGTTGATTCTGGATCTCAAACTTCTTGAACTTTGATCTCAACATCAATATCTTGTTCTATGTCTTCATTAGAAGAGGAGTCACTCAAATCTTCATCAGATTCTGAGGAAGTAGGAAGGAAGAAAGGTATAAAATGAGAGAACTCATATGCCTCGGAGGAATGATTTGCAAACCCTTTTGCTATAGTCTTCCCAATGGAGATCTCTATAATCTCAACTGTGTCGGAATCAAAATTCACCTTCTTAGGTGATCCGGTGTGAGTCATCTGATATATAGACAACAAATTTGCTTTCAATGAGGGAATGGATAGAACATTCTTGAACTTGCCATGCTCCATATGTATTGTACCCAATCCTTTGGCAGAAATCTAAGAGTTGTCTCCCATGTGAATAGTAGGCCCATCAATGAGATCTAAAGAAGAAAATGATTCTTCAGAGGCAACCATGTGATTGGAGGCTCTAGAATCTATGAGGAGGGCTTTAGATTTTGAAAAACCAGCCATCAATGCATGGAAATCCCCATGACCATCAGATCCACTTCCAAAATCATACATATTTGCATCTTGTGGAATAGCAATTTTGTTATGTTCAAGAAGCTTGGTAAGTAGGTCTATTTTCTTGTGCATGCAAGCTTTATCATGATGGTTTCCTCTCTTGCAGTAGGAACATGCAAGTCTCTTGTGTTTTTCCTTCTTGGATTTAGATAGCTTCTTATCCTTGTCTTTTGGCCTCCCTTTCACATTCGTCCCACTTACTTCTCCATATAGAAGAGCTAGATCTTTGGAGGCCTTGATGGCACCCATTTGAATCAATTTGTCCTCTTCTTGAATGAGAGCTTCAGTGAAGGCTGTTAAGGTGGGAAACTTCCATCCAGGGATTGACATTCACCCAAAATGGAAGGCAGATACAAAGACAAAAAATTGAGATCCAAGTTTACTCAGAATGGAGAGCACCAATTTCTCATCACTTTTAGTGATGCCACAATGCTTGCATTGTAAAACCAATTTCTGACATTTTGAGAAGAATTCTTGAATGCTTTCGAAATTGCTAGGTTGTAGGGAAACCAATTCATTTTCGAGAATGTGGCCTCTTATCCCAACTTGTTTGCCAAAGAGACTCTCCAATTTTGTCCATAACGCATTGGGAGACTTCACTCCTTCAACATGAAATAGTAGATCTTTAGACATATGAAGACATATGAATCCAAAAGCTTCATCCATTTTATTTAGATGCTTGATTCTCTCTACAGTTGTATGTGGTATGGAATCTCTTTCAAACACCATTCTATTTAGCTATCTAGTACACAAGTGTAATTTCATCTCACCCTTCCATTCAAAGTAATTAAAGGGAGTGAGGATCATAGGAGAGGAAGGAGTATTCGAATTGATCATCTTGACTGCTGGAACGAGTGCAAAACTGAAACTGCTGATACTGTTACTGCAACTGCTAGAATTTTGAAATACCTGCAAAAACCTCTCAAGAATGGAGGTAGAATATACTCTCAAATGGCTCTGATACCATGTGAAAATGCTCACAGTAGATCCAAAGAGATGATGTAAACCTCACAATGAAAGAATTTAGGAATAACAAAAGAAGAATAGAGCAAAAGAACATAGATCCAAAGGAGCTCAAATAGAGGCAAAATAATTACACATGTTACCTTAATCTGAATAGTAAAAAGGTAAATATACAATGCTCAGGATTCGAATACACTAGGTGTGATTCGAATTAGCCTTCATGGATAGATCCATAATCAGTGGGGTGTCATCAAGGCATAACTAGGAGTCCAACTCATCATCAATGAAGTCATCGATGCACAAGTAATAGTCAACCAGAAGTCAAATTGAGTCTAACTGAATGTGGTAGGTGTAACTAGCACATGGAAGCACTAATGTAGTGAAGGAGGCTCAGTGGAGGGCGCTCATGGAGATAACTGGAGTCAGAATAGGCTATCTAGTCACACTGGAGGTCCATCGGAGTGATAAGGTCAATTAAGAGTGACTCAAGCCTAAAATCAGGGAGAGAACTCTTGTTAACTGAACATAACTGGACTGGTAGGTGAAGAAGTGCGCCTCTCTCATGTAGTAGGTGAAAGGAGGGCGCACTAGGCACTAGGAGGGATGAAACTGATCAGGAAGAAGCTCTGGGGGATAGCTAACTGAGGGCTCGGTGTTGGGAATGATGACTGGGATGCATGCAAACCCTAGAATGCATGCAAACCCTAAAAGTGCATGCAAACCCTAAAAGACTGAAAATGAAAATAACTGAAAAGCTAGTAGGACTAGGATGGAGTATAGGAATATCCTAACATGAGGATGCTACAGGGGAACCACTCCTTCATATTTTGCATCAATTTCCACATCTAAAGCTTTGAGGACAAAGCTTTTTCTAAGGGAGAGGGGATGTTAGAAACCCATGTCAACCCTTCTATTTACTTTATTAGTATATTGTTGTTGGACGCATATGCTTTGTAAGTCGTCCCATAGTATTTGTTGATCCATAGTTTGTCTTATTGTTGTTGGATGCATATGCTTTGTAGGTTGTCCCGTAGTAATTGTTGATCCATTGTTTGTATTGGCCCATGGTTTGTATTGACACATGGTATTGGCACCTAGACTTAGTATATAAGTTTGTGTTGAGACCAATGAAGGTACTGTGAACTTATTTATATTGAGCTTGCTCAAAGGAGGTTGCCCCCTCAAAGTGGCCTGCAATCAATATAAAAGTGATTCTGATTTTTGTTATTTCTTCTATCTCATATATATTAATTAATTAATTGTTGCAACTTCTTCACAAACAGGTATCTGGGTAAGCTATATAGCAGAAGCAGATAAGCCAACTGCGAAGGAAGCACCAACAGAGGTAGGAGCGCCAACTGGAAGCTGATTTGTCACTTTACAACTGTCTAATATTGAAACTAAGAGTTTTGCTTTTCTATTTTCGCTTGTGAAGTTAAAGAACAGTTGGATTTTTGTCTCTTTTGTAAAAAACATTTGGGGATTATTCCAATTTTGTAAAAGGGCATTAAAAGACAAATTAAAAGATTCTTTGGGATGGGGACACGTGGTAGCTCTTGGAGCATTTTGTAAAGCTATATATAGATGAATAAAGATTAGAAGGGACTTTTGGCAGGTGAAAGGACATTTTTGTCTTGTACGCGAACTAATTTGATACATATATAAGAAGCTCCATTTTGCCTTAAGAAAGCCGGGGGACTGCATCTTTGGCCTGAAGATGTGTTGAATGTCTGCTAGATTATTCCTGTATCATTTATACATTATTGTGAGATCATTCCTTGCTGTTATGAATTGTTTCTTTGTAATGAATCCTCTCATAATTTTCTGTGCAAAAATGTATATATTAAATGAGTAATGAAATGTTTTAATTTAATCAAAGCTATCTTTGATATCTTTCATCTTCTGCTGGAAATGCATCTTTATGATTAAATAGCTATCTGTGAGATCTTTAGATGTTTCTTTCAGTTTATTACTCATACTTTCAATTTGCTCCTTGCAAGGATAAATTAAATTTGCTTAAAGATTTTTAGATCATATTTGCTTAATTACATGCATTTAGTCTAGAGCACTTGCATATCATCATTAAAATTAAAATACATAAACGTTGGATCAAGCCGCAACCGGTAAAAAGAAAAAAAATCTTTAAATCTTACACGGTAGCCGTACCGTTAACCGGACGGATTCCCTATACCAAACTGTGAGTGATCTAATTGGGCTTGCTTACCGGGGAGAATCCCTTGCTCATTGATGCTACGATTTTCAAGGTATCAACACAATGTTAAATAGTGAATAAATGGTGGTGCTTACCTTTCCTTTTGCTAAGATTCATAACACAGTTGATTCATAGCATAATATAAATCATTTCAATAAAGTAATCATAATAATCCCAATCCATAGTATAAAATAATGACACACACATTTTTTTGACCAACTTCATCCACTGCATATGGTGATATGTCATGTCCCAAATTTTGCATTGGGTCACAATGGCCTAATACCATTGGTCATATTCATAAGAGTTTATCAAATTGATGCTAATGGTCCAATAATTGGCAAGGAGGAAAATTAGTAGTTTCCTAGGTTGGGGGTGGAAGCTTTGGGATTTGGAATAAGGGAAATAATAAATGACGTTTGAACATTAGAATGGCATAAATATTTAATAAAGTATCTAAATAAATATTTACAAGTGAAAATCAATGTGGCATTTGGTCATGAAGACAATTGGAGGCTTATGGAGTCCATAGGTGGCTAGATTCCCTCCACACACTTGGCATGCACATCATCCAATTCGAATATATGGGTAAGGAAATGTATTTGGAGGTTGGTAAGGTTTCATATGGAAGCTAGTGAGCTAAGGAAGTCGAATTGGTAAAGAGGAGTAACTCCCATGGAAGAGGAAGAGACAATTTGGAGCTAGTGAGACACTTGGGCTAGATTCCCTAGCTCTATGAAAACAATGATGAAGATGCTATGACACCTATGACACAAATCAGACATGAAGGATGACATATGACATATATGACATGTCATGGATAAAATTATCCTCCAAGAGGGCGCTCAAGGGAGTTAGGGCAGCTAAGATGCTTCCACGTGTGATTTGGTGGAAGTGGGAGACTAGGAATTGTTGTACAAGTGGCATTCTTTGGAATCTCTTCCCAACTTGAGTTGGAATGCATCTCTTGGAAGGAATTAGACCCATATAGATCTTGGAAAATTTATAAATGTCAATAACAAATAATGAAACCAGCTTTTGATCATTTGTAGAATTTGCAATTGCATTTGTGAAGAGGGAGAGCTAGTGGATGACTAGTTTCTGGCCTTAGCCAATTTCGAGGGTGAAAGATTCCCATCCAAGTTGGTAATTGGAAAGGCCATTCAGACCTTTCATTTGGATATTTAATGGAGTATTTATTTTCAGGTGTAAGCTACAGGGAAGCTCATGGTTCCTTCTAGTGTAGCACATTCTCTCAACCATTTCCAGTTTTGATGGCATATTCTTGATCCTTGAGGGATGGCGTTTTTGGTGAGATATTGTACTATTTGGGGGAGCTTCTAATGCCCCATTTATTTTATAATATGAATTAAATAATATTTTCTTCATCTCCATAAATTTTTCAGGTCGAAATTCCAAGTGGAAATGTATAAATGTGACTTTTAATGAAGAAATGGTGTCATTTTCCCCATAACTCTTGCATAACGCTCTTATGGTTGCATATAGTAGTGAAGGAATGAAATTTTGAATTCATGTACATGTCATATGATATATATATATATTTAATAACCATATGATAATATCCACAAGTCGAGATTCCAAGAAAAACTATGTTAAATTGCTCATTGTGGACAAACAGTGCCATTTCCCCACTACCTTGTTGTGAACCAATGTAATGTCTATGGATTCGAATGGATAAGTAACATACTGATGGTTTATTGATGGATGGAATTTTATTGATGTATTATTCAAGTTTCATGTTCAGTATATAAGCATTTGAAGTCATTTTGTGAAGTTTCATTACATTTGGAGAAACTTTGATGCCATTTCCCCCAAGGTCAAACTAGTGGTTTTTGTTGTTTTTTGGGAGAAGGTTAGAACAGAATTAATAATTGATTAATGGTGAAAATGAGACCTAAATAATTTAGTTTATACATACCCTACCTTTTTTCATAATTTCGAGTGGGTTGGGAAGCATTTGGAGAGCCATTTTCAGAACTTACTCTGGGGGGATTTGAACCTCAAATTGCTAGTAAAATTCCATACTTGGTCCAGAATATTAAAGGGGTTTTCAGAATTTTTTTATGGTCTTAAATCATCCCTTAACATCATAATCAATTCCTAATATCATTAATACACCTTCTCTGAATATTTGGTAGCATTTAGAGCCAATTGGAGACCTAGAGACCAATACTAGTCAAAGGGAAATTACTAGTAAAGTTCCCTACATTGGCCAGAATTGAAAGAGGATTTTCAGAAGTATTTTAAAGGTCCAAAAGCATCCCTAAAACGCATATTTATTTTCTAACATCATCCATACACCTTATCAGAATATTTTGGAGCAATTGGAGCAACTTGGAGACCAAGACATCAAAGCTAGTCAAAGGTCGAACTAAAGAAAAAAGTGAAAAATTGCCATTTTAATAAAATTCCTAAAAAGGGCCATTACATGATACAACATAATAAAATTGTCATGGAAACTTAATTAGGAACATAATAATTGTCATCATGATAAATTTAATCCAATCATATGATGAAACAAAACCTCATCATCATCCATTAATCCATAATATGTGATAAAGAAACATAATAACATCTTCATGAACAATTTAATCCATGACATATGATGAAACACATAATAATGTCATAATAATCAACTAATCTATAATATTTAATGAAAAAGTAATAACTAACATTAACACGATCAATTTAATCCATAGCATATGATGAAACAACATAATAACATCATTATAATTAACTAATTCATAATATGTAATGAAAAGTCATAAATAACATCAACACAATCAATTTAATCCATAGCATATGATGAAACAACATAATAACCTCCCTATGACCATTTTATGTGATGAAACAAAATGAAAACCAACATCCAACATTCATATTATGATTGATTCATTTCACACATAGTAATTTCACAATCAAAATTATTATCCAAGTATGTATATGAGTATCCAAGGATTACATATATAGTCTACAAAATCATCATACCATTATACCATATGAGTCTAGTAATAGTCTATTAATTTACTCAATAAGATATGGAAAATATTGTCGCATTGCTTCTGCATCCTCCCAAGTGGAAATTATCGGGCTATAGAAATCCCATTGGATGTTCACATGATCAAGAGTTCAGTTCCTGAGCTGGTGAACACTGTGATCTAGTATGCAATATGGTTCAACCTAAATGGCCCTTTTTCAAAAACCTACAATCCTTCCCATTTCAATACATGAGAAGGATCAGGAACGTACTTCCTAAGCACTAAAACATGAAATACAAGATGCATTTTGATAATATCGGATGGAAACTAAAGCTTGTAAGAAATAGGTCCAATCCTTTTAAGGATCTTGAAAGTTCCAACAAATCTGGGGGATATTTTAGTTCCTTTCCCAAATGGAAAGGTACTTTTAGTGGGTCTCACTCTTACAAAATCTTCACTACCTTCCTTGTAGATTCTATCTGTTCTTTTTGCATCTGGATAAATTTTTTGTCAGTCTCTAGCTTCTTTAATCCTTTGTTTAATTATAGCCATTTTCTCATCCATTTCTTAGAGCATGTCCAGTCCCAACATAGTCTAATCTTATAACTGATCCCATCTCAATGGTGTCCTCCAAGGTGTCCTGTATAGAAGATCATATGGAGCTGCCCGAATGGAGCTATGGTAGCTATTATTGTATGCAAACTCTACTAAGGTATGTTACATTTTCCATTGGTTATGTTGATCCATGACGTACATCCTTAGCATATCTTATAATACTTTATTAACTCTCTCAGTCTAAAGAAGTGTTGAAATTAATCTAGGTACCCATAGATGCTTGAAGACTTTTCCAAAACCTGCTAGTAAACTAGGAATCTGTATCAGATCTAATTTTTTGATTTACCCCATGTAAGTAAATTAACTGTCGAAGAAATATTTGAGCAATGGCCAGGGAATCGAAGGTGTTCCTAGTAGGAATAAAGTGAGTGATTTTAGTTAGCTTGTTAACAATTACCATGATACAATTTTTCCTTAGAGGTGTCATGGGTAATCCTTCAATAAAATCCATTGATATAACCTCCCATTTAGTTTATAGTATATCATGTGGTTGAAGACGGCCTACAGGGTGACGTTGTTCGGCCTTAACCTACTAACATTCCAAACATTGTGCCACAAATTGCATGATATATCTTTTCATCCCTTCCCAGTAGAAAACCTTTTTAAGATTATCATACATTTTTTGAACCCCCGAGTGTGCAGTGTAAGGGGCTCTATGGGATTCTACCAATATGTAATTCCCCTCCTTATTGTCATATGGATCCATCTCCTAACCCATTAGATTCCCATGCTTTCGAGTGGGAAGCTAAATTAATCAAGGAATTAAAATTGATCAAAGGTTTCCTTGCACAAAGAAATTGATAAAAAAATCCAAAGGAAAATTTTATCCACATCAAGAAAGAGGTTGACCAAGGTAATGATGGCACCAATTAGTGCTTATCCATGAATTAAATGAAGTTAACCAAGTCAATATGGCACCAAGGAGTCTAGTGAGAAATGTCCAACTTAGTTAGCAAGTGGACAAGTCCAAGTTGGTTAGCAAGTGGAAAATCCAAGCTAGGTAGAATTGGTAAAGGAGGTTAGAGGGCGCATTCATGAAGGTCAAGGTGGTTATAGGATGCATCCATGAATTCCAAGGTGGTTAGAGGGTGAATTTATGAAGGTCAAAGTGGTTAGAGGTTGCACTCATGAAGGTAGTGGATTAATTATGAACCACCAACTATCCAGTGCATGGTTTTGGTATTCCCATGGGATTGGAAAGTAGTATTGGATTTCTCTCAATATTAAAAGGAGCAGCAAGGTGAACTAGCAGAGGTTAGCTTGTTTGTCAATCAAAATTATTGTTGTGTTGCTTATGCAATTCTATGCGTGGGAGATGCACCCCTTGCAAAAAACTAGGGAGATGGGCCCCTAATATTTTGCAACCAATTGGAGGGGTCTTGCTCATTTAAATTGGCCATTGTGGAGTGGATACTCATTCCATTCACTGATCGTATTGTTGCAGCAAATTAGAGTTCTAGTACGTGTTCCAGTTTAGTGAAGTTTCCAATGTGTTGTGGTGCACCAATTGCACATTTGGAGTATGGTTTGAGGTCTATGTAATGATGGATGTTGTTCATACATCCCTCTATTATGCTTCAGACCTGAAATGAATAAAATCTTATCCTTATCTTCTATTCAAATTGTTGTCTCCAATAATTTATCTTACATGTGCTCAATGTACTGTAATTTTGACTAGTCTTCACTGTTTGAGCCATATATTGAGTTCTAGAGCTCCAAATTGAGTTATGTAAGTTGATGCAGGTAGGTGGGATAGTATAGGTCCCATCCCCAACTTCATATAAGAAATTTTTTGGGATTAGGAACTTTTTGGGATGATTTTTAAACTGACTATTTGAGTTGTCCAGTGAAACACACTTTCTCACAATTCCTCTAAAAATCCAAGTAACCTATGATTTTTTGGTTTGATCATTCTTGTATCTGGTTGGGGGTTTGTGACAGTCATATATATCCATATTTTCACCATAATCCATTGGTTTTCCACATAATTATTGGGGCTATTGCTTTGAATCCTTCGGTTTAGCCAAAGGAGTCTACCCAAGCGTGACGTACCCAGAAAATGTGCATTTGTCAAGGTAGAGTCTAATTTCACCTTCCACATAGCTTGTTGGTCTATCATAAGTCTACAATAGACCCCAATATTCAGTTTGGGAAATTTTGTGGAAGTTTGAGGGTGTTTGGAGTTAGTATGGAAAAATCTAGCCCTAGTTTGTTGCAGTCGAGTTAGTGTGTCTAGTTTTCGAATTGGGAACACTACACAATACCAACCTCCTAAGACATCCATTTTTAGGGACATAGATCTGGCCTCTTTACCTTAAAATTACATCTCCTTCCAAGGAGTATCCTTAAAAATTGGAACTTAAAGGCCCTCCCTCTTGCAAATGGAATTTCATTTGTTGGTACGAGTCATCTTGGGAAATAGGGCTTAAAATTAGATCCCTCCATTCTACTTTTAAGTATATCGCCAAGTGAATCATGGGTCATATACTCAAAGCATCATCCACTCTATTCTCCTTTCCATTGATCTAAGTTACCCGGAAATAATACTTGCTAAGAAAATCACTCTATCTCCATTGGCGGGCGTTGAGGTCCTTTTTGGAAAAGATATGTTCAAGAATCTTATGATCTGTTTTCAACTAAAACTGACGTCCCATGAGATAATGTCTCCATAACTTTAGGGAACTGCTACTACCAATTCCAAATCATGGGTTGCATAGTTGATTTCATGGCTCTTGAACCTATGTGAAGCATAAGATATAACTCCTTTGTCTTGTATTAGAACTACCCCCAAGCCTTGTCTTGCAACATCAATACAAACACAAACTTCCTTGTCCATGCCGGGAACCGTCAATATTGGGGAACTTGTTAATCATCGCTTTAGTTTGATAAATGCCTCTTCACACTCCAATATCCATACGAATTTAACTCCTCCTTATGGAGAGAGGTAATAGGGTAGGAATTCGGGAGAAACCTTCTATAAATATTCTATAGTACCCATCCAACCCCATAAAACTACATATTTCCTTATCATTCCTAGGGATGGCTAATTCACTATAGCCTCAACCTTACCAGGATCAACATCTGTACCATCTCCATTGATTATATGGCCAATATATTGATTTTTTTTTGGAAGAACACTTAGACAACTTCCCAAACAATTTGTGTTCCCTAAGACACTGAAGAACCAATCTTAGGTGTTCTTGTTGCTCCTTCTCATTCCATGAGTAAATGAGGATCTCATCCAAAAATACTTGGACAAAGTGTTCTAAATACTTTAAATACTTTCGGAACACACTGTTCATTGAATTCATGAATTTTGCAAGAACATTTGTTAGCCCAAATGGAACCATGACAAATTCATAATGCTTGAACCTCCTCCTAAAGGAATTTTTTGGTATATATTACTCAATTCTCAATTGTGGTACCCCGATCTTAGATCGATCTCAAAAAATACAGCAACACCCTTTAATTGATCAAACAAGTCATCAATGTGTGACATAAGATACTTATTTCTAATAGTTTCCTTATTCAAATCCTGATAATTAATGTACATCCTAAGGGACCCATATTTATTTTTCACAAAGATCATTGGTGCTCCCTAAGGCGACACACTAGGCCTTATGAGCCCTAGGTTAATAATCTCGGTGGGTTACACACTGAACTCATTAAGTTATAGAATGGTCATATGGTAGGGTGTTTTTGCTATTATTTTTGTCGCTGGTTTGAAGAGAATGGATAAATCAAATTCCCAAAATGGCGGCATGCCAGTCAATTCTTTGGGAAACACATCCTTAAATTCATCTAATATTGGATATAAGTTTGAAGAAGAACTATTATTTTCATTGATTGCTTCCACGTCATATATTTTGCACCGTTTTCTCATACATCTCTTAACCTTATGAGATAAGATGAAGCATAAATAAACCTCTCTCTTGATCCCCTTAATCAATATAGGCTTCCCCAGATCATCGAGGCCCTAGACCTTCTTCTGGTAGAAATATACCAAGGCTTGATGTGATTCAAGCTAGTCCATTCCTACTATGATGTCATAAGCTCCTAGAGGTGTGCTATACAAATTTATCCTAGTCACACAACCTCCTATTTTAACAATAAAATTCTAAACCAAGGATCCCACCAATTGCTTATCTCTAGTGGCCATTTCTACTTGACTGAAGTCATGTTGGTCTTGGGATTCCAACTCACATTTAGATAATGCAGAAGGAGAGATGAAACTATATGTTGCACCATGGTATATTAAAATGGAAAGGGGAATATTTGTAATCATACCGATAGATTCCATGATAGTAGCCTGATGTTTAACTTGTAGGTTGATCACAACTGCATGGATCTAATGCATTCCCTAACCTTGTTCCTACCTATCCTTTCCTTCACACTAACCAAGATTGACTTGATACTTTGGGAAGGCTCTACGATAGTGGGGTCCCTTGCAATTCCAACATTCTATTTTGATTGGACGAGTTTCCAAACCACGACCTGGATCGCTATGATATTTGCATCTACCTATTCCATGGTTCTGAATCTAATTCCTCACCCTGAACCAGATAACACCATGGAAACCCTAGTTAATCCATCTTTTCTTCCTTGGAATCCATACCTTCATCCATCGATTCTTCTAACCACTCCTCGGAAAGGTCCCATGAAAGGAACAAATCTCTTCCTTGAGGATTGTCCATCCATATTAATCCTCTTATGGGCATGCCTTGCCAAACTTGTTGTTTCCTCCATGGTGGTTGGTTTCCACATTTCCAACTCAGCTTGAATTTATGCATCCATCCCATCAAGGAACCTTTTTGCTTATATTTTATCATACTCCACCTTGTAATCTACATTATGGACTAACGAAATAAATTCATCCTCGTAGGCTTCCACAGATCTACCCCTCTTCTTGACTGCATGGAATGCACCAATTTATTGATGTTTGTACTCTTCCAACAAGTACTTGATTTTGAATTTTTCCACAAATAACTCCCATGTTACTTGCATAAGGGTATTATGCAACTTTGTTTCTTCACTAACCCACCATATTAAGGCATCATCTTTGAGTAGGATTATTGCATCATCATTCAAATTCTTCCATGTGCTTTGAGTGAGCCAATTACCTACTTTTGACTATTGAATCTAATCATTGAATGCATGTGTGAGGTGGGTGGAAAAATTCACCTAATGTAGTTATTGAAGCATGGGGATGAATACACTTTTGTTAGAGTTCTGTCAATTGTCAAAAATATGTTTTGCAGCTGTCAAAAGTTCTTCCTCATATGGTCAGAAGCTATGTCAGTTGTCTTTTCACCATAAATACATACATACATACATACATACATACAAACATATATACATATATGTGTGTGTGTGTGTACACACACACACACACACACACATATAAGTAGTGTATTCATACCCATTTGTAGTTTATGGTATTTATTAAAGATGTAAGGCATAGAGGCCTTACATAAATTTACATGTAACAACCTCTTGGCTATGTTCAGAATGACTACAAATTTGTTTATATCCTTAAGGAATCTATGTATGGACTTTATCAAGCTCTTAGAGCTTTCTATGCCAAAATGTATAGCTTTCTCTTTGACACCAATTTCTCTAGGTGTCATTATAACTCCAATGTCTATACCAGGAAACTAGGAAATCATCTTTTAATCCGTATTCTTTATGTTGATGACCTTATACTTACTAGTAGTGACCCTAAAATTTTAACCCATGTGAAATCCATCCTTAAGAAGAAATTTTAAATGACCGACTTTAGACAATTGCATTATTTTCTTGGCCTCCAAGTCTTTCAAAGGAAATAAGGAATTTTTCTTTCTCAATCTAAGTATGCTTGTGACCTTCTTCATTGCTTTCATATGGAGTATTGTAAGCCAACTCCTTCTCCCTTCTAGATTGGATCCAAAATTACTTCCACCTACACTACACCCAAAGAATATGCCACCATGTACATACAATTAGTTGGTAGTTGTTTCTATTTGATCCATAAACGTGTTGATATTTCCTTTGTTTTTGGTCTTGTTTCCTAGTATATGCAAAAGCCCCATTGAATTCACTGGAAAGAAACAAAAAGGATACTCCAGTATATCTCGGGTACAGTTCAGTTTGGGATACATTATAATTCAAGTGGGACTCCTTTGTTGACTGGTTTCACTATTCTGATTGGGTCAGTGATATCGATGATACGAATTCTACTGTAGTTTATGTTTTCAATCTTGCTTCCAACTTGGGCTTGTAAGAAACAACAAGATTTTGCTCTTTCTTCAACAAAAGCATAGTATTAAGCAACAGTTAATGCAAGACAAGAATCCTTGTGGATTCAATATATATTTTCAAAGTTTGGATTCTAACAACAACATCTGACTATCCTCTGGTGTGACAATTCGAGTACCATCATGCTCACCAAAGATCTAGTTCACTATCAGTATCGCAAACACATTGAGCTACAAATGCACTTCATCATAAATATCAACTTTATCTAATACGTATTTAGGTAAAGTGTGTTTATTTAGTGTGCATTTTTAGTTGTGTAATCCAACGGTCACGATATCTTATAGACATAGAGCGGTCTGAAAGTTCATCTTCACCTCGTTCTCAACAATTATTCATCTATGGATTAACATTCAATTGGTCCACAATCTCTATTTAAAGAGCAAGAAGGGTCTTTTGTTCAACAATTGATTGTGAGAAATTCATGTGTAAATACTTTTTCCTTTTGCATTAATATATTGCCTCATGTAAATATTTGGTTTGTTCCATGGACTATTTCCCTCTTCAATGGTTTTAACCACATAAAATATTAGTGTGTTGATCTATGATCGATTTGTGTGAGCAATTGGTTAAGGTGTTCGACCTGTGTGGAAGTACCTTGTTTTAGTTTAACATCATGTGATTTATTTGAAGTTATATGCCTAGTACAAGTTGAATGTTTCTCATTTATATTCACCTAATTTTCATGCTTTGGTTCATTGTGTTTGGAGCCTTGATCCATGTCCTATTGGGGATAGGGATTGGATTTTATGGTGGGAAGCATCCATTCAAAGATTGTTAAATTCATGCATGGCTAGGGTCATATGATTGCTTGCAAGTGTAGATGGGATCTTCGATAGGCTATATAGAAGTTGGAGGAGGCTCTTATCTTCCTTGAGGAAAATCTACATAACATTGTCCTTTAGAAGGATTTTGTATGCTAGGAGTTGGTGTTGTGTAGGGAGGAGAAACATATTGCTAGAGGAGCTAAGGTTCATACGAGGTTACAATGGATTCATGAAAGGGATGAGGGTTCCAAGTTTTATTTGACTTCTTAAAGAAGAAAGTTGTTGCTGATAGAGTGCTTGGTATGCACAAAGATGTTGGTTCTCTTGAGGAATATCCCTCTAGGATTTGAGATATGTTTGGTGATCATTTTCATAGTATTTTTCCTCCTTATCCCTTGATAGATTCAGTTTTTTATGTGAGGAATAATTGTTACAGGGTGGTGTTGCACAAGGCCTTTATTGTAGATCATGATATAATGTACATGCATCTCATGAAGGATGAACCTTTTGTGTCCCTTAGCACTATGAAGAATGGTAACTCTCAAGGGATTGATGGAATGCCTTGTGATTTCTACAAGGCTATGTGGGATAATATTGAATATGATTTCAATCACCTAGCTTTAGAGAATTTTGCCTCTAGACATTTGACGAAGTCCATTAATCAAGATTTAATCGAGGTCATTTTGATGAATGTTGTTAGGGACACCATTGGGGGATGGATATTGATAGCTTTATTGGGTGTTGCTTACAAAATAATGGTCAAGGTAGTGGCATTGTGGGTAATGGATGTCACAAATAATATTACGCATAAGGAGAGCACAGGTTTTATTTATGGGTGGTGTATTCTGCACACAATGCTTTCTACTTGGGAGACCTTAGAGTGGGGCAATGGGTTCTTTTCCTTAAATTTTATTTTGATAAAGCCTTTGATTGGATTGATTGATATTTCATTACAAATATATTTTCTTGTTGGGTTTGGTTCAAAGTGTGTGGGGATGGTCAACACCTTATTTTATTATTCCTCTACTTTTGTTGTGGTGAATAATACCGTCTCTCCACATATTATTCTCCATTGATCGATTAGGCAAGGATGCCCCCTGGATACCTATCTCTATGTTCTTATTTTTGATGCCCTTGGTCATTCCTTGGAAATTGCTCTCTTTTAAGGGCATATTTAGGGTATTTCACTTTCAAATGAATATGAGTTGGTGAATAATCACTTTATAGATAATTCCTTGTTGTCTATGAGAGCCAACTAGGAGACTATCTATGAGAGCCAACTAGGAGACTATGCCTGGTGCTAGAGATTGATTGCTTGTGTTTTAACAGGTCTTTGGGTCTAAGGTTAGTGATCATAAGATTTATTACTGCTTGTCCAAGCTTGATGAGCCTCCTGATTAGATTCCTCCCACATGGACCTTCATCCATCCAAGTGTATGTTGTAGCTACAACAGATCCCATCTTTTTCAGACGAGATGGGAGCCCCAATTGAAATTTGTTTTTATTGACTAAGTCTATTTTTCTTGAAAGCACTTTGTTTGTTTGTTTAATTTTTTTAAGTTTATTTAATGATATTTTAAGATAAAAACTTAAACAAATTGAGTCTTTTGCACTTCCAATTCACTTGATCAAGTTAAGAAACAATTGAGTCAAAATTCGGAAGTCGAGAAAATCATATGTCTGTAACAACAATCCCGACATTCCAATCTCGACTTCCTTTTGTCTTTATTGGTAGTCGAGATTTGGTGCCAAATTCCTTAAAATTAATTTAATTTTGCTGAATTTTTTAATACAATTATTTTATCTTGAATATCGGCAGTCAGAAGTTAGGGAAGCTATCATTTTAATCTTTGATTTCATTCCCGGCCTTTGACTCCTGACTCTGTCAAACTTATCACTAATTATGGAAGTCAAAAGTCAGAATATCATCAATATCTGTATCAAATTGACCCCAAATCCCGACTCTTTCAAACTTAAGATAATTTACGGAAGTCGGAGGTTGGGGGACATTAACAACTTTTGTATTAAATTCATCCTTGAATCTTGACTACCGAACTTTTCAAATGATCATGTACTACGGAAGACGTAGGTCGGGATGTTTTTAACCATTGTATTAATCCAACTCCCAACTCCAGACTTTCGGAGCTCTGTGTCGGCATTTCCATTCCATGTTCAAAATTCATAATCTCGCACGCACCAAAATTATTTTGAAATATGATCCTAATTAATGAAATTATCCAGCGATTAAACTCTAACCATCAATTTCAGGGCAATTGTCTTGCAATTAATGCTCAATTGATGCAGTCCTAATCCAGGGTTCACTTAATCAAAATTTGAATTGTTCGACCATTACAACACAATACAATTGGAATTTGGCATCTTAGGTTCTTATATTTCTACGAGTGAATTGCATCGATTCATTCAAATAGTTTCATAATTTAGCATAGCTGCTATTAAGAAAACAGGATCACGGAGCAATAACAATAAACAAAAATGCAAATCTAACCACACATACACATTACAAGAGAGACACATATATATTGTGGTTCACCCAACTTGGGCTACGTCCACACTGAAGTTGCCAGTCCTTATTATTATCCCATCCAGCAAAGTGAAGGGATACAACCTGCAACACAGCCGCTGCACTTCTTCTTCACTGTCTCACAATCTCTCTTCCGATCTCAGATATCTTTACAATGCATAAAACCTAATACATCAACCCTAGCCATATTACAGTGTCTTTCTTTTATAAGGGCGATACAATGGGAAAATACCACGGGTTACCCAAAACCATGGGCCGTAAAAAAACCCCAAAAATTTCCTTCGGGGGCTTCGTCCCCGGACTCCCCAGCTGGGGGTTATAACCCCCAGACCCCGGTGGGGGGAGGCTTCACCCCCCCCCCATTGGGGTGAGTGTATAGTCCTTTTTACATATCATATAAAGCTGGGGTACAAAAATGACTGAATAATAATATCTCTGGATCTGGAGATCAGGCTCCACAACCAACAATCTCCCACTTGGAGACTGATCACAACAACTCCACCACTGCTGCACTTGTTGGACCTTGGACTTGGAAAATTTCTCATATTCACCTTCATGCTAGAAGGACAACTGAAACCGAGCAGGAACTCAGTTTCTCTCCGGTCACTACCTTTGTAAACATGTCTGTAGGATTCTGGCTAGTATGTATCTTTTCCAGCTTCAACAGTTCATCTTCTAGAATAGAGCATATGAAATGGTACTTGAGCTGTATATGTTTAGTCCTGGAATGGAATGCTGAGTTCTTTGCAAGATGAATGGCACTCTGGCCGTCACTATACAACCTGTTATCCTTCTTCTTCTTACCCAATTCCTCTATAAACCCCTGCAACCAAATCATCTCTTTACTAGCCTTTGTAACAACAACATACTCTGCTTCCGTTGTTGAAAGTGAAACAACCTTTTGCAGTTTCGAAATCCAACTTACTGTTGTTCCACCACTAGTGGATTTGTACCCAAAATCCGATGACAAAATCCAATGACCTCCGACGAAGAAGGACTATGTCGTCGGATTTCACCTTAAAAATCTCAATATTTGATGATCTTTTTAAAATTGATAGAAGGAGACATCGGATATCCGACGACTATGCTCATATCTGATGGTCATGTGGATATCCAACATCATATTATGAATTGGGATGTCGGATATCTGACATCAATTCTCCAACGGTAACTAGGTTCAAGCCGTCGGATATCCAACGGACTTTTGACTTTTAAAACTTAAAAAAACTGGAACATTCTGACATGTTTGCTATACAAGCGACGGTTTGCAGAAGTTTTTTTATTCGGCGGACTGTTTTTCATTATGTCCATTGTTTTTGAGATTTAAGTGAGCGAAGTGTGGAGCTTCATTTTCTAATATTGATAATCTTCATTCAAGCTCTTTATGAGAAAATGTCAACTAGCAATATTCCTGATCCAGACGAACAAAATCGACAATTGTTTGCTAGATTGTGGGAAGGAGTTGAAAAAAGGGGTGATACGAAATGCTATTGTCCATGTACTCAATGTAGGGGCTTTAAGAGGAGAAGAATTTTGATCACAACAACCAAAAAACATTGTAGGGAGCATGGGCACGCTGAGGGGGGACATGAATACCATCCATTTGTAAGTTTTGCATTATATATGTTTTTATTTTGATTGCTTTTGTAAATTTATGTATTGATCGTGGTTTCAATAGATGGGGACTAACATGGACAATAAATATTATTTTAATATTAAATATTTATTATACTATTTCTTTTTCTTTTGTGCATGTTGAATCTAGGGTATAGTAGAATAACTCATTTATTTGTTCGTTAGTGAGACTAACCCACTCACCGGGGAAAGCACTTAACTCTCTAGATTTGTGACACTTTCCATCATGATAATAGATATAACGACTATATTGGCATGTTGTAATTTCTCTTATATTTTCTCTATAGAAATTACCATAGCATCATTTATTTTACCTTAGTGGAGTACAGTATGAGAAATTTTGTGTTATATTTGAGTAGCTTTGCTCAGTAATTGGGTCAATTATTATGTCTCTTGGATAGTTTGGATGCACCTATTTTACCAACAGTTCAATAGGCCATTGCTCTTTTCATCCCAACAGTACAAAATTTGTTACATTTTAAATGCATCACATAAATGTTTACATTTTGCGTTTGAAATTTTTACATTTTGCGGTTGAATTTCTTATATTAACTTTTATCTATTGATGGTTTCATGTAATTATAAAGGAAAGACATCCTAGGGAACTTCGTCCGAAGGAAGTGCTTCCACAACAAGTACCGGAATCTATGAATATTAATGGAGAACAAGTTAATGATCACATTAATGAAGAAGATGATCATTCTGAAAACATAGTTGAAGATGATGTTACAAATGATTTGATCCATGATTCATTTAATGTTGGAATGGTCGATGTTGATCATGATGATGATGATCATGAAAATGATAAACATTTTGATGATATTCATGATATACCTCTTCTTGATAAGGCATATGAACCCCTTTATGAGGGTTCCAAGACAAATCTTCTCTCTGCTATATTATTGATAATGAACTTGAAGGTTATGAATGGTCTTTCAAACATATCAGTCACACGGATGTTAAGGTATGTAATATATTCCATCACAAAATATATATGATTGTGTATAATTTTGTTGTTCATTCATATATAAGTCAAATTATTACGAATGAAATTTGTTCCATTATTTTTATTTCTATATTATATTAACTAGATTTTTATTTTAATTTGTCGTAGCATGATAGGTGAATATTTGTTACCACCGTCAAATATTTTACCTCGCACATATCGAGATTTATTTGCGATCATGAAAGAAATTGGAATGCAGTATGAAGCAATTCATGCATGCCCCGATGACCATGTTCTATATTACAATCAGCATGAATTTGCAACAGAATGTCCTGAATGTCATATCAGTAGATATCGCAAAGATCAAGTAACTAAAAAGGTGCCTTACAAGGTTCTACGTTATATTCCCATTATTCCACGTCTGAAACGACTGTTCAGGTGCAAAAACGTAGGGCAGTTTATGGATTACCATGCACAGAACATAAGTCAAGACGACATTATTCGGATGCCTGCAGATGGGTCTGCATTTAGAGATATGGAGGAAAAACGACCCCACTTTAAAGAAGAACCTCGTAATCTTAGGATTTCTTTGGCAGCAGATGGTGTCAATCCATTTGCAGAGATGAGATCCGTTTACTCGATGTGGCCTATTTTTGTTATCAACAACAACATTCCTACATGGTTGACAATAAAGAGGGAGCACATAATGTTGTCGATGATTGTTCCAGGTATGAACCCTGCAGTGTTTTTTTTAAGTAGTTGTATCTCATTTGTCGTATTTTTGTCGCATAATGTCATATATATATTTAATGTTTTTCTATTGTGCAATATGGTTTAATATATGTAATATTAATGGTTAGTCTCATATTTATATTTTTTATATGTTCATATCAATCAGGTAAGTACCAAGTGAAAGATATGAATGTATATATCGAACCTCTTATTGACAAGCTACTGAAGTTATGGAATGGCATCACTATGTATGACATATCTAGACCAATACGACAAAGGAAATTTCAATTCCATGCAATGCTTGTATGGACAATACATGATGCCCCAGGGTTAACCCATTTTTGTGGTATGTAATTATAATTTCTACTTTATTTGCAAAAAGTTATACGAACTACTAGTTAATATACTGCGCACGCTTGTTTTTCTAAATAATCCAGTCATTTTGTATATAATTATAATTGATCACATAGATATTCCATCTCTTTATGTAGGTCTTCAGACAAAGGGGAAATTTGCATGTCCATTTTGTGGTACTAAGATCAAATCTCGTCGTTCAAAAAGCTTAGGAAAGGAGGTGTCTGATGAGTATAGGCACTTCCTCTATAAGAATCACAGGTATCGAACTACTGAAAAACATTTGTTCAATGGAAAGCAAGAGATTGCACTAAAACCGCAGAGAATGACACCTCGCCTATGGAAGTTGCAATATAATATAAATCGTCAAGGTACGTATAATGAATCATCGTATATGATATGTTATATTGTATTTTTTTATATTGTGTGTTTTTTACTGTAACTGACATTAATTTATGTAATTTCATGATTGTCGTTCATGTGATCATGAAGGAATTAATGGGATTCCACGAGGAATGAAAAGTTATCCTAGACAATTTAGTAGGTTTCCCTACTATGAGCACCTACAAATTTCCCATCTATTTGATACAATGCATATCGGAAAGAATGTGACTGAAACATTATGGCGAATATTGGATGGAAGGAGTGACAAAGAAAAAATTGTCAAAATTCGCAAAGACATTCAAGATAGCAACCATGCAATGAAAGACATCATTCAATTTCATAGCAACAGAGAGAAAATTAATATAAACTCACTTCCATGGATGTTAACAGACCAGCAAAGTAATGTTGTAAAAGAATTCATTCGAAAAATTAAATTTCCCACCGGATTTTGTGCGAACATGAAGAATATAATAACAAGGAAAGGTGATTTCACGGGGGCAAAAAATCACGATTGGCATGTCTTCATGAAGGTAATTATTATGGTATAGATTTAATTTATTTTTTCCCTGTTACAGTGAATATGGTTGGTATATTTTTTATTTGTCTACTCTTTGTTGATAAAATGAAACTATTTGTATATTATTGTTACAGTATGTTCTACCTCTCTCTATCCCGAACAACTTCGACAACAATGCCAAGCAAATAATATATAGTCTTAGGAAATACATGAGGTAAGTGGTGCTTTTTTCCATGCGCTTAGTGTTTGTTTAATTCAACATAGAACTTGTATTTGATTTTTGTTCTGTAATTCATGATGTTACGTAATATATTGTTTTTTTCTTTAATCTCTTGATTTGGACGTTGTCATGTCACTTGTATATGGTTGTCATCTAAAGAATTCCATAAAGAATACATAAAGTATTGGAGGAGAGAAATTCCTCATCTTATGTGTGAAATGAAGAAGCATCTACCTTCAGCATTTTTCAATGCACAAGAACACTACCTCATACACCAAGTTGAGGAGATTGAACTATGTGGACCTGTTCTCTCAAGGTCCATGTGGATGGTTGAGAGGCACTTGAAATTTATGAAGGGTTTGGTCAGACAACGAGCATATGCTGAGGGATCTATGATGGAGGGATATATGGTATACCAAAACATGTTGTATATTAGTGAATATCTTCATAAATTAGTAGAAAAGCTCAATTTACGTCGCATTTGTGACCCAGAATCCAATAAGAGTTTCAAAGGGGAGTATCCGAAGGGGAAAGGTAGATCAAGGAAGGTGAAAGGTAATATAGCACATTCTTATATTCAGTATTTTGCATAAATTTATACTGTAATATACTTTGTTAAGTTACTATATTACATTTGTATTGAATTTTAATTTTATTGTCATGAAACAGTTGGTCGAGAGTGGGATGCAATTCATTTATACATCGCAAACAATATTGACTGGATGAAGGTATGGATCGAACGATGTGAACAATCTGGTCATGGAATATCATGGGAAGGTGTGGCTTCATTGGTTAAAGATGCACATCGCAATGGAGACACCAATATAACACAAAGGGAAATCGATTTAGCAAGAGGTTTAAAAGATAAGAAGGTAAGCATAATAATCATCCACACTATTTTTTTTTTGTAAAAAATAATGTCGTTGTATGTCACGCTGTTTTTTTCATTGTATGGCATTATAAACATGCACTAGTTAATCATAAATATTGGATCATTATGTAATCTTTTCCTGTATGGATTTTTGTAGGTAACACATCATAAGGCTATGTGGTGCAATGGATGTAGATATCAAATCAAAAAGTTGGATGAAACAAAGAAAACATTTGATTGCGGGATATCTGCAGTCTTTGAGGTGACCAATGTTTCTTCTAGAAGTGACAGACATCCAGAACTCTCTGAGAATCGATAGTATGGGTATCTGGAAGACATTCTTCAGTGTGACTTTAACTCCTTCAAGGTATTTCTATTTGTTGTCAAATGGTACAGGTGTCGATTGAATCAATGTGATCCCGATAAAACAATAATTGAACATGATAATGGATTTACCATGGTAAATACAAGGTTGTTTGAGCCAGGAACGGAGCCCTATGTTCTTCCAACCCAATGTGAACATGTATTTTACTCTGAGGTTCCAGGTAGAGCGGGTTGGTCATTTGCTATGAGACACGATCCAAGGTGAAGGCCGGTAAAGTATAACATAGACGAAGGTAATGAAGACGTTCTCGAAGAAGAAGACGTAGTAGAAGATGATCATGATCAACATGAGTTAGATGATCATGTTCCTGAAGAATATGTCGAAGAACTTATTGAATCAAATGATGTATCAGACAATGTCCATGAAGATGATATCGACGATGACATGATTATTGTAACTGACATTGACGACGAGGATGATATGGACAATCCTTACAATGTTGAATCTGGATCATCGGATGATAGTACAGATGATGAATCAGATGAAGAAGATGATGAAGACCATTGAAGTTTATGAGGTATGCAGTAATAATAAATTAACTATTTCTTAGTGAGTTTCCATTTTCCAGTATGATATAATTAGAAACATTTCTTGTTATAGAGTATGTCAAAAAACACATTTAAATTTTTTGTACATAGATATTTTTGTCGGGTTATGGGGAATTGAGAGTGATGCGAGGGGGGGGAGGGGCCATAAGATCTTCCACCTTCACGTGGTTGGCCATTTTTAGTAGAGAATATTAAATTATTTTTGAAACAGAGAGAAGATTAGTAAGGATTAAATGCACAATTATCAAGACTCAAACATAATCATCATCATCGGCATCATCGTCATCATCATCATATTTTTCTTCTTCATTGACATCTTCATCATCTTCATCATCATCTTCATCATCGTCATCATCACCATCATCATCATCATCATCATCATCATCTTCGTTGTTTTCGTCACGGCCACCATCATCATCATCATCATCATCATTGTCATCATCATCATCATCGTCACGACCACCATTATCATCATCATTGTCATCATCCTCACCATCATCATCATCATCATCGTCACCATTTTCATCATCATCATTGTCATCATCATCATCGTCATCATCGTCATAATATTCATCATGATAATCATTGTCATTATTCTTCATCATCATAATCATCATCGGCATCGCCATCATCACCATTGGAGCATCCTAAACCATACCTATAGATTAAATAATGTGCTACATGGGGCCAACGTTGAAATTTCTTAAATATTTGCTGGCTTGGACTGAAATTCCGCATGGTTGTTCAAGACGCATGCATTGACGGTGTGGGAGGGTTTCTGGACTCAAACATGATAGACACTAACCATTGGAGCATAAAAAACCATACCTATAGATTAATTAATGTGAGACAATATGGGGCCAACATTGAAATTTTTTAAATATGTGTTGGCTTGGACTGAAATTTGGCATGGTTAGTCTAGACACATACATTGACAGTGTGGGAGGGTTTCTAGAGCCAAACATGGCTGATACTCACCATTGCAGCATCAAAAACCATAACTATAGATTAAATAATGTGCTACATGGGGCCAACATTGAAATTTTTTTAATATGTGTTGGATTGGATTGAAATTTGGCATGGTTAGTCTAGACGCATGCATTGACGGTGTGGGAGGGTTTCTAGACTCAAAATTGGCTGACACTCACCATTGCAGCATCAAAAACCATACCTATAGATTAAATAATGTGATACATGGGGCCAACGTTGAAATTTTTTAAATATGTGTTGGCTTGGACTGAAATTTGGCATGGTTAGTCTAGACGCATGCATTGACAGTGTGGGAGGGTTTCTAGACTCAAACATGACTGACAATAATCATTGCAGCATCAAAAACCATACCTATAGATTAAATAATGTGATACATGGGGCCAACGTTGAAATTTTTTAAATATGTGTTGGCTTGGACTGAAATTTGGCATGGTTAGTCTAGACGCATGCATTGATGGTGTGGGAGGGTTTTCACACTCAAACTTGGCTGACAGTCACCCTTGCAGCATCAAAAACCATACCTATAGATTAAATAATGTGATACATGGGGCCAACGTTGAAATTTTTTACATATGTGTTGGCTTGGACTGAAATTTGGCATGGTTAGTCTAGATGCATGCATTGACGGTGTGGGAGGGTTTTTGGACTCAAACTTGGCTGACAATCGCCCTTGCAGCATCAAAAACCATACCTATAGATTAAATAATGTGAGACATGGGGCCAACGTTGAAATTTTTTAAATATGTGTTGGCTTGGACTGAAATTTGGCATGGTTAGTCTAGATGCATGCATTGACGGTGTGGGAGGGTTTTTGGACTCAAACTTGGCTGACACTTGCCATTGCAGCATCAAAAACCATACCTATAGATTAAATAATGTATCTTTTTTCTACTATAGGTTTTATAATTTTTTATTTCTCTTGTATCGTTTTTGCACTATCTTCATTTAAATCTCAATTGCTATCAAAATTAGATAACAAACATTTTGGTCTATTCATTAAGAAATATGGTAACATCATTGATGGAACTTATTTATTTGCTTTTCCATTCATTTTTACATTGTTTTTCAAGTTACCTATAAATGTAACTTAAGTAGTGTGATTTTTATGGTGTTAACATATAAACACGTGGAAATGGAATCAACCCTAAGTCAAGTGGAGCCTTGCAACATGCTACATGTTTGAGTCTCGACAATCTTCCTTTGAAATTTAATAAGAACACCAAAGAAGTTTGTTAATGGTTGGATTTGAGAATTTTCTAGGTGTGATTAATTAAGATATTAGGGATCTAATACAATTAATGTATCTACCTCTATGTTGAAATCGTTTTCCATGCTGATGTAGTCCACCACCTTCCTTATTGTCTTACCAAAAGGCATGAGAATGAGGAAGAAGGCGTAAAATTATGTAATTCACCTTCAAAGAGTGCCTTGCAATCACATTGGTAAGGAACCATAAGAAGATCACAAAAATCCAATGTGTCATATCCCCATTTAGTGTCAATTAAAGACTTATATGGTAAATTTAATATGAGACTTACTTATAGTTGTCTCTTACTCTTTGTGTATTGACACATTTTATATTTTATGGTTGTCTCTGTGCCTTGACCCAATTGATATTATAAGGTGCAGAGGTGCATGCACAATAATCCTTAGTTATGAATATGAGATGAGGATTTAAAGAGAAGAGTATGTAAAGACAAGTAATTTTTATATGTATTTTCGTGGTAACTGCCGAGGACAAATGTGGTGAGAAACCACAAGTGTTTGGAAGGAAAAAGGGAGATTACATCATGATCATGCCACTTATAAAATTGAATACTCTTCATGAGACAAAATTGTTTTTTTAATTTTATTAATAACCATTATGGTGCTTTGGTCCAAATGATTTTCTAACTCATTGTTTCTCCATATAGTGTGCCAAGTGCCACCTCTCTATATGGGACTGATAGTAAGCTCAAGAAATTAAAACTAGGGAAGAAGTTATCAAAAAATGGGACTGAATCCTATAAATGTACTAAGGTTCATGTTTACAAAGGTTAATAGAGATCAAACTAGAAGGTTGTGAAAATTACAATGGGAGTTCAATGAGCTTGAAACCTAACTAAAATTTGGCATCAATCCAAAATAATGAAGGCGGTGTAATTTATGAAGGGGGATGTTGGACCCCAATTAGATAGATAAATCAATTCTCAACTACAATGCAAATCCTCTAACCACAGTACCGCACCTCACCCCAACTATGGATATCTTTAGGCAACAATGATAAATAAGGGTGTAAAGTTGAGACAAATGGCAAGGAGAAACTTCTTACAAGCGTATGTAAAACATTAGAAAAGAATTGGATTAAGAAGGTAGGGAAATTAAATAGACATTCTATGTGTTTTATCCTTAGATATCACATGTTTAAATTTGGAGGGGTTAAGGAATGTACACATCCATAGAGTAAGAAATCAATTTTTTTTTATAAAAATGGGGTTCTTTGTCTCATATATAAATACCACTTGACCCTCGCGCGCACATCCAAATATCCGTTGACTGCCAAGAGATCCGAGTGAGCCAAGACTAGTGCAGAGGAGGGAGACGATACCATCGAGAGATCTGAGACCATTGTAGAGGAGGGAGTCGATACCGTCGAGAGAGCCAGTTCCACTGAGAACATTGCAGAGGAGGGATCCAAGACCGTTGAGAGAGTCAATACAGCCTAGACCATTGCAGAGGAGGGATACGATACCACCGAGAGAGCCGAGACCATTGTAGAGGAGGTCGCCGATACCAGGAGATCGAGACCATTATAGAGGGGGCGGCCAAGATGTCTTCGGTAAGTCTGAAATGCACACTTCGTACACCAGGGTTGGGATTTTGGAAATGCATTATGTGTGTTATTGGGGATTTTCAATACATTAATATATAGGAGAAGAATAATTTACAGCATTTGATTATAGAGAAATACAATCCTCTTGTGCCTTAATGTTAGCAGCAAGAGTTTACATTGTGCATCCTCTATCTGATGTTGTATCTTGTTGTGATTTCATCATTGAACCCTATTCCCAGCTACTTACCTTCCTCTGTCCATTTCTCACGGTTATCTCATGTATTCTTTGCCCTCAATGTTTCTGAAAAACTCCAATTAATACTTTTGAGTTAGGGTTTATAACTCCTATCTAGATACTTCGACCATGTGGATGTCAACATTCTCTTTTTTTACATGTTTATTTTCTTTTATTTTCAAAATATGAAACATATAATAGATTATGAACAAATTCTAAAAGAATAAAATTAATTTAATTTATGTGTGCGTGAATTATGTGTGCATTTCCTATGGCCTATGGGCATTTACTAATAAATTAGGATATATTCCACGAATCAATACATGAGATGCAAGTTATACCATTTCCATGTTGAAAAACAATCCAAGACTGAGTAGATGAGAACAGAAGCATGGATGTTTGCATAGCCAAATCAATGCAATTTGTAATCAATTCATTGTGTGGTTAGTGGTTTAAAATAGAGCTTGTGTGTTGAATTGGGCGGGAGCGAATTGTGGTTTTCAAACCATTGAGCCAACCCTTAGGGTTATGTAACCATGGCATCCAAGCCATGTGCATTGCTCATGCTTCTTGTCCACATTATTTTTTCCAAGTCCTCCATTCCATGTGCTTTATGTCAAGTCCATCTTTGTTTTCCTTTGTCCAAATCCTTGTCCAACCATGAGCTTCTCCTCCATGCTGCTACTCATCTTGTTTTTCTTCTCCAAGATGCTTCATTTCATTAACCTTGTCCACTTCATCTTCGTCACCAAGATGCTTCATGTCATTAACCTTCTACACTTAATGCTAAGTCACCAAGCTACTTCATATCATTATATGTGTGTTAATATCATCTTATAATCATTGTAGCCAACATTAGGTGTTTACCAAATCAAAATCAAAACACATTACTAAATACTTGCAAACTGTGGACTCAACTCAGGATGCTTCAACACTTCTTCTTCATACCCGCATGCAAGAGAAGAAATGGAATCACAACTTCCAGCTGCTGCTATATCATATGATCCATTTTCTGTGGATGCTTGAGAGATCCTTTCACTTGCGGGTCTTATTGATGCTGTAGCTTTTATTGCTTATATGACCCAACATCATCAATTGTCACAACCATATGTACTGAAGCTTTCCGTGGTGTCATTCTGATTACATATTCACTATGCCAATGTTCTTCAATAGATCTGTTGTAGCCACAAATGTCATCAAAGGTCCTATGGCTTCCTTAAAGAATACACCATAAAACTCACATAGTTTTCATGCCATCATCCAACATTTTTACTCTTTCTTCTTACCATCGGATCTTCTTGAAAACTTTGCTTTTTTTTTTCTTCATTTGCTTTAGCTACTCAATCTTCAACTTCATGCCTGGGATATGTACCCAATTATCACTTATTCCGTACTTACTCTTATTGACAACATGTATGGAGAGACATCAAAATTCATTTTAACTTGAGGAATTTATGGGTCAAAGGCACTACGGTTGAATGTTTACATGAGTTATTTTCTTGTCGTGATCTTAGAGGCACGAGAATGTAGAATGTGAAGAATGAGAATGTATCAATCATTGCCACCATATGAGTTTTAACAGTAAGATTAATTGGCCCCATCCCATTATGAAGTAGAACCGTGTGAGATAGATCCTATAACACCATTAGCATCATGATATAAGCAAAATCGAAGTTATGTTTTCCGTCGAGGTTGCTTGAAGATGATAATTGCCAGAAAGTGGCCCCAGGGTACAAAGTAACGAAACATTTGACAGATTGGAAACGTATATATATATATAAAAGGAACATAATTATATAGGCCTAAAATTGTGGTTTGTGCCATTGCGGTCAAATTTAAATCAATTTGTAAGCCGTCTCGACGGAAAACGGAACTTCGATTTTGCTTACCCATTTTTGTTATTCCGGTTTAGGAAATATTTCGGGCTATTATGATTTGTTTTAAAGTCTTCATCCTCTTAAAATTGGATTTCATTGTATCATTCATCAAGGTTAGTAAATTCATAAAAGGTAAGCATGCATCATCATACTTCAGACTTCAATCAAACCATCATGACTTGGATTGTGGCAATTTTAGTCTTCGACTAGGGTAGTACTATAGCAGCTTTCACACTTAGAATATAGTAGCTTCAAATTTGGACTGTGGTGAATTCATAAGAAAACAAGTTTTGGTATAGCTTCCCTAGTTGTGGTATAGCTTCCCCAGTTGTGGTTACTATTTTTTTATTAAGCTCATGAAGATTTATATGTAGTTTATTGTTTCTACTATCCCTGTCTTTTTGTGAAGAATGATTGAAGAATGTTATAAGTGTTCCTAGAGAATTATGAACATGGATATGTACAATTCCTTATATTTATTATCACTTTGTTTTATGTGATGAGTTCATTTGCATGACTAGAGTATATCTGAATCTCTCTTTGAGGTCCTATGAATGAACTTGAACACTTGTTGCATTCATTTAATTTGAAAGAGTAGTTATAGTTTGAAAGAACTCTCTCCTTACCTTAGCTAGCATTCATTGAAAGGAAAGGCTTATTTTATTCATATGCATTTGCATGGTTTGAGTCAGTCATCACACCACAAGTTGCACTTCCATCACCCGATTGAATAATACAACCATTAAAATTTAACTTGTTAACCAGGGATAATTTTAAGGACCCATACTTATTTAAAAGGGTATAAACCTTGGCGAATCTTACCAATTCTCAAAATGTCAACTATAAAATATTTTGTGATATTTTTATAAAATTATTTCAATTTCTAAGGATTTTATATAGTTTATATAATATTTTGGCAATTTTTAGAGTGAAAAAAGTTTACCCCATCAAAATAGGGCGAAATGGGGCTTCAAAAAATGCAAATTGGCGAATCGTTTTTTGGAAAAAAAACATGGAAAAATAGTCCATGGGCTAAATTTTGCCCCTCAAATTATCCTTGTTGTTAACTCAACACACTTTAACCTCGCTTGAGGATAAAAAGAATTTGTTAGCTAGATAGGACACCGGGGATAGGCATCCAAATCATTCCCCCTTGTCATCATCATCTGAGACCTAGTTGTTGTCCTCTAGGGTGTAAAGTCCCCTCCCATCTTACAAGCATGGGAGAGAACATCACTCTAATTCCGTACATCTAGCCCCATACTTAGTAAACAAACATTCATATAAAATGAAGATGGACATATGTAAATGCATAAATATTTGAAAGCACAACAGAATTAAATTATATTACACAACCATCATACATTAAAGATATTCATGTCATTCATAAATTAAAACAATACAGAATTAGCACATGAGAGTACTTATCTTGAAACGAAGTAGTCCCTGAGCAACCAGCTATGCATCTGCAACGTTCCACCCAACCATAGGCCAGTTGTGCTTATCAATCTCTTGATACAACTTCCACCCTCGAGATGGGCATGATTTCTACAAGGAACCAGGGAACAACAAACTCACACATAGCCAAACACACACACCAAAATGAGCCAATACAATCTGCAATTGGGTTTATCAGGCTACTAGGAAATGGAAAGGAAGAATTGCTAAGCTAGTGAGCTCAAGTACAAATCCATGGATACTTATACAAGATCTACCTAGCTTGGCACCCATAATGCCTACACACCCCACTCAAGGAAGTATTCCCTTCACCAATACTCAGTCCCTTTGTAACATCCCCTCCTACCATACCAACATGATAGAGAGGACGTGACACTATATCCGGGCATCTAGCCCCATGAACTTTTAACTAAGAATTCACATAATATAAAAGTCATATGGGATGCATGATTATAAGAAAAACACATGGGAATAATATCAATAACACATCCATCATACATTCAAGATATTCATCATATAATAATTGGGGAGTTAACACAAGAGAATACTTATCTTATAACAGTAGTCCCAAGCAACTGGCTATGCAACTGCAACATTCCACCCAACCATAGGCCAGTTGTGCTTATCAACCTCTTGATGCAACTTCCACCCCGAGCTGGGCATGATTTCTACAAGGAACCAGGGAACAGCAAACTCACACATAGCTAAGCATACACCAAGATGAGCCAAGCCAATCTACAATTGGGTTTATCAGGTTGCTAGGAAATGGAAAGGAAGAATTGCTAAGCTAGTGAGCTCAACCACAGAGCTATGGATACCTCTACAAGATCTATTCAGCTTGGCACTCACAATGCCTACACACCCAACACAAAGAAGTATTCTCTTCACTGCCACACAGTCCCTCAAGCCATACCTTCCTTTCTAGTGCTCTCAGGGTGTGCATAGAAAAGTAGCCAAAGCCCTCTTGATCTTCTTGAGAGGTTACTCCCTCCACTAGGTTTATCAAGCCAATTTTGTCCACTACCAGTCCAAGTTTATTGCTCACAGGTTCAAATCAAAACCGGGATGCACATAACAGCAGAACCACACTTATTGGGCATGATAAAACGTTTTTACAGTGAGATGACCAAGGATGGGGTTTTCATTAGCTTCAGAAAAACGTGGGAAACCCAAAAACAAAATTGGAAGATGGGGAACAACCCTGGGAAGCCAAATCCGTTTTTAGAAAAACGTACATAGACATTCTGGGGCAAAAACAACCTCCATAACAATCCCAAATCGTGGTCCTCCTTCCCCAGCCATTGTGTAACACAAAAACAGGCTCCCAGCCATGGAAGAATGTAGGAAAATTGTAAAAACGTGATGAAGAAAGACCCAGTAGTTCAGACTGCGTGAGAGAGGAGAGACTCCCTGTTCAGAATGGCTTTAGGCACCATTTCGTGTGTGTTTTCTTGCCCAAGGAGACAAAACACGATTTTCCAGGTTGATGGCCTGCCCATACATGAAATTGGCTGCCATACCTCTTCATTCCCAAGGCATTAACAGCCTCAACCAATTTCTGGAAGAATTAAATGATTGGGTCCATAACCCAAAATGGGTAGTTGGTAGTTTATGGGTTTTCTCATTGACACATGGATTACACCATTGGCTCAAGGGTTTGAATAATCTCCCTCCCTATTCCTTGTAGAATAATGCCCCATCTCTTTGTTGCATTGCATAGCTAGTTGTGGGTATTTTTCATTAAAATTCGTATTTACATGATGTCTTAATTACATTGTGCCTATCTAGCACAAGAACCATAGGCATCTATTTCTTTAATTGCCGATACATAAACGCTAAATCAATCATTTATGTGGGGCCTTGTCCTTGAGCTCCTCACCATGATTAAATAACAATATTTACATCATTTATGATTTAATGCAAAGGGGGTCAAAATGGGGACATTACATTCCCCTCCCCTTACATTAGCACTGTCCTCAGTGCTCATCAAAATTGAACAAAAATGGATATGCCACCCTCATGGAATCCTGCAGCTTCCATGTAGCCTCATCGGGACCGTAGTGCTTCCATTGCACCTTTACCTATCCGATGGATCGGTTCCAGAGCAATGTTACCTTCTTGTCTAGGATGCGCAATGGATCGATTTGGAATTCTCCCTCAGGTTCCACTTGGATCACATCCCAATTAATCACATCCCGCAAAGAGACATGAAAAATATTATGAGCTTTAGTGCTAGCAGGCAATGCAAGTCTATATGCAACTGGTCCTATTCTTTCAAGCACTTCAAATGGCCCACAATATCTAGGTGATAGCTTGGCACAACTCCCAAGCTTCAAGGAACTCTTCCTTGATCTCACTCTAAGATACACATGATCCCCAATATTGAATTCCCTATGGATCCTATGCTTATCTGCATAGCTTTTCTGTCTATCCTGGGCTGTTTTTAAATTATGTCTGATCTTGGCAACTTCTTGTTCCATTTCCTTAAGCATTTCTGGTCCAAGTACAATTCTGTTCACTGGATTGTCCCAAGTCACTGGTGTCCTACACCTTCTACCATACAAAGCCTCATAAGGACTCATTCCTAACGATGCTTGTTTCCCATTGTTATATGCAAATTCTACCAAGTGTAGATAATCCTCCCACTTGGATGGTTTGTCCATTACATACATGCGGAGCATGTCTTCAAGCACCTGATTTACTCTTTCGGTTTGCCCATCTGTTTGAGGATGGTATGCGGTACTAAAGCTTAGCTGTGTACCCAAATCTACAAAGAGACCTTTCCAAAAATTGGAAGTGAACTTGGCATCCCTGTCAGAAATGATTTCCCTAGGCAACCCATGTAATCTGAAAATTTCCTTCATGAAAATATTTGCAATGGCATCGGCTTTATGTGTGGACTTAACCGGTATGAAATGTGTTGCCTTTGTTAACTTGTCCACCACAACCATGATGGAATCATGTTGTCTCTTAGTCATTGGAGATCCTGTAATAAAATCCATGGAAATTATTTCCCATTTCCATTCTGGAATTGGCACTGGGTGCAATAAACTTGCAGGGTGTTGGTGTTCAACCTTCACCTGCTGACATTCCATGCACTTAGAGATGTATTCAACGACATCCTTCTTCATCCCTGGCCAGCAATAATATTTTCTTGCTGTAGAAATTGTTTTCTGATATCCGAGGTGACCAGAATATGGAGCTTCATGGATTTTGTCCATAACAATTCTCCTCAAATCTGCCGCATTTGGAATATAGACTCTATTCTTATAAGTAAGAAGTCCTCCTTCTTCCAAATGATAGCCTTCATACTTCTTGCCAAGGTCTTGCTGTTGCAATTTGTCCTTTATCTGCACATACACTTCATCCTCAACAATATGGTTAAAAATCTGTTGCTAAAAATCTGGTTGGCATGTACTAAGTGCTGCGACATGCATTTCCTGTACCTTCCTGCTGAGTGCATCATCCACCTTGTTTGCCTCCACATTTTTAAAGCATGTACTATGGCTGCAAGTTCTATACCATGAGTAGCATAGTTCTTCTCATGCTCTTTCAACTTTCTGGACTCATAGCATATCACGTGGTTGTCTTGCATAAGAACTCCTCCAAGTTCTTGATTGCATGCATCGGTACACACCACAAAGTCTTTTTCTGGGTCTGCAATTTTCAAAATTGGTGCACTTGTAAGAAGATTCTTCAGCCGTCGAAAAACTTTCCTCACATCTTGGTGACCATTCAAACTTTATCCCCTTCCTTTGCAAAGAAGTGATTGGGTTTGCAACGTTGGAGAATCCTTCGATAAACCTCCTGTAGTAACCAGCAAGGCCCATAAAAGATCTCACATCAGTCACATTCCTTGGAGTTGGCCAATTCATAATGGCTTGAATCTTCTCAGGGTCTACAAATATTCCTTCGTCGGAGATGATGTGACCCAAATAATGAATTCTATCTTTATAAAAGTCACATTTGCTCAACTTTGCATACAGCTTATGCTCCCTTAGTAATTGCATTGTCATTCTCAAATGTTCTTCATGCTCTTCTTCATTCTTAGAATAGATGAGAATGTCGTCCAGGAATACAAGAACAAACTTGTCCAAATATTTGCTAAACACATTATTCATGAGACACATGAATGTAGCTGGTGCATTTGTGAGACCGAATGGTGCCACTACAAACTCATAGTGTCCATACCTCGTTCTAAAGGCTTTCTTATGAATATATTCTTCTTTGATTCTTACCTAATGGTAACCAGACCCAAGTCAATCTTTGAAAATACCTTTGCTCCTCTCATTTGGTCAAAAAGGTCATCAATTCGGGGCAATGGGTATTTGTTCTTCACAGTGACTTTGTTCAACTGCCTGTAGTCAATACATAACCTGAGTGTTCCATCTTTCTTTTTCACAAATAGCACAGGTGCTCCCCATGGGGATACACTTGGCCTAATATATTTCTTTTCCAACAACTCTTGTAATTGCATTTTTAATTCTAGCAATTCCAGTGTACTCATCCTATAGGGTGTCTTAGACACTGGTGCCGCTCCTGGCACAAGTTCAATTGTAAAGTCAATGTCTCTCTTTGGAGGAAGTCCTGGAATCTCATCAGGAAAAAACATCCCTGAATTCTTGCAATACATAATAGTCCTCCAATTTAAGAGTTTCATTCTCTGCTACCTCTAAAATGTGGGCTGCATACAGTTGACATCCCTTCCTACAAAACTTCTTCATCTGCATGGCTGAAACCTGTCTGAGAGAAGTCACCTTTGGAATGCCTTTTACAACCCTCGGGTTTCCTTCTTCGTCCATGCATTCAAATGTCTTATTGTAGTAGTCAAGTTTAACCCTGTGTGCTTCTAACCAATCCATTCCAATGAGAATATCATAGGAACCCAGTGGTAAAATATTCAGATCTGCATAAGTGAATAGCCCATCCATCTCTAATGGACATTTCTCTACTATTTCACTAACTTTTCTCTTGGTTCCAGTGGCTAGTTGAACTAACCATGATTTACTATGCTTTAATTTCTTGAAAGCACAAATCTCAACAATTCTAGGAGTGACATAACTGTGAGTAGATCCAGGATCAATCAAAATAGAAACGGATTGCTTAGCAATCTTACCTTCAACTTCAACCACAGTTGACTGATGATTTGCCTGGAGGTTGTGTAGAGCTGCATAGATTCTAGGGATTGTCCTTGCTACTTGACCCACAGTTTCAGCTCCTTGGATGTTGTGAACTCGATTTGCATTCCCATTCCTATGTGGGCAGTTCCTAAGCATGTGGTCTCCTCCACAACCCCAACATTGAAGTGGTTCTCTTGGCTCCTTTGGATCTCTTGGCTTGTCTCCCATCATCCTATTTGGCTTAGTCACAACCTGTGATGGTTGCCTTTGCTGACTCTGGAATTGAGGAGGCTTGAACCCCTTCTTCCTTTGATCAAACTTTTCGTTTTTCCTACCCTTCCATGCCTTATGGAATTCTGGTTTGCTTCTATTTTGATCAAAGCAATACTTGGCCTTTCTTATGGCCTCCTCTAGAGTTCGAGGTTCATCGAACTCAATTCTATCTTTATATGACTGGGGCAGTCCACTTAGGAAATGTTGAATTTTCACCTTATCATCTCGAATGTACCTGACATATCTTAGCAGCTCCAAGAATTTGTTTGCATATTCTTCCATGCTCAATTGTCCCAATCTCAGCTCATGGAACTCTTTGATCTTATCATCATAGTACCTATTAGAGAGGTACTTCTGCTTGAAGTATTTCTTGAACTACTTCCACACAATCTTCCTTTCATTGATTTTCTTCACTTGCCTGATGTGTTCCCACCATATAGATGCTCTTCCATTCAAGTTGAAGATGGCTACCCTTCCCTTCATATTTCCCAAGTAGTCTTGGACTTGGAAATACTTTCTCATCCCAACAAGCCAAGCTTCAGCTTCTTGACCGGACTTTACCTCTCCATCAAATGTATGAGGTTTCGCCTTCTTAAATTCCCCGTGTGAATTGTTCTTTTAGTGATTCTTCCTCTTACTTCTGCAAGATGAAGAGCTTGAACCCTCAATGGATTCTTCAGAGTCAGATGATTCATTATAAGAGATTTCCAGAGTATATGTTCTGTCTGTAGAAACTTTTCTTGAGCTACTAGCCCTCTTACGGGAATTCCTTCTAGAGATACTCCCACCCCTTTCCGGATTTGATGTCTGATGCCCAGAGTTTATTTGCCTTTGGATGTCTGTCAAACTCTGTAGCATGGCTGCATTCAACTGATTTTGTTCTTCCTGAGCTTTGATCATCCTTTCATTGTCTTCTCTACAGCTTTGCAACTCCACCCTTAGGATTCTCATGGTGGCTACAATACCTGGAGGAGTCTCTTGATTTCTTCTCCCATTAGATTATGTTTCAGCATTTTCAACATGTATGTTCTCCCACATGGCATCTGTCTCAGGATCATAGGGATCCTGTGCATCATCCATGATGTTGATTTTCTTGGCCCAATCAAAATCCAAAACTTTCCAATTATACTATCTAGAGTGCTTCCCTGTAACTATGATTCTGCAGAATGTGTTCATCCACACAATTGTTAGCTGCATTATATTCTCGGAATTCATAACTTACTTTCATGCACGTGGGAAAATGTTATATTGATAATTTTTCAAATCATCGAATCTTCTCACAATCAACGACATATGAAGGGGGGGGGGGGGGGACAAAAGGGGGTCAAGGGGGCTTTCCCGCTTGTGGATTCCCTGCGCCACTGCAGGGCGGGTCGAGGACAGCGCCCTCATTTTTTTTTATTTTTTTTTATTTTTTACAAATCTTGCCGTCGTTATGGGACGGTTCGCCGAAAGCTTCCGCAGTTGCGGAGCAATTCGGTGAATGCTTCTGTAGTCGCGGAGTGATTCGCCAAATGATTCCGCAGTTGCGAAGCCATTCGCCGAATGCTTCCGCAGTTGTGGATCCATTCGCGGAATGCTTCCGCAGTTGCGGAGCCATTCACGGAATGCTTCCGCAGTTTCGGAAGACACTGGGAAATTATTTCCACAGTTTCGGGGTGGTTCGCAAAACTCTTCCGCAATTGCGGGAAGATTCGCGGAACTCTTCCTCCATTGCGAGAAGATTCATGGAACTCTTCCGCAATTGCGGGAAGATTCTCCGAACTCTTCTACAATTGCGGGAATATTCACGGAACTTTTCCGCAGTTGTGGGAAGATTCGCGGAACTCTTCCGCAATTGCGGGAAGATTCGCTGAACTCTTTTGCAATTGCGGGAAGATTCGCCGAAGTCTTCTGCAGTTTCAGAAGAGAATTCCTTCCGAAAATTTCCTTTCAACGCCAAACACTTAGAAAATTTTTCCGCTATTTCGGAGCAGTTCGTCGAATTCTTCCGCGTTGCAGGACAACTCACGGAATCCTTCTGCAGTTTCGGAAGAGAATTCCTTCTGCAATTTCGGAAGAGAATTCCTTCCGCAATTTCGGAAGAGAATTCCTTCTACAGTTTCGGGGTGGTTCGCAGAATTCTTCCGCAAATTTCAGAATGATTTCCCGAACTCTTCCCGAAACAGACTTAAACAAAATTTCCAAAAACTCTTAAGAAAATTTTTGAAATCTTCCCTTCTTTTAGTGATGACTGCTGCTCAGCAGAAGGTGATCTTACCTCTGTAATCTATCCAACTTAGCCTGTTTAGGCCTAATGCTGAGACATGTGGTGATCAGGAAGGGACCTTCCCAAGTGGTTGTGATTGGATTTGGCCCATAGAGGTCCAATGCTGTAACCAGCAGCTCTGATACCAAAATGTAACATCCCCTCCTACCATACCAGCATGATAGAGAGGATGTGACACTATATCTGGGCATCTAGCCCCATGAACTTTTAACTAAGCATTCACATAATATAAAAGTCATATGGGATGCATGATTATAAGAAAAACACAGCGGAATAATATCAATAACACATACATCATACATTCAAGATATTCATCATATAATAATTGGGGAGTTAGCACAAGAGAATACTTATCTTATAACAGTAGTCCCAAGCAACTGGCTATGCAACTGCAACGTTCCACCCAACCATAGGCCAGTTGTGCTTATCAACCTCTTGATACAACTGCCACCCCTGAGCTGGGCATGATTTATACAAGGAACCAAGGAACAGCAAACTCACACATAGCTAAGCATACACCAAGATGAGCCAAGCCAATCTACAATTGGGTTTATCAGGCTGCTAGGAAATGGAAAGGAAGAATTGCTAAGCTAGTGAGCTCAACCACAGAGCTATGGATACCTCTACAAGATCTATTCAGCTTGGCACTCACAATGCCTACACACCCAACACAAGGAAGTATTCTCTTCACTGCCACACAGTCCCTCAAGCCATACCTTCCTTTCTAGTGCTCTTAGGGTGTGCATAGAAAAGTAGCCAAAGCCCTCTTGATCTTCTTGAGAGGTTACTCCCTCCACTAGGTTTATCAAGCCAATTCTGTCCACTACCAGTCCAAGTTTCTTGCTCACAGGTTCAAATCAAAACCAAGATGCACATAACAGTAGAACCACACTTATTGGGCATGATAAAACGTTTTTACAGTGAGATGCCCAAGGATGGGGTTTTCATTAGCTTCAGAAAAATGTGGGAAACCCAAAAACGAAATTGGAAGATGGGGAACAACCCTGGGAAGCCAAATCCATTTTTAGAAAAACGTCCATAGACATTCTGGGGCAAAAACGACCTCCATAATAGTCCCAAATCGTGGTCCTCCTTCCCCAGCCATTGTGTAACACAAAAACAGGCTCCCAGCCATGGAAGAATGCAGGAAAATTGGTAAAAACGTGATGAGGAAAGACCCAGTAGTTCAGACTGCGTGAGAGAGGAGAGACTCCCTGTTCAGAATGGATTTGGGCACCATTTTGTGAGTGTTTTCTTGCCCAAGGAGACAAAACATGATTTTTCAGGTTGATGGCCTGCCCATACACGAAATTGGCTATCATACCTCTTCATTCCCAAGGCATTAACCGCCTCAACCAATTTCTGGAAGAATTAAATGATTGGGTCCATAGCCCAAAATGAGTAGTTGGTAGTTTATGGGTTTTCTCTTTGACACATGGATTACACCATTGGCTCAAGGGTTTGAATAATCTCCCTCCCTATTCCTTGTAGAATCATGCCCCATCTCTTTGTTGCATTGCATAGCTAGTTGTGGGTATTTTTCATTAAAATTCGTATTTACATGATGTCTTAATTACATTGTGCCTATCTAGCACAAGAACCATAGGCATCTATTTCTTTAATTGCCGATACATAAACGCTAAATCAATGGTGGGGCCTTGGCCTTGAGCTTCTCACCATGATTAAATTACAATATTTACATCATTTACGATTTAATGCAAAGGGGGTCAAAATGGGGACATTACACCCTCAGGCCATACCTTCCAATCTAGAGTGTCCAAGGTGTGCATAGAAGAGTAGCCAACTCTCTTGATCATCTTGAGAATTTATTTTCCCCAGTAGGTTTATCAACCCAATTCTGTCCACTACCACTCCAAATTTCTTGCTCACGGGTTCAAACCAAAACAAGGATGCATATAACAACAAAAGTATAAGTGATGGGCATGAAGAAACATTTTTACAGTGAGATGCCCAAAGATGGGGTTTCTACCAGTTCAGAAAAACGTGGGCAACCAAAACGGGATGGAGGGATGGGAATTCAACCCCAGGAGAGCCAAATCATTTTCCGAAAATGCTCATGGGCATTTCATGGACAGAAACGGCCTCCATAACCCCAAAAATCGTGGCTCCCTTCCTCCCATCCACTGTGCAATATAAAAACGAGCTCCCAGGCATGGAAAAATGCAGGAAATGATGAAAAACGGGATGGAAAAAGCCCCAGCTAGCTCACACTGCGTGAGAGAGCAAAGGCCATGGGATCAGAATGGCTTTGGGCACAATTTTCTGGGTGTTTTCTTTCCCAAGGCATTAACTGCCTCAACCAACTCTTGGAAGAATTAAATGATTGGGTGCATAAGCCAAAATGGGTAGTTGAGGGTTTATGGGTTTTCTCATTGACACATGGATTAACACCATTGGCTCATGGGTTTGAATAATTTCCCTCCCTATTCCTTGAAGAAATCATGCCTCCCATCTCTTTGTTGCAGTGCATACCTAGTTGTGGGTATTTCATTAAAATTCATATTTACATGATGTATTAATTTACATTGTGCATGCCCAGCACAAGAATCATATGCATCTATTTTAATTGCTAATACATGAAATGCTAAATCAATGGCAGGGCCTTGGCCTTGAGCTCCACACCATGATTAATAACAATATTTACATCATTTACATTTTTAATGCAATAGGGTCAAAATCGAGATATTACATTCCCCTCCCTTTACATTAGTACTATCCTCAGTGCTCATCAAAATTGAACAAAATTGGATATGCCACTCTCATGGAATCCTCCAGCTCCCATGTAGCCTCATCAGGACCGTAGTGCTTCCATTGCACATTTACCTGTCTGACGGCTCAGTTCCGGAGCAATGTTACCCTCTTGTCTAGGATGTGCAATGGATCAGTTTGGAACTCTCCCTCGGGTTCCACCTGGATCACATCCCAATTAATCACATGGTTAGGATCATGTACATATTTCTTAAGCAAGGAGACATGAAAAACATTATGAGCTCTAGTGCTAGCAGGCAATGCAAGTCTATATGCAACTGGCACTATTCTTTCAAGCACTTCAAATGGCCCACAATATTTAGGTGATAGCTTGGCACAACCCCCAAGCTTCAAGGAACTCTTCCTTGGTCTCACTCTAAGATACACATGATCCCCAACACTGAATTCCCTATGCACTCTAAGCTTATCTGCATAGCTCTTATGTCTATCCTGGGCTGCTTTTAAATTTTGTCTGATCTATGCAATCTCTTGTTCCATTTCCTCAAGCAATTTCGGCCCAAGTACCATTCTGTTAGATGGATTATCCCAAGTGACTGGTGTCCTACACCTTCTGCCGTACAAAACCTTATATGGACTTATTCCCAATGATGCATGTTTCCCATTGTTATATGCAAACTCTACCAAGTGTAGATAATCCTCCCACATGGATGGTTTGTCCATAACATACATGCGAATCATGTCTTCAAGCACTTGATTTACTCTTTCTATTTGCCCATCTGTTTGAGGATGGTATGTGATACTAAAGTTCAACTGTGTACCTAAATCTGCAAAGAGACCCTTCCAAAAATTGGAAGTGAACTTGGTATCCCTGTCAAAAATTATTGCTTTAGGAAATCCATGTAATCTGAAAATTTCCTTCATGAAAATACTTGCAATGGCATCGGCTTTATGTGTGGACTTAATCGGTATAAAATGTGCTTCCTTTGTTAACTTGTCCACCACCACCATGATGGAATCATGTTGTCTCACCGTCATTGGAAATCATGTAATAAAATCCATGGAAATTACTTCCCATTTCCATTCTAGGATTGGCAATGGATGCAATAAACCTGTTGGGTGTTGGTTTTCAACCTTCACCTGTAGACACTTCATGCACCTGGAAATGTATTCAGCGACATCCTTCTTCATTCCTAGCCAGAAATAATATTTTCTTGCTGTAGCAATAGTCTTTTGATATCCGGGGTGACCGGAGTATGGAGCCTTATGAATTTCATCCATAACAATCCTCCTCAAATATGCCACATTTGGAATATATGCTCTATTCTTATAGGTAAGAAGTCCATCTTCTTCCAAATGATAGCCTTCATACTTGTTTTTAAGGACTTGCTGCTGTAATTTTCCCTTTATCTGCACATACACTTCATATTCAACCATATGGTTAACAATCTGCTACCTCAAATCTAGTTGGCAAGTGCTAAGTGCTGCCACATGCATTTCCTGTGCTTTCTTGCTGAGTGCATCAGCCACCTTATTTTCTTTCCCTTTTATGTGTTTGATTTCAAAATCAAATTCACACAAAAATTCCAACCATCTAGCTTGCCTAGCGTTTAAATTTGGTTGATCAAACAAGTATTTCAGATCACAATGGTCTGTCCTTAGCTCAAATTTCCTTCCCATTAAGTAATGCCTCCACATCTGTAAAGCATGTACTATGGCTGCAAGTTCTAAATCATGAGTAGCATAGTTTTTTTCGTGCTCCTTCAACTTTCTCGACTCATAGCATACCACGTGGTTGTCTTGCATAAGAACTCCTCCAAGTCCTTGGTTGCATGCATCGATACACACCACAAAGTCTTCTTCTGGGTCTGCAATTTTCAAAATTGGTGCACTCATAAGAAGATTCTTCAACCATTGGAAACTTTCCTCACATCTTGGTGACCATTCAAACTTCATCCCCTTCTTTTGCAAAGAAGTGATCGGGTTTGCAACCTTGGAGAATCCTTTAATAAACCTCCGGTAGTATCCAGCAAGGCCCATAAAAGATCTCACATCTGTCACATTCCTTGGAGTTGGCCAAGTCATAACGGCTTCAATCTTCTTAGGGTCCACCAATATTCCTTTGTCTGAGATAATGTGACCCAAATAATGAATTTTATCTTTATAAAAGTCACATTTGCTTAAATTTGCATACAGCTTATGCTCCCTTAGCAATTGCAATGTCTTTCTCAAATTTTCTTCATGCTCTTCTTCATTCTTACAATAGATGAGAATGTCGTCTAGAAATACAAGAACGAACTTGTCCAAATACTTTCTAAAAACACTATTCATGAGACACATGAATGTAGCTGGTGCATTTGTGAGACCAAATGGTATGACTACAAACTCATAGCATCCATACCTTGTTCTAAAGGATATCTTATGAATATCTTCCTCTTTGATTCTTACCTGATGGTAACTAGACCTCAAGTCGATCTTTGAAAATACCTTTGCTCCTCTCATTTGATCAAAAAGGTCATCAATTCGGGGAAATGGGTATTTTTCTTCAGAGTGACCTTGTTCAACTGCCTGCAATCGATACATAACCTGAGTGTTCCATCTTTCTTTTTCACAAATAGAACAGGTACTTCCCATGGGGACACACTTGGCCTAATATATTTCTTTTTCACAAATAGAACAGGTTCTCCCCATGGGGACACACTTGGCCTGATATATTTCTTTTCCAACAACTCTTGTAACTTCATTTTCAATTCTAGAAATTCCGGTGCACTCATCCTGTAGGGTGTCTTAGACACTGGTGCAGCTCTTGGCACAAGTTCAATTATAAAATCAATGTCTCTTTTTGGAGGAAGTCCCGGAATCTCATCAGGAAAAACATCCCTGAATTCCTGCAATACATGATAGTCCTCTAACATAGGAGTTTCATTTTCCGTTGCCTCCAAAACATGGGCTGCGTACAATTGAAAACCCTTTCTATAGAACTTCTTCAGCTACATGGTTGAACCCTGCCTAACATAAGTCACCTTTGGAATTCCTTTTACAACCCTTGGGTTTCCTTCTTTGTCCATGCATTCAAAATTTTTATTGTAGCATTCAAGTTTAACCCTGTGTGCTTCTAACCAATCCATTCCAATGAGAATATCATAGGAACCCAGTGGAAAAACATTCAAATTTGCATAAGTGAACAACCCATCCATCTCTAAGGGACATTTCTCTACAATTGCACTAACCTTTCTCTTGGTTCCAGTGGCTAGTTGAACTAACCATGATTTACTATGCTTTGATTTCTTAAAAGCACAAGTCTCAACAATTTTAGGAGTGATATAACTGTGAGTAGATCCAGGATCAATCAAAATAGAAACAGATTACTTATCAATCTTACCTTCAACTTCAACAACATTTGACTGATGATCTACCTAGCGGTCATCTAGTGCTGCATAGATTCTAGGGATTGTCCTCGCCACTTGACCCATAGTTTCAGCTCCTTGGATGTTGTGAACTTGATTTGCATTCCCATTCCGATGTGGACAGTTCTTAAGTATGTGGTCTCCTCTGTAACCCCAACATTGAAGTGGCTCTCTTCGCTCCTTTGGATCTCTTGGCTTGTATCCCATCATCGTAGTTGGCTTAGTCACAACTTGTGATGGCTTCCTTTGCTGATTTTTGGTATGAGGAGGTTTGAAACCTTTCTTCCTTTGGTCAAACTTCTCATTTTTCTTGTCCTTCCATGCCTTATGGAAATAAGGTTTGCTTTTGTTTTGATCATAGCAATACTTGGCCTTCCTTATTTCCTCCTCAAGAGTTCGAGGCTCATCAAATTCAATCCTATCTTTATATGACTGAGGTAGCCCACTTAGAAAACGTTGAATTTTCACCTTGTCATCTCGAATATACCCGATGTATGTCAGCAGCTCTAGGAACTTGTTTGCATACTCTTCCATGGTCAATTGTCCCAATATCAACTCATGGAACTCTTTGATCTTGTCATCATAGTACCTATCAGAGAGGTACTTCTGCTTGAAGTATTTCTTGAATTGCTTCCACACAATCTTTCTTTCATTGATCTTCTTCACTTGCCTGATGTGTTCCCACCATATAGATGCTCTTCCATTCAAGTTGAATATGGAGACCCTTGCCTTCATATATCAAGAGTAGTCTTGGACTTGGAAATACTTTCTCATCCCAAGAAGCCAAGCTTCAGCTTCTTGACTAGACTTTACCTCTCCATCAAATGTAGGAGGTTTTTCCTTCTTAAATTCCCCGTGTGAATTGTTCTTGTAATGCCTCTTCCTCTTATTCTTGTGAGATGAAGATCTTGAACCCTCAATGGATCCTTTGGAGTTAGATGATCCACTAGAAGAGATTTCTGGAGTATAGGTTCTGTCTCTAGAAACTCTTCTTGCGATATTGGACCTCTTGCGGGAATTTCTCCTCGAACTACTCCCACTCTTTTATGGATTTGATGTCTGATGCCCAGATTTTATTTGTCTTTGGATGTCTATCAAACTCTATAGCATGGCTGCATTCAATTGATTTTGTTCTTCCTGAGCTTTAATCATCCTTTCATTATCTTCTCTATAGCTTTGCAACTCCACCCTTAGGCTCCTCATGGTGGCTGCAATATCTAGGGGAGTCTCTCGAATTCTTCTCCCATTGGATTATGTTTCAACATTCTCAACATGTATATTTTCCCCCATGGCATCTGTCTCAGGCTCATAGGGATCCTATGCATCATCCATGATGTTGATATTCTTGGCCCAACCAATATCAAAACTTTCCAACTGCACTTATTTGGAATTGCTGCTTTGATGTGACTATAATTCTGCAAAATGTGTTTAAACATAACTATTAGCTGCATTATAATGCTATAAATTATTTGCATGTATGTGGGGAAATCCCATATTGACAACCTTGTCCAATCATAGACTTTTCCCATTTGGTGCAATTATTAAGATTAAAATGGCCGCCACTGTCGCGAAAATTTAGCTTTAAAAAGTGTCGCCCGTTTCGCGGAATTTTTAAGCTAAAATCTGTCGCCATGCACCGTGCACGTCGCATATTTTATCCTTAAAATTGTCGTGGGTGTTAAGGTTATTTCCGCCGCCAAGCACCACGCACGTCGCAAAATTTATCCTTAAAATTGTCGCGGTGTTAAGGTTATTTCCACCGCCATGCACCACACACGTCGCAGACTTTATCCTGAAAATTGCCGCGGTGTTGAGGTTATTTCCACTGCCGCACACCGTGCACGTCACAGACTTTATCCTGAAAATTGTCGTGGTGTTAAGGTTATTTTCACCACCGCACACTGCACACGTCACAGAAAATTAGTCTAACTTTCACCGCCGCGCGCACAGAAAGTTAGCCTAATTTTCGTCGCCGTGCACGCAGAAAGTTAGCTTAACTTTCGCTGCCGCCACAGCCCTTATGCAAAAATTTCGAAACACTTAGAAAAATTTGGAATTTTCTCTTCCCTTTTGGTGCAGAATTTAACAGCTATTTCACCGACCGTTGCGGCACTTTTGGGCTTTTCTTTGCCGACAGAGTCGCAACAGTTAGCCCAATTTATGCCGCCGCGTGCGCAAAAAATTAGCCTAATTTTCGCCGCCGCGCACTGCAGAAATTTAACATAACTTTGTCACCGCATCACAAAATTTAACGTTAATTTCACTGCCACGCATCACAAAACTTATCCTTAATTTCATCGCGCGCATCGCAAAAATTAACGCTAAAATTTCCGGCAGAGTTGCAAAAGTTAGCGCTAAACCCACCAACCGCGTCGTAGACATTTATCCCAATTTTTGCCAACCGCACGTGCAGAAAGTTAGCCTAACTTTCGCCGCTGCGCACGCAGAAAGTTAGCCTAACTTTTGCCGCCGCAACCTTAGCAGAAAACTAAGAAAAAAATACAGTTAGAAAAATTCAAAATTTTTCCTTTCATTCTGTGATGATTATTGCTCAACAGGAGCTGACTTTTTCCTCTGCAAACTCTACAAACCGTTCAACCTTATCCAGTTGAGGCCCAACATGGTAATCTGTGGTGTTTAGAAGGGAATCTTCCCTTGTAACTGTGATCATACTTAGCCCATAGAGGCCCAATGCTATAGCCTATGGCTCTGATACCACATTGTAAAGTCCCCTCCCATCATACAAGCATGGGAGAGAACATCACTTTAATTCCGGACATCTAGCCCCATACTCAGTAAACAAATATTCATATAAAATGAAGATGGACATATGTGAATGCATAAATATTTGCAAACACAGCAGAATTAAATTCTATTACACAACCATCATACATTCAAGATATTCATGTCATTCATCAATTAAAACAATACAAAATTAGCACATGAGAGTACTTATCTTGAAACGAAGTAGTCCCTGAGCAACCAGCTATGCATCTGAAACGTTCCACCCAACCATAGGCCAATTATGCTTATCAATATCTTGATACAACTACCACCCCCGAGTTGGGCATGATTTCTACAAGGAACCAGGGAACATCAGACTCACACATAGCCAAAAACACACACCAAAATGAGCCAATCCAATCTGTAATTGGATTTATTAGGCTGCTAGGAAATGGAAAGGAAGAATCACTAAGCTAGTGAACTCAAGCATAGAGCCATGGATACCTCTACAAGATCTATCTAGCTTGGCACCCACAATGCCTACACACCCCACTCAAGGAAGTATTCCCTTCACCAATACTCAGTCCCTCAGGCCATACCTTCCAATCTAGAGTATCCAAGGTGTGCATAGAAGAGTAGCCAGCTCTCTTGATCTTCTTGAGAGGTTATTTTCCCCACTAGGTTTATCAAGCCAATTCTGTCCACTACCACTCCAAATTTCTTTCTCACGGGTTCAAACCAAAACAGGGATGCATATAACAGCAAAAGTATAAGTGTTGGGCATGAAGAAACATTTTTACAGTGAGATGCCCAAAGATGGGGTTTCTACCAGTTCAGAAAAACGTGGGAAACCAAAACGGAAAGGAGGGATGGGAAGTCAACCCCAGGAGAGCAGAATCATTTTCAGAAAACGCTTATGGGAATTTTGTGGACAAAAATGGCCTCCATAACCCCAAAAATCGTGGCTCCCTTCCTCCCAACCACTATGCAATATAAAAACGAGCTCCCAAGCATGGAAAAATGCAGGAAATGATGAAAAACTAGATGGAAAAATCCCCAACTAGCTCACACTATGTGAGAGAGAAAAGGCCATGGGTTCAGAATGGCTTTGGGAACAATTTTCTAGGTGTTTTCTTTCCCATGAAGCAAAAATACGATTTTCCAGGTTGATGGATTGCCCATACACGAAATTGGCTGCCATACCTCTCAATTCCCAGGGCATTAACTGCCTCAACCAACTCTTGGAAGAATTAAATGATTGGGTGCATAAGCCAAAATGGGTAGTTGAGGTTTTATGGGTTTTATGGGTTTTCTCATTGACACACGGATTAACACCATTGGCTCATGGGTTTGAATAATTTTCCTCCCTGTTCCTTGAAGAAATCATGCCCCCATCTCTTTGTTGCAGTGCATAGCTAGTTGTGGGTATTTCATTAAAATTCGTATTCACATGATGTATTAATTTACATTGTGCATGCCCAGCACAAGAACCATATGCATCTATTTTAATTGTCGATACATGAAACACTAAATCAATGGCGGGGCCTTGGACTTGAGCTCCTCACCATGATTAATAACAATATTTACATCATTTACAATTTTAATGCAATAGGGTCAAAATCCTTATCGGTGGGATTAGCATTAGTATCCTTATCAGCGGGGGTAGCCTCGGAGGTAGGACCATACTGGTTCCGTCGGGTTTGGATATTGACGTCGGCTGTGGACATCATCAATAAGTGGTGAGTGCCTGAATCAAACATGGGTTGATCAGGAGCGGCATAAGTGATTTGTTGTGGTTGCACGTTGCCCTGTGGGGGGGCTAACGGCTGAGTGTTCACCACTCCTTGTGTTGGAAAAGGGTTTTGTAGTACCAAAGGTTGTTGTGGAGGTGGTGGGGGGTTGGGTGGTGGCTGAGGAGCCGCCTTCCCTTGACGATGGGCGTCATCTGTCCATAGTTGTCGAGCTCACTCCAGATGTGGGCAAGCGTGGGTATAGTGGCCATAGACACCGCAAATGGAACAAGGATGGTTTGTTCTTAGATTAGCATTTTTGGCTTGCTTAGGTGGCCGATCGGGATTCTGATGAGCAGGCGCCACGTTATTGTTTTGCGGAGGATGGGTAGGTTGTGGAGCTTGGTTATGGTTTTGGTTGTTTCCACGGTTACGTCCTCTTCCGCGGTTTGGTTTCCCACCCTGGTTGCGTTGGTTATTTTGGTATTGGGGCTGATGTTGTTGTGCGTACACATGCCCTTGAGCATTGGGGGGATTCTGGGGAGCCGCAGGTGCGGGAGCAGGTTGCGGTGGGTAGTATGCAGGTGGAGATGGAGGTGGTCCAGTTGCCTGTTGGGGTTGTTGGTACCCCTGATTTATTGGATGTGGTAAATTAGCTGGTGCAGTTTGCTGTGGGTACTGCAACGGTTGTGGTGAGAACTGAATGGGGTTCTGTGTAGTAGGTTGAGCATAGTATGTAGGAGGTACATACGCTGATGGCGTTTTCCCATAACAATGTTGTGGACAAGAGGGTCCATGAATGTGATGGGTCTGGTTTGTTGGAGCATAAGAAGTTGTTGCTCCGGAACTGGATGTAGCCCTAGAGAGGTCTGGGGCGGGCATGGTGCTCACCATGCTGAAAGGTTTAGGTTGCGGGGTGATTTGGCCAATGATGCCATCAGCAGCATGTGATGCCCCCGGTGCGTCACCACGTGAAGAGTCACCTCATGGGGCATCAGGTATGATTGTGTATAGATAACCTGATTGGGCGTATATGAGATCAAACTGTTGGGCCTTGAGGATGGCCTCCTCTTCAGACTGGGGTCTTTCAGATGCCACATCCTTTGTAATGAGAGGGAGGAGGGATTTTAGGAACCAATCTAAGAAGATACGGTCGTCGAATTTGATTTTGCAGAGGCTTCGGCGGCGACGCCACTCATGAATGTGGTCCGTGATGTGGGTGGCCGTATTCTGTCTGCAAGACAGTAGGATCTCAACACCCGCATCGTAGCGGACAGGTAATTGGAAGAATTGTAGGAAGGTCGAGGCAAGGGAGGTAAATGTTGTTGCCGTGGATGATACTACAGCAGAAGGGTCTGCAGATGTCTGACCTATGGTAGTTGTAAATAGTGGATCAAATGGTGTTCCAGACATAATGGTGGTTGGTGGTAACTCTGTGGGGTTTTCGGATTCTACCTCCAAATCAAAGGTGAAGTGAGGTATGTCAGAATCGGATGACTGTCTAATTGATTGACGATGTGTCGAATCAAGGGATAAGGCTCTGCGTCCGTGACGTGGAGAGCCAAGTGGACTAAACTCTGGGAGTTCGCCCTGTAGACGACGAGAGCGTCTAAAATTCTCAATGGTGAGAAAATGTGTTTGGGTAAAAACTTTGTTTAAGTATCAGGTGGTGATATATATATAAAAGACTCAAAACCCTAATGCAACCAAGGGTGCAAGAAGGGGAGTGAAAAAAGAAGGCTCTCAGGCCAAAAAATCAATCCTCAAAAAAGGCACTTATTCTAGCAGCTGTGCTACAATAAGTGGAGGAATGCAACAACTGGTCGGAATACCAACATGCAAATGGCTCCTAGAAAAAATAGGTGTAACTAGACCACAGGTAGGTTGAAATCATGCAAACACCTAATCTAAAAGTATTGTGACTCGAACAGACGATATCCTCTGCAAGGTGATGAAATCCAAGTCAGACAATATGAATGTTGAGACAATGGCTAGATATCCCCCTACCGGGAGGGACACCGGGTAATCAATCCTAAAGACAGGCTACTAGGATACTCCGTTCATGACGCGTCGAGAAAAGGTAAATCTGCCGTTTGGTCCTTTGATCGCAATATCCCAATACAGGGATATCCCGAGAACTGCGAATGGTAGCCCTTCGGTTACTGAATGGATTTCGGTATTCCACTCAGGCTTCCGGAACCATCCTCGCGACTTCAACCCTCCTAAGGGAGAGGCCTTCCCACAAACCGGTTGTGACCGCAACAAAAAGTACTAAGAGATTTTAGCTCCCTAATTGGACAACTTCTATGTCTCAGATGTAAGAACTGAGGGGTGTTATTGGAACACCTATCCCCCCAATACTACCTAGTTACAAGAATTCTTTTAGTGTTCCCCAAGTGGGGTTAAAAGTGTGTTCAAATTAAGGTAGGTTTTAAGGCTTAGTTCAATTAAGTGATCGTGTGAGTGCACGTGAGGTGTTGTAAACTGAACTTGAAAAAATTAAATGCTTTACAAGAAATTTTCAAAAAATAAAGGATTTTTCGAAAATAAAAAGCAAATATTTATGACTTTTTCACTAAAAGGAATTTAAATGCTTTTCAAAAAATAACTCAAAAAACAATGGATTTTTGGGATTTATGAAAGCAAATAATAGACTTCTTTTTAAAAGAAATAAATGGATTTCTTCGTTTCAAGAAAAATTGCTAAGGGCAAGATTTTAAGGAAGTAAACAGGAAAAAATTTGAATCTAGATGAAAATGCAAAATGAGTCTTTCTTTCACTTTCTTGAAAATTTTTAAAAAGATTTCGAGATATGCACTTTAAATACTAAATTTTTTTTCAAAGCTGTAAAATATGCAGGATTTAATACTGTAAAAAATGTGCTATGGGCAGAAAGTACAGTAAAAAAAAAAAAAAAAATTCAAAATCGGGATGGCCGAATGAAAAAATTCAGCCGCGCGGGTTTTGACAGAAAAGCCGCGATAGACTGCGCGGGTTTCTGTCGAACAGTAACGCTGGACCGCGCGGGTTTTGGCCGCACAGTCGCGATGGACCGTGCGGGTTTTAGCCGCACAGTCGCGATGGGCAGCGCGGAAATTGGCCGCGAAGCCGCGGTGTGCAGCGCGGAAAAACGCAGAAAAGTCACGATGGACCGCGCGACTGTCTGGCAAAAAGCCGCGATGGACCGCGCGGAAAAACGCAGAAAAGTCGCGATGGACCGCGCGACTGTCTGGCAAAAAGCCGCGAGGCGGAAGCCGTGCACGGAAACCGAGAAAAGAACCCGAAAATTGAAAATTTCAGGCTGTTTATGGAGCCAAAACTCAGAGAAGCAATAGATCTGCTGTCTAAGATGGCAGATCTATGGATCTAAAGGTTAAAAACTCATAAAAAACTAAGATTAAAGGAAAAACTAGAGATCTATAGTTCAAACCAAAGCGGAGTCGCCAAAAACTGTTGGCCCGGTTTTGCAACCAGGCTTAGTGCTATGGGCACCTGCTAACTAGTAGCAGCAGTTTCAATGGAAATAAATAACAATAAACTAATTAAACAAGACTATTCATGGATCTAAGCAAAGATATTAAGCAAATCACAAAAATAATTTAAAATCAAGAACAAGAACATATAAAATAAAGAATTTGTATTGAAAGAATGGGGCAAGCAAGTGCTTGCGGAATCAATACCTCTAATGGTGAGGTTGAATAGCTCCAAGGATGAGCAACTCCAATCTCCAATGGTCTCTTCTCCAATGTGGTTTGCAATGGCTAAAATGCTCAAGGGAGATTTCAGCAGCATAAGGATGAGATAATGGATGGATGTGAAATGAGGAGCCCCTACCACCTTTTTATAGGTTTTGGTGGTGGGAAATACCATTTGTGGTTTTGTGGAAACCAAATGGTATTGACCAACATGGTTTAGGTACTTTTCCCTCCTTTTTCCTTTTTTGAATAAAAATAATATTTTAATTCCCTTTTTAATATTTTTGGGAATTTGGACCCTTTTTGAGGGTTTTTTATGATTTTCTTGGAAAAATAATCTTTTTTAATGGAAAAAGGGGTGTACTAAGGTCTTTTGGTGACCTTTTGTTGGTTTCAGAGGCTCAGATGGTGGAAAAGTGGACAAATGGGTCATGTGAGTAAGGGAATGAGCTAGTGAGCACTTTTTAGGTGTTAACAAAGGGTCTTCCTGAAATCAAGACCAAACATGAAGGTGTTTGCAAAGGATGTGCAAAAGGTAAGAACATTAAGAAGGCTTTCCCAAGCAGTGAAAGCAAGGCAAAAGACATCCTGGAAATCATTCACTCAGATGTATGTGGTCCTATGTCATCCAGTTCTCTAAGTGGGTATGTTTACTATGTCTCATTTATCGATGACTTCTCCAGGAAGACTTGGGTATACTTCTTGAAGAACAAAGATGAGGTGTTTGATAAGTTTAAGGAATTCAAAACCTTGATGGAGAATCAAACAGACAAGAAGATCAAAACATTCAGATCCGACAATGGTGGAGAATTCACCTCAGGTGACTTCAAGAAGCTTTGCAGTGATTCAGGGATAAAGAGGGAGTTTACTACTCCTTACAATCCACAACAGAATGGAGTTGCAGAAAGGAAGAATAGAACAATCATGGAAGCAGCAAGAGCAATGCTCCATGACCAGGATCTACCTATGCATCTATGGGCAGAAGCAGCTAGAACAGCTGTATATGTGCAGAACAAAACACCCCACAAGATATTAGACAACAAGACACCAGAAGAGGTCTTTTCTGGTAAGAAACCTGAAGTTAGCCATCTCAGAACATTTGGTTGTCCAGTATACACTCATGTCCCAAAAGAAAAGAGGACTAAACTAGATCCTTCAGGAAAGAAGGGTATCTTTGTGGGTTACAGTGAAAGCTCGAAGGCTTACAGAATATACTTTCCATGGTTCAAGAAGATTGATGTCAGCAGGGATGTAACATTTGATGAAAACTCAACATTCATCAAATCAAGGAAGGCGCCTATCAAAGTTTATGAAGAACCTAAGGAAACCAGATTTCAAGACACCACCATGACTGAAGCAGTTCCAGAAGTTGTTCGTGAGTTTGAAGATCCACAAGAACCTGTTGATCCACCCCGTGAGGATAACTCTCACAAGAGGAAACCTGCATGGGCTAGAGAGCTCATTCAAGATGCAGAAAGATTTGGCATTCCAGAAGAAGAACATAGAGCAAAGAAGAGAACCAGATCACATACCAGCTATGTTGCTTTACTCTATGACATTATGAACAAAGAACCTTCCAGTTATGAAGAAGCAGCAGAAAAGAAAGAATGGAAGGATGCCATGGTTGAGGAATACCAATCAATAATGAAGAATGATGTTTGGGATGTTGTTCCAAGACCTAAAGAGAAGTCTGTTGTGACTTCTAAATGGATCTTCAAAATCAAGCATGCTGCAGATGTCAGTGTAGAGAAATACAAGGCAAGATTCGTAGCTCATGGCTTCTCTCAGAAAGAGGGAATAGATTATGAAGAAACTTTTGCACCTCTAGCTAGGTATACTTCCATCAGAACAGTACTTTCCCTGGTTGCAGCAATGAGATGGAAAATACACCAAATGGATGTCAAGACTGCTTTCTTGAATGGTGTAGTTGAAGAGGAAGTATATGTGGAACATTCACTCAGTTTTGAAATACATGACAGGGAGTCATATGTGTGCATATTGAAGAAAGCCATGTATGGCTTGAAGCAAGCTCCCAGAACCTGGTATGGTAGGATGGACAGTTTCCTATCTAGTTTGGGATTTACCAAGAGTAAAGCGGATTCCAACCTTTACTACAAGGTTGAGGAAGGGAATCCTATGATTCTACTCCTGTATGTGGATGACTTATTTGTAACAAGAGATGACAGACTGATTGCAGATACTAAGAGGAAGCTTGCTGCTGAATTCGATATGAAAGATTTGGGAATGATGCACTATTTCCTAGGTATGGAGGTGTGGCAGAGTGTAGGTGGAATCTTACTTGGTCAAGGGAAGTACACGGTAGATATCCTGAAGAGATTCGGGATGATGGATTGCAAGGCCATGGCCACACCTATGGCATCGAATCTGAAGCTTCTATGTGCCGCTTCATCTGAGCCGGTTGATGTCTCTATGTATCGTCAGATGATTGGGTCCTTGATGTATCTGACGAACACGAGACCAGATATTTGCTTTACTGTGAACACATTGAGCCAGTTCCTAACGGATCCAAGGAGTGTTCACCTGGTTGCTGTAAAGCATGTTCTGAGATACCTAAAGGGTACAGTGGATTTTGGGCTCAAGTATGAAGTGAATCAAAATTTTAACCTGCAGGTTTATGTTGATTCAGATTGGGCTGGCAGTGCTGCAGATAAGAAGAGCACATCTGGGTGCTGCTTCAGTATGGGATCAGGTGTGATCTCATGGTTTAGCAGGAAGCAGTCCTGTGTGGCACTGAGTACAGCTGAGGCAGAGTATGTTGCAGCCTGTTCAACTAGTTGTGAGGTAGTATGGCTACGGAAGCTACTGTCTGAGTTATTTGATCTCCCATTGGATGTTACTGGTATCTTCTGTGATAACCAGAGTTGTGTGAAGCTATCTGAGAACCCAGTGTTTCATGACAGGTCGAAACACATAGAGATCAAATATCACTATATCAGGGATATGGTGCAGAGAGGAGCTATGAAGCTCCTGTATGTTGCGACGGATGAGCAGATTGCAGATGTGCTGACGAAGCCACTAGCCAGAGTGAAGATCGAGTACTTCAGAGAGAGGCTTGGCATTCTTCAGATCGAGGACACTTCGAGGAAGAAGTGATGGACACATTTGCTGAAGCCATTCCAAGCATGTTGGAAGGAGGATCCTTCACATGGCTGTGGATGTAAGCGCTGGATGATGAACATCAGGATGATGTTCTGGTTTCTGCTGGATATGATCAGTTGGATCATTTTTATGTATGTATGTATGCATCATGTTGGATGATGGATATGATCAGTTGGATCATTTATATGTATATACGCATCATGTTGGATGCTGGATATGATCGGTTGGATCATGTGTATCTATTTTGTATATGCATCATGTTGGATGCTTGGACCATTTATCTGTATATGTATCAAGTGGATATGTTGTATGATCAGGTAGATCATGTATATTGATACATATCAAATATGATCAATTAGATCATGTATGTTGATGGATACATTGTGTGGATCATGTGTCTATGTATCAGGTGGATACACTATGTATGATGATATGTATCAGGTAGATACGTGGTGTGCATCAGATAGATGCATTGTATGATCAGGATGATCGTGGATGACGAGCTTCTCCAGATGACATGCAGCAAGATGTTGCAGTGATGATGATCAGGGTGATCATGTGTACATCAGGATGATGTATGATGAGTATCAGATGATACTCTGTGGCCGTGGAACAGGTTGTGCAGATGAGCATATAATTTGGCCCTGGGAGATTTGCAGATAGTCTTTCAAGGTTTTGCCTATGGCATGTAATTCATTGCCCTGGGATATCTGGAAAATGCTCTTTCGAGGTTTTGCTCTGGGAGGACATATAATTTGGCCCTGGGAGATCTGCAGATAGTCTTTCGAGGTTTTGCCTATGGCATGTAATTCGTTGCCTTGGGATATCTAGAAGATGCTCTTTCGAGGTTTTGTCCTATGGCATGTAATTTGCTCCTGGGAGCTTTGGACAGGATGAAAAAGGCCTCAGATGCTTCAGCCAGGGTTTTCCATGACCACATGTAATTTTCTCCTAGGAGATCTGGACAGGATGAAAAAGGCCTCAGATGCTTCAGCCAGGTTTTGTGGTGGACCACATGTAATGTGCTCCCAGGAGATCCGACAAGTAGAGCCGTGTGCTCGTAACAGCCTAGGATGCTTCAGCCAGGTTTTGTGGTGAGATCACATGTAATGTGCTCCTGGGAGATCCGACAGGTAGATTCGTGTGCTCGTAACAGCCTGGGATGCTTCAGCCAGGTTTTGTGATGGGTCACATGTAATGTGCTCCTGGGAGATCCTACAGGTAGAGCTGTGTGCTCGTAATAGCCTGGGATGTTGCAGCCAGGTTTTGTGACACACGTAATAAGTCCCGAGGTTTCCACAGTATGGCCAGTGATGATGAAGACCTGCAGGTGGTGGGCCTACATATAGTATGAAAAAGGACTAGCTCTGTAGAACTTCCTATGACGAGTAGAGTCAGAGATTGGTTGAGATAGCAGCAGCAGTGATGATGATGATGACAATGCATCAATGACGATGATCCCGAGAAGAAGACTTGTCTAGCAGAACTGTGTCGAGAAATACCTTCCTAGTTAAGAGGGAGTGTTGATGTATATGTAACTTCGGAATTTATTTCATTTGTGTATTTTATATATATTTATTGTACCCTTATAAGAGATGTGTCATTCCTCTATAAGGAAGTGTCGTCATGTGGATTGAAAAGTGTCACAAGTGTGTGTACTTGCCGATGGGTTATTAGACCACCATGTGGGGTCGGCCCTGAATTATATATATTATAATGTGGATGTACCTAGCTAGACAAGTTGGCCCCATAAGGTCACTGGGCAAAAATGTTAGTATAAATAGAGATCGAAGATCTCTATTTTACTCACTCGGAAAAGTAACTCACACTCACTCAGAAAGTGGTGCACTAATGAGGAGGAGGATCATCTGATACTAGGAGACTATCTCAGGGTATTTTGGTTGTACTTTGGTTGAGCCATTGCTCTCTCTATCTCTGAGGAAGTTGTGGGGTTTTTCACCTTACGGTTTTTCCCATGGAAACTCTGTGTCTCTTGTCTCTTATGCTTTTGATTCTTGTGATGCTTGTCATATTGTGATTGTCATGCATTGATATACTGTATATGTTATTCTCTCAGCAAATATCCTAGAGTATTGTGAATTAATGCTCAAAATTTAACACTCGGCAAATCAAAAACAGAAAGGGAAAGGGTTTTTCTCGGCTGCGTATGCTCTTTGCCGTCCACCTTGCGCGATCTCGGAAAATCAGAAACAGAGAGAAAACGTAGACTTTCTGGGCAAGCTAACAAGATCTAACTCCACAAGTGTGGAAAATTTTTTTTGTTTCAATTTGTGGTGTGTTTTGCAGGAAAAAAGGAAAGCACGCAAACTAAGCAAAAAAAAAAAAGCCCCCTTCCTCATTCCCATATTTTACATACCTTTTAATCTAGCTCACTTGGTTCAAAGTTGCTTTTTTCCTTAATAGGTCTTGAGTTCAAGTCTTAGGAAGTTAATTTTAAAAGAAAAAGTGCATGCAATTTCTATTTTCAAGTTATTTTATTGTAAAAGTGCATCTCACTTAAATAATAAAAAATAAAAATACAAGTGAGTCACTTAAGTTTTGTTTATTGTTGCACTATTTAAAAGTAATATCATTGTAAAAGTGAAATCACTTATTTTACAAAAGTGGTTCACTTAAAGCAACTTTCTTGTAAAGTGATTGTCAAAAGGTTCATCTTGGGAAGAGGGGGGTTCTTTTTTTTGCTGGACATTCTCTAGCTGCTACGTCACCATTGGGGACATCTTCAATAGTTTCTTTGTTCAAGCATAACTTCATCATACAGAGTTAGTTTTCAGTGTCGTTTTTTTTTAAACCGCCTATTTTTTCAAGATCTTCACATCCAGACTATTGGTTTATGATTTTACAGCCATAAATTTACAAATATGGCCGCCCCTTGTGATATTCTACTTTACAGTTCCAACTATTTCTCATGCAAATCTCGTATGGAGGATGTTCTACGAAGTAGGGGACTTTTCAGAATTACAACAAGGGAAGAAAAAGAACCCACTGATGATGATAAGAAAATAAAATGGGCAAATAGATGTGATGAAGCTCGTGGATTGATTGGGATGTCAATCTCTACTGATTTGCAATTCCACATATCTGGAATTGATGAACCTAATGTTGCTTGGGACAAGTTGGAATCTTTGTTTGGTAAACACAATGAAATTCGAGGTCACCAACTCGAAAATGAGTTGATTTCTTTAAATCCAAGTGACTTTTCATGCATTCAAGATTATTTATTTAAGTACAAAACTCTTAAACTCTTATGTGCAGAATGTAAGATTGAGAGGAAAGACAAACAATGCATTTATTATATTCTTTCCAAACTTGGACCTGCATATTCTGTTTTTGTATCTACATTTTACTCCATGAAAGCATCCTTGAATGCAGCTAGCTATCAAGAGCCTAGTCTTGAGTCCTTTTGTGATTCCTTGATTAGAGAACAAGATAAACTCATTCATCTTGGAATAATCAACAATGCAGATACATTTGGGAAATCCTTATTGTCCCAACAGAAAGAAAAGTCCAAGCCTCCCAAGAAACAAAATTTTCACAATAATAAGTCAAACAAGGGTCCCAAACCCTCTCAGTTGGCTCCTTCTTTAAAAAATGACAAAGCATCCAAGCCAAAAGGAAAGAAGAATGAGCGCCATTGCAACTATTGCGGGAAAGATAATCATGATGAATCTAAGTGTTTCAAGAAAATGGCATCCTTGGAAGCAGTAATGAAGAAGCACCACATCAGCCTAGATTCGTCTTTAGAATATGCCTCTCATGGACATGCACTTTGTGCTTCTGGTTATTCTTATAATGCATCTTCTTCTTCTACTTCAAATGAATGGCTCATTGATTCTGGATCATCTTATCATATGGCTAAGGATCAAGCCATCTTTTTTACTATGCATGAATGTAACACCAAACAAATATTTGTTGGTGATGATAGATCTCTAAGTGTTGTAGGAGCTGGAACAGTTCCAGTAGATAATGGTCATTTTAGTGATGTACTATGTGTTCCAAGAATTTCCTGCAATTTATTATTAGTCTATCTGATCACTCATTCTGGTGAAGGTAAAACTGTGACCTTTACACATCACCAAGTTGTAATCAAGTATTTTAAAGATCCTCAACAGGTCCTAGCTACTGAAATTGTTGATGATATTACCAGGTTGTACAAGTTTAACAACTTTGGGTCATCACCTTTCCCTTTAGTTTTTGTTGCTCATAGTGATAACTTGAGCAAACTTTGGCATGAGCGATTTGGTCACTTAAATTATCGCTCATTGCAACAACTATGTAAAGAAAGTATGGTGACAAGTCTTCCGATGGTATCTTGCAGGGATAGTGTTTGCTCCGGTTGTGTACTCGGAAAACATCATCGGGACAGTTTTGAAAAACGTTCCTCTTGGCACGCCTCGGTTCCCTTGGAGATTGTGCATAGTGACTTGTGTGGTCCTATTCCATATGCTTCCTTTTCTGGTTTCAAATATTTCTTAACTTTCATTGATGATTACACCAGATGCACTTGGTTTTATTTCCTAAAAATTAAGAGCGAAGTATTTAACATGTTCTTGGCCTACAAGGCCCTTGTGGAAAAACAATCTGGTCATCAAGTTATTAAGTTAAGATCTGACAATGGAGGAGAATATGTTAACAATAAGTTCACTACTTTCTACATTGAACAAGGAATCCAACAACAGCACACTATTCCATATACACCACAACAAAATAGTGTAGCTGAGCGGAAGAACCGCACTTTAAAAGAAATGGCTAATTGTATGATCCAATATAAGGGACTAAGTCTTCAATTTTGGGATGAAGCCATTAATTGTGCAAATTACATAGTTAATCGCACCCCCACTAAAGCATTACAAGGTATAACACCGAAAGAAGCATGGAGTAAAACTAAACCTGATGTAAGTCACTTCCATGTGTTTGGTAGTGAAGCATGGGCTCACATTCCAGATGAAAAACGGAAAGCATTGCAGCCTAAAAGTGAAAAGTGCATACTTGTTGGATATTATGAAGATGTAAAAGGTAATAGACTTGTTCAACCACATTCTCATGATATAATCATTAGAAGAGATGTTAAATGTGATGAAAATCTCTTGACCTGTGAGCCTAACTCGGTGATTGTGCCATCTTTGGCCTGCGAGCCTGATTCGGCATTTCTGCCTTCTTCTTCTTCTTCCAACTTCCTTGACAGCTTTCCAACTCCAATTTCTGATGATGACAGTGAGGATGAAAATCCACCTCCTCCTACTCATGTTCCTCCAATTGCACCAGCACAAGTGCTTCCTCGATGGGTCCGTTCAACATGTGAAGCAGCTGTTGATCTTGCCGGTGATCCTAGAGATCAACGTCGAACACATTCTCAGTTTCAGCGAGCCTCTTCTCTTTTGGCTCAAGTTTCCGAGAATCATGATCCAGAAACTTTTGCAGAAGCTTTAGGGAATCCAGATTGGGATGCAGCCATGGATGAAGAATATCGTTCCTTAATGGTGAACAATACTTGGGATCTTGTACCTCTTCCAAAAGGAATAAAACTTGTCAGATGTAAATGGGTCTACAGAACTAAGTATGCATCAGATGGAAGTGTTGAAAGACTTAAGGCAAGGTTAGTTTCCAAAGGTTTTTCCCAAGTTGAAGGGATTGACTACAATGAAACCTTTGCTCCCGTCGCAAAAATGAACTCCATCCACCTTGTTCTTTCCCTTGCAACCTTACACAACTGGGAAGTCCATCAAATGGATGTCAAGTCTGCCTTCTTACATGGTGATTTACAGGAGGAAATTTACATAGATCAACCTCCTGGCTATGTTTAGAATAACTCTAGCCTTGTCTGCCGCCTTAAGAAATCCTTATATGGCCTTAAGCAAGCTCCTAGAGCTTGGTATGCCAAAATGGATAACTTTCTCCTTGACACTGATTTTTCTAGATGCCATTCTGACCCCAATGTCTATACCAAGAAAGTAGGAAACCATCTCATCATACTTGTTCTATATGTTGATGACCTTATTCTTACTGGTAGTGACCCTAAGCTTATAACCCATGTGAAATCCAGTCTTAAACAAAATTTTGAAATGTCATACTTAAAACATTTGCATTATTTTCTTGGTCTCCAAGTCCTGCAAACCAAAGAAGGAATATTTCTTTCTCATTCTAAGTATGCTTGTGACCTTCTTCGTCGCTTTCACATGGAAGATTGTACACCAATCCCTTCTCCCTTCCAATCTGGAGTCAAACTTTCTTCCACTTGTACTTCACCTGAAGTCGATGCCACCTTGTATCGTTAGCTTGTTGGTAGTCTCTTATACTTGACTCATTCCCATCCTGACCTTTCCTTTGTCGTTGGTCGTGTTGGCTGTTATATGCAAACACCTCATGAAAGTCACTGGAAAGCAGCTAAAAGAATACTTGGATATATTCGAGGTACAGTTCAGTTTGGGATTCATTACAGTACAGGGGGGAAACCTTTGTTGGTTGGTTTCACTGATTCAGATTGGGCCGGCGATCCTGATGATCAAAAGTCTACTGCAGGTTATGTTTTCAATCTGGGATCTGGACCTATCACTTGGGCTTGTAAGAAAAAACAAGCTCTTTCTCTTTCTTCAGCAGAGGTAGAATATCGGGCAGCAGTTAATGCCAGTCAGGAAGCTTTATGGCTTCAACAGATCCTTTCAGAGTTTGGATTCGAGCAGCAGCAGCCTACTCCACTTTGGTGCGACAATCAAAGTGCCATCAAGCTTTCCAAAGATCGAGTTCTACATCAATGCAGCAAACACATTGAGCTACATATGCACTTCATCAGAAATCTTGTTCATGATCGTGTTCTTGAAGTGCTCTTTTTCCCTACAAATGATCAAGTTGCAGACATCTTCACCAAGTCTCTTACAGAAACGAAGTTTTCTAAACTTCGATCTATGTTAGGAGTTCAGGAACTTGTCATTAAGGGGGGATAGGCTCTAATGCCTCCTTCCTTCTCCTAATAGTGTCACTTTTGTAAATCCTTCAATCCTATCCCAAGTTGTTCTTAAGGGGGGATGTTAGGATATTTAGACACTTAAGAGTTAGTTAATATCAACTTGTGTAATATATCCGTTAGGGAGTGTGTTTCTTTAGTATGCATTAGTATGCATTTGTAAATACTTAATCCGACAGTCACGATATGTTCCCAACATAGAGTGATCCGACGGCTCAACTTCTCTTAGATCAAACCTAACCTTGATCTGTGGCTTAACACCTGATTGGTCCATGATCTCTATTTAAAGAGCATGGAGGGTCATTGTTTAGTTGATCGATGATGAGAAGCTCATTTGTAACTTTCTTTCTTTGCATAATAAATTGTCCCATAGAAGCTATTTGGCCAGGGCCGTGGAGTGTTTCCCTCAAGAGGGTTTAAACCACGTCAAAACATCAGTGTGTTGATCTGTGATCTGTTTGTGTGAAATGGTTGCTCTTGGTGTTCGGTCCTTTGGTAGTACCCTGTGTACCCGAACATCCCTTACAACACATGTACAGAATTGATGGAGTATGTTGGACCCTGTTACAGATACAAAGATTGGATGCGCCTGGTCCAATTTACAAAAAGTATGCGTAGCTATGGATTGTCAACAAACTATTTATAGTTGAAAGACAAAAATCAAAATAAAGGAGCAACGTTGTACATGGACGGAATGCCAAAGGCCATAGGGAATATTGCGAGGTTTATAAACAGTACACAACCAAGGTCTACAATTAAGCAACCAAACTGTGAATTTGAGGGGCGTGAAGGAAACTATGTTTTTGTAGCTGCCATTAAATGAATATCTGCAGGGAAAGAGTTTCTTATTAATTACAATTTGAACTGATTAGATACAAAAAATGTTACTATGGGAGTGGTACATATAACAATTTACCCAACCTTTTATTAATGAATTTAACATATTAAGGATTTATTCGTTAGTTTATTTCATTTAAATTTTCCCCATTTACTTTGTGGGCTAGTGATCGGGATAAAGCACCACCAGCAGATGGTCATAGGAGTACATCTTCCTCGAGGGATCAGGTATACATCTTTGTAATAGTGCAAATATAATAAGAAAAAATAGTTGACTTTCACTATGTTTTTTATTTAGGTTTCTGTAAGGGGCAACTCCTAGTTATTAGCAGATCGGGGCAAGTCACCTATGAGCATCGATCCGAGGAGTGGATCACGATCCTCTACATTGCAGGTATAATCCATTGGAATTGTTCATATAATTTTAGGAATCTATCATGATGTAACTCAATAGTATTTTATATTTTTTTGTTGCATCTCGATGAATCATTGTATGAAACAGCATCAGAAGAATGTCCAGTAGATCCTAAAGTGGCTGAGATCCTTAAAGATGATAGACAAACTGGTGAAGCTACAAACCGGTTTATGATGATAGACAAATTGTTGGAAAAATATATTGCGGAACTCATTTCTCTGCTTATCAAGTTTCTGCAGACAAGTGAGAACCTGGCAAGGATTGAATTGTTGGAACATAAATCTGAATCCTTGGAAGTAAGTTGAGGAATCTTGATTCATAAAATAATTCATTTATAACTTTATAATTTTCTCTTTTATATGATAGTACTGAACGTGTAAGACATAGTTTGTATTTACATAATTATCAGAAATCACACAATAGTGGTGGAGGAGATGTTGGCCGCAGCGAGACTCGTGGAGAGATGTGGCATCATGAGGAAACGACTCCACATACTACATCGACTCCTTCGCCATTGTTGTCGACTAAACAGTCGGCAACACATTTTGACACACCACGGACCCCAACTATGAGCGCACCGGCCGTTGGTGACCGATGCACACCGGATCGTCCACTAGAAGAGATCAACAATGAGAATCTTGGTAATATTGATATCGACCTAGTTGCATTTCCAGGATATTCCCATGTCACTAGCACGGGAACAATGGAGGTAACATTTTTGGTCGACGCTGATCTCGTCCTAATAAAGATCGATAAGGTCCCAGGTAATTAATATACATTGATCAAGTTACTCTTTATAACTTCATTGTAATATACCGATAAAACATTTTCTTTCAACTAATTATGATCATGGCATGATCGTTTCGCGAGAAATGACGTTTTATATAAACAAATGAATGACGTGTTCTTGGAGATCTTCGGGCCCACCATCCAAGAAAGGTGGGATAAACAACGGAAATGTTTAAAATATGAACTCATGCATCGGTTGGTTGGCCTGTTTGGCGACAAAACCTTTAATAAAGTCGAGGTCATGAAAAAGGCTTGTCAACATGTGAAGGTTGTTCAAGACCAATATAGGACACACCTTGAAAAAAACCCTAAGTATGAGCGCCCTCCAATGATTTCACCAATGGAGTGGAGAGCTCTAGTGGATGATGGAAGGGAGAGGGCTCAGAGAAGAGAAGGAAAGATAACACTAGGCACAGGGAGGTATGCAATACTTTCCGCAATGTAATTCAAAACCTTATTATTGTTGAATATTTCTATATCGAACTTGGAACATCTAACGTATTTCAACACTTGCATAGGCTTCCAACACATCAAAGGCCATAGGGGCAAGAGTTGAAAAAATAGGTCAGCATAAGCTTGGGACTGGGGGTTATTCCAATTTCATGGCACGATTTGTAAGTTTCGAAAAACCAATAATGCATTCAAATAATAAATTGCAATTTTTTTTTTCGTTTTATTGCACCGGAAAATGTTAATTAATGACGTTATGCAAATATGCAGGCCGAATGATTCAATGAACAACCCATTGAGGAAGACATGAAGCTTGGCTTCAAGGAAGGCTTTGGAGCTATTGTTGAATGACGAAAAAACTTGCCTGGATAAACATAGTCTTCTGGTACCAATCCATCTGGTGCACAGGTAAATAGAATCTATATACTTTATTGAATATTAACCACTTTTGCAATCTATTCATTATAAATACTTGAAAAACAATATTGACTCTGTTTCGAGCAGGAAAGCAATGATCCCCCTAATGTCGAGGAGGGAGAACAACAAAACGAAGATCATGGTTCTAATCCTGGTAATGAATTTATTCATATGCTAAAATTTTATGTATAGCATTGAAATGGTGAACATTAATTGTAGTTCACCATATTTCAACTGTAGAGCATGTAGAGGGTGAACTGTACAGGTTGAGGCTGGACAAGAACATGAACTACATGATGTGGCCACACCAAGTAAAAAACACCTTTGTAATGTTTTTTTAAATGAAATAATTGTCATTACAATATCAAAATACAATGATGTAACATTTTCACATTGTTGCAGCAAATCCAAACCCCTTGCCGTAGACATCACCACAAGCGCCTGATGAAGAACCAAGAACTGGAATAGAAAGTCCAGGGGTAGATGCTCCTCTTAGAGATTATTTACCATTTATAAAGAAAAGAAAAACTACTAGTAAAAAGAAGTGACTCGAAAAATGTACTCTTCTAATTATTTTTTATAACATTAATATATTGTCCAAGATTTTTGGCCTAATGAATGAATGAATGGTTTAATGGTTTAATGATTTAGTGTAGTAAATTGTTACCTTTATTGAATGTTAGTGTTTATTGAATGAATGTGTTGACTGAATGAATGAATGGTTTATTGAATGTTATCTTTTATTGTATGAATGTGTTGACTGAATGAAACAATGGTTTAATGAATGTTAGGCTTTATTGAATGAATGGTAGATGAAAGTTCATGATGAAATATGGATGAATTTGCACGTATTTGTTTTTTTCAATTACATGCATTGGGTATGGGGAATTGAGAGTGATGTGAGGGAGGGAGGGGCCATAAGAGCTTTCACCTTCACGTGGTTGTCCCTATTCAATAGAGAATATTAAATTATTCTCGAAACAGAGAGGAGCTCAATGAATGGCTACGATGTTGGCTTTCTACAACCCACTAGCGTGTCATCTAAATTTTGACAATTTCTTGGAGCTTGTTGTGATGTTTGGTTGCTCATCATAACCAATTTCGAGTTTCCACAACTTCAAATGATGAGTAAATGATGCACTAGAATCAATATCCTTAACCTTCTCTTTAATTTCATTGGAATCAATATCCTTAACCTCACATTGAACCCTTCCAAAATGGTCTATTTACCATTGAAGCCTGGCTTCTGAAGCATGATATTTGCAACTAATCTAGCATACGCCAACAACAATTAGAAACATGTTGCATGTTGTCAATGTTCATCATTTTCTATGGCTGCAACTTAACTGAGGATATTCGAACCTGCGACCTATGTCTAGTCCCAAGGCTAACACCTTCAAGCTTGAAGTGCAACTGACAATGGAAGACCACCTTCAAGTAGCTTGATTCATTCTGCATGCATATCATAGTGGGAAATGATGGGCTACCACCTTGCTTGATTCATTATGCATGCATTTCACTATGCCACAGTCTCAAATCCCCTCTGCGCTTTCCCTTAATTAGTTTCTCGATTCAGCATGACCCACGCCTACCGTCCGAAGAGTGTTGCCAGCGGTCTAGAGTTTCATCCTGGAAATGGTGACAATTCATGGTATTATGTTTCCCTTCAGCTGCAATATGACAAACTCAAAGATCTCATACAAGGTTTGTCTGACAAATGTGATGGTTTCGATTTCTCGATTCAACATGACCCAAACAGTCACATTTGTCAGAAAAACCTTGGCAGTGGACTATGAGTTTTCGATATTGCAGCTGAAGGGAAACATAATACCATGAATCATCACCATTACCAGGTTGAAACTCAAGACCATTGGCAACACTCCTTGGACGGCGGGCGTGGGTCATATTGAATTGAGACACTAATTCAGGAAAAACGCAGTGAATCTGAGACCGTTGCATAGTGAAATGCGTGCAGAATGAATGAAAAGTACTGGGTGTCGAGAGAAATGGTTGTGAGACTTTGTATGAGAGTAAATGGAAATAGGAATTGATTGACAAGGTCAGGCTTGAATTTAGTAGCCTTGGGACTAAACATAGGTCGCAGGTTCGAATCTCCTCAGTTTAGTTCGTACCCGATTATTCTTTCGACGCAAATTATAGATTTTATTTATTTTCCTTTGTCAACTTTACGTATCCCTTTATGTGTTTTCTTTATTTTCCTTTTTTAACATTATGTCTCCCCTTTTGATAATCAGAATTGTTAATATCGAGTCACTTGAGAATGAAAGTAAAGAGGATTTTCACAGAAATATGTTCCATCCAAACCTATCAAGTGTACTTTTAGGTCAAAAATATTCTTGTAACAAAGAGATGAAAGATCTTAGAAGCAAATGTAACAAAGCCCTGAAAGAAGTTCGAGTAACATAGTGGTTTGTGTTTGCAGGAATCCTTCCTTTTATCCACCATTTTTTTTTGTTGCACTTTCAAATTCATCTGCAATGATATCAACACACTACACATTATGGGAATAAGATGTTCACATTTGCATCTTCCACTACTACATCTAATTAAATATCATCTCCTTGAAACTCTACCATTGTAATGCCACTCTCTTCTATAGTGTCATCTTCTACAACAACACCACTCACTACTGCAACATATATCCATTACAACTTTTCCATTGTTTATTGAGTTTCTTGTACAAGCTCGACCTTTACCCCCAATGTTTCCTTATTGTATTTTGCTACAATCAATTCTTCTACACCTTTACTTTACTTGATAGCTTGAATGTTAAATAATGCTTAAGTATGGTTTTAGCTTGGAGTGAACACTTAGAGTTGTCGTTTCAAGTTTGATAATAAAAGCCACCTTTTAAATAATGGAATATTATAATAATTAGAAAATATTTTCAACTTTATTATAAAGGTAAAGTTAAATTATTATATTAAAATCATATATAATTTATAAATTATTTTATAATAATAATTTAAAATTATTTGGCAAAATATTTTCAACTTTATTATAAAGATGAAGTTAAATTATTATATTAAAATCATATATAATTTATAAATGATTTTATAATAATAATTTAAACTTATTTGGCTTTGAACAAGAATGAGGCATGGGACAACTTCAGGAATGGTACAACTTGGCATTTGCAATAAAGTAGGAAGGCTAGAATAGACCTTAATTTGGACAATGAAAGGAAATGGTCGTTTAAACATGACTTCACAAAGTTCAAGACTTCAAGGGTGTACTAGAAAAGAAAAAGAGGAATTGTAGCAACATACACTTCCAAACAATTTTTTTTTTTTAAATTTTCCATAGGTGTCGGATAACCGACAGCCATGGCAAAGAAAACCGATGACCTTGCCATAGATCCGATGGCCAACAACGTCGGTGCTCAGTCATTTTAAGTGGGATAGGCGTCTCTTTTCCGACCTCCACAATGCACAAAACTAACGAATTTTCCATAGCTCTAATGTCAAAAGATGTCGATGCTCAGCCATTTTCAGTTGTGAGAGCCGTCGATTTTTCGACCTCCACAGTGAAAAATACCGACGACTATGCCATAGATCCGATGACAAAAGACGTCGGATCCAAGCCATTTTTAGTTGTGAGGGGCGTCAGTTATCTGACCTACATAGTGAAAAATACTAATAGCTATTCTATAGATCCGACAGCCAAAGACGTCGGATCCAAAAGCTATTCAATTGAGAGGGTCGTTGGTTATCCACTACCAAGGGCGTTGCAGAACCGACGACATATGAGCCGTCGATTTTAATATGAAATTGGATCGACGTTAAAAAAATAATGAGTTTGTCGGATAGTCGACCTCAAAATGTAGAAAATCTGACCTTTTGGCCGTCGAATTTTGGGTCGAAAAAACCTAGTGCACCTACAATAAACACATACCCTGTGGTGCTCCTCCTGCTATCCTTATCACCTGCCATATCTGCATCAACATATCCCTGTAGAACAGTGTCTGAACCTCCAAAACATAATTCCTGAGTGGTAGTACCTCTCAAATACCTGAGAATCCACTGTACTACCTTCCAATGTTCTTTACCTGGATTGTTCATATATATGCTCACAACTCCCACTGCTTGTGCAATATCTGGTCTTGTGCACACCATGGCATACATCAAGCTGCCAACTACTAATTGATAGGGAATCTTGGACATGTAATCTATCTCTTCCTATGTCTTGGGACACATTTCCTTACTTAGACTGAAATGGATGGCCAAAGGTGTACTTACTGGTTTTGCATTCTACATTCTGAACCTCTCCAACACCTTTTGTATGTACTCACTCTGAGACAATTTTAATTTGTGATTTTTCTCGTCTCTCGTTATTCTCATACCAAGGATTTGCTTTGTAGCACCCAAATCCTTCATCGCAAATGAATTACCCAGCTTCCTTTTTAGTACATTTATATCCTACATGTTAAACCGTGCAACAAGCATGTCATCCACATACAATAACAAGATAATATATCTTTCATTATCTAGATTCTTGAAATAAACACAGTGGTCAGAATGACATCTACTATAACCTTGTTCTATCATAAACCTGTCAAATTTTAAATACCACTACCTTGAAGCTTGCTTCAAGCCATACAAACTCGTTTTCAACCTGCATACCAAGTTCTCCTTACCTTTGACCTCATACCCTTGTGGCTGCTGCATATATATCTCTTCCTCCAAATCCCCATGGAGAAAGGTTGTTTTTACATTTAACTATTCAAGATGCAAATCTTCTACCGCCACTAGACTTAAGATAGTCCTAATTGAAGTCATCTTAACAACAGGATAAAATATTTCATCAAAATCTGTACCTTTATTCAGTGCAAACCCCTTTACAAAATGTATGGCCTTGTACTGGTTCTTGCCTCCTTCTTCTTCCTTCAACCTGTAAATCCATTTGTTCTGCAATGCTCTTTTACCAGCAAGCAACTGAACCAAATCCCAAGCATGGTTTCGTACCAATGTGTCCATCTCCTCATTCATGCATTGCTCCCACTTCTTTCTAGTTTCCACCTGCATTGCTTCTTCATAACATTCTGGTTCACCAGCATTAGTCATCAACAAATAATACATTGAAGGAGAGTATCGTTTAGAGAGTCTACTTAACCTGGTAGATATTCTTGCAGTTGCAGGAGTTTCAAGTACTTGCTGTTGTTCTTGATTTTCTGGCACCTTTGGAACTTCATTTTCTTGAATTTCATCAAGTACTGTGTACTCTGTGGTTTCCTTTTCATGTTTCTTTCCCTGAAACTGATCTTTATACATAACATTTTCATTGAATATGACATCTCTACTTCTAATGATTTTGTAATTTTCATAATCCCATAAATGATAACCAAAATCATCAATCCCATATCCAATAAAGGTACATTTCTTGGATTTAGCTTCAAGCTTTGTTCTATTTTCTTTATCAATATGGACAAATGCTTCACAACCAAACTTTCTCAGAAATGAGTAGTTTACATTTTTATCTGTCCATGCCTCCTCTGGAATAGCACCATCCAAATCACTTGAAGGTCCTATGTTTATTAAATAAACGACAGTATTTATAGCATCTGCCCAAAACTGTAAGAGCAACCCTGCATGCAGTCTCATACACCTTGCACGCTCCATGATCGTTCTGTTCATCCTTTTTGACACACCATTTTCTTGTGGTGTTCCTGGGACTGTCTTCTCTCTACGAATCCCATGGTATGAATAGTAACTATCAAAATCCTTGCCGCGGTACTCACCTCCATTATCAAATCTGAGACACTTCAACCTTTTTCCTGTCTCATTCTCAAACAAAGCTTTCCACTTCTTAAAAGTAGCAAACACATCAAATTTATGTCTAATGCAATAAAACCAATTTTTTCTAGTTGCATCATCAATAAATGTAACATAATAATGAGAGCCACCAAGAGATTGTACCTGAGCTAGTCCCCATACATCTGTATGCACAAGCTCTAACTTTTCATTCCTCTTCTGTTTCCCAACCCTGAGAAATATGACTCTCTTTTGTTTTCCATAAACACAGTTTTCACAGAATTCCAAACTTACGTGCTTCAAATCTAGCAACAACTTCCTTGAGTGGAGAATATGCATCCCCTTCTCACTCATGTGGCCAATCCTATGATGCCACAATGCTGTATCTATTCATGCGGAAGCTAAAGAGATAGAATGGTCAGTATTATGAGGACATAAATACAACGTACCTACCATGTCTCCTTTTGCTATCACCATTGATCCTTTAGTGATCTTCCACCAATTTTCTCCAAATGTAGATAGACAACCGCCATCTCCCAACTTCCCTGTTGAGACTAGATTTCTTTTCATAGCAGGAATATGCCTAACATCTTTTAACAGCCATTCAGTTCCATTCTTAACTTTTATCCATACCTTACTCATTCCAACAATTTTAGATGGCTCATCATCACCCAATAAAACATGTCCAAAATCACTTGGAACATAATCATGAAAGTATTTCCTATGGGATGTAGCATGACAAGAAGCCCCTGAATCTACTACCCAATAATCACTAGTATTGTCTAACGCTAGAATCAAAGCATCTTGTAACACATCACCTACTACATTTGCTTCCTAGGTAGTTTCCTTCTGTCCATCTCCTTTTTTCTTTAGAGATCTGCAGTCTTTCTTCAGATGTCCTTTCTTTCCACAGTTCCAACACTCTATCTTTCCCAGTCTGGACTTGGATCTTCCCTTTTTAGAGTTGTTGCGATTACCTTGGCCCTTTCCTCTCTCCTTTTGTCTTCCCCTACTCTCCATGGTCAATGCATTACCTAATGTCTCACCTGTGTCCATTCTTAAATTTTATCCATACCTTACCCCTTCCAACAATTTTACATGGCTCATCATCACCCAATAAAACATGTCCAAAATCACCTGGAACATAATCATGAAAGTATTTCCTATGGGGTGTAGCACGACAAGAAGCCCCTGAATCTACTACCCAATAATCACTAGTATTATCTAATGCCAAAATCAAAGCATCTTGTAACACATCACCTGCTACATTTGTTGTTGGCTGCTTTCTGGACAGACCCGGGTTTTCAGGAGGCGCAGCAACAAAAACCCCTTGGCGCACTGGCCCTCTCGGCAATGAGCTGCGTAGTAGCTTGAAGTCTCACCCGAAGTGGCTATGGGGGGCTAAGGAATCAGGATTCCTTAACCTAGGCAGCGTGGAGACTAATCTCTTCTCCCTTCTCTTCCTTGACGATTCCTCGGAGCGGAACGTCTTACTCTTCCGTGGACCTCTCAGCGCGACAGTGCTGAAACTCTTACCAGCCTTGTTGCGCAGTATCTTCGCACCTGTGGCTGAGGCATTACCCGCTACGTCTGGTACACTATGTATTGTCACTGGCCTCGCACCACGGCGCAGCAACACACTCCTCAAGCGCTACAGCACTAACGTTCTTACAGGCTCCTTCGATAATGCATAAGTCTAACTTCTAAGGAAGCTCAAGGAGTTACTCTTCATATTCATTCATAAACATAGCGAAACATTCATGTAAAATTAGATAGTAAAACATAGACATGCATTCACGTAAAACATTACCATAACAACTAGAATTATGTGGTTTCGCCTCCATGGGTAAATCGTATTCACGGGAACTGTATTCTATATTAGCTCAAATGGGAAGTACACAATATGTTGCGCACACAGCTGCAGCCTTAGATCTTTCTGGGAAACTCCACGCACATAGCTGGGAGCCCTTCTCTTAGATCTATTCTCTTCTTCTACAGAGATTACAATGACTCAGACGTCGACTCATACTGTCTGTAAACTCAGCGAATAGCTCTACAGCTATCCAGTTCTAACTCTTATCTTCTAACAAACAACAACAAACAACAACAGAACAAGAAGCAGCAACAACAACCTTTTCCCTTATCAATTACACATATATATAGGTGGCCCTGAAGGTCGCACCTTTACAAGACTGTGGGCCTTTCCCAGCAGTAATCCCCAAAACCCCTAACCGCGGACATGGCTAGGTGTACTGTAGGCGCCGCTTGCAGTCACGTCGCCGCTTCCTGCAGACTCCGTGATTTTCGGTGCAGCTTGCCGGTATGGGCGCTGCTTGATCGTTCTCTGCTCCTTGTCCTTCACCTTCAATGCTTCGGTCCGTTGCTCTTCCTTGGTCAGAGCAACCATAACTTCTGTACTTAGCCTTAATGAGGGTAGCTGAGCCCTCTACTCCGTCGCTTCATTTATTGTGGTAGCTGAGCTTTCTACTCGGCCACCTTCACTCTTCTTTGACGTGTGCGCGCGAGCTCCACGATTTTCAGCCCGTAATCTGCGCTGAGCTCGTCCGTGTGGCACCATACTGCGCACTGTTCACTTCTACCCAAAATTGGTGCTTACTCAAAATTAGCACTTTCCTTCAACACTTGTGCTTTTTTCCAAAAACTGGCAACTTTACCATAGCTGCGGCCTATGCTCCAACAGGCCCCTAACTCTTACTTGTGGCTCGTCCCCGAGCCACTCGCACTAGCGTGTGGTCGCTTTACTTGCGCCTCTGCCTTTGCTTGGGTCGCAGCAAATGCTTGCTTCCACTGCGCGATAGCGGAGTCCATTTCATCCACGCACTCCACAGCTGTCTGCACCATATCTGCAGTAGCTTCTTCTTCAGTTATGCCATCAAACAACTGTTGAGATTCAGCAAATTCTTTGATCTTTTCCTCGGCTTGGGCAGCAAGTTCAGCATACTCGTCCATAAATGGCTGAATGCTATTGGTGATATTAGCATCTTCATTTCTGAGCTTGTGCAGTTGTTGTTGTACTCTGCGCACTTCGCCCATTTTCCTCATTTTTGCTAAGTATTCTAAGGCCTTAGCTTCTTCACTCAGAACAGTTAGGGACTCTTCTGCTACTTCGACCTATTCCAAAAGGCCGACTTTGAAAGGGAGCTTCTCAAGCTCAGCACAAGCCTCCATAGCTTGCATCATTAGGTTCTGGGCTTCATCTGCTCTGCACTTCATTTGCGTGGAAGCTATGCGCAGTGCTTCAAATTTTTCCTGCCTATCATCTGTAGGATGCATTGCGACGCGAGCTTCCAACTCGGCGATCTGCATTCTATGGTCCTCAGCCATAGCAACTATTTCCTGTTCTAGGGCTTTCACCCTTCCACCAATAATTTGCACTTTCTCAACCAGAGGAAGGTCTGGTTGAATCTGGAAGGCCGACAGCTCCTGGGTGATTTCATCAACTACGTTTCTTATCCCAGTGTCTTGTGCCTCGTAAAGTGCAAGCTGCTCAGAGATGTTCTTATAGCCTGCCTTCAACTCTATTTCATGCGATTGCAGTCTTTGGTTTTCATGGAATGTGGAGAGCTCTCGAGCTCTCAGCTCAATAGAGACCTTCTCTTGCACTAACTACAAAGTTTCTATAGGAATCAATGACAAATTTATCTCAATAGGGCCAACCATATTTACCTAGGTTGCAGCCAAAGGATCCGGGAATGTCATACTTGTAGGTGGGATGTGAACGACAGTATGCCTTTCTACAAGTACTTCATCATGCTCAGTGCTTGTAGATACCTGCGGCACCTGCGAGGTGGATGCTAGTGCATAGGTTTGTGCAGCTCGTCCTGCGAGACCTTTCAACTCCATGAGCTGCAGGTCCAGAGCACTTCTGATGTGAGCCTGAGAGGTCTGCAGCTCACAAAATTGCTCCTTCATGTACTGGTCGAACCCCGAAGCAAGGGTCTCAGAGGGGTGCGACAGCTTCTGCTTCTTGGAATCTGGTTCTGGCGAACCTTCATTAGTACTTTGCTCAGTCGCTTCCTTACCCTTATCTTTCTCTTGCGTAGCAAGGGGTGGCATCACGGCAGCGAATTCAGCGGCTTGCCTCCATTCATCTGGCCATGACTTCATAGTTTCTTCGACATCCTAAGTAGTCATACGGTAGAGGCCTACGGCCCATTCTTCCTGAATTCCGCTAGGGCAGAAATAAATTTCATGCAAGTTGGCAGAAAAGACCAACTTGGTTCCATATACTTGTGCTGTCTCCTCACTCAACCTCGCTGAAGCTCTTTCTCGTATCTACTGCAAACTCGGTGATGAAGCCTTCCACCAGACTGTTCAACCAAAATTCTACTGCACGGGACACTGAATTATCTATCCGCTTCAAAATTCTAACTAGCTCAGGCGTCCAAGCGACGGGTTGATCAACATGCGCAGTGGGTCCAATGTCTGCTATCTTGGCTACCCACACATGAAACTCAAGTGCAAACGTTACGAAGAAAATTTCATGAAGGTCAGTATAAATATGCTTCTGCAACCAGTCTTCTGTCTGAAGCCTAGGGATTCTATTTTCTCGTTCGGCGAAATCTCGAGCCTTTGAATCAAACCAGTCTTGAATTTCTTTAGCTGTAGGATTCCAGTAGCACATTGCCTTCAAAATACTAGGGTTCAGGTCGGAAATGGAACCATTTTTTGGCTCCCCTTTTCTCTCGGTTGCGCATCAATCTTGCACGTCACCGGAATAACAAGTCTCAAGGCAATGGAACCATTTGTTGGCTACTTTCTGGACAGACCCTGGTTTTCAGGAGGCGCAGCAACAAAAACCCCTTGGCGCACTGGCCCTTTCAGCAACGAGCTGCGCAGCAGCCCGAAGTCTCACCCGAAGTGGCTATGGGGGGGGCTAAGGAATCAGGCTTCCTTAACCTAGGCGGCATGGAGACTAATCTCTTATCCCTTCTCTTCCTTGAGGATTCCTCGGAGCGGAACGTCTTACTCTTCCACGGACCTCTCAGCGCGACAGCGCTGAAACTCTTACCAGCCTCGCTGCGCAGTATCTTCGCACATGCGGCTGAGGCGTTACCCGCTACGTATGGTACACTAAGTATCGTCGTTGGCCTCGCACCACGGTGCAACAACACACTCCTCAAGCGCTACAGCGCTAACGTTCTTACAGGCTCCTTCGATAATGCATAAGTCTAACTTCTAAGGAAGCTCAAGGAGTTACTCTTCATATTCATTCATAAACATAGCGAAACATTCATGTAAACTTAGATAGTAAAACATAGACATGCATTCACGTAAAACATCACCATAACAACTAGAATTATGTGGTTTCGCCTCCACGGGGAAATCGTATTCACGGGAACTATATTCTATATTAGCTCAAATGGGAAGTACACAATATGCTGCGCACACAGGTGCAGCCTTATATCTTTCTGGGAAACTCCATGCACACAGCTGGGAGCCCTTCTCTTAGATCTATTCTCTTCTTCTACAGAGATTACAATGACTCAGACGTCGACTCAGACTGTCTGTAAACTCAGCGACTAGCTCTACAGCTATCCAGTTCTAACTCTTATCTTCTAACAAACAACAACAAACAACAACAGAACAAGAAGAAGCAACAACAACCTTTTCCCTTATCAATTACACATATATATAGGTGGCCCTGAAGGTCGCACCTTTACAATATTGTGGGCCTTTCCCAGCAGTAATCCCCAAAAACCCTAACTGCGGACATGGCTAGGTGTACTGTAGGCGCCGCTTGTAGTCATGTCGCCGCTTCCTGCAGACTCCGTGATTTTCGGCGCAGCTTGCGGGTATGGGCACCGCTTCATCGTTCTCTGCTCCTTGTCCTTCGCCTTCAATGCTTCGGTCCATTGCTCTTCCTTGGTCAGAGCAACCATAACTTCTGTACTTAGCCTTAATGAGGGTAGCTGAGCCCTCTACTCCGTCGCTTCATTTATTGTGGTAGCTGAGCTTTCTACTCGGCCACCTTCACTCTTCTTTGACATGTGCGCGCGAGCTCCACGATTTTCGGCCTGTAATCTGCGCTGAGCTCATCCGTGTGGCACCGTACTGCGCACTGTTCACTTCTACCCAAAATTGGTGCTTACTCAAAATTAGCACTTTCCTTCAACACTTGTGCTTTTTTCCCAAAACTGGCAGCTTTACCATAGCTGCGGCCTATGCTCCAACATTTGCTTCATGGGTAGTTTCCTTCTGTCCATCTCCTTTCTTCTTTACAGATCTGCAGTATTTCTTTAGATGTCCTTTCTTTCCACAGTTCCGGCACTCTATCTTTCCTAATCTATACTTGGATCTTCCCTTTTTAGAGTTGCTACGATTACCTTGACCCTTTCCTCTCTCCTTTTGTCTTCCCCTGCTCTCCATGGTCAACGCATTACCTAATGTCTCACCTGTGCTTTTTCTTCGCATTTCCTCACTAAGAATAACACCAATAACATCATCAAATTTCAAGGTGTTTGAACTAGAGACAGAGTTACTTACAGCCATGACCAAGCTATTCCAGCTTTCTGGAAATGAACACAAGATTAGAAGAGCCCTAACCTCATCATCGAAGTTCACACTTACAGAACTTAGTTGATTTGTAATCGTATTAAAATCATTTAAATGATCAGTAACAGATCCACCTTCAGACATATTCATATTAAATAAACGCTTCATTAGAAATACCTTGTTGGAGGTCAAAGGTTTTTCATACAGCTTATCCAATGCACTCATCAACCCCTCCGTTGTCATTTCTTTTGAGATATTGAAAGCCACCGACGAAGCCAGGCTCAGCCGTATTGTTCCCAGATCCTTTCTGTCAAGAACCTCCCATTCTTCGTCCTTCATACTCGCCGACTGCTTGTTAGGATATTCCTATACTCCATTCTAGTCCCACCAGTATTTTGATCATTTACATTTTCAGTAATGCATTCACTTTTAGGGTTTGTATGCATTTTCATGCATTCCAATCGTCAGTCCCAGCACCTAGCCCTCATTAGGTAGCCCCCGGAGATTCCTTCCACTCAGTTTCATCCCTCCTAGCCTGTCATGCGCCCACCTTTCACCTACTGCATGAGAAGGGTGCCTTTCTCACCTACCAGTCCAGTTTACTTCAGTTAGCCACCAGTCTTTCCTTGATTTGAGGCCAGATTGATTCCTCACTGTTGTTATCACTCCGATTGACCTTCGATCGGACATGACTACCTGTTCTGACTCCAGTTAGCTCCTCATGCACCCTCCACTGAGCCTCCTTCATTCAGTTAGTGTCTCCATGTGCCAGTTACATTTAGTTACACCTACCACACTCAATTAGACTCAGTTTGACTAATGGTTGACAGTTACTTATGCATTGATGACTCCACCGATGATGAGATAGACTACTAGTTGTGATCCAATGACACTCCAGTGATCTTTTGATCACTCCATGAAGGCTAATTATAATTTCCAACTTGTCATTTGAATCCTCATGCATTGTACTACTTATTGTCCATATTGTGATTAATTAATTAGTGTGTGTGAAGTATTTTTTCTTCTATCTGAGTTCTATTATATTATTATTCTGTTGCTCATTATACTACATTGACCACTCTTCTTCTATTTTCTTGCTTAATCAATTACTTTCTTATGAAGTATACATCATCTCTTAGATCTACTGTGAGGATTTTCACATGGTATCAGAGCATGTTGAGAGTATTGTTTATCTCCATTCCTGAGAGTTTTTTGTAGGTTATTATCAAGATTTCGAGTGCAGTAGTTGCAGCAGTTTTTGCATTTATGCAGCAGTAGTAGTTGTAGATATTCTCTATTATTTTTGCAGGTCTTCTATAGCTTCAGTGTATTCAGAAGAAATCCCTCCTCTTTCTCTATTCAACTATGATTAATGGAAACCAAAAATGATAGCATATTTGAAGATCCATGATCTCTTTGATTGTTATTTTGAAAGAGATTTCAAATCCTCTTAAGAGAAGATTGACTGGTTGAATAAAGGAGACATGGCCCTTGGAAGAATGATGGTTACTATGCCTGATTACATATTGTACCCAATCATTATTGATATTGAAACTCCAAAAAAGCTATGGGCTCACCTGGATGAAAGATTCGGTAGACATAATGAAGGAATTGTTCCAAACCCTTTCGAGAACAAGCAAAGTGATGCATTCGCCCTCCTTGATGATCTCATTGATCATGAACCAGTATCAAACATATATCATATTGAAGTTGTCCACAAAGAAGAAGAACTTGCATATTCTACACTCATGCTCCAAATTTCTTCTCTTTCTATGCCAGCTCACACTCTAGATATTGCAGAAGGTCCTAAATCCTCTCTTGCACCAGAGTCTGTAGATTTGCATCATGATCACATGATTATTTCGGAGGTAAAATCAGCTATTGGAGGTAATGCATTCGCTCTCCTCAAGCAATCACCTCTTATTTACTACTATATGATCATTATTCCATGCTTTCAGAAGGTTATTGAAGAATATGGCCATTTCCATTCGCTTGGGATAATTTCTCATGCATCTACTGGTTTTGATGTCACCTCTTATGGTTCAAAGGAGATCTTAAGAAACCATGATTCAAGCCTTGGATCTGATTTGGATTCCAAGAAATCACCTCTCATTTACTACTGTAAGATCATTCTTTCATGTTCTCAAAAGTTTATTGATGATAATGGCCATTTACATTCGCTTGAGAAAATTTCTCATGCACTTACTGGTTTAGATCTCACCTCAAATGGTTCAAAGGAGATCTTAAGCAACCATGATTCAAGTATTGGATCTGATTTGGATTCCAAGCAATCTTTATTATTTGATGGTTCTTTTTGGCATAATCTCACCCATGATGGTTCGAAGGAGAAGACAAAAGACTATCTGCACATTCATAGATTTGATCCTACCTCAGCTGATTCGAATCACAGGTTCAAGGATCATCCTCATACTTTTGGATTTGTTCTCATCACATTCGATCTGAAGAGCAAGTACAAGCACATGCTTTTTGAGCATGATCCACTTCTTCCCAAGAAGAATATACCTCCAGACATATGACCAAGCATCACACCTGCTTGAGTTTGGAGCATTTATTTTTTATGTGTGCCTTACATTCTATTTTTGGGGGGGCTATTTTTCCCATGAAATTTTCTCCACTTCCTTGGTTTATTGACTTTTATTATTCATTGTATTGGGTGACCTTTGGTCTTAGTTACCAGGGCCCAGGATGGATTAAGGAGGGTATTAGGATATTCCTATACTCCATCCTAGTCCCACTAGTATTTTGATCATTTACATTTTCAGTCATGCATGCACTTTTAGGGTTTGCATGCATCATTTAGGGTTTGCATGCATTCCAGTCATCAGTCCCAACACCTAGCCCTCAGTTAGCTATCCCCCGGAGATTCCTTCCACTCAGTTTCAGCCCTCCTAGCCTGTCATGCGCCCTCCTTTCACCTACTGCATGAGAAGGGCGCCTTTCTCACCTACCAGTCCAGTTTAATTCAATTAGCCACCAGTCTTTCCTTGATTTGAGGCCAGACTGACTCCTCACTGTTGTTATCACTCTGATTGACCTCCGATGAGACATGGCTAACTGTTCTGACTCCCGTTATCTCCTCATGCACCCTCCACTGAGCCTCCTTCATTCAGTTAGTGTCTCCATGTGCCAGTTACATTCAGTTACACCTACCACACTCAGTTAGACTCATTTTGACTGACGGTTGACAATTACTTATGCATTGATGACTCCACTGATGATGAGATAGACTACTAGTTGTGCTCTGATGACACTCCCATGATCTTTTGATCACTCCATGAAGGCTAATTCAAATTGCGACCTTGGAATTCGAATCCTCATGCATTGAACTACTTATTGTCCATATTGTGATTAATTAATTAGTGTGTGTGAATTATTTTTGCTTCTATCTAAGTTCTACTGTATTATTATTCTATTGCTCATTATACTGCATTGACCACTCTTCTTCTATTTTCTTGCTTAATCAATTACTTTCTTGTGAGGTATACATCATCTCTTAGATCTGCTGTGAGGATTTTCACACTACTTTGCTCTGCCTCCCAATGGTAGGAATAGATCCTTCTGGTACAGATAGTCCTCCATTTGCATCTTCCATAACAGGAAGTTTTGGTCGTTAAACTTCTGGACATTAAACTTTCCTTCTTCCGCCATTGCTCCCACTCAAACCAGAAACCCTAGCTTCCTGTGGGTTTATCTGCCAAATAGACCTTTGGCTCTGATACCATTTGTTAAGAAAATAGGATTGTAGAGCAATAACAATAAAAAGAAATGCAAATATAGTCACACATACACATTACAAGAGAGACACAGATATATCGTGGTTCACCCAACTTGGGTTACATCCACTCTAAAGTTTCCATTCCTTATTATTATTCTATCCAGCAAAGTGAAGGGATACAACCTGCAACACAGCCGCTGCACTTCCTCTTCACTATCTCACAATCTCTCTTCTGATCTCAGAGACATTTACAATGCATAAAACCTAATACATCAACCCTAGTTGTATTACAATGTCTTTCTTTTATAAGGGAGATATAATGGGAAAATACCACGGTTTACCCAAAACCATGGGCCCGTAAAACAACCCCAAAAATTTCCTTTGGGGGCTTTGCCCCTGGACCCCCCAGACCCCGTTGGGGTGCGTGTACAGTCCTTTTTACATATCATATAAAGTTGGGGTACAAAAACGGCTGAATAATAATATATCTGAATTGAATAATAATATCTCTGAATTTGGAGATCGGCCTCCACAACCAACAACTACCCCTCTTCCGCCATGGCCAACTGAACTAGGTCCAAAGCTGCTATAGAAGAATTGAAGCCAAAGGACCCTAATTTTGCTTCTACTCAGACACAGATGCATAGGTCACTGATATGCTTTTCCTAGATTAGTCAAGGATCTACAACATATTTGACGGGGACATTTTCTCAAATTTCAAGGAGGAGGCCCCGATTTACCATAACATAAGAAATTCCCAGTTCTATTCCATTGTTGCATGTCCTACTACCATGCCATACACCAATATGATGAAATGGATGATAGATTATGCAGACATTCGGACAAGCACGTTCAGGGATGCGAACCGAGTGGTTTATGCCTATTTCAAACCGGACATCTTTTCCAATATTTATGCTCTAAAGGCCCCACAGAAGCTACTCACACAACACTTCATAAGGGCATTCGAAAGTAAGTATGAATATGATGTTCCTCTTATTAATACATGGATAGTTGAACCTGACACCTTCATCTTGAATACGAACAAGCAATATCCTATTGTCTTACTCAGAATGTCATACAAACTGCTGGCGGCCATGTTATGACGATTCTATGGTGCAGATACCTATCAATATTTCAAACTGGAATGGGTTCCTTTGGCCCATTACATATCTACGATAGGTAAAATATTCAACTAGGATCCAATTTTTTCTATTATGTTAAGGGCTGTTATTTCCTAGGTACAAAAGGCACTAGCTATTAAAAAGCCTAATTTCTATATGTTTGCATACCTTATAGATATTGCATGTGCCACTTTTTCTTAGCCTGCTATGAGCTGGAAATGGACTAGGGAAAACCCCCCTATCCACATCTACTGCTCAATCATGTGGGAGGGCAACTACATCCCCTATATTTATGATATTTGTGATAAATTTATCAGTGTTTTGTATTTTCCCATTTTCAAAAAGAACTCACCTAGTGCTTCAGAGGATTCCATCTCCTTGATTTCCACCATGGGAGATTGGTACATTGGAGAATATTTCACCTATATTATAATTTGGGGCAGCAAATCAATTAACATGATGCGAAGGATTGTTCCCGATAGGATGGTCCTATCAGAGGTAGCTTTATGGACAGTCTATGATGGATTTCATGGTCGGTGGGCCATTCTTTGAAGAGGAGGGCTTGGCCTAATTTCCATTTATATATTGGGCATCTAACTATTCAGAATGAAACTCATGGCATCACTCTTTCCAAGGAATTCGACTAGTTGAAGCTGGCTTTTGCATAAAAGAGAATGCATGACCCCAAAGGCCTTATAGCAGAACATTTCATGCATGCCCATTTAAAAAATACTTATGTTCATGAACTACAACCTGGTGATTCTTTGTATCAAAATGTACATAGCTTTGAGGAAGTGCTTAGAAAATTGGTTGATGTAGATCAAAGAATTCTTGTGCATGAGGTGTAGAGGCAACAGAGGCTCAGGGTGGTGGAAGAGAGGAATAGGATTTTCCAATAGCAACAAGATGATTCTAGGGAAGACATGTAATATGTAAACAAATCCATAGTGTTAATCTCAGCTTCATATCATCCCAGTACACAACAAGAATTGGATAAGAATCGATGCAAACAGCCTATGACAGATTTTAACCCTACCACTCCCATCCAAAATCTCAATCTTCTCATACAACAGACTCAAGCTCTTCAAAGTAATCCATCTACTTATACTCAGTCTATTTATGATGTTTCCTATGTTCCTAGAATACTCTCGAATATATCTGTGAAATTTTAAAACCATCTAAATTGATTGTCAACCCTCCACTCCATACATCCAATATTGAAATCATTGATTTGGAGAAGGAAGAACCTGTGGAAGTGATCAATCCAACACCAATAGTCCAAGAGCCTTCCCAGACATCTGTTATGGACACCATCCAAGTTATTAATGGTAATATTCCTCATCCATCTTGGTGGCAGGGTTAGTAAGTTAGTCAAATTACAATACTAAACTCACTTGGCTATCATTCTAAATCCAGTACTTTTACTTTTATTTAGTCAACCTCCAAAACTACCACTATGTACTTAACACCCAAACATTAAACCTTCATCGATATGACCCAAACCTCAACACTTAGGGCGTATTCATTTAAGACTTGCGTATCCCTTGAAAGTGGTTTTATAAAAACCATTCAATCCATGCACAATCTATACAGGGCCGATGCTTGGCTAAGTTAATACCACCCAAGTATCCTCACGACCTTCCAACGGTGGATTAACTCCTGCGCTATTTGGTGAGCATAACAAGTGTGGTTGTTGATCTATGCTCCAGATCTCCACACACGACCACCACCGTTGAACCCTGTCATTAATTTAATCTGCTAGATGATGTTCTTGTGCTTGGCTTCTGATCTTTTAGCTTCTACCTGCCAATACTCTCCCCTCTGTGCATGCTACAACGAATACACCAAACTATAAACACTCAAATCGGATGGTTTCCACAGTTTCTCTACGCAACATAAATTATTTAGGAATATAATGTGCCTTCTCTATGCAAAGAATGTTTGTAGGCACACGATAGAGACTTGTTCACAAAGAAAATCAAGTTATCTCTTGCAAGCGGCTCTACCTAATAGAATCTCATCTTCTCCCCATTCAAATGCACAGTAACCCCATTAAACACACAGACATTTCTAATTTTATTAACTGATAGCAAGAAAATCGCACCAACATACTCATTTTCCTCTGATATTCAAGAAAATAACCCACTCTTTTGTCTCTCCCTCATTTTCACTCTTTCGAAATCCCCAAAACAGAATAGCTAAACAAAAAAACTAACTAACTCCCCTCCACAATGAAGGATTCCCCACCATTGTTCAACAAACTGTCTATTTGGCATGATCTCCTCGCAGAGAGCATCAACTTGCCATTGTGTCCTATTTTTCCTCAAAAACTGACAACACACTAATTGGTTACATATTTTGCAAATAATAAAATACTTAATAAACAAATTCTCTTCCCACTTCAAGATAGCTTGTCCCCTTGTTAGACACAACATGTGAACACTCAATCACATTGTTGGCTTAGCCTTGATGCTCATGCATCAGACTCCCAAGGTTAAAAATATGAACCCCTGTTCAGTAAATCAGCTATTGAGAAATATTTTGTCTCCAATTATTTAGCATTCATCCATGTAGAATATTCTACGGGATGTCATTTCCATTTGATGAAGTATTCCAAGTAATATCTCTGCATGGTACTCTTTGCCACTCTAGTATCCAAGATAGACTCAGCTTTTGATGGATGGACTATAGGCATCTGCTTCAGCCACTGAAAATCATCCACGGGATCCCTGCCTTCTGTCATTTTTCCTGTATCATCTTCCACATAAGTATACAGGTCCGCAACATTAAAAATAGGTGAGATACCAATCCCTGTTGGAATTTTCAGCTCATAGGAATTTTCCAAAAAAAATTGAGTATTCAGAAAAGCCCAATCTTTTTCATTTTCAACTTGTTATACTCGCGTTTTGGAAATCTATCTTTCCTCAGATGTGATAAAACCAAATCTCCCACCTCAATTTTTTTCTCTCTTCTTCTGGAATCTGCTCTTGTTTTGTAACGAGTGTTACTTTGCTTCAAACTTGATTTAAATTTCTCTTGTAGTTCATTGAACCTTGTTGCAAACTCTTCCCCATATGCACTTCTCTTTTCCAATTGACCCAACTCACGAAGTTCACACACCCCTCTTGGATGCATACCATACAAAATTTGGAATGGAATCATTCCTGTACTTCGGTTTGGTGAGTCATTATATGCAAACTCGGCTTGAGCTAGCACTTTGTCCCATTGTTTTGGATTTTCTCCGATCAAACTTCTCAACCTGTTACCTAGACTTCTATTTACCACCTCAGTCTAGCCATCAGAATGTGGATGATATGTTGAATTGAAGTTCAATTTGGCACCCAATTTCTTCCACAAGGTCCTCTAGAAATGACATGTGAATCTTACATATTTGTCAAATACAATGCTCCTAGGTAAACCATGCAGCTTCACAACTTCATTGAAAAACAAGTTAGCAATGTGTGTGGCATCACTTGTCTTATAGCATGGAATGCAATGTGCCATCTTAGTAAATCTATCAACAACTACAAAAATAGAATCATGTCCCTTCTGAGTTTTCGATAAACCCAAAATGAAATCCATACTCACAGAATCCCAAGGCCTAGTTGGAATAGGAAATGGTGTGTACAAGCCTTTGTTTTGGCTTCTTCCCTTGGCATGTTGGCATACCCTACATCTTCTCACAAAATTTTCAACTTCAAACCTCATCTTAGGACAAAAATAGAAATGGATCAACTGTCCAAAGGTTTTATCACTTCCAAAGTGACCTTCCATCCCTCCATTATGTTTCTTCTGTATCAAATTCTCTCTCATGGAGCACTTTGGTATACAAAGTTTACTTCTTTTAAAGATAAAACCATCTTGCAACATATACTCAATGCATGACTCTTTTTCTACCTCCACAGAATTCCTACAAGCCTTGTATGCATTCTGAAAATCAATGTCAGTCTCATACAAATCTCTTAAGTATTCAAATCCTAAAACTTGGATTTAATTTTCTTGCACAATCAATTGTCTCCTACTTAAGGTATCAGCTACCTGATTTAATTGTCCACTTATGTGCTTCATCACAAAGGTAGATCTTTGTAAGAACTCAACCCATTTGACATGCTTCTGATTCAATTTAGGTTGTTGCATAATATATTGTAATGCATGATTATCCAAAAATAAAACAAACTCCCTAGGCATCAGATAATGTTTCCAATGCTTTAGTGCTTGGACAATAATGATAAAATTCCTTGTCATAGGATGAGTATTTCTGTTTTGAATCATTTAGCTTCTCGCTGGAATATGCTATAGGTCTATCTTCCTGACTGAGTACAGCTCCCATTGCTACTCCACTAGCATCACATTTCACTTGGAAAGGGTGTTTGAAATCTGGTAACTTCAATACTGGTTGCTCAGTAATCTTTTTCTTCAAAAACTGAAAGCTTCTTTCATCCTCTGCTATCCATAGAAATGGTTGTTTGTCTTTCCTAATTGTTTCAATTATAGATGAACATATAACACTGAAATTCTTTATAAACTTCCTATAAAAACTTGTCAATCCATGGAAACTTCTCTCCTCAAATATGCTACAAGGTGAAGGCCAATCAATGATTGCTTGCACTTTTTCCGGATCCATCTTCAAACCGTCCCTTGAGATAACAAAACCCAAATACACTAATTCTGATTTCAGAAATGAACACTTCTTCACATTTACTAACTTCTCTTTTTGCAATTTCTCCAAAACACATCTTAGATGATCCAAGTGTTCTTTTTTTGTTCGACTGAAAATCGGAATATCATCAAGGTAAACTATTACAAACTTACCTCTGAAATCTCTCAAGACATCATTCATTAATATCATGAAGGTGCTTTGTGCATTGGACAGTCCGAATGGCATAACCAGCCACTCATACAACCCATCATTTGTCTTAAAGGTTGTATTCCACTCATCTCCTTCTTGAATTCCAATCTGATGGTATCTATTCTTCAGATCTAATTTTGAAAAGCATGTTGCCCCACTCAGGAAATCCATCATGTCATCCATCCTAGGTAATGGAAACCTGTACCTGATGGTAATCTTGTTGATGGATCTGGATTCAATGCACATCCTCCATTCACCATCCTTATTTTGGGTGAGTACAATTGGTACTGCACATGGACTCAGACTTTTCTGAATCAGCCCCTTGTTTAACAATCATTGTATTTTCCTTCTAACTTCTTCATTCTCTTGAGGTGTCAACCTGTATGCTGCCTTGTTTAGTAAGATTGCTACAAGAATAAAATCAATATGGTGACTTATATCCCTCTTTGGTGGTAACTCATTGGGAAAATCATCTACCACAATGTCACTAAACTCATCTAGCATCTCCTAAATCTCCTCAGGCAGATCTATAATATTGGTCTTCATTATTACCACTCTAGGCTTACATACCACAGCATAATTCAATTCTTCCTCATCAGTTTGCTGCAAATAATATTTCCCTGTTAACATTAGGACCTTAGATGCTTGAATCCCTGATGTACTCCCTTCTTGCAAAGGAATAAGAACATGTTTCATCCCATCTTTCTCAAAACTATGAAAATTTCTCCTACCATCATGTACCACCTTTTTGTCAAAATCCCATGGTCTCCCTAGAAGAATATGGAAAACATCCATGGGCATAACATCACAAATAATTTTATATTTATATCTGCCTACTTGCAAATCAACTTCACATTGTTCACTTACCAGGATTTGATTTTCTTTATGAAGCCAGGATACCTTGTATGGAATGGGATGTTTGGTCTTATTCAGACTCAGCTTCTCCACCATCTCTGTGGAAACAATATTGTCAGTGATACCACTGCCAATCACCATCTTGCAGCACTTCCCTTTGAATTTACACATGGTCCTGAATAAATCCTTCCTTTGAGCAGGTTCCACTTTCTCCTTCTCGGGCTTCAATAAGACTTTGTTCATCATCAAAGCCTCTCTCGTCTCTAGAAAATTTTCAGCCACTGGCATTTGCTTTTGTTGTTGCTCATTATGAGATACATAGGCTCCTCTATGTCCTATGTCTTCCTTCTTAGGACACTCAAAGGATCTGTGCCCCAATTTGTTACATTTGTAGCACCTGTAGACAATTTTGTTGCCTCTTCCTCTACCTCTACCTCCTTGGTAAGGTCTTCTCCCTCTTGGGTCACCTCCTCTACCTTGCTGCTCCTATTGGTTTGAGTTGTTGGATTCTCCTTTTGGGGATGCAAAATTTCCTCTTCCATCTGTTTTCCCTCTTCCTTTGGTTGAACCTCTTCCCCTATTGAAGTTCAACTTTCTCAATAACTTTTCTTCTACTCTCAAGGCACATTTGTATGCCTCTTCCATTGTTCTCGGTGATATCATGATGATCTCATCCTGAATCTCCATCCTCAAACCATTGACATATCTAGCAGTCTTTTTTGTTGATTCCTCTACATAAACTGCCCTGATATTTACCTTGTAAAATTCTTCAGTGTATTCTCTCACAATCAACAACCTTTGCATAAGGTTCTTTATTTTCCTGTACAAAGTCAACTGGTAATCCTTTGGCAATAATTTGGCTCTCATCTTATCCCATCTCTTTATCAACGGTTTTTTCTTCCTTCTCCTTTCAGCTTGCACACTATCCCACCATAGGGATGCATGCCCTTTCAACCTTGTCACTGCCAATCTAACCTTCTTGTTTTCTTCAACTTCATCATATTCGAAGTACTTGTCTAACTCACTAATCCAGTCAGTGAGATGTTCAGTAGTGAGGCTTCCCTCATAGGTAGGAAACTCAGGTTTTGGCCTTGAAGTTGCTCCAAGAATTGACCGAAAGTATCTCAGCTCTGGTGTCTCTTGCATGTGTGTTTCTTCTTCTCCTTGTTCCTATTCTTCAGGCTCACTCACATGCCATGCCTCTGGATCTATTCATATTCCCATCTCCATAGATTCCATATGTGCTCGTGGTTCTCTCATTTCCTCCAAGACTTTTGCATTTGTTGTTGGTCTCCCTTTGCCATGAACTCTTGCTCTTCCTACATATATAGCCATGCCTTTCTTCTGTTGTGCTGAGTAAAAGCCTGCTCTGATACCAAAATTGGTGGAAGGGTTAGTTAGTCAGTAAAATTACAATACTAAACTCAATTCGCCATCATTCTAAATCCAGTACTTTTACTTTTATTTAGTCAACCTCCAAAACGACCACTATGGACTTAACACCCAAACGCTAAACCTTCATCAATATAACCCAAACCTCAACACTTAGGGCGTATTCATTTAAGACTTGCGCATCCCTTGAAAGTGGTTTTATCAAAACCATTCAATCCATGCACAATATATACAGGGTCAATGCCTGGCTAAGTTAATACCACCCAGGTACCCTCACGACCTTCCAACGATGGATTAACTCCTGCGCTATTTGGTGAGCGTAACAAGTGTGGTCGTTGATCTATGCTCCAAATTTGCACACACGACCACCACCATTGAACCCTGTCATTAATTTAATATGTTTGATGATTTTCTTGTGCTTGGCTTCTGGTCTTTTAGCTTCTACCTTCCAATACTCTTCCCTTTGTGCATGCTACAGCGAATACAACCAACTATAAACACTCAAATCAGTTGGTTTCCACAGTTTCTCTATGCAACATAAATTATTTAGGAATATAATGTGCCTTCTCTTTGCAAAGAATGTTTGTAGGCACACGATAGAGACTTGTTCACACAGAAAATCAAGTTATCTCTTGCACACAACTCTACCTGATAGAATCTCAGCTTCTCCCAATTCAAATGCACAGTAAACCCATTAAACACACAGACATTGCTAATTTTATTAACTGATAGAAATAAAATCGCACCGACAAACTCATTTTCCTCTGATATTCAAGAAAATAACCCACAGAGTCTCCCCCCAGTTTCTGTTTCTCCCTCCTTTTCACTCTTTTGAAATCCCCAAAATAGAATATCTAAACAGAAAAACTAACTAACTCCCCTCCACAATGAAGGATTCCCCATCATTGTTCAACAAACTGTTTATTTGGCGTGATCTCCTCACAGGGAGCATCAATTTTCCACTTTGTCCTATTTTTCCTCAAAAACTAACAACACACTAATCGGTTACATATTTTGCAAATAATAAAATACTTAATAAAAAAATTCTCTTCCTACTTCGGGACAGCTTGTCCCCTTGCGGGCCACAACATGTGAACACTCAATCACATTGTTGGCTTAGCCTTGATGCTCCTGCATCACATATCCAAATAATGACTTGTCAAAACTACCTATTGTCGATGACCCTATTCAGCTGTCTACTTCAAATTTGCCACATGATATGTCTCCTACCCCCAAGCTCATTGACATAGTTACTCAATATTATGATCCACCTACTCCAATTGCATTAAATAATTTGGTGAATCTTATCACTTTTCAATATCTCACAGCTTCTCAGTTAAACCCTCCACTAGCTCAAAATATTGCTCCTTCATAGTCTAAAACTAATTCCCCTCTTGTTCAATCTATTGCACTTCCTTCTGCAATTATTCCTACAACTTCTTCTTCTCAAGTTAATCTACCATTATCCCAAAATCCACCTCAATCAATAGCTACTACTACGAGCCAATAATTACATGTCATTCACTCCATAGAACTATTAGTTGCTATAGCTGAAGACTCAGAATATTTTGGTGAGAATGTTGTACTGATATTGGTATATTATTGTTTTAACAAGAGGAGAAAGGAAATACTGAGAAAATATCTTAAGGGGAACACTCAACGTGAATTCCAAGTTGGGATAGTCCTAAATCAAATCATATGGAAGTAGGAAAATGATGATCCTCAGAGGGAATCAATAGAAGTTGTTGCAGCAATGGGAGCCTTCACTGGACCTAACTTTGATTCCGTGTCTACTCTCAAGCGAGCATTGGAAGAAGAGAAGGCCAAGAATTTGGAATTACAAGCTAAGAAATATTCTATCCATCAAAGTTGGACCAAGCATATTGAATACCTTGCAGCCCAGCATGATCAATTGTGCAAAATTTGAAAGCTCATATTCAACAGCTATCACAACAAAAGGAAATTTCATAGGCTAAGGTAGTTGAGAAAGCTACTAGCCTTGTTGATCTTAAAATGCAGATTGAACAATTGAAAGACTCAAATTCCTTTTCTAATTTATTTATGTTAACTTTGCAAGAATTTAAGGATGAAGCTAGTTCTTGTAATGACCATTTGAGACAAACTAAGAATTTATATTTTCAAGGTCTTAAGGAGGTTCAGGATGAATTCAATTCCTTTGAGAGTCTGTCGGATATTCTTGTTCATCATATTGACAGGAAGAAAAAGGAACATTCATCTTATGATCAATTGTGTGAATGGTAAGCTCATTTGAAAAATGCTCCACAAACCTTGCCTTGTTTGGAATCAGTTAGATTAATGAGGACCCGAATTTCAATTAAGTCTTGGGGATTTTTTTGTGATGAGGTGGCTCATATGATTGAGAAGGGCGAAAAAATATGTTCCAGGTAATGGATGTTGACAGATAATCACATGGAAATCATGTAAATGCCATCTTTTATTGAGTTGGAAAACTCATTGACATCAAACCTAAGGATCATTGAGGTGGATGAACAAAGAAATCAAACAGAAATTATTTGAGGTGCTACTGAATTGGACACCTTGTTGTTTAGATCCTTCATTTTGATTCATAGTCAGTTGGCAGCCGCATTGCAAGGATTCCTCGATTCCTAGTCTGAGATATGAGCTAAAGAAGTCAAATCCTATTTATGCAAAGCTCAGTTACATCTTAAACATGTTAGCTACCTTGATGTCACTGAAATGTGGAACATCTACATTGAATGGAAAGATTATGTAACCAATCCAGATCAGGGTAGTTAGTCTTTTTCTACTTAGATCTAGGAACTTGATCCTTCTTTTGAGGATTTGTCTTTGTCATCTGATTGTATTTATTTGTGGATTCATGAATAAGAAAGGGATGGAACTGTTGATATAATTTTTTGTATCAGACTTTGTGGAATGCTCTGTCTCTCTGAGACCAGTATGTAATTTTTGTCATGGTTGTTAATGAAAGATGGGATGCTTCCTGCATTTGGTTTCAACACATTATCAGATAAAGTTAACTTGCTTTGATTGTGTTTCTTTTATATCTATGCCCTAATTCATCTCAGATGTTGGTAATCGCGGGAAAATGAGTAATCACTCTGAATGTTTTCTTTGGATGAATTGTGATGACAGGATAATTTCAATGTCTTCATTTTATTTATGCTTATGACACATTTTTCTTGTGAATTATCAGCATTTTGAAATATTAACTTTATAGTATGGTTAAATAGGAGGTTTTATTTTTTCACATATTTTATTTCTGCAATCTTAAACTTATATAAGTTAATTGATGTTTCATTTTGACTGTTATCAGTGAATGTTCAAAAGATAAATAAGAATATTTTTCTTCTTGATTTCTTTTGTTATATTCCATTTTAGAAGCAAAATCTAATAAACTAATTCTAACTTGTCTTGGGTAGGTTTTCCTTCCTAAGTTGTGAGTTTGATACTTCATCGGGTTTTATTAGACTTTCCCACAATTAGACACTTGTTCCTTGTAACCAATAAGTCTCCTTTGGGAGAAAAACCATAAGGATAACACAGGATTAAATCTGTCGGAAGCAATCACCCCAAATGACTAGGAAATAGGGAAATTCTTGCAAGGGTTTCCTAAAGTTCTTGGATCGAATTTATATCCTTGCGTTGACCCCTAAATCTATTCTATCCAAACCAAGGCATCAATAGTGTAATAGTGAGATATATTGGAATCCATTTTGGTGTATTATTTTCTTCAATGACTATGTGGGACTAGGATTTGGAGCGTCTGTAGAGTAAAATCCTTTTTAAGCAATATAAATGCCTTTAATTTGATAGAAAACTAATTGGTGTGAGAAAAATTCTCCATTCCTCTCATATATATTATGTATCTTTTTTTCTTCTTAGTACGGCTTGGTTTCATAGATTGGAGAATTTATGTGTTTGTACTCATGGTCAAAGTACCGTGTGGATCAATTCCTCCCTATGTACCTAAGGATGTTTATATTATTCCCAAGGATGAGAGAGGTCTATAATTGATTGACATTTCAACTCAAGGTAGCATATTGGCTACCAAATGGGTGGTTCGATGTCTATAAGGAATATCTTTTTAACAAGTATTGTTGAGGTATCATCTTCTCATGGCATAACATATTGGAAGGATTAGGGAATCTTTAGATTGTGTGATATAGTTTCATATCCTCACAATTCTAGGTCTTGGATTTTTTTAATTACTAGACGTATTTGGGTAACATGGAGGAAAATAGATACCATGGTGTGGGGGGATATGTTAGGTAGTTAGGCGATATGGATTTGGATAGAAGATTGATTTTGAGTTGAAAGGTGCAGGGAACATGTGTTACAAACATTCCCCATTTTCAAGGGCAATGACTAAGTAAGAAAAATATTTTTACCGCAGAGACTTGTGGGATGTCGATACTATCTCTTGAAAGGAACCATAATCCATTACTTGTGAGGTTTCCTTTACTTCTATGGACTAATGTATTATTATGTATATTATTGGTCTTATTCCACAAGAGGACGTACTCAAACAAATATAGACATGTCATGCCTCTTTTGGTGTGATTGGGAGTGGAGCTTTGGCAACCCCTTAGTCCAAAATGATTATTAGATTTTGTACCCTCTTCTGCATCAACAACGTGAGCTCAAACCTATTCTTAAATCATGATGGGTGTCTACTGACATGGAGAGATGGTGGACCAAAATAATGCATAGTGTGTGGTCAATTTGAGTCATCTTGAAACCATGGGTTTTTACATGGATAGTGACTTACTAGGGCCTTCCTACCAAGGCATGGTTGGTAAAAAGTGGTCTCTCGAATGGGATTTTCCCTTCTTGCCTCAAGTTGGAAACAAAGAAGGACTTCCTTTGGGGTTGTTCTTTTTATAGCTCTTGTTTGGAGTTTGTTCAATCTAAGCATGCAACCATTTTGCAGGAGAGGTTGCATTATATTGTCCCTCAGGTTGTACCCCCTATAGTAGATAGCTCTTTCTCTTTCCAGGGTATGAATGCGATATGTCTATGGAATGCAATGATTCTCTTGAAGAGTTGCAAGGCCAAGGATGGCTATGTAGGATGCACCTTACTGCACCACTTTAATCCATCAAACCAATACTTGGGATAAGGTAGGGTACCCTATCTATGAGAGGCAATATTCCTAGACTGCCACTCTAGGTACCTATGAATCTTATTTAAAACCTTGATTGGATTTACAGTTAAGACCGAAGATGCTCACGACAAGTCTCAACTACTCAAAATGTGATTTGAGTGTTATTTTAAGTAGAGGAACAAACACATATTAAAGCATACATAACTCATACAAAGAATGACAAGAATGCCTTAATCATGACCAATTTCTTGAAAGGAGAGTACAATATCCCAACATACATTCAATAATCAAAACATTAAAAGGATTTGTGTTTAATTGCATTCAAGACATGTAGAAAATCAAGTAGGCACAGAAAGTGTAGGTCTATTGATTGAATAAACCAAATAAAGACATATCCATCAATAGAAAGAGCATTTATTAACATGTATGAGACACCAGTTTCAGGAAAAGCAGTGGCAGACCACCTCGGTTATAGTTTCAAGCCAATTGCATTCTCATTTATTTAATTACAATAAGAATACTACAAAGGGGAGCATTGATATGTTCCCTGATCTTGTTGAATTCTTCTAGTACAATGGAATTTCTCTGATCTCATTTACAAAGAATAATGAGAGGAGTAAAAGAAATGGCTAATGTTGTTGATTCCTGAGTGAATTTCTCAAAAAATTTAGTAGCCTCCCGGATGAAAAACAAATGAACCTCTTTTTGTTTATAATTTTATGCTTTCTTTATACTCGTCTAATCTTACTGCTGACTATGCCCTTTGAAAGAATCCTTTGGTTGTGTTGTTCTGTTTGGGTGATGACTGGGCTTTGTTGAATTGGCCTAACACATCATCTCTAAGGAATCCCTTTGGTGATGAAAACACTCCCTTTCATTTCATCATGATAAGTCCAGATGCTCTGCCAAAAACGGCTCGAACTAATCTCAGTCGTTCGTGCAGGGTTCTCCTTGCATCTCACCATGCATATTTATCACTTTGAATGGCCCAAATCTCATATCGGAAGGTGCACGGTCGATCTTATTTGTTTGCACGTGGGCCCTCATCCTTATCCTTCATGATTTGTATTTATTAATGGGACTCTTTTTCGGACTAGAAACAAAAGAAAAAAGACTAGGAGCGCTTCGTCCACAAATGCGAGTGGGAATATTTTCTAAACAAATGAATACCATTTGTGACCCTTCTTTCATCAGTCAGTAATAGTCAAGTCATAAATGGGGGGTAACTTCCTGCGTCAAATGAATGAATAGACAATGATAGTTGACAAAAGTGAAAAGGATGAATCCCAGTAAGAAACCAAGTTTGACTCGGCGAGATAAAGTGGGGGCCATCCATAAACAATAAACTGATATTCAGAAGATTGAAAGAGAAAAAAAGGAAAAGGAAATGGGAAGAACTTAGAAATATTTTTAAGTCCGCTCTGTGACAAGAGAACATGAAGAATCTGGTTAGGACGGTCGAGCATCCAAAAGGACTACCTAACTCGAGGGAAATTTAACTAGATGATAGAAAGGGTGAGGCCCCAACGTCGGTAGAAGGATCATAGTCGATAGTTCTGACCGTGCAATCCATGCAAATTGAAATTCCTGATGTCATGACTCTCGTCAAATATATCCTAATGATTGTGACAATTGAACCAAGTATCATACAAATCGTCGAGTGAGATCTCAAAATTGGACATGGTGGCAGTAATATATGGTGTTGACTAGATCAGTGTGGATGAATTGCGTACCGACTGATGATTCAAAGACCACTGCATGGGAACTAGATTACCTTTACGCTTGAGTTTGGAAGACATAGTTTTAATCCAATCTATTCAAAATGCATGGAGCTACGCCCTTTGCCAGTAACATCATTCATTAAATATCCTAGCACGTCAAAGATCCAACCTGGTACAAAGATTTTTTAGAAGAATTAAGCTATCGTGGTACAAAATTCACCGACCAGAAGTAAATATAGAAAATCAGGATAAAGAAGTAAGTTCATCTATAGTTGCGCACTCATCTCTTGTAAGTAATAAAATTCAAAGTCAAAATTTTGCCAAAATGGCCTTTCACCATCCAATTCAAACCCCTATTTACGAAGGATATGAATACCCAAAGAATCATTTGTTTTTTTGTGAAACCCTCTAGTAAGCTAATCTTATTGATGATGAAAATCAACATATTGCACAATTTGCGGGTGGTCTTCGCAAAAGATCACTTATGTGGTACATGAAATTCATTTAATATGGAACAAAAACAAAGAAAGAGATAAGAGAAAATTTTCTAGACTTGTTCAAGACTAAGGATAGCAAGCATCTATCCAATCATAAACTAAAATAAATTACGCAAAGACTGGGTGAATCAATGTGCAAATACAATAGAAGATTTAAATATTTTCTCAGCCAAATTCCATCATAAATGGATAAGCCAATTGTGATTCAATTCTTTGTTGTAGGTCTACAGCCAAGAATTAAAATGCAACTGTTATTGCACAAATTTACAACATACAGAGACATTTTAAAGAGAGATTTAAAAGTCAATTTGAACACAAATTTTTAGGCAGACTTGCCGACATAAGACTTGAAGAAAAGTTATAAATTATGTAGTGATCGCTTCACCAACTTTCTCTAAGGCACAGCGACTTATGGTGCATGACATGCTTGACAGAAGGACAAACTAAAGACCACTGTCAATACGATGACCGATGATTTCATGGAAACTAAAAACATTTCATGAAGAGAGAAGACCATATCCATAGGAAAGAAGACTTCAAGAAGAACCTCGAATATTTCTTGAAGAAAGATGACTAGAAAACTTCTGAATTTCTCAAACAACTTACTACTACAACATATGTGAAAGTTTTGTAAGTTTTAAACCTTAACAGTGAAGTACAAACTTATATCGATTCTTAAGCATTAACAGAAAATACACAATGGCACACACATTACACAGAGATTTTCACCTGGAAACCCTTAACCGGGAAAAAACCAGCAAAACTTAGAGCCGCATAGCTCCTTTTTCATTATATGTTTATTTTACATGTACAATACAATAAATGGTATTCTGCAGCATCTAAAACCCTAATTCGTTTACCCGAATTAGGTTACAACCCTAATTCCTTTTACCGGAATTAGATAGAGTACAATGGGTCGAAAATCGCAAAAAAGCAAAAAGCAACCCAAAAATTTTTCCCAACATTCTCCCAACTTGTAACTAGTGCCGTAGGGATCGTGTTGTACACGCAGCAACCATGTGAAGAGATATAACATACCCAACATTCTCCCACTTGTTGTTCTCTTCACATACAGGAGAAATTTATGACTTCAACAATTCAGGGCAACAATGCCCATGTTCTCTTTACACCAAGAGAACTTCTGAGTACTCACAGACTTTGTCAAAGAGTCTGCAACATTTACCAAAGTGTCAACCTTCTCCAGCAACACTTTGTTTTGTTCAACCATGTCTCTGACGAAATGGTACTGCACATCAATGTGCTTTGTCCTTGAGTGATAAGCAGGGTTCTTTGCTAGAAATATTGCACTTGAGCTATCACAGCCTATCTTTACTGCATTCTGAACAAAACCAATACCTGAACACAATCTTTGCAACCATACAGCTTCCTTACTTGCATGGGTAGCTGCCATGTATTCAGCTTCTATAGTTGAGAGTGCAACTACAGCTTGTCTTCTACTCATCCAACTGATTTCTCCTCCAAATAGATTAAAAACGTAGCCACTTGTATATCTTCTGTGATCAAGATCTCCAGCCCAGTCAGCATCAGCAAATCCTTGTATATTTATCTCTCTGTTTAGACCGGGTCTTCCTTGGTAGCAGATTGCAGAATTTGTAGTGCCACACAAATACCTGAAGACCCTTTTTACTGCAGTCCAATGTTCCTTTCCTGGTTTTGACATGTATCTACTCAAAACTCCCACTGCATGGGCTATATCTGGTCTAGTACAGACCATGGCATACATCATACTGCCAACTGCACTAGCATAGGGAACATGAGACATGTCCTCTACCTCTTCTTGTGTAGTGGGACACTGTTCTGCAGATAACCTTACACCTACAGGAATGGGCACCTTCACTGGTTTGCTTTCCTGCATATTAAATCTCTTCAATATCGTTTCAACATATTTCCTCTGATTTAACCAGAGTTTCCTGTTTTCACGATCTCTTTTTATTTCCATGCCCAAAATGAAATTTGGAGCACCAAGATCTTTCATGTCAAATTCAGATGACAGCTGATTCTTGACATCCTTGATGATTTCTTTGTTGTTTCCAATTAGCAACATATCATCAACATACAATATTACATAAATAAAATGATCACCAATTAGCTTAAAATAAACACAGTGATCAGCTTTGCTTCTTGAGAAACCAAGTCCCAATATATAAGTATCAAATTTTTGATACCACATTCTGGGAGATTGTTTCAAACCGTAGAGAGACTTTTTCAGCTTACAGACAAGCTCCTTTCTTCCTTTCACCACAAACCGTTCTGGTTGCTTCATATAGATCTCTTCATTAAGATTTCCATGTAGGAAAGCCGTCTTTACATCCATCTGTTCTACTTCAAGATCAAAAGCAGCAGAAATAGATAAAATAAATCTAATAGAAGTCAATTTTGCAACAGGTGAAAAAATCTCACCAAAATCGATGCCCTCAATTTGGGAGTAACCTTTCGCAACTAGTCGAGCCTTGTACTTCTCCACTTTACCTGCTGCATTTAACTTCTTCTTGAATACCCATTTGCTTCCAATAGGCTTTCTTCCTTCTGGCAACTCAACCAGATCCCATGCCTCATTTTTGTCCAAGGCATCCATTTCTTCTATCATGGCCTTCTTCCATAGTTTACTATCTTCTGAATCCATTGCCTCTTTAGCAATTCTAGGATCATCATCAGTAATAGATAACACAAAATTAGAACGAAAATCAGGGGGACTGTACCTTTCAACTTGCCTTCTTTCTCGGTCAGATCTCCTCAATACCGGAGTCTGTGGATCCGCCTCTTCATCTGATTCAGACGATTCTGCCTCCTCATCTGATTCAGACGAATCTGGTTCCTCAAAAGAGTCACCTCTTTCATCCTTGATATCAAAGTGTAGCTTCTCTGAATCCTTTTCCTTTGGTACATCCTCAATCTTGGAAGTGCTTTCAACTTCTCTGAAGATCACATCTCGACTGTAAACTATTTGCCTTTTTACTGGGTTCCACAGCTTGTAACCTTTCACTCCATCCTTGTAACCAAAGAAGATACATTTTTCCGCTTTATTATCCAACTTGCTCCTTTTCTCCTTTGGAACATGTACAAAAGCATCACACCCAAACACTCTGAGATGAGAGAGAGAGGGTTTCTTACCAGTCCAAACCTCATGAGGTGTCTTGTCAACCAACGCTGATGTGGGTGTCCTATTCACTAGGTAACACGCAGTGTCAACAGCTTCTGCCCAGAATTGTTGTGCTAGCCCTGCACCACTGAGCATACTCCTTGCCTTTTCCATCAATGTCCTGTTCATCCTTTCTGCAACCCCATTCTGTTGAGGTGTGTATGGAGTAGTCTTTTGCCTTGCTATTCCACACGTTTTACAGAACTCCTCAAATTCACTTTCACAGAATTCTCCACCGTTATCTGTTCTGAGTACTTTTATTTTCTTCTCAGTTTGATTCTCTACAAGAGCCTTAAATTCTTTGAATCTATTAAAAACCTCAGATTTCTTACGCAGGAAATAAATCCAAGTTTTCCTTGAGAAATCATCTATAAATGAAACATAATACACAGATTTACCAAGTGATGGAACAGGCACAGGTCCAAAAACATCACTGTGTATTAACTCTAAGATTCCTTTAGCTCTTACAACACCAGATGAGAATCTTACTCGATTCTGTTTACCATATAAGCAATGTTCACAGAAATCAAAATCTAATGTGAAATTAGACATGCCTTCAGCCATACTTTTACCTTGTAATAGTCGAAGACCCTTCTCTCCAATATGTCCCAGCCTTCGATGCCATAGCGATGTCTTCTCACTAGAGACAGTAAGGACTCTGTCTCCTCCATTTTTACCCTCAGGAACAATAGTACTGTTACATCCATTTTTGAAGGTGCTTCCCAACAACTTGTATAGAGTTCCAATCCGAACTCCCCTCATCAGCACCAGTGATTCTCGAACCATCTTGCATGTGTTCTTTTCAAATAATGTTTTCACACCTGCATCATCCATTTTACTTACAGATATAAGGTTTCTAGCCAGCTTTGGAATGTGCAGAACCCCGGGAAGAGTTTTAACCCTTCCATCTTTGAGCAGTAGCTTGATCTTTCCTCGACCTATGATTTTCACCACCGAGTTGTCTCCCAGAAATACATCTCCTCCATCATACTTTTCGTATTCAGAAAACCACTCCCTGTGAGGAGTCATATGATAAGACGCACCTGAGTCAATCAACCACGAATCATGCTCTGCATGTGTACTTGAAGATGCCAGATACACATCTCCTCCTTCCTCTGTAGATTCTTTCCCATCTGCGGATGAAGCATCATTAGGTCCTCTGCTTTTATCAGTATTTTTGGATTTACAATCCTTCTTGTAATGCCCAGCTTTACCGCACTTCCAGCATTTTCTTACAGAAGGTCCTGGAGATTTAGATCTCCCTCTAGATTTAGATCTACCACCTGAAGACTTATTTTTAGATCTGTCTCCAGGGCGACCTCTTACAAATAAGGCATCCTTGGCTGAGCTATCTATGGATCTCCGCCTCATTTCCTCCGATAGTAGGGATGCAACCACATCATCAAAGTTTAGCGTGGTTGCATTACTCCCAATAGCTATAACTAGATTATCCCATGAATCTGGCAAAGAGCACAACAGACTAATACATTTTTCATCATCAGCAAGTGTAATACCAACAGATGTCAACTGACTTACCAGAGTATTGAAGGCGTTTAGATGCTCTAATACAGAGTCTCCATCAGTCATCCTCAGAAGGTACAATTTCTTTCGCAGAAATAACTTATTTACCAGGGACTTTGACTGATACAGATTTCCCAGTTTGTCCCATAGCTTCTTTGCACTGTCTTCTCCAGATACGTTCACCAATACCGAATCTGCGAGGCAAAGACGAATGGTGCTCCTTGCTTTTCTTTCCATCTTTTCCCATTCTTCTTTTACCGCACCAGAGGGCATGGTACCTGGATCTACTGCGATCCATTGTTCTCTATCTACCAGAAGATCTTCCATCTTGAGCTTCCATAGCTCAAAGCTCTGACCATTAAATTTCTCAATCTCGAATCTAGAACTGCTCGCCATTCTTTAAAGAAAAATAAATCACCGCTGCAAAGCTCCCACTGAAACCAGGTTTATCACAAATCCAAGATCGAGCCAAACACTTGGAAACAAAGGCGTCCCTCTGAATCTAAAAAATGCTCTGATACCAAATGTAAGTTTTAAACCTTAACAGTGAAGTACAAACTTATATCGATTCTTAAGCATTAACAGAAAATACACAATGGCACACACATTACACAGAGATTTTCACCTGGAAACCCTTAACCGGGAAAAAACTAGCAAAACTTAGAGCCGCATAGCTCCTTTTTCATTATATGTTTATTTTACATGTACAATACAATAAATGGTATTCTGCAGCATCTAAAACCCTAATTCATTTACCCGAATTAGGTTACAACCCTAATTCCTTTTACCGAATTAGATAGAGTACAATGGGTCGAAAATCGCAAAAAAGCAAAAAGCAACCCAAAAAATTTTCCCAACATTCTCCCAACTTGTAACTAGTGCCGTAGGGATCGTGTTGTACACACAGCGACCATGTGAAGAGATATAACATACCCAACAAGTTTTAAGCATCATTCAAATGTTGACCACCCCTATAATGCAAATAGAGTTAAACCCAAATGGTGCGGCATTTGTTGAACTAAGCAATACGCCACTCTATAATGTATCAATAATATCAAGAGCAAGACGAACTACTAGACAATCTATCGAGCAAATACCATCAAGAAAATTAATCAAAGAGTTTGAGACTCCATATAGAACAACCATCGTAGTAATGGATACAACCAATGGGGTGGCTACAATGGTCGAGGAAGATACAACAACAACCAAGGAAACTGCTCCTTTGGTTGAGGGAAATCTTGTAGCTATGTCTATTTATGTGAAGAACACTCGAGCCTCGACTATCCTTGGAAAGACAAGACAGACCTCAAGTTTTGTACAAAATGTGGTGTGGGTGAGAATAACTTAGGAGAATTCCCCATCATGTTATAGAAGCTCAATAATAAAAAGAATATTAACCTCTTTTCTAGTGTCCCCAAGCATGAAGTGTTAAATCATAAAAACTTGCAACTCGATACAAGGCACAACACAAGGATTGGAGACAACAATCCTCAAAATATAAAGATTCAAAATAAGGAATATAAATATTCAAATACGCACAAGCATAAAAAAATATTTAATAATTCTTCAGAAATATTTGAAGAGTTAGCACATGAAGAAGAAAATGCATAATTTAAGAATAAAACTCTTAATGAATTGTTACAACTTCTTACAAAGGAGTAAGTTCTCACCACACTCGTTGATTTGTACTATATCATAAGGAGTAGCACAAGCAATGAAAAATTCACTAAAAATATATGTCATCTTAACCAGAAAGAAAAAAATTGATATTGACCCACTAGTCAACCTCAAATTTGAAGGATACTGCATCTCGCAAGTCGTCTTCAACTTCGATTCACAAGCTAACATAATGACAAGATCAACGTGGGAACAATTTGATCGACCACTATTGTTGGAGTCGGGTATATACCTTAAGTTAGTCAACCAAGGTCTAACCAAGGTCTAACTGATCACATTGGAGTCTGGAAAAACGTTAACACTTGCACCATGGGCATCGACACACAAATTGACTTTGAAGTAATTGACCTGAACGAAGGAGCCAAATCATTCCCCACGTTGGTCGGACGACTGTGCGTAAGAAAGATGAAAGATTCCATCTCACTTGAAAAATATAGAATAAAACTCAAGGGAGATGGCAAAAGGTTATTGTGCCTATTTATCCATCTCAAGAAAAAACATCGGCAAAACCATATGACCAGGATGGAGACATTAGAATATTATATCAAGTTATGCAAAGCAATGAAGATTCAACTAAACCTAACAAGTACAGAGAAATTCACTTGGGGTCACCCATATTTTTTGATCAAAATTCTGACTCTGAGCTATATGACTAGCAAATAGAAAATTACGAAGCACATGCAAGAAAATGTTTGTCAGACGAGGTCATTCCTCGTCGCCCAACATAGAATTTCTTTGTAATATCTGTCATTCCAAATTTTTTTGAAAAAATAACAAGGGAATACCTTACCCTTGTGTTGACGAAAAGTGCACAAACTAATTAACCTCCTCTATAGTATAAATAACTAGAATCACCTTCAAATCATGTCAGGGAGGTTTCGAAAAATATTGGTGAATAAGGCCGACTACAAATCCTAATCGAGACTTTCATGGGACAAGTGACAAGATGGTTGGAAACCCATCAGTTGTGCATGCAAACTTGGATGACTGCTTCAACATATTTATTGAAATATTCGGTGAGAATAAGTTCACAACTAAAGTGCAAATTCAAAAATTCATCCAAGGATTAGACCCTGTTGTACACACTGAAAATTGTGAAAAGGAATCGAAAACACTTAGTTGTCGGGATGAAAGAGTATGGCCCCATCTATTCCCAAGCACGTTGTACGACCTTCCTAATAAATGGTACAAGATGGAATAAGCAAGAGGAGAAACCTTCAGTTGAAAAACACTTAAAAGAGAATTTTATTAAGGATTTTCCATTCTCCCTTGTAGAAGAATGCCTAAGAGAAGCGATCCAAGAAATATAACAATTTATTAAATCGACAGAACAACCAGTTGATATAGCTGACAAAATTGACCAACCTAGTTCATACTGCAACATAATCACGACTACATAAAATCATTTGGCCCATCATTAGACTCAATTGGATATGGGGAATGAGCACACCCTTGGAATAATATTTCGATGGAAAAGAAATCATCCCCACATAACTCAACCAGTGAAGTCAGTCTTGAAAATATCTATGGAGAACAAAGAGGGAGACGCCAAGCATAAGGATTTCCCCCTATATTTCACATAATTCAAGGAGTAAGACCAACCAATTGATGAATAAAAAGCACCAGAATGTTAGTTTTTCAGCATTTAATTCAATCTGATCTAGGATCTTAACTAAGAGAACAACATGTACAGCATATCAAACACAAGAGACAAGAGACAAAGAATTTCACTGGGGAAAACCAAGAAGGTGAAAAACCCCACAACTTCCTCAGAGATAGAATGATCATCAATACAAATATCACAAAGATCAAACCCCACAACAAGAGATATTCTCCTAGTAGCTGATCCTCCTCCACTTGTGTGCACTCCTCCTCTCTCTCACTAATGTGAAGTGAGTGAGTGTGTGAATGTATCAAATGAGAGAGTCACACTCTATATTTATATTTTTACTTTCACTTGACCTTTACTCAACTAGGTCGGCCCCAACTTAACCACTTAACATAATGTTGACTGGGCCAACCCCACTAGGGTGGTCTAATAACCCTTTAACCCACATGACTCATACAGGGCCGACCCCACCAAGCTAGTCTAATAACCCATCAAGTATAAGTTACGACACTTACAATATAACTTATGACACTTGCAAGTACAAATGACGACACTTCCAATTGAAGGAATAATACATCTCCATTGGGGATACAATAAAGTACAAATGTAATACATACAATATACAAGTGAATATCTTCTGAAGTTACAAATACATAAACACTCCCTGTTAACTAGGAAGGTATTCTCTTGACATAGGTCATCAATACATATCGGCACAAGTCTTCAATTCTGGAGCTCGATCATGGATCATCATCGTCACTGCTGTTGTACTCTTCATCTCAATCACTGGTGCTATCTCTCAATTCTTCTCATCATAGGAATTTCTATAGAGCCATCCCTTTTTCATGTTGGATGTAGGCCTAGCCTTCTGTAGGTCTTCATCATCTCTTTCCATCCTGTGGAATGTGCGTCAACAAAACCTTGAAAGAGCATTCCAGGACTTTTACGAACACATAGCTCAACCCATCGGATCTCCCAAGATCTTTTACATGTGACCACCACAAAACCTCGAAAGAGCATCCGAGCTCAAACTATCGGATCTCCCAGGATCTTTTCTATGTGGTCAGGAAAAACCTTAAAAGAGTGTCTTGCAACTTGCAAGATATCTAAAGAGCATCCCAGGACTTTTATGAGCACATAGCTCAACCTATCGGATCTCTAGGACTGATTACATGCCTCCTATAGCAAAACCTTGAAAGAGCATCCGAGCTCAAACTATCGAATCTCCCAGTATCTTTTCTATGCTACCTGTAGCAAAACCTCGAAAGAGTATCCAATCTCAAACTATCGGATCTCCCTGGATCTTTTCTATGCTACCTACACAATATGTCCATAGCTATAGAGTATCGACCTGATACTCATGATCCACCTAGTCATCCTCGCACGAAGCATCCTCCTGATGCTCATGATCGCACTGATCATCATCATACAATACATCATCCTGATGTACAACATCTGGAGCATCGACCTGATGCTCATCACATATGATCATCTTGATCATCGTCATACAATACATCATCCAGATGTACAACATCTGGAGCATTGACCTGATGCTCACCACACACGATCATCCCGATGATCATCATAGCATCGTCCTGATGCATATCATCTGGAGCATCACACATGATCGTCCTCTTCAGATCATCTCATCATCCACGGAGCACATCCCAGATGCACATCATACAACACTTACACCACCGACATGGGAGAACACATCTACCACCATTCAGGGAAGGCTCCAGCCCTTACTTTTTCACCATGGGAGAACACATCTACTACCATGTGAAAAATGGCTTCAACCCTTACATCTACACCATGGGAGAACACATCTACCACCATGCGAGAATGGATTCATCCCTTACATATGCACCATGGGAGAACACATCTACCACCATGTGAGAATGTGTCACGTCCCCACTTTGACCCTTGTAATATTTTGGGTTATAATGTAAATATTGTATGCTTATTATGTATGATTCCTAGCATGGAGCTCAAGGACAAGGCCCTGCTAGCGAACGCTCGACCTAGAAGAAGCAAGTATTTGAAAGTATGCTACCCATGTGCTAGTGAACCATGGGAATTGTAAATATGCATCTTAATATAAATGCCCACAACTAGCTATGCAATGCAACAAGAGATGGGGGCATGATGTTACAAGGAAATTGGGAGGGAAATATTCAAACCCTTGAGACAATCAAGTCAAGCCTAGTGTTAATGAGAGAACCCATGAACCCTCAACTACCCATGTTGACTGTTGTACCCAACCATTCATTTCTCCCAAGGGTTGGTTGAGGTAGTTAAGGCCTTGGGGAATGGAGAGGTATGACTGTCCAAATTCGAGTATGGGCAAGCCACCCTTCCTAGAGATTCGTGTTTGTCTTCTTGGGAAAGTAAAGGGCCATGAAATTTCTCCCCAAGCCATTATTCACCTATCAGTCTTGCCCTCTCAAGAGCGAAGAGCTACCTGGGCATTTTCCTTTATGGTTTTGCTGTGTTTACCTTCATTTTCCTAGCTGGGAAGGGTGTTTTTGTTGTGGCTAATAGTGGGGAAGAAGGGGAAAACGATTTGGGGTTTTATTGAGGCCTTTTTGGCCCACTGAATGCTCATACATCTGTGGGGGAAATCGGTTTTCTTCCCTGGGGTTGATTCCCTCTCCCCACAATTTGTTTTTGGTCTGCCTATGTTTTTGGGAAAACCCCTTTCCATCTAGTTCCTAAGTCCCACTACTGAAAGTGTGTTCCCAAGCCCATATCTAAGTTTGGTGTGCAAGAGAATGTTGGGGTTGAGTTGGGTATCCATTGTTTTGGGTTGTGATGTGCTTGAGGGTTCCATTTTCCTTATAGATATCATGCCCAGCTCAGGGGTGGTCTCTGAGTGCTGAAAGAATACAGGCTGGGCAGAGACCTATGGTTGGGAGGAACGTTGTAGCGACATAGCTAGTTGTTTGGGACAATTGCACAACAAAGATAAGTGTTTTCTATCTATGTGTTTTGCCTCTGCAATGAATAATTTCATGACTTTTATCGATGTGATTGAATGCATATGAAGAACATGTGTGTGGATAAGTTTATTTCCATTGTGCATATTTGCTTGTTTTCCATCGGCACAAATCTGTTTTATGGCTGAGAATCTAATGAATTTGTCCGAGTTTATGAAAATACCCATAGATTGGCCTCATGTTCCGTCCCTTGCCTTGGATGGATGGGTGGGTATGTGACAGAATGGCTCAGAAATTACATCACGACCATGGGAGAACACATCTACAACCATGTCAGAAAATCCCATGTGCATCTGCGTCTTCCGAGCTCATCACTTTCCCTTGGAAGGAACCTCGATCTAAAGTACACCAAGTCTCTTTCTAAAGTACTCGAACTTTACTCTAGCTAGTGGTTTGGTCAACACATCTGCAATCTGCTCATCCATCGCAACATACAGGAGCTTCACTGCTCCTCTCTGCACCATATCCTAATATAGTGATATTTGATCTCGATATGCTTTGACTTGTCATGGAACAACGGGTTCTATGACAACTTCACACAACTCTAGTTGTCACAATAGATACAAGTAGCATCCAACTGGATATCAAATAAATCAGACAGTAGCTTCCTTAGCCATACTACCTCATAACTAGCCGAACAAGCTGCAACATACTCTGATTCAAATGTACTCAGTGCTACGCAGGCTTTCTTCCTGCTAAACCAAGAGATCACACCTGATCCTATACTGAAGCAGCACCCCGAGGTGCTCTTCCTATCTATAGCACTACCTTCCCAATCTGAATCCACATAACCCTCCAGGTTAAACTTTTGATTCGCATCATACTTGAGCCCATAATCAATTGTACCCTTTAGGTACCTCGGGATATGCTTTACAACAATCGGGTGAACATGTCTAGGATCTATCAAAAACTGGCTCAAGGTATTCACCGAAAAGCAAATATCTGGTCTCCTATTCGTCAGGTACATCAAGGACCCAATCATCTGACGATACATCATGGCATCAATCGACTCTGATGAAGCATCACTCAATAGCTTTAGGTTCGATGCCATAGGTGTGGCCATGGCCTTGTAGTCCATCATCTTGAACCACTTCATGATTTCTACTACATACTTCCCTTGTCCAAGGAAGATTCCATCTGCACTCTGCCACACCTCCATACCTAGAAAGTAATGCATCATTCCCAAGTCCTTCATATCGAACTCGATAACAAGCTTCCTCTTCGTGTCATCAATCAATCTATTCTCACCTATCACAAACAGGTCATCCACATATAATAGAAGTATCACTGAATTTCCCTCCTCAACCTTGTAGAAAAGGTTGGAATCTGCTTTACTCTTGGTAAAGCCCAAACTGGACAAGAAGCTGTCTATCCTACTGTACCATGTCCTAGGTGCTTGCTTTAAGCCATACAAGGATTTCTTCAACATGCACACATATGACTCCCTGTTATGTGTCTCAAAACCGAGTGGCTGCTCCACATACATTTTGTAATGTCCCCATTTTGACCCCCTTTGTATAAAATCGTAAATGATGTGAATATTGTAATTTAATCATGGTGAGGAGCTCAAGGCCAAGGCCCCACCGTTGATTTAGCATTTTGTATCGGCAATTAAAAATAGATGCCTATGGTTCTTGTGCGAGATGGGCACAATGTAAATAAGACACCATGTAAATACGAATTTTAATGGAAAAACCCACAACCGGCTATGCAATGCAACAAAAGAGATGGGGCATGACTCTACAAGGAATGGGGAGGGAAATTATTCAAACCCTTGAGCCAAGGGTATTAATCCATGTGTCAATGGGGAAACCCATAAACCACCAACTACCATTTTGTCTCATGCACCCAATCATTTAATTCTTCCAAGGAATTGGTTGGGGCAGTTAATGCCTTGGGAATGAAAGAGTATGGCAGCCAATTTCGTGCATGGGCAAGCCATCAACTTGGAAAATCGTGTTTTTGCTTGTGGGGCAAGAAACCACCCACGAAATGGTGCCCAAAGCCATTCTGAACAGGCAGCCTTTGATCATTCACGCAGTTGGAGTTAGCTGGGGTCTTTCCATATACGTTTTTCATCAAAATCCTCCATTTTTCCATGCCTGGGAGTCGTTTTTGCATTACATAACAGTTGGGAGAGGAAGGCCACGAATTGGGGACTATGAGGGAGGTCGTTTTTGCCCCTGAATGCCTAAGGACGTTTTTCTAAAAACGGATTGACCCCCCAGGGTTGTTTCCCAACTTCCCATTTCGTTTTTGTGGGTTCCCACGTTTTTCTGAGTTAGCTGAAAACCCATCTCTTGCATCTCACTGTAAAAACGTTTTATCTTGCCCCATAATGGTGTTCTGCTGTTGTGTGCATCCGCGTTTTTGGTTTGAACCTGTGAATTGAAGTTTGGAGTGGTAGTGGATAGAAGTGGCTTGACAAACCTAGTGGGGGAGGCAGCCTCTCAAGAAGATCAAAAGGGCTTTGGTTACTCTTCTATGCATACCCTGAGAGCACTAGATAGGGAAGGTATGGCTTGAGGGACTGTACAGCAGTGAAAAGAATACTTCCTTGTGCTGGGTGTGTAGGTATTGTGGGTGCCAAGCTAGATAGATCTTGCAAGGTTATCCCTAGCTCTGTGCTGGAGCTCACTAGCTTAGCAACTCTTCCTTTCCATCTCCTAGCAGCCTGATAAACCCAATTGTAGATTGGCTTGGCTCATCCTGGTGTATGCTTGGCTATGTGTGAGTCTACTATTCCCTGGTTCCTTGTAGAGATCATGCCCAGCTCGGGGGTGGCAGTGGTGCTGAGAGATTGAGGAGCACACTGGCCTACGGTTGGGTGGAACGTTGCAGTTGCATAGCCAGTTGCGTGGGACTACTTTTGTATAAGATAAGTATTCTCTTGTGTTAATTTGGCAATTATCATTTGATGAATAATGGAATGAATGCTGGGTGTACTATTGAATTAAATTCCGCTGTGTTTTTCTTATGATTATACATTCCATATGTCTTTTATATGTTTTCAAAAGTTTATGCATACCATATGATCTTTTATAATTCTGTCAAGGTCTCTATTTAATGACTGTCACAGAATGCTGAATGTATGCTAGATATCACCATGATTTACTTTATCTCTGTTGTGTTTTATAGCATGCACATGTACATGTCCTTGTATCAATGAGTTTGATTTTAATGAATATAGGGCTAATTGCCTGGATTGAGCACTATGATCCTCTCTATCACGCTGGTATGATAGAGGGGACACTACACATTTCCTCTTCGACTACACCATTCAATAAAGTTGTCTTGACATCCATCTAGTGTATCTTCCACTTCATCACTGCAGCCAGAGCAAGTATTGTTCTAATGAAAGTGTATCTGGCTACAGGTGCAAAAGTTTCTTCATAATCTATCCCCTCTTTCTGGGAGAAGCCACGAGCCACAAACCTTGCCTTGTATTTCTCTATGCTACCATTTGCAGCATGCTTGATCTTGTAGATCCACTTGGAAGTCACAATAGACTTCCCTTATGGTCTTGGGACCACATCCCAAACATCATTCTTCATGATCAACTAGTACTCCTCGATCATGGCATCCTTCCATTACTGCATCCTGGATCCTGGGAACTTCAGATTCTTCAATATCTTCAATAGATAGTTTTCTTGAACTTCATTTCCAGAACAAATGTTGTAGTTGAGTCTTCGTCGCTTGTTCCTCTAAACAAGTCTCTCTTGTAGGTGATGGTACATGGTCTTTCCTACAAGACAAGTTCAATTGCGTGATTAGAAATATCTCATAGATTTCAGAACAAATTCTTACACATAAATACATATGTCATACAGTCATGCAATTATCTTAGCCAATGCTTCAATAAAACATTTATCCATATCCCGTAACTTTCTAGATGCCTTCCATTTCTACCAAAACATTTAAGAGTGTGCACAACTCCCAACATGTCAACAAAGAGGTTTCATTCTAGATAAGTAGCAATGGAATGTTGTACAATACCATAGGCCACTTACCCATTACTATATTAGTCATATCTTATTCATTAATGCAACCTTTTCTAAAATGTATAATATACATCTTAAATCTAGGAACATAAGTATGTACATGACTGAACAAAATCATATATACAAGAAATGACAATTCAAATACTTATCGTTGTTTGCTTATTGGGTGGACTCTTTCTTAATCTTTGCTTCCTTACAGGAATTATTGGAGTGAGCTCCCTCTTGATCTTTGCTTCCTGGATTATCTGTCTTTGAACTTATATCCATCCTGGACAACTATGCATGCTTAAGTGTGCACTAGTGTCATCAGTGTGTCATCCTCAATATCTCATACATAATCATACATGCATTAGTATAATATCAATACTATCAATACATTATGATTCTAAATAATCTTAAACATGTATGGTTATGGTCATTTCATACACAAGTAATTTATCACAAGCATTAGTATTCAAGGTTTCAGGGAGGACTTCTTTTACTTATGCATATTCTTATATGACCATAGGACTCTTCTAGTTTGTCATATCATTAATCAAACTAAGAAGCATAATATGCATAAACCCATTATTACTCCAACTTATAACTTCATGAATAATCATTATCAATCATACAAAAGTATATGTATCTAAGATCCTAACACAAAGTAGGATTCTAACTCGATATAGGAAAACATACCTAGATTATCATGCTTGTCTAACATACCCAAACAATGTCTCCTTGTTCTCTTCAATCTTGTGCAAGTAACCTATATATCTCATAAGTTAAGCATTGTAGAACCAAATTATACATACCTCGTAAGTAGAGCTTGTATGTAATCAATGGATATGGATGAGTCATTGTCTTCATGTAACCATGGTCATATGTTGTTGATCTAGAACTTGATTTGTCTTTCTTGATGTACCTTTCATGTTAGCGGAAAACATCATCCTTGTACAACACCACAGTGCATTAGTACAATCATAAGTGTCATAAACTTAATCAATGAATGTCTTCTATCATTTACATGAATTCACACTTTTACTAAGGTTATAAGACAAGTCTAAAATTAACTAGGATTGTACTAACCTCAATAATATGAAGACAAACTTAATCATGAATAGATTTCAAAACATACATGTATCTCTTCAAGTCATACCTATCAGGATTGCTTGTAGTCTTCTTTTGTAAGGCCTTAGTCTCATCTCCCGCTGGAACTGGAACTTTTGTAGGTGTCCAAATCATTCTCTTCTAGGATTAACCCAAACCACTTGATTTGTTGAATCTGGATCTGGAGTTGGCTAGGGTTTGTCAGAGAAACCCTAAAAATTCAAACTTTGAATTTCAAACCTCTGATTGGATGAAAAAATGCACCTTGCTGAGATGATCAAGATGGTATACTTCAATTTTTAAATCTCCAAAATTTGACCCCTCAAAATTGACTTTGAAAGTTTCGGATTTGCAGCTTCTGTCAAATTCTGGTTTTCTAGTTTTCTGGTCAAAATCCTAAACTAGGGTTTGATAGAGCCCGGGGTTCTACCCAACCAAAAACTTCGATCTTGGTCTCTAAATTTCGATTTTTATGAGGATAATCCATCCATGGTCTCAGATTCCAAAAAAATCCAACTTTTTCAGAAACCCTAATTTCCCGCAACAGTGACAAGCCAAAAATGAAAGTGCTCAAAATCCAATTTTGTTTGGACAGAAATATATGCCATATTGTTTCTGATGTATATATGAAATTTTGGATCCTCAAGGTCTGAAACTTTGTCTTCAGCTATATTGACCTGTCATCTTTCCAATGTCATCAATCTAACCTCAAATGGATTCTCTGAGAGAAAGATATTCCAAGTTCTGCAACGTGACCTATTTATGGGATGAAACCGTATAGCGAACTTGTACGGCGTGCCACGTGTCACTGTTTCAACTTCGGCCTCTCAAACCCGGAGTTGTGAAATTATAGGCCATGACCTAATTGTCACTTTTTATGGAATTCCATTTGGAGCTTCTTAGCCAGAGATATGACCTTTTTTCCTAGTTCACCTGTTTAGTAGTTCACCTGTTTAGGACTGCATTCTGGAAAAGGAAGAAACCCTAACTTGTACGGATCATATCTCACAAAGTGCAACAAATCTGAGGCTGTCCTTCAGACACAAGGTACATGAACATTTCATCTGCGACCTGTAAATTTTTCAAATCCTGAATCTTTTCCAAAACTGAGTTATAGTGAAAGTTCCACGATGGCTATTTTTTACTATACCAAGCCCTAGCTTCCAATTTGTCGCAAGTGCAACAAGTGTCATAAATACCATACCATTCCTTCCTTCAGGCTATCTCTGATACCATGTTAGTTTCTCAAAATTTAATTCAATCTGATCTAGGATCTTAACTGAGAGAACAACATGTACAACATATCAAACGCAAGAGACAAGAGACATAAAGCATTTCACTGGGGAAAACCAAGAAGGTGAAAAATCCCACAACTTCCCCAGAGATAGAATGAGCATCAATACAAAGATCACAAAGATCAAACCCCACAATAAGAGATATTCTCCTAGCAGCTACTCCTCCTCTACTTGTGCGCACTCCTCCTCTCTCTCACTAATGCGAAGTGAATGAGTGTGTGAATGTATCAAATGAGAGAGTCACACTCTCTATTTATACTTTTACTTTCACTTGACCTTTACTCAACTATGTTGGCCCCAACTTAACCACTTAACATAATGCTGACTTGGCCTACCCCACTAGGGTGGTCTAATAACCCTTTAACCCACATGACTCATACAGAGCCGAACCCACCAAGGTGGTCTAATAACCCATCAAGTATAAGTTACAACACTTACAATATAACTTGCGACACTTGCAAGTACAAATGACGACACTTCCAATCAGAGGAATAATACATCTCTGTTGGGGATACAATAAAGTACAAATGTAATACATACAATATACAAGTGAATATCTTCTGAAATTACAAATACATCAACATAGAATGGATGGATGTTGAAATATAAATAAAAGAAGTTGACATATTGATTGACAGGAAACCCAAGATAGTGAAAATAGGAGACTACCGATCGGACAAAGCAGGATGTATAAATAATAAACCTATTGAAAGAGTATCAAGATGTCTTTGCTTGTGACTATATAGAATTGAAAGGATTAGTGCAAGAAATGGGAGAAATGAAGATTGACATAATTCCAAACACAAAACTTGTAAAGAAGAGACCTTATAAGTGAGCTCACAAGTACAATGTTATAGTGAAAAATAAATATAAAACATGCTATCCACTCGTATAATATACCCTATTTATCAGTCAGAATTGGCCAGCCCCATGGTCGTTCAACCAAAGAAGCATGACCCTAAACATCTACAAATATGTTTTGATTTCATAGGCTTAAACAAAGTCACACTTAAAGGTCTATTTCTGACACCATTCACTGGCAAAATTATCAATGAAGTCACCAATCACGAGTGTTATTCCTTTATAGATGGATTCTCTGGATACAATCAGGTACCCATAGCGAAGGAAGATAAACTCAAAAAAACATTTGTCTATGAATTTGGATTGTTTGCATGCAAGGTCATGCCTTTTGGATTTAAGAGTGAACTAGTTGTTTTCTCTTGAATCGTCATTAAATCCATTCAAGGTTCTTGTACAAAACAACGGTTGTTTATTTTGATGACTGAACCATTTACACAATGCTCAAATACCATGTGTAATGGTTTCAACTAATGCTAGAAAGATGTCAACAAATCCAATTGTCCCTAAACATAAAGAAATGCATTTTTTCCACGCCCATTGGGGTATTGTTGGGCCATGTTGTCTATAAAGAAGGCATCAAAGTGGATCTATCAAAATTAAAGTCATCATTGATATGAAACCTCTATTTAACACCAAACAGGTCAGAATTTCGTTGGGACATACATGATACTCTAGGAAGTTCATCCAACATTATTCAAATGTGATATTTCCTTTAGAAGAATTACTTAGATTAAATATTGAGTTCAAGTGGACCCCAAAATGTGAAGAATCATTTGAGCTTCTCAAAAGAAAATTGGTAGAATCTCCAATACTTAAATTTCCTGATTGGTCAAAGAAATTACATGTCCATATCTATGTGTCGGGTATTGCAATATGTGCAATACTCACTCATCCAAGAGATGATGGGATAGACTATCCAAATGCATTATTGGGAGCAGCCCAAGTACAGGAAGTTTTGATGCCAAAAGTATAGTTAGGCGAGGCCTAACGTTGACCAGTTTTGGGATAAGCAACTTCGCAATTCCCAGGAGGAGGGTATGGATCAAAGCAAAGTTGACATAAAATTAGGACATGTCCCCTTAGTAAAGACGAAGTACTACGGACAACCAAAGGTAGTTGAAGTAGTTAAGGAGTCAAGCGGTGAACTAATAGCTACAGGAGCAGAAGTAAAGAAGTAGAATGGTACAAAGGACGCGCCACTATAGAGTCAGAGCCGCACAGTCAGAACTGCACTGTCAGAAGAGTGTCAGATTCAGAAGAAGCGACGCAAAATGACATTAGAATGACATTGAATTTAAGGCAACATGTGGACGACAAGAGAACCACGCCATTTTGGGCTTAAGGGTACTATGGGGGGTTGGCCCATAGTTATTGTAATATGTGACCTTCAGGCACATCTATATAAAGGTAAATTTTGTATAAGGAAGGGTTAGAAAGATTTTGTGAGATATTGTTAGAGACATTAGAGAACTCGATATAGATTGAGAGAGAGAGAGAGAGAGAGAGATCTAGTGTAGAGAAGAGTCTACAGCTGAGTGCACATAGATCTATTGTAGAGAAGAGTCTGCAACTGAATGTGCAGACTTGAACTATTACCCCTTCCAAGTAATATAAGAACAGTTTTTTGGCACCCCAACAACTCCCATTGTTTTTTAAAAAATCAAAGGGAACCCCACGTAATTTTTGTAAATACTTAAACTTTTACTTTCCTTCATTTTACCTTCCTTTCTTTGGTAGGTAGGTTCTTGGCTTTATTTCTTCGATCCTTCGCTTTTTGCGGTGCTTGTTCTTTGGCTTGGATTTCATTGTATAAGGATTTGGTGATTTGGATATCTTTGTAGTTGGCGTCTTTTGGCCCTTTAGTTGATGAACAACACCTACCTAGTCTTACTTGAACTTATTCCAGCTAATCATATCCTTCGGTTTGGCTTGGTTGGTTTTATATGATGCTTCGACAATTGTAAGAAATTTTAGTTTGTCGATACATTTGTGAATTAACGACCATTTTGGTAGATCATAATTAATTAACTAAAATCTCAATTGTAATCATTCTGATTTATGTCTTGAAAGAGTTTATATCAAATAACGGGACCATGCTCTTATCTTTGAATTAGAATGATCCGTTGACTTTTGCAAAGCTTTTAACGTTTGATTAAAATTCTTACATTTCATGAAATTGAGATTTGACGCTTTGTTTCATCCTTACCGCATTAGTCTTTTGGCTTCTTGGTGGCTTAATCATGGTTACATACTCTTCTTTGACCTTACCCGAGTTGGTTGTATGCTTCGATTTGAAGGAATGGAATCTCTCCAAGTTGTGATTTTAATACTTAAATGAATTAATGAGCATTTTGGTGGATCAAAATTAATTGGCTAGCATGCTTAATTTTTTATTCTCGATCTTCAACTAGGAATTTTCTATGTTAATGAATGGAAGTGAGCTATTAATTCTGAATTTAGACGATTCTTACAAGCATTAGTTTTTCATTTAAGAAATCATGGTATGCTTGCAAATTTATACTTCTGCTAATTTAAAACAATTCCATTCACATTCTATTCATTATACATGTGAGACACAAATTAATGGCTAATTATTTTCTTTCTAAATAATGATTTTTACTTGATTCATTATAATTGAGAAAAACAATTTAATGACTCATTTTTATTTTCTTTTACTTCAAAGACGTATTATTCATTTTACATTTTACTTCAATTGGTCATGAAAATTGTATAAAATTTATATTATAAAATGAAGGTGACAAAATAGTACCAACATTTGAAAATTGCATTATTAAATTAATGATTTCCTTTGACTAATTATTTTAGAAGGTCATACTTATTTATTTATTTTAAATTTTGTGACCTTTTACTAATAATAAATTTTATTAAAAAAATTCTTTTAATCACCATTTAAATTTTCAATTGTGGGACATGGTTAACTTTAAACTTTGTATAAGCAACGTGGGAATTTTAAAAATAAATGGGTTTAATTCTTATTGAAGTGATTACTTTCCACTTAATTCTCGATCCATGGAGTTTTATTATGCATAAAACTCTTACAAAGAAAAACACGTGGATAGACTATTTAATCATTTTATTTATTATGTATAATGTGATTTATTTCATGCCAAGTTATTCAACACATTTGATAAAGATTGGAAAAATCTCAAATGGATAATGAAGGAAAAGTTTGTGAACGTGAAATCAATTGCGTGGATTATCATGTTTTGATACCATGCTTCCACCTATCTCTCAGAATATCTTGGAGTCCATACGCTAGCTTCACAAATACTATCCCCTTCAACGAAATTTATCTCATTGTTCTTCTTTTATGATTTTATTCATGTGCAAGATTTTGATACTTCTTGAATATTTACTGATTATAAAATATTTAAAATGGATCTTTGAGAAGGATCGTTGCGTATAAAGATTATATATTGTGTCAAAATTACCCAAAAATTACGAAATGCCAACAATTCTCATAAGTGGTGCCATGACAAATCACTTTGCTGGTGTTAAACGAAGCTGCCATGTTCTAGATTAAAAAAAAATTATGCAGATAAGAATAACCAAAATCCGCAAGCTGGTGCAGAAGAATAAAGTCTAGTCCAACAGTTGAGAACTGTTATTGCTATTATTGGAAACACCTTGTTATTTCACGCGGATCTCTCAGAAGATGGTTCCAAATGATTGATGGAAAGAAGATTCTCGAAAGCAGTGGGTAAATTCACAAGTTTACAAAGCATTGCAAATAACACACAGTAAAATGTGTTTCACATGGACCAACATAAAGGACAATCGATCAGAATAACATCTGGATTTTAATGAAATGCGAAGGGAAAATTGATGCCAAGACCATAGTTTCTTTGACGAGTTTTACTTAGATGGAAATTAATCTTCTAGGGCAACATTTGTACCATTTGGTAGGATAGATCAGCATATATCTTTCAATAAATCCTTTGTTTGATAGTTACCAAATGACAGTGAAAATCGCCAGTGTTACCCGTTATGACTGAGCATGAAGAGGCACACTATTAATCGAGATTTAGCATGGGAAGAACTTTTATTTACTATATTTTACTGTATTCTTTCATTATTTGTTTTGCATGGATTATTAATATGCAACTCTATGTTGACGCAGGTTTGTAAAGGAAGAAATAAGAAATCGGATTCCCATCGTTATTCAGGAGGCGAACTGCGGAAAACTAAGGCGAAATAACAAAATCCGAGACGTGGGTTTTTCTTTTGTAGAACCGACCCATTTAACTGAATTGCGAGCAATTTCCTCGAGAAAGTGAAGCATGTGGGAGATATCTCACGTCCTTGCAACACGTTTTTTTCAGTTGCGGCCAGTAAGGAAAGCCAGTTCCATTTCGGTTTGTTCCACTGTCTATTTAAATGATAGCAACATCCCACAGTGGAGGGGGGGATGGTCTCTGTAGATTATAGGAGGACTGTGCTCTTCTTTTAAATCATAAACTCTTATTCTTTTGTAATGGTTCTGCAAAAGTGTAACATTTCTCTTAATAAGACTTCTATAAACTTTTCTTTGAATGTCTTCAGCACTGTTTTTATATTGGTATTTTATTGGATTTGTTCATTGTATGTCTGATTTTTTACATAGAAACTTAACTTTGTTTTAGATTCTGTTCAAAGCTATACTTTTGTTTATCATTGTTTTTAAAAAAATAAAGCAAATTTTTGAACTTAATTTTCGGTTATGTTTGATTTTCTTGTTATCATAATCTTCCAAATTTTATTTTGGAAGATAATGATTGCTTTATAATTCGATCTCTTAACAAAGAATTGATCTACTTTGCATAATTAAAAGCATCTAACAATTTTTCGTGATTTTAATCAGTTAATTTCCAGGAGCTTTTTAATCTATTTAGCATGTAATGGTTTGATTGTAAGATTTTTCTTCGAATTAAATTATTCCATGTTTTTCTTTTTAATGCAAACTAGTCGATATTAATTTCAATCTAGCTCCCATGGGATAGGGTATATAGAATAGTTAGAACTAGATTTAGAAGTTAGATCACATGTTTTTCAATAACTGTAACTAATAGTTTCTAGCAATTATTAAATTTCATTGTCTAATGCCCCTAGAATGAATGTGGACCTTAAGGGAATCTGTGGAGTGACCCGAATGAAATTTTTTTGATAAAATGGTTTCTTGAATTTTGATATGTCTTAAATGATTGAGGAAAAACGTGAGGATGGGAATGACGGCAGCTAATTAATTAAATGACATATGTGGAGTCGGATAGTTGAATTAATTGATGAAATTGCTTATTGTTTAATAATTAGCCATGTTATGAAAAATATGTTATGTGTACATAAATATGATGCTAAATGATTAGAGGTATGATAAATTATAAGATGTGAACGAAATAAATACATGTTGACGAAATGGCTTACTAATTTATGAAATATAGGATATTATGAGTAAACTGTAATTGCTTAACGATTAGTGGGTTTATGAAATGGAGTATGAAAAATGAGGACAGGACTATTAATATGTGCTTTCGAGAATGTGTGTAACGATAGTTGAAATGGTTCACTAACAGACACACAAAGGAATTGAAGGGTCGTAGAGTACGGATAAATCACACACGGGGAGAACGAAGACGATGTCGACTTCCAACAGAATTCTATGCATGAGTAGAGAAGCACTGATCCGCTTACTCAGGGGAAGCATGAGGTCGTGCGATGTGGACCACAATGGAGTTGGTCACGTACGAGTTGGGGGCGCGCATTAAGAACGAACTTACTCCTTAGCACGATTAGTCTCCAATAACATGTAGACGGAGGATTGAAGGTAACAGATCCTAAATCCCTACATGAAGTTCCCGGAAGTCAAATGAAAGGATATCAACAGAAGGACCCGACGATGTGGTACCTTGCTGAGAAACAGAAATAACAGACTCAAGGACCCGACAATGTGGTACCTTGCCGAGCAACAGAAAGAACGGATGCAGGGACCCGACAATGTGGTACCTTGCCGAGAAACAGAAATAACAGACACAAGGACCCGACGATGTGGTACCTTGCCGAGAAACGGAATTAACGGATGCAAGGACCCAACGATGTGGTACCTTGCCAAGAAATGAAACGACGGACGATTGGACCCGACGGAGTGGTACCATGTCAAAAGATGAACATAAAGGATAGATGGGCCCAACGGTGTGGTACCTAGGTCCTATAAGGGATTAATTATTAATCATTATGCATAAAAACGTATAAAATTGCATCTAGAACATTTGCTCAAGAAAATGCATTTTAGTATTTAAAATAATTGAAATTATTATTTTAAACATTTGCACATGAAAATACATTTTTGTATTTAAAATAATAAAAATTATTATTTTAGGCATTTGAACATGAAAATACATTTTAGTATTTAAAATAATAGAAATTATTATTTTAGGAGCAAAATGGAATTCTAGGCTTGAGAATTTAGCTAACACCTCTTGCACCCACAAAATTAGAGATTAGAAGGAACATCATGGAGACAAACTTTAGTAAACTTAGTAAATTTGGTGCACTCTCTAGAAAACTTGACACATGGATAGGTGAGCTAAATTCACTTTTTAATCAAAATAAATTAAACATTATTGCATGAAGCGACATGTGTCGCAATGGATTTTCCTATTTAAGCAAGGATTTGGGAATGGGTAAAGGACCCATGGTTTGGATGGTTATGGTAAGTTTTTAGAGTGACTTGCTGCTATTGGAGTTTGGCAAGGGATTCTGGTGGGGGGAAACCCATTTCTGACTCTCTAGATTTTATTGTGTGTGAGCTCTACGACCCTGAAGCTCGGGGTGGCTATGCGACTGAAAGCATGAGCCTATTGTTGGGTGGCAAAGCTAACGGTTGCTTCTCCTATGGTTAAACAATTTTCAGCTGGAGGGACACAACGCGGAAGCAGACGGCAAGGGAAAACATGATCGATCGACATATGGAAAGTATAAGGTTCCATTTGTATTTGCTTAAAGAAAATTTATTTGTGTGTAATTTAGTTTTTTGTTAATGATATGTTGGAATCAGTATTATTTTGTTTAAGATGTGTTTCAGTTTAGACTTAGGGACGACCCCACAAATGGGGGTCATTACACTTTGTGGTTTTAACAGTTGTTGGATTATTTATTGCAGTTATTCTAAAAATTGCATTTTTAGAATTTAATTTAAATTTTATTTCATAAATGGAAAGCTACAGTTTAGCAGCTGCTAAATCTGTGTGATTTAGTAGCTACTAAATCTGTGTGTTTTGTTTTTTTTTAAATTTGCATCTTAATTAAATTCAGATTTCATTTTATCAAATAGTTTATATATGATTGTGAGACTCTCTATTCTAGAGAGCAAACCTATGAAGGCAGCGGGGCCTTTGTTCTCGCGAGAGTCATCTATATCAAACACACCGGAAGTTGCAGTAAGCAAATTGTGTGGGATGATTCTCCTTAGTTGGCCTCATTCAAAAAATCCAGCCAACACAGTTCCCGTGGACGTAGCTCCCATCTAGGGGGGTGAACCACGTAAATACATGTGTTATGTGTATGAATCTATGATGTGTTTTATGTTCATGTTATGATATGTTTATGTATTTGCTTTCATATGTATGTGAATGGAAATCATATGTTAAGTAAGCAGAACACATATGTATGATTGTCATGAAGTAACACTAAGTATGATGAATGTGTAGTTATATAGTAAAGATAACAACAATTCAGTGAAGTTTGTAGGTTATTAATAACTGCAAAGTGTGAAGTCACATGTTGATATTGTTATGTTAAGTATATGCTAAGCAATAAATGCAATGTGAGGTCATTTTCCATATCTGTGCATCACCATGGTTACAGAAACCTGATTCTGTAACCCCCCATCTTCACTTCGGGTGAGACATCATCCTGTTCACAGGTTGATGCCGAAAGGGCCATTGAAAGGGGTTTTTTGGGGGTCTAGAATAACTTCATTGAACTCGGGTTATCCCAAAGAATAAATTCCAACAATTGTTCTGTTTCCACGCTATATATATGCAGTTGAGCATCGTAAATGATTATGGTGTCATGCTTGAACTGATATCTTGGTGATGTGTAATGTTGATGTGGAATCTAGAGAAGACGGAAATACAAAATTGGGTGAGTCAGATAGAACGTGAGTTTGCGAAGAAAGAAAACAAATATACGCGCCTTACTATAGAACGATGGTTATAGAGGTATATATTCACTGACTTGCACAAAGTTTTCTTCACATCTTTTGATAAAGAGCTACATGAGTGAATATTGAGGCTAGAAGAACGAAAAACCTGTTTTTAGGGTGAAGAACCTACAGTTTGGAATCCAGAGTTGATTCAGAGGCTTAAAGGGATTAACAACCAGATTTCAAGAGCAATAGATTTTTGGTTGGATAGCTTACTGGAAGGCTATATTACAGAGTTTTTTGTGGACACTTTGAAGTCTTACAGTGTAGAAGAAGGATATTTATTCCAAGGATTTAGAGGTAAGTACCTAAAAAAATTGAGTTTATGCATTAAAATGCTATTAGCTAAAAAAGGTATCTTAAAAATGCAATCAGATTCCTGGGGTTTGAGTCTGTAATGTTCAGAAACATAGATAGTGATAGAGATGAAGACATTGGTATTTTGTGTAGTGGAAAAAGATATAAAGTTAACACTAGAAAGAGGTCTCGTGAAACTGAGCCTTTCACATTCCCATAAACTAAGTTAGGAACTAATACAAATTCATTTCAAGCTAAGTATGATAGTGAAATGGAACCTAGATACATTGGCTATCATCCTATCACTCCGCAGAAACTTATAATTGAGGAAAGAAATATTACTAGTTCGCAGAACACTAGTAGTAACAATACTGCAGGATCAAGTACTCAAAATCGGCCAAGTAGTGGTGTACCTCCATAATCTTAGAACACTACACCTCCTAGAAGAAGGATTGCAGATGATATAAAACTACATGTTTTTAAAGGAACTGGTCTAGAAGATCCAGAGCAACATTGGTTTCTCTTTGATGTTGCCTAGAATGTTAAGCAAGTACAAGATGATGTTATAAAACAAGCACTGTTAGTCACCACATTCAGAGACAGATATTTAACATGGTTCATGAAATATTCTGTTGGATAGAACAAAACATTAGCGAATATTAGAACTGCGCTAATTAGATAATTTAAGAAGCCTAAGTCAGAATCTCGGTGCATTATAGAGCTTAAAGAAATAAAACAGAAACCTAATGAGACTGTGTGGGAATTTGATCAGAAATTCAAACCCTTGTTGGATCAAGTTAGATTTGATATAGCACTGCAACAGCATCAAGAATGGTTTATCACTGCGATGTTTCCCCACATTAGATTACCATTGATGCAACAGAAGGTTGCCTCAAAAACCGAAGCATTAGAAATTGCGATGAAACTAGAAGATTCTCCCATAGGAAAAACTAGCACAGGAATGGTACAGATACAGACACAACTAGAAAACCTGACATTACAGTTACAAGATATAAAGAAAGGGAAAGAAGTAAGAGAAGAAGTTTGGTGTACTAAATGTAAAGGAGAAGGATATTCCAAGGAACATTATCCTGTATTCAGAGAATACTTCGCTAGTGGGGATTTGAACCCATTAAATCAACCTTAAGGACCATGGTGTGAGATTTTTCGATGTAGAGGACATCGCCCAGAGGATTGTTACCTACTACAGAAATATGTACAGACACCAAAGAACCTGTACTGCATATTTTGTAAGTCATTTGGCCATGATGATACCAACTGTAGAGCATATGACCTTATGATAGAAAGAAAACATGATGTCTACAGAGTCCGAGGAGAAACACAGAATAATAATGAAAATGCATAGTATGATCAAGTCACATATAGAGGACATAGTGGATTCAGAGGAAGAGGTCAGATTGTTTGCTATAATTTTGCTCAACCTGTACATTTAGCAAGAGATTGTCAAAACCCTTGCACTACTTGTAAGTATTGTAAATCATTTGACCATATCATCGAAGTATGTCCCATTTTGCTAGGAAAAATGAGAGAAAAAAGACCCGAAGGACAGAACCAGAATATTCAGATGATCACAGCTGAGAAAAGAAATGAAGATCGCAACATCCATGTTGTGACGCGAAGTGGAGCTTTGATAGGAAATGACAGGACGAACGAAGCTTTGACTTTTGATGATCGCATGAGCAGACCAAAGCCTACTCATGGGCCTTGGGTAAGAAAAGAAGTTACAAAAATAACTGTATTCAAACCTAACAAAAAAAAAAGTATTCATGGAAGCAAGAAAAGGCTTTCAGGATTCAAAACCTTAGACTACAAGGATCAAGTTGCGAAGTGATCAGAGACCTGTATTAGACATTCTGGATTCATATGATGGATCGCGAACTTCGCCAGAACAAACAAGTCCTATTACACAGTTTCTACAGAGCTACATAAAGTTGTTGAGACATGAAAATTCCAACACTACGAATAGTGTAGTACAATAAATGAGGCACATAGAGTCGTCCATCACATTAAGAACCATAGAAAGACAGGAAGAGAAATGAGGCTAAGCGTACAGATTGGAGATTTTGAAATGAACCAGGTCATTCTTTATTTGGGATCAAAGGTGAACGTGCTGACAAAACAAAAATGGGAACAAATGGGGAAGCCAAAGTTTACTTGGTCTCCTATACAGTTGAGATTATCTAACCAGTTGAAGGTTATACCTTTTGGGAGACTATCAAGTGTTCCTATTGATATTGATGGAGTGCAAAGTAAAGCAGACTTCAAGGTTATTGAGATCATAGATGATAGTAATCCTTATCCTACATTATTGGGAATTAACTGGCCAATTTATAACCTCACAATTATCAACTTGAAGAAAAAACAAATGATATTTGAAGGACCGGATATCAGTGTCATCGCACCCCTGGATCCTTCACAAGGACAAAGGTATGTTTATCCAATACAAGAAGAATGTAGAGCTCAAGCACTTGATAACATCTATAACATGACAATGAATCAAACATATTACATTAACCCTGTAGAGGATGGAACACTAAGCTGGAGATGTGACAGTTCATGTGTATCAGAATCAGACTCAGAATTGGAGAACTTGCAGAGTCGAATGCATGAAGTATCAGCTAAACGATGTGCAAAGATAACAAAGTTACTTCGTTGGATTGGAATAGAGGTAATTCCAATTCCTACTTATGATGGTTTGAGTAATATACATGCATTCCTTCATGAATATTTAACATCAATTTCATACAAACATAAGCTAGCATCTTTAGATATAGTGTTGCGAGATACACCTGCTAGGTAGTGGTCTACGCATAAAGACCACCTAAACACATGGGAAGAATGTAACACTAGCACATTTGAGGAAATTTGCCACGATTTTGCGTTTATATTGCCACATTTTTTCATCTCAATTTCGACGATCATGGGTGCGATTTTGTGTGGAACCTATTTCATGGATATAATGACGAACTTGGAAATCCGTCACAATAGAGATGAAAACTGGTCGCCACGTGTCTTCTATAAGGTGGTCTTGAAATTGATTTTTTTTAATTCATTTCTACAAATCATCTCTCTATCGACGAACATCCGTCCCTATAACGACGCAAATATGTCAAAAAGCGTTACACAGAAATTTGCTTCCACAAAAAACCGTTGCTCTATCGACTGTTGTTCGCCGAATAGACCAAAACAAAGTCGGAGGCTGCGACGGTTTTAGTATAGCTGTGATGATGTTTCAACGAACGTTTGTCGAATAGACAAAAAGAAGGCAGGTGCCTTTCCACGGTTTCCACTAACAATCGTCACTCTATCGACAGTTGTTCATCGAACAGACCAAAACAATGTCGAAGGCTGTGACAGTTGTGCTATACCTACGACGATGTTTCGTCACAACTATCGATGAACGTTCGTTGAATAGAGAAAAATAAGGTTGGTTCCTTTCCATGGTTTTGCTATACCTTCGACAAAATACATTCATCCCTATAATGACGCAAATATGTCGAAAATGCGTTGCACAGAAATTTGCTTCCACGAAAAACTGTCGCTCTATCGATGGTTGTTTGTTGAACAGAACAAAACAAAGCCGTAGGCTGCGACATTTTTTCCATACCGGCGACAATGTTTCAACGTAACTATCGACAAACGTTCATCAAACTGACCAAAAGAAGGCAGGTGCCTTTACACGGTTTCCACGAACAATCGTCACTCTATCGACGGTTGTTCGTCCAACAAACCAAAACAAAGTCGGAGGCTATGACGGTATCGCTATACCTGCGATGATGTTTTGGCGCAACTATCGACGAACGTTCTTCGAACAGACCAAAAGAAGGTTGGTTCCTTTCCATGGTTTTTCTATACCTTCGACAAAATTTCGTCGATATATCGACGATGCCTGGAAGTTAAAAAAAAAATTAAAAACCATGGAAATTGATGTCTTATGAGTATAACCTAAATGTCCAAGCCAAGTGACATTATATTAGTGAATTTTGGCATTGGACAAGAGCTTATCATCTTTTCTAAGAACAAATATGATTAAATGAACTTGATGGTGAGTTTATCATGGTTTTTAGAATTTTCAAATGCAAAAGAAGAGAATTAAAAAAGAGATTGATCTAGTATATATCCTTTGATTGATCTAATATTTGTAAAGTCAACAGATAAATGCTTCAACCTTTCATGAGCAAATGAGGTTGGAAATGAATGCTTACAAGTTACAATAAATTGAATGCAAAACTAGCTTTAGCAGTGTATTTCATGCCCAAAATATTTCAATTTGGTGTAATCTTAAGTTGTTTTGGAATCTAAAATTGTCACAACAACACTAAAGTTTGAGCCAAAGTTGATCTAAATTTGGTGAAAGCATGGATATTTTTAGTTGCTAACCGACAGATTTAGTTGTTTATACTGTTGTTGTTAATGCCCAATAATGTTCCTAGGAGGATGAAGTACTCCATGATATTATTTGTGCTATGAATCTCCATGTTTCGTGTTTTTTCTTTTCAATATGGTAACCACCTTTAACCAAAAGACATGGAAACTGGTTGGAAATTGTCGGATTGTTAGGTTGGGATCAGATTTGGTTCCTTAAGGGATGTCACATACCCAAATTCTAAACATTTTATGTTGTCAGAAAAAACATTATGTTTTATGTTATTGTAAAGTTTTATGTTTATTGACCAAGTGGGGTCAAGGATGACTGTAATTAATTACTCTGAATATTTTTTTATTTATAAATAAAAGAGTATACAAATATCCAAAGGAGATTGTTGAATGAGTGTTCACTGACCCACTAGGAGGAATGGACTGGGGTGGAGAGAAAACTGACACTTGGAAGCATCCTCAACTCACTTCTACCTGTTGCAGGGGGAAACTTCCCTATTTTTATGGTCATGTTCCCCAAGAAAGTGGAACTGAGTAGGTGGCTCATTAACTAAAGAAAACTGACCAACTACCTATGCATGCTTTATCTACCCATAGAATTCAGCAGGAGGTTGTTCAGTTCTTACCTTGTGAAAAATTATGAAAGAGAAAGACAAGAGAGCACAAGAGATTCGATGAGGGGAAGGTTAGAAGTGATTGAGTGAGTTAAGACCACATTCTGAACTAGTGCAGCCACATTGCTGAGTTCAATATTTCTAAAGGCAGAAGTATTATTGTTAAGTACTACTGCTATGTTGCAAAGGAATTTATTCCATTATCCACATAGCATCTTCGTCCTGAGGGTTCAGTGAACAGGATCGGGCTTCCTAAGTCAAGTAACTTGGCTATGTTCAGGAAAAGGTTGGGTGGAACGGGCTCCTTTGGTTGTTTGTCTCTTCTACAGCTACCAGGTTCTTTTGTGTTATCTTCTTTACTTTCTGTCAAAAATTGCATTTACTAGAGAAATGAATGTAGAAATTTTATTAGTTTCTATTTAATCTGAGGTATTCATTTACTATTATTAAATAATCCATTGTATTTAATCACTTAAACATTTACATAGGGGTCTTCACACTTACTGCATCATAACGCACTTTCAAAAAATAATTATCAATTATTTTAACCATTAAAAAGATACTAAGAAATACTAAGCAAATAGTAACTCTAATTAGTCTATCGACCTTTCTAGGGTTGAAAACCCTGTGCATAATTCTTCACAGATAATACTGTAATAACGTTACATTCTTTTCCAAAAAAGAGAACATAATACAAGACTAGGGTTTGATACCCATAAGGGTTCACCCAAACAGTCCATGCTTTCATAATAATAAACATGGCCTTCACAAAGTTTTCTAAAAGTACAGGTGTGCAGGGTTTGAGTCTCGACTCACCCTAAAAGCCACATAATAATTTTATAAGCTATCATTTAAAATCTTAACTGCATAACAGGTTCGGGATTTGAAACCCGTAAGCTTTCCACAAGCAAATCCTTAACAATATAAATAGTTATGGTAGGGTTTCCAATCCTTTCCTTACAGCCATTGTTTGAAACAAATTTTAAAAATAAAATGAACATCACAACCATTGGCCAACAGAGACGGGCCTTTCCCAAAAACACGAGTAACTAGTATCAAAATCTTTTCATTTCAAAAATAACAAAAATGTCGAAAGTGAACTCTCCGAAATATGAAGTTCAAACTATATTTTAAACTTGCAAAATACACATATAATTATCCATAAAAATTTATACAGGAAGCGTTGAGAAACCAACGCAGGTCAAGGTCAAGGGTTCAACCCTCCCTGTACCAAAATGCCATACGGCTTATAAAAATTGCAACCGAATGTAAAACCAAAGTTTATTTGAAACCGAAACCTCGGCTAACCAAACGAAGACCGACATCAGTGCCAAGCTTCACCATAATATTCCAAGTGCATTTAAATGCCCATAGGGAGTCACCAAGGCTTACCAGGGCCAAAGAAGCTCTTATTCTTTCTAGCCAACCTTAAAACCAATTGCCGAGGAAGTGACCTGTCAGGTTCATCAACATAGCGTTTGTTTAAATCTTGAAAGCAACTCATACTTTTTAATGTAAAACACTATTAATGTTAAAACACTTGGCAAACACGAAGGGTCAATTTGACTGTACCTGTAACTCATCAGTTCGCCTGAGCATTGTCTTCCTTAAAACATATGTGGTGGTTAAACTATCAACATCAACACTGGTGGTGCAAAGTTTCAACATCGAACCTTGTAAGAGTTAAAAACTATGTAAAGAACTCGGATCCATATAACTTGCTGTTGACCACTTACAGGCTATGAGGTCACGATATCGAACCTCGGGAGGAACTGTAAGCTTTGTTTACAAACCCTAAAAACTATAGAGCCTGTCGGCCTCTCCTCCCACCTTCAATGCAAAATGAATGTCCAGGTTAATGTCTCATCGAGGTAGTTCAAAACCCAACTAGGGTTTAACACAAAGACCAAGAATCTTCACGTGAAACCCTGCCATGAGGATTGCCAATGGGCATTCCAACCAAAACACATTTAATAACCTTTAAATGCTATAGCTACCGGATGCACGTTGCCTTCCAACGCACAGATCCACCGAGGATTAAATTTATGGTCTTCACTACTACTTACAACGTAAAATATGTTATGCATATAGTCAAGCATATAGTGTATAGTTCCACATAGAGCATTCAAAGAGCCATACTATGCATATAGCATAACGTTTAGGTGCTTATGGTTTATAAAATATAGCATTAGTATAGATGCATAAATTTTATAACATCTAGAATTAGTTCTAACACTTATGTTAGCACATAGTATAAAACCTTTAGTTTAGGGTTTGGTCATGTATAAAAGCTATAGTTGAATTTTAAATACATTAAGCCATGACTTAATGCAAATAAAACAAAAATGGCATAAGCATGATCTTGAATATGAAGTTTAAACGCTATGGAAAATATAAGTAAATATACAAGACGATAATGAATTACGTATATTATTCTTTTCAAACTATATAGAAATATAGGTGACATTATATTAAATAAACCTTTAAAATTGATGATTGAAGCTAAGGTAGATCTCACCCTTGAACAAGTTAAGTTCTCTATACATTTTACTATCGGGGCTAATTGAAGTTTAAACAAAGTCTTTTTGACATACATCGATAATGTTTCGGTCAGTAATCTTGCTCTTACCTGTGATCTGCAACAAAAGTTTAAGATCATTAGCTAAATAGCTAAGTAATCCTCAAGGTGCCCATAGGACCCCCTTCATCAAAAATAAAATCAAACAGTTAGTACTTATAAATAAAACAATACCATAGTTAATTAACGATGTTTATACATTTAAATAAGTAAACATAATTATTTAGAAAACAAACATAGGAGTTACGACAGTATGTGGTAACATAAATACATGCTTTTAATCATTCACAAGCAATAGAGGCATTACGACAAGTATAGTATGTAATCGACGTAACATGTTTATAACATTGACGACTAATGAAGAAGGTGTCGTCAAAATACAAAATCAGGCTGACGTTTAAATAAGTAAATTATCATTAATTATACTTCCGCATAACGAATGTAAGCATTTAATGCTACTTAGAAAATTTTAATTTTTTGTGAAATTTGGGGTTGTTACATGGGGTATTAGAGCACAAGTTCAAATACTAGGCCTGAAGTGGCTCACTTGCGCAAATAAAAAAAATTTAGAACAGAATTACAAATTACTGATTTTTATTTTATTTTGTTTATGTTCAACATTTTATAAATTTAGTCTGCACATATGGAAGGACCAGAAGAGTCAGTTGAGGATAGGTCCCATAATAATGAACAAAGACACATTAATGCAGAAAACTTATTTGTTGAATTGAATGATAATTCATTTGAATTATTAAGGACAGTAAAAGATTTAAAAATTGAAATAAAAACCATTAAGGAAGAAAACGAACGAATCCTAAAAGCTCAAGAGGAGCTGAATCAAATTCTATTGAATAAATTTCATAATAATGATAAAGATAAAATAACAGAACATAATTCTGAATCTGGAGCTATGTCCTACCAACGTAAGGATAAAAGACTAAAATTGACTAATTATGACAACAGCTCATCTTCTGAATTTTATGAAAAAACACAAGTATTCCAGTGATAGTAGTGAAAGTGACTGCTACACTAAAAAGAAAAAGTACAGGCCATACAAAGAAATTTCTGGCGAGTTTAAAAAGATCAAACCACCAACTTTTAATGGAGAAATAGAAAGGAGTGATACAACCGAAGCATGGTTGTCCGGTATGAATAAGTACTTTCAAATTTACAACTACTCAAGTCATTTAAAAACTAAAATGGCAATTTATAATCTGACTGGAAAAGCAGACATTCGGTGGCAAGATCTGAAACGAGTAAAAGGTTTAAAAGAGAAAAGTGTAAACTGGAGTAATTTTAAAAAATATTTTAAAATAAAGTTTTTGTCGGAACAATATTATGAGGAACAAGATAAGGAGTTTTATGATTTAAAGTTAGGTTCCATGGATATGAGGGAATTAAGCAGCAAGTTTTTAAACTTATTAAGGTGTGTTCCTTACATCACGGAAGAAAATCCTAAGATATAGAGATTTTTGAGTTGTTTTCCCTCTCATATAAAGGGCAGGATTGAGTATGATGGTCCTCGAACTCTTGAAAAGGCCATGAGAAAAGCAAATATATGTTATGAACAGAATAAGAAAAGAGAAGGCATACCAAACTGGAAGGTAAAAAGGCCTACTAATTTTGAACAAAGGAAAAAGCAGTTTTCTTTTAATCACAACTTTGGGAATAATAATTCACGTAATTATTCTAACAGAAAAATTCAAGGGAATAATTCAACGGGTAATGTTCAGTCGAAATTTACAGTTGCAAGAAATAGTGATTCACCTAAAAAAATTGTTAAAAACAATGAACAGAAAGAACTTGTTAAATGTTGGGACTGTCAGGGACCTCACTATGTGTCAAAATTCCCACTTAGAAAGAGGACCGTCAACAACATACACACAATACATGAGGAGGCTACTGTTGGTGACCTAGCGAGGGAAATGCCCAGAATCAATGCAGCTTTGGAAAACAGACACGCTGATCATCAAACTTCCATGGTTGAAGTAGAAGGTATGCTTAAAGATAAACCCATATCTATTTTAATTGATCCAAAAGCAAGTCTTAGCGATGTGTCACCTAATTTAGTTAAATGTTGCAATTTGAAAATAGACAAGTTTGATAAGTCATGGTTGGTTCAATTAGCTACTGGAACTAAAAGAAAGGTGATTGATTATGTAAAAGAGTGTGAATTACTAATGAATCAGTTTAGGACTCATGTTAAGCTGAATGTGTTACCTTTAGGTTCTTACGATGTTCTGATTGGAATGGATTGGTTAGAAAAGCATAGGGTAATGTTAAATTGTTTTGAAAAGACTTTTACTTGTTTGAATGAAAAAGGTGAAACTATAACAGTAAAAGGAATTCCTAGAAAGACTTATGTTACATAAATTTCTACCTTGCAAGTTAAAAAGGTTGTTCGTAAAGGGTGTAAGTTGTTTGATGTCAATGTAATTAATGACGAACAATCATCTAAGGAATATAAGTTAAAATTGGAAGACATACCCATTCTAAAGGAGTTTTCTGATGTATTCCCGGAAGAAACTCCAGGACTACTTCCGAAAAGGGAACTAGATTTCACCATTGAGTTAGTGCCGGGAGCGGTACCAAACTCAAAGGCTCCTTACAGAATGAACATTCTAGAGCTTAATGAACTTAAATCACTCCTTAAGGAACTGATTAATAAAAATTATATAAGGCCCAGTGTGTCTCCATGGGGAGAACCTATAATTTTCATTAAAAAGAAGGATGGAACTATGCATTATGCATAGATTACCGCCAGTTAAATAAAATTACCATAAAGAACATATATCCTTTGCCTCGCATTGATGATCTGTTTGATCAGCTACGCGACGCGAAGATATTTTCTAAGATAGACTTGAGGTCGGGGTACCATCAAGTCAAAATTAAAGATGAGGACATCTTTAAGACTGCTTTTAGAACCCATTACGGACACTACGAGTTCATGGTTATGCCATTTGGGCTCACCAACGCTCCAACAGTTTTCATGTGTCTTATGAATAATGTCTTGCATCAGTACTTAGATAAGTTTGTAATTGTTTTCATTGACGACATTCTATATTTTGTAAGACTAAAGAAGAACATGACGAACACTTGAAAATAATTTTACAAGTGTTAAGAGAACACTAACTTTACGCTAAATTTAGCAAATGTGATTTGTATAAAGATAAAATATAGTACCTAGGGCATGTGATATCCAAGGATGGAATCGCAGTAGACCCAGACAAGATAAAAGAAATTAATGAATGGCCTGCCCCTAAAGACGTAACGGGTATATGATCTTTTATGGGAATTACAGGTTACTATCATAAATTTATAAAAGGATTCTCTCGAATAGCAAATCCTATAACCTCTTTACAAAATAAAGGTAGGAAATTTATCTGGGATAAAAAATGTGAAGAAAGTTTTAAGAAATTATAAGAATTGTTAACAACCGCACCTATCCTAAAAATTGCAGACCCAAACAAGGATTTCATTGTATGCATTGATGCATGCAATGATGAACTTGGCGGAGTCTTAACACAAGAAGTTCATGTGATTTCCTATGAGTCTAGAAAATTAAAGATTCATGAGAAGAACTATGCAACTTACGACTTAGAGTTGACTGGCGTGATACATGCGTTAAAGATGTGGCGCCATCACTTAATCGGAAGAAAATTTACACTAATGATGGATAACAAAGGATTAAAATATTTATTGGATCAAACAAATCTGAACGCAAGGCAAGCTAGGTGGCTAGCTTTCCTTAGCGAATATGATTTCAAGATTCAGCACATTAAAGGTAAATAAAATAAAGTTGTGGATGCCTTAAGCAGAAATGCTAGGGTAAATTTTGTTTCAGCAATCAGTACTTATAAAACTGATCTAGAAAATCAAATTAAAGAAGGAATCAGAATGGATGAAAAATATCAAAAATTACATAAAGAGGTTGTTGAAGATAATGCTGAAAATTTAATAACAGATTTCAGAATTGATGAAAGAGGATTAATGTTGTATAAAAAAAGACTTTATGTGCCTAATGTTGCTGAAATTAAGTTGTTAATTTTAAATGAATTGCATAAAATTCCATACTCAGGGAATCCTGGTTACCAAAAGATGATAACAATTTTTAGGAAGGATTACTTTTGGCCAAATATGAAAAATGAGGTAACTGAATAAGTGTATGGAATGTCAACAAATGAAGGTTGAACATCAACACCCAGCAAGACTGTTGCAGCCACTACCTGTTCTGGATTGGAAGTGGGAAAGAATTAGTATTGATTTCATAATTGGTTTACCTAAAAAACAGAAACATAATGATTCCATAATGGTAGTTGTGGATAAGCTTAGTAAAGAAGCCCATTTCATACCTGTTAAAACAACCTATAAGGCTGCTAACATTGCTGAAATTTTTATGAAACAAATATTTCGTTTGCACGGGATTCCAAAAGTTATAATTTCTGATAGGGACTCTAAGTTGATAGAAAATTTATGGAAGTCTTTATTTAAATGTTTAAATACTACTTTAAATTTCAGTACGACATTTCATCCATAAACAGATGGGCAGACAGAAAGAGTCAATCAGATTCTTGAATATTTGTTAAGAATGTATGTTAGAGATCAGCCATGTAAATGGGAGGAACATTTGCATCTTGCTGAGTTTGCTTATAATAACCACTACCAATATTCAACAAAACTCAGTCCATTTGAAATTTTGTAAGGCAGAAAGTGTAACACTCCTATTTCTTGGAGTAATCCAGTTGACAGGTTAATGTTAAGACCTGAGTTATTAAAACAAATGGAACTAACCATGAAACAGGTTCAAGGCAATTTGCAAATTGCACAAGATAGATAGAAAAGCCATGCAGATCTCAAAAGAACTCAGAAAGAGTTTCAGGTTAGTGAACATGTTTTCCTCAAGGTAAAACCTAAAAAGAGCTCCTTAAAGTTAGGAAGTTGTGCTAAATTAGCACCAAGGTATTGTGGACCTTTTGAGATATTTTCCACGATAGGACCAGTGGCATATCAGTTGGATTTTCCACCAAATCTTAAAGTGCATAATGTATTTCACATCTCTCTTTTGAAAAAGAATGTGCATGATGCTACTCATGTGATTAATTGGAATGATGTACAGGTGGAACCAAAAGGACTTTTTCTGGTGGAACCGGATTGTATCCTCGACAAGAGGGAAATTCTGCTTCGTAATCGTACCATTGGACAGGTAAAGGTGTAATGGAAGCACCTTAGTCTGGATGAATCAACCTGGGAATTGAAAAGTAATATGCGAGTGGCATATGCAATACTGTTCCATGAAGAATTAGAGCATGGTGAATGAAGAAACATCGAGGACGATGTTGAATTTAAGAGGGGGTGTTTGTCACATACCCAAATTCTGAACATTTTATGTTGTCAGAAAAACATTATGTTTTATGTTATTGTAAAGTTTTATGTTAATTGACCAAGTGGGGTCAAGGATGACTGTAATTAATTACTCTGAATATTTTATTATTTATAAATAAAAGAGGAGACAAATATCCAAAGGAGACTGTTGAATGAGTGTTCACTGACCCACTAGAAGGAATGGACTGGGGTGGAGAGCAAACTGACACTTGGAAACATCCTCAACTCACTTCTAGTTGTTGCAGGGGCCAACTTCCCTATTTTTATGGTCATGTTCCCCAAGAAAGTGGAACTAAGCAGATGGCTCATTAACTAAATAAAATTGACCAAAGACCTAAGCATGCTTTATCTACCCATCGAATTCAGCAGGAGGTTGTTCGGTTCTTACCTTGTGAAAATTTCTAAAAGAGAAAGACAAGAGTGCATAAGATATTCGATGAGGGGAAGGTTAGGAGTGATTGAGTGAGTTAAGACTGCATTCTGAACTAGTGCAGCCACATTTCTAAGTTCAATATTGCTAAAGGAAGAAGTATTACTGTCAAGTACTATTGCTGAGTTGCAAAGGAATTTATTCCATTCTCCACACAGCATCTTCGTCCTAGTGGTTCAGTGAATAGGCTCAAGGGTCCTAAGGAAAGTAACTTGGTTGTATTCAGGAAAAGGTTGGTTGGAATGGGCTCCTTTGGTTGTTTGTCTCTTCTACAGGTACCAGGTTCTATTGTGTTATCTTCTTTAATTTCTATCAAAAATTGCATTTACCATAGAAATGAATGTAGAAATGTTATTAGTTTCTATTTAATCTTAGGTATTCATTTACTGATTTAAATGTTTTGTCTCATCTATCTAATTCTGAAACCCTTTTCATCTGCTAGTTTTAATGTTGAATGGATAGTTAGATTTCAAATTTGAATGATGAAATATAGAATAGAAATACTTCTCTGTATTTTTCCACACACTTAAAGTGTCATACTCTAGTACAGAAGAAGTCAAAATTATTGATAGATTCGAATGATTTAGTATCGTAGATAAAATCTGTTTCATTTCTGTATAATATTTCTGTGTTAATTTCAGTAAATCATAGTAGAACTCTAATTTTTAAAACCTAAGTTCAATCGTGGCATAAACCTTATATACCAGAAATCAAGTAACTTATATTTAAATACAGAAACCTTCTCAAATAAAAACAAATATTTAATCACTATAAAACAATATAATTTTATATTTCGCAAAACCCTAATAATAGAGAAACTTCATCATACGGGATTTTTGCATAAACATTTTGAAGTTATAAGTATCATATGAGAACACATAAATAAACATGTATCTATTCTTTATCACACATCATGTATTATGAAATGATTCACTGTATTTAATCACTTAAACATTTACAAAGGGGTCTTCACACTTACTGCATCATAACGCACTTTCAAAAAATAATTATCAATTATTTTAACCATTAAAAATATACTAAGAAATACTAACCAAATAGTAACTCTAATTAGTCTATCAACCTTTCCAGGGTTGAAAACCCTGTGCATAATTCTTCACTGATAATATTGTAATAACGTTACAGTCTTTTCCAAAAACGAGGGCATAATACAAGACTAGGGTTCGATACCCATAAGGGTTCACCCAAACAGTCCATGCTTTCATAAATATAACCACGCCCTTCACAAAGTTTTCTAAAATTACAGGTGTGTAGGGTTCGAGTCTCGACTCACCCTAAAATCCACATAATAATTTTATAAGCTATCATTTAAAATCTTAACTGCATAACAGGTTCGGGGTTTGAAACCCATAAGCTTTCCACAAACAAATCCTTAACAATATAAACAGTTATGGTAGCGTTTCCAATCCTTGCCTTACAGCCATTGTTTGAAACAATTTTTAAAAATAAAATGAACATCACAACCATTGGCCAACAGAGACGGGCCTTTCCCAAAAACACGAGTAACTAGTATCAAAATCTTCTCATTTAAAAAATAACGAAAAATACCGAGTGAACTCTCTGAAATATGAAATTAAAACTATATTTTAAACTTGCAAAATACACATATAATTATCCATAAAAATTTATACAAGAAGCATTGAGAAACCAACGCAGGTCAAGGTTGAGGGTTCAACCCTCCCTATACCAAAATGCCATGCGGCTTATAAAAATTACAACCGACTGTAAAACCAACGTTTATTTGAAACTGAAACTTCAGTTAACCAAACGAAGACCGGCATCAGTGCCAAGCTTCACCATAATCTTCCAAGTGCATTTAAATGCCCATAGGGAGTCACTGAGGCTTACCAGGGCCAAAGAAGCTCTTATCCTTTCTGGCCAACCTTAAAACCAATTGCCGAGGAAGTGACCTATCAGGGTCATCAATAAAGCGACTGGTTAAATCTTGAAAGCAACACATACTTTTTCATGTAAAACAATGTTAATGTTAAAACACTTGGCGAACACGAAGGGTCAATTTGACTGTACCTTCAACTCATCAGTTCGCCTGAGCATTATCTTCCTTAAAACGTATGCGATGGTTAAACTATCCGCATCAACACTGGTGGTTCAAAGTTTCAACATCGAACAGTTAAAAACTCTGTAAAGAACTCGGATCCATATAACATGTTGTTGACCACTTACAGGCTATGAGGTCACGGTATCAAACTCCCACCTTCAATGCAAAATGAATGTCCAGGTTAATGTTTCGTCGAGGTAGTTCAAAACCCAGCTAGGGTTTAGCACAAAGACCAAGAATCTTCATGTGAAGCCCTGCCACGAGGATTGCCAACATGTATTCCACCCAAAACACATTTAATAACCTTTAAATGCTATAGCCACCGGTTTCACGTTGCCTGCCAACACAGAGATCCACCGAGGATTAAATTTATGGTCTTCACTATTGCTTACAACGTAAAATATGTTATGCATATAGTCAAGCATATAGTGTATAGTTCCACTTAGAGCATTCGAAGAGCCATACTATGCATATAGCATAAGGTTTAGGTGCTTATGGTTTATAACATCTAGCATTGGTATAGATGCATAAAGTTTATAACATCTAGAATTAGTTCTAACACTTATGTTAGCACATAGTATAAAACCTTTAGTGTAGGGTTTGGTCATGTATAAAATCTATAGTTGAATTTTAAATACATTAAGCCATGACTTAATGCAAATAAAACAAAAATGGCATAAGCATGATCTTGAATATGAAGTTTAAATGCTATGGAAAATATAAGTAAATATACAAGACGATAATGAATTACATTTATTATGATTTTCAAACTATATAAAAATATAGGTGACATTATATTAAATAAACCTTTAAAATTGATGATCGAAGCTAAGGTAGATCTCACCCTTGAACAAGTTAAGTTCTCTATACATTTTAATATCAGGGCTAATTGAAGTTTAAACAAAGTCTTTTTGACATACATCGATAATGCTTCGGTCAGTAATCTTGCTCTTAATTGTGATCTGCAACAGAAGTTTAAGAGCGTTAGCTAAATATCTAAGTAAGCCTTGGGGTGCCCATAGGACCCCCTTCATCAAAAAGAAAATCAAAGAGTTATTACTTATAAATAAAATAGTACCATATTTAATTGACGATGTTTATACATTTAAAGAAGTAAACATAATTATTCAGAAAACAAACATAGGAGTTAAAACATCCGACCGTATGTGGTAACATAAATACATGCATTTAATCATTCACAAGCAGTAGAGACATTACGACAAGTATAGTATGTAATCGACGTAACATGTTTATAACATTGACGACTAATGAAGAAGGTGTCGTCATAATACAAAATCAGGCTAACGTTTAAATAAGTAAATTATCATTAATTATACTTTCGCATAACGAATATAAGCATTTAATGCTACTTAGAAAATTTTAGATTTTTGTGAAATTTGGGGATATTACAAGGGAGGAAGAGATTCTACAATCGTGGAAGTTGGAACAAGTTGTCACATGCATTTTGTACAATAAATTCCACTGGAAAAAATTTTAATATTTAACATACATATAGGATATGGAATATTTTAGTGACCTTAACTCAACCCCTAGGGTAAAAGAGTAGTTGTTCACCTAGAAAATATTTGTAGGCTCTTTGTAGTGCCAACTAGTGGTAAGTTGTTTTTAATTTGCACATTACTGGAAGAGATGAAATTGAAAAAATGGTCCTTCTTATGCAACCACCTCAAGCATGGCCAAAATTGGTCAAAGTTAGTACCAAATATGACCAAAAGAAAAAGAAAAAAGTCCCTTGCGCACATGATAGGAAAGAGACATGTTAATAAACAAAAAATTGACAACTTATTTCTATTCTTTTACTATGCATGATTGGCATTGATCAGAAGCAGGTTGCACAGTTGAGCATGTAATTTGTAGTTTAGAAACCATATAATAATTTCCTTGGAGACACTCCTCGTTAAATAGCATCACTTGATCTACTACATGTGAAGAGCTACTAGTGAGAATTCATCATACTACAAAAAACCTAAGGTGCACTGAATTCATCTTTATTGAAAAATAAATAAATAAATAAATAAATAACTCAACCCCTAGGGAAAAAGAGTAGTTGTTCACCTGGAAAATTTGTGTAGGATCTTTGTAGTGCCAACTAGTGGTAAGTTGTTTTGATGTTGCTCATTATTGGAAGAGGTGAATATGTAAAGTTGATCCTTCTTATGAAACCACCTCAAGCATGGCCAAAATTGGTCAAGTTAGTATCGAATGTTCCCATAAGATAAAAATAGTCCCTTGAGCACATGATGGGAAAGAAAAAAGTTAATCAACAAAAAATTGACAACTTATTTCTATTATATTACTAGGAATGATCTCATGTAACAAAAAAATCACCATAAATTACCTTTTGGCACTGAGAAATAGGTTGCACGGTTGAGCATGCAATTTGTAGTTTAGAAACCATATCATAATTTCCTTGGAGACACTCCTCATGTAATAACATCACTTTATCTGCTACCTTTGAAGATCTAGACATATCAATTTATGAAGGGCTCACCATAGTTAATGATAAAAATTCGAAACATATTGAGGAAAGAAACCACATAACCAATCACGTTGCTTTTATTGAGCCGTACCGAGTATGAATAATTGTAATATTCTTAAGGGATATTGTAATTCAATTCAATCATTAGAGATTCTAACTTTTGCATCATTTTGAGAAATTAACAGTGTATGTATACATTTTTAGATTAATTACAGTTGGTTAGGTTTAAATATTGTGTCAATTCTTGTCCTAGTAGTAGTGTGTCCATTATAGATGCAAACATTTTCCAAACAATGTTTGAGTCGAAGTTGTAGAGAACAAAATTGCCTGAATATTGCATCTCCCCTAACTCAACAAACAATATTATGGTCTCATCCATCCAGACTGTTGATTTTCCATCTCCCAGTTGAATATTTCCATCTTGACCAAGAGTGAGGAATCCTTCTTCACTTACTGGTTGGCTTCTGATAAACCCAAAACCTAAACCCTCAAATTTTACAAATACATAAACGTTACAATACTAAAAATCAATCATCACTACAATCCAAGAACTTATGTATCCAAATAGTAAATTTCACAATATAAAATAAATATAGAAGATGATTTGGCTAATACAAAAGAAATACAATAACAAACATATGATACAAACATATAAATGCAAAACATATTTGTGTGATTTTTTTGGGCTACTTTCTCATGCATTCCAATTGGAACTATGATGACTAGTCTTTGTACTTGATGATGATGCAATTGGAATTCTCATTGACCCCATTTGGTCATCTTTGGATGTTAATATAAAATCTATTTATTTCTCTCTCACTATATTTTTAAACCACACACTCACAATTTCTAAGGCTAATGTTCACACCTTGATGAGGAATAGGGATGACTCGACTACATGGAAACAAAATAACAAGAATTATCTATCATTAGGAAACTATGCTAAATGCAAGAACAACATATTGAATGCATGTGTAACCTACCTATCTCACCACCCTCCTATATTAATGCCTGCAACTCAGATGATAAATTCAAATCCTCATCCTCAAGTTTTCATTCATTTAAAAATGATTGAGATAAAACTCAGTAGTAGTAAAGTGGGAAGGATGGAGAAAATAAGTGTTGGAAGGAAATCAAGGACATCCTTGACATGATGCTAAAGTTACACAAATACCAGGTTTCCATGGATAATGTTATGGCGAATAATAGATGCAATTGTAGATGAGATGAATCAGCTATCCCAAAGTAGCAAGCTACCAACGCGGCAGACAATCACCAAACCTTGGATCCTAATTGGGGGTAGTTTAAGGTAGACATTCTCAGGTAGAGGTATCAACCAACAAGAAGACCAAAAAATCAAATAATGAGTTATGAGCTCTTGGACTCTGGCCTGCAGTTCTCATATATTTGTTATTTTTTTTTAATTTCCCAAGGCATGTACTGAGCTTCACGAGAGAAATAGAAACACCAGACTTGATGATACTCTCCTAGTATTCCCTTTTTTATAATTTTTGAAGTAGGTTGATTTGATGGCTTCTTGTGGTGTTGAACTTAAGCTAAATATAATATGTTTCTAGTTTAAATCAAATTTAAAGGAAGAAGAGAAACCACATAATGCAAGCACGTTCGTTTGGCTAATATGTTAGTGGGACTTGTAACCTTGGTAGGTGGCCTAAGATACACCGGATTTCCCATTAGAAAACATATTCTTACATTACTAAGAAGCATTTTTGTTTTATGTAGAAGGTTGTCTCCTAGTTTGGCTGAAATTCTACAGCAGTTATTTACTATTCGTTGTATCTCTTGTATCTTAATAGAATGAAATAGAATTTAAGGATAAATACAAACACATTAAGGATAAAGAACACGTCAAAACCCTTACCTTATCATTGTCCTTTCACCAGATCCATTCGCCCATACAACTTGATAAGAGTTGTCCACGAGATGCATTTCCATCACCAAGGCCCGCATAAATCATCAAAGACGGAATTTTTATGTGTAAATAATATATAAGCAAATAAACAGTCATTTAAATCCTACTACAAAGTCCTGTAGAAATCAATGAACAGTGAAATGTTAAATTTATTAAAAAAATTTAAGAAATAGACATGCATTTAAAAATTTACAACCATCTTTAATACATAGAAATAAAAGAGTATTTATAACTTATTGAGCTCCTCTCTGTTTCAAGAATAGTTTTATGTTCTCTACTAAACAGGGCCAACCACATGAATGTGGAAGCTCATATGGCCCCTCCCCCCCTCACATTGCTCTCAATTCCCCATACCCAATAAATGATGTTGTTTACATAGAAAACATATAAACATTCATGAATAACTAGGCTAGTCATCAAAATATATAAACATAAAAACATTGAAGCATAATGAGGTAATTCATATAAACAGTGTTTCAGACTAACAACATCAATATACATCCAAATACAATTCATGAATTTATACATCTACTTTTTCTTTGATTTCTGTTTTTTTGCATTGTAATAACTGACGATTAGGGTATTATCATCATCATTTGGTGGAATATCTACAAAGCCATGTCTTGCTAGTGTTTGTGTTTCCATGCCCTCATGTATCATACTTCTTGTACATCGTTGAGTAGGTCATGGAGGCAGTTCTGAAGGGGCGTGAACTGCAACAACGAAAATGGGCATATCGATATGTTGAAATATTATTGAAATTAATAGTTCATTATTTTGATTAAAATTACAATATTTCTCTTTACCTGTCTGTGTAGTTGTGACAATTGGTGTGTTAATTGTTTCTTTACTTGATAATTCCTCATGTGGTTCACCCTCCCGAGCTACATGGTCTTCCATTGAAAGAAGAAAATTTATAAGTATACGTCAGGAAATAAATATCTATAATCATAGTAGATATTTTTATTTCCAAAGCACACATACCAGAATGGCTACTTTGCTCCCCACTATCATGGGACATGCACACCCAAACACTAGCTGGTGTGTGTTGAGTACTGCTAGATTCATTGTTGTGGTTGCATTATTGCTTAAAAGAAAACATAAATATTTAGTTATGGGTGATATAATCAAAACTGAATAGAATTTAATAGTATACTGCAATGATGTCCTTTTTCATTTTATTTACCTGCATCTGCGTCATTGGGGAGATTGGAGTCTTCCCCAGGCTTTTTCGATATTCAATCACACTTTTAAAACCATACTTGAAACCAAGCTTTAGGTCTTCCTCGGTGGCAGTATCTTGGAACGTAGTTCTCTGCAATGCATAACACATTTAAAATTTCCAGTATTAAAAATAGATATTTTTTCGCTACTGTCAAATAAATATTCCCCACATTTAATCATTTAATTCTTACGATTCGGGCTCTTAGTTTTCTATAGACACCCTGGCCCAGTCTATTTTGCCCGTGCTTTTCCACTCTAGCCTTGGTTGCTTTGGAGGTGTCAGGTAGCCTATATATGAAAATTTTGAAAAACGTTAGATATCAGAATTCTTACTTAAAATAAAAAAGAAAAAAATAAATGAGCATATTTCACTAAAAATATGATATGTGTTGTACCTTTCTTTTCCAGCTCATGGTTGTTTTCCTTGTCTTTTTAGCAAGTTCTCCTTTGCATCCTCTATGAGTGCCTTCCACTCTTTCTCCGGAACCATGGGAGGGTGCTCATGCTTGAGGTCAAGTTGCAATTTATCCCTATATTGGGCCCTGGTATATTTTAAATTCTCGTCGGCTAACTTTGCAACCACTTTCTTGTTGAATGTATTGTTGAACAAGTTTACCATGTGGTCTATCAATTTATCTCTCTTTGCGCTATCTCGACTATTCCACCGTGTGCGAATGGTGGGGCCAAACATCTTCAATGCTTTGTCATTCAAATTCTTGTAGAAAACATTGTTTCCTACAAAAACGTGTAATCCATTAATTTATAATAATTTCAACATATGTCCATTTCAATTTCATGATTAAAATGAATAAATTAATTAATAAATACCTACAATATTTTGAATCTTGATCGGAACATAAGCATCATCCACTAGAAAGGTGATATCTAGTGATCCAGTGCTTTTAACTCGTGCTTCTCCAGGAAAAATTTCCTAGTCATCTACAGTACGTTCATCTCCGAAGTCATGTGGAGTCTTAGGCTCCATCACATCATGCTTCAGCATGTCATGCCGATCAAAATCAATTCCCTCATCAATGGATTCGAGGCCAACCACAAGAGTGTCAAAAAGCCTCATTGGTACATTGATTTGTCAACGTTGTTGCTGCATTGGAGCATCACTGCTACCTATACCTGTCTCAGCAATTTCTCTAGTCATGGGTTGTAAAAAATCCTACAAACGAAAAACTTTACTTTATCAGATCACTTGGAAAAATAGAAAACATAATATCATATATGAAATCATGTCATAGCTTAAAAAAATATGTGAAGATGCCACTTACCCCATAAGATTTTATTTTTTCTTTCAGCTCTTCAATCCTTGCCCTGATCTCTTGTGTCATGGGCCTTATGCGAGCCAAGGAAAGCATTTCTAAGTTTGACTTTTTCAGTGCCTTCTTTATAGTTTCCATTGGGTCTATGGCATAGTAAATTTCATCCTCAAGCTCCTCATCACCCAGATCAAGTGCACTGGACTAAATTCATCAAACAATAAAATTAAGCAAAATAATTTTAACATCATTCAAACATTGTTATTGTAATGAAATTTAGTTACTATTAAGAACAAACACTTACCTAATGTGGTGTTGTGGTCGGTGACTTACCACGGTCACTGTAATGCCCGCCTCAGTACATTGACTGACCGTAGACTTGAGGACACTTTCCAAGTGACCCGACCAAATAAACTTTAGTAATTGGTCCCTTGAATATTGAAAATGCTTGAACGACTAAAGAACGCATGATGATTTGCATGACGACAAATGATAAACGAAAACGACGCAATGAATGATAGTTATAGAAATTGATACTTTACTTAATAAATGAATGCTCTGCTTAATGATTTGTGAATTTACGAAACAAATGATGACTAAATGTTAGATATGCTCGACTAATTGAGATAGAATGACTGAATGTTAGATATGCTTGACTAATTGAGATAGAATGACTGAATGTCAAATATGCTCAACTGATTGAGATAGGATGACTAAATGTTAGATATGCTCGACTGATTGAGATAGAATGACTGAATGTTAGATATGCTCGACTGATCAATATATGATGACTGAATGTTACATATGCTCGACTGATTGAGATAGAATGATGAATGATAGATATGATTTACTGATTGAGAGAAAATGATGAATGAAATATATGCTCGACTGATTGAGATATTATTATGGATGATGAAATATTTCATAGTGCAGCGCTACTAATGTGCGCTTGAGTGTGTGTGTGTGCAGTGGTAGGTAAGAAGGCTTACTGACGGACCCACAATGGAATTATAGGGGTCGTAAGAACGGAAATAAAACATAGGGGTATGACAACAGACTGTCGACCCTGAATTAGCACTCCACGCACGGGTCGAAAGCTTGCGAGCTGACCCGGGGAAGAGTGTGTCGTACAGGCGAGGCCATACCGACTTGGTCGCGTATGAGAGTTGAGGGGCGTGCGATAAGGAGAACCTTATACCTCAATAGCCCTTAGTCTCCAAGAAGTGTAGTTGAGAGATGGCAATAACGACTCCCATATCGCTACACAGTTCTCCTCACAAGAAAGGAAAGGAATTGTCAGAAGGGCCTGCTGAAGAGGTACCTAGACAAGAACAAGAAGAAAGGAAAGGAATTGTCAGAAGGGCTCACCGAAGAGGTACCTAGACAAGAACAATAAGAAAGGAAAGGAATTGTCAGAAGGGCCTGCCGAAGAGGTATCTAGACAAGAACAAAAAGAAGTCATCTAATCAATTATGCAAATTGGAATTACACACATAAGTTTGGGGAAACCTAAAGAAAGAATTGAAACAGATTGTTAATAAAAGAATTATTTTACTCAAGATTTTATTTTAATTGATTTTATTATTTTGAATTATTTATTTGGATTGATTTTATTCAATAATAAGTTTGATTGACTTTATTGAAAAGGATTGTTAGTAAAAGAATTATTTTACTCAAGATTTTATTTTAATTGATTTTATTAGTTTGAATTATTTATTTTGATTGATTTTATTCAATAATAAGTTTGATTGACGTTATTGAAAATGATTGTTAATAAAAGAATTATTTTACTCAAGATTTTATTTTAATTGATTTTATTAGTTTGAATTATTTATTTTGATTTATTTTATTTATTGAAAAAGGCTATTAATAAAAGAATTATTTTTTATTCAAATTGTATTGATTTTATTATTATGAAAAAGAGTTTGATTTAGATTGTAATTTTTATGAAAGAAATATTTTAATTCTTGATTTTATCCTTTTATATTTTATAAAGAAGAAATTTAAAATGGATTAGAATTTTAGTAAAACAAGTCATCTTTTAATTCTATCTTAGTATTAGGAAAAGAAAGGAATGTAGAAGACATTAAGTCTAACTAAAAGATTATTGATTAAACTAAATAGAAACAAAAACATAAGTAGGACTCTAATGAAGACCACTACACCCACCTTGCACTAATTTAGGGAAGTAAGTGCACACTTAAGATAGGAAGAGACACTTGTAACTTGAGAATAAATATTAATAAAATATTAAATTAAATAAATTATGTGCATGAGAAGACACATGGCACAGAGACTCTTGTTATAAAAGAAGGGAGGAGAAAGAGTAAAGGATCTCTTGCTCCCTAGTACTGGACAGGCACCGTAATAGTGAATTCATCTTGTGGTTCTTGTGAGTTGGGTTTAGCTTTCCGGGGATTGGGGGATCCCAACAGAAATATTGCATTGTGTGTTCTTATGACCCCAAAATGCTCGAGGGTTCTGGGGAAAGAAGAGTACCCCCGATATGGTAGGGAGGTCAACCGAGAGGTCTTCGGTAAATCAAAAGATTGGATGTCTGGATCGAAGTGGAAAGGGATGTCATCTACAACCACCTTCAACCTTCAGAAATCAGGTATATGGTTCCATTTTATGTACAGTTTGAGTTATAGCATTTTATTTACGGTTCCGCATTTGATTTTCAAGATTTAAAAATTATCATGTGATGTTAGTATTGTTTAGATAGTCTTTTGGGGGGACCCCGAAATGGGGGTCCCTACAGTCACCCCATACTGATCTACTTCTAGTGGGTGACTGTCCACGGTCACCCTGGACCGTGGAAGCAGCAGGTGCCTTTCCACAGTCCTCACCCTGACACGATAAATCAATCAATAATTCATCATAAGCACAGAAAAATGCGAATGTCAACAGTGGAAATCGAATGTTAACAGAAAAAATTGAAACATTTAGTTATTATATTTAACAGTTACCTGACGGGGCATAGAGTGTGACCTTCCACATTCACCCTGGACCATGGAAGCAGCACATGCCTTTCCACGGGTGACACCCTGACATAATAAATCAATAAATAAACATTATGAAAATAATTATAACATAATAAAAAATGAGATATTGCAATAATATTTATTTTTACCTCAAAAGTAGAGGACACACGTTTTGTTCCATGACAAACATGAGAAGACCCCTGCCACAGTGTTAGAAGCATGTTGTCACATGGAAATCTTCTAGGGTTGGAGTTTCTAGTTATTGTAGTCATATATAGTTGAGTCAATAATTGTAACATAAACAAAAATGAGATATTGCAATAATATTTACTTTTACCTATAAAGGAGAAGATACATGTTTTACTCCATGGCGATGAGCAGACCCCTACCACAGTGTAATAAGCATGTTATCATATGGAAATATTCACAATAAGCACAAAAAATAAAATTGTAGCAGTGAAAATCGAATGTTAACACAAAAAATCGAAATATTTTTTTATTGTAATCATATTTATTTACTATATTTAGCATTTACATAACAAGGCATAGCTTGTGAACTTCCACGGTCACCCTAGACCATGGAAGTAGCATGTGGATTTCCACTGTTGCCACCCTGACAAAATAAATCAATCAATAAAAGTTGAGTCAATCATTGTAACATAAACAAAATGAGATAAGCATAATTGTGTAATAAGCATGTTATCATATGGAAATATTCATAATAAGCACGAAAAAAGCAAATGTCAATAGTGGAAATCGAATGTTCACAGAAAATATCGAAACATTTAGTTATTATATTTAACACTTACCTGATGGGGCACATAGTGTGACCTTCCACGGTCACCCTGGACCATGGAAGCAGGAGGTACCTTTCCACTAGCGCCACCCAAACACAATAAATCAATAAATAAGCATCATGAAAATAATTGTAACATAATAAAAAAAGAGATATTGCAATAATATTTATTTTTACCTCAAAAGTAGAGGACATGCGTTCTGTTCCATGAAAATCATGGGCAGACCCCTGACACAATGTAATAAGCATGTTGTCACATGGAAATCTTTTGGGGTTGGGGTTTCTAGTTATTGTAGTCATATTTAGTTACTATAGTTAGTTGATTCAATAATTGTAACATAAGCAAAAATGAGATATTGCAATAATATCTACGTTTACCTCTGAAGGAGAAGATACATGTTCTTCTCCATGGCGATGAGCAGACCCATGCCACAGTGTAATAAGCATGTTATCATATGGAAATATTCACAATAAGAACGGAAAATGTGAATGGTAACAGTGAAAATCGAATGTTAACTGAAAAATAGAAACATTTTGTTATTGTAGTCATATTTATTTACTATATTTAACATTTACCTCACGAGGCATAGATTGTGACCTTCCACGGTCACCCTGGACCGTGGAAGAAACATGTGGCTTTCCACTACTACCACCCTGACAAAATAAATCAATCAATAAAAGTTGAGTCAATAATTGTAACATAAAAAAAATGATATAAGCATAACAGTGTAATATGTTCGGATATCCACATCATCTTTCTCAGGACCTTGCATGCAATTAGGGTTTGCATTTTTGCATGCATCCCAGTCACCATGTGATGCCCCCAGCACCTTACCCACCTTATTCTAGCACCTGGGAGCCACTTACTTCAGAGTTTTATCCCTCCTAGTCAGGAAGGCGCCCACTTCTCACCTACTGCCAGAGAAGGGCGCACTTCTTCACCTACCACTTCAGTTACACTCAGTTAGCTCCGATTCTCCTTGATTTGAGGCTAGTTTCACTCTCGACTAACTATTTCATTCCGTTGGACCTCCAGATTGACTAGATGACTTGTTCTGACTTCAGTTAAGCCTCCCATGCACCCTCCACAGAGTCTCCTTCCCTATATCAATGCTACACACTTCAGTTACACATGACACACTCAGTTAGACTCAGCTTGACATCTGGATGACTGGTTCTTGTGCATTGATGACCACCACTAATTGATGATGAGGACTCCTAGTTGGAGTCAAGCTACTCCATTCAGTGATTCGAATGACCTTCTTAGTCAATTCGAATTGCTCACTCACATTGTCATATTATTGTATTGTAATTATTCACCCTTATTGGGATATTGAGCACTGTGCATGTTTTACACAGTTTTACACCATATTTTCTATGTTCATCTGTTGTGATTGATTTACTTGTTCATTAGATCTATTGTGACTAATTTTACATGGTATCAGAGCCATTGCAGGGACAAGATCTCTTTTCTACAGGTGTTTCTACAAGAGGATTTGAGTGAATTTGTTCAAAAATTACAAAAAAATTTGGCATGAAAGATCTCAAGGGCATTCGCTCCTGTGCATGCAAAGCTTGAAAATACTTCCAATACCACTCCAGAAGCTTGAGTTTCCACATAAATACTAGATCTAATACATTGGACCCATTCAACATTGCTTGATCTCCAATCCCAGGTGTGATGCAACTCTAAAAGGGTGGATTGTTCGACCTCATTATTCTTGGTTTTATTGTGATTTGCAGGTTATTGTCTCCATCAATTGCATTCGCTACTTTGCCCTTGCAAACATTTCTACATTAGTGTGCACTCGCTCCTAGCAATGGAATACTCTTCTTCAAAGCCTATTCTCACCCCATTCAATTATTTTGATTAGAAAGATGATATGGAGATCATATTATGTTCAAAAGGTTACTACCGAGTCACTCTTGGTCTTGAATTGGAGCCAAACACCTTGTGAGATAGAACCAAACACTACAACAAGCTTGATGAAGCTTATGGTCTTCTTTGTCTCTCCATCTCCAAATATCTTCACTTCCATCTCAGCGGATTGAAGACTCCAAAAGCTATATGGGAGCAACTTGAAACACTATTTGGAAAGTAGGACAAGCTTAGGGCCTTTCAATTAGAGAATGAATTGATTACCCTTAGTCCTGAGAATTTCGAGACCATTAATGAATTCTTCACAAAATTCAAGAACTTGAACATGCAGTTGAAGAACAATGGAGTTATCAAAGAGGATAAGCAATTGTCCCTATCCATTCTTAGCAAGCTTGGTAAAGATTATTCGGTATTTGTCTCTACTTTCAAGTTCGGTCGGCTAACTACCTCGAATTGGAAGATGCCTACCTTGAATGCCTTCACTAAGTCCGTCACAAAAGATCATGATAAGTTGATTCAAATGGGGTCCATAATCTCCAAAGATTCAGCCCTATATGTTCAAGGACCCAAGATTTCGAATGGTAAAGGAAAGCAAAAGAAGGAGAAGCCCAAATTCGAACCTTACAAGCAAAGAGAGAAAGGCAAACAGAAGGATGCACCATCTAGTTCGAAGTTCAAGAAAAAGGGTAAAGAGGGTAAGGAAAAATCTAAATGTACTTATTGCAACCATGGCTTTCATCCCGAAAGTTCATGCATGAAGAAGATTATAGATCAAATGGCCCTCCTTTTGGAAAAGAATAACATAACTCTTCCTGGCGGTGCAAGGAAGAAGGATAGGAATGATGATCATGAAAGAGGACAAACACTCATGGCAACTGTTTCGAAGCCCACTACTCTCTTGATAGAGTCAGGTGCATCGACTCATATGGCTGTAAATATTGATTCTTTTTCTTCATTCGATCCAAACAGCTCCATCCTTTGGAAGATGACTCAAAAATTTCTTCAAAGGGCAAAGGTACGATTCTTGTAGATCATGGAAGCTTTCAAAATGTTCTCTATGTGCCTTCCTTGGCTTCAAATCTTCTTTCTGTGTATCAAATGACACACACTGGTGAATCTTCTTTCATCTATGTATTTCATATATATTTATTGTACCCTTATAAGAGATGTGTTATTCCTCTATAAGGAAGTGTCGTCATGTGGATTGACAAGTGTCGCAAGTGTGTATACTTGCCGATGGGTTATTAGACCACCATGTGTGGGGTTGGCCCTGAAACATATATTATATTGTGGATGTATCTAGATAGACAAGTCGTCCCCATAGTGTAACTAGGCAAATAGGTTAGTATAAATAGAGATCTCTATTTTCATCATTCGGAAAGTCACACTTCTCTCACTCTGAAAGTGGTGCACTAGTGAGGAGGAGGATCATCTGCTACTAGGAGACTATCTCAAGTGTATTTTGGTTGTACTTTGGTTGAGCCATTGCTCTCTATCTCTGAGGAAGTTGTGGGGTTTTTCACCTTAGGGTTTTCCCCACGGAAACTCTGTGTCTCTTGTCTCTCATGCTTTTGATTCTTGTGATGCTTGTCATGATTATTGTGATTGTTATGAATTGATATACTGTATATGTTATTCTCTCAGTAAATATCCAAGAGTATTGTGAATTAATGCTCAAAATTTAACATGGTATCATAGCTAACCTGAGAAGAAGACATTTTGCAATGACGAAAACTTGAGTTTCTTGTTTATTGGGTTTCTCTCCACAGATTTTGGAAAAGCAGTATAGTATATTGACTCTACTCATCAAGGAGAATCTATCTGTCCAATTAGAATTCAATTATGAGCGTTTTCAGATTTGGCCCTAAAAATTAGGGTTTCCATAAAAACAAAAAATTAGGGTTTCCACAAAAACAGGAATTTCTAAAATCTGAAGACATAGCTGGAATCTCCTTGCAAAAATCGAAGTTTAGAGCTTTGGATCGAGATTTTTGGCTGGGTAGATCTCCGGGAAACTCAAACCCTAATTCAGGGCTCTCCCTAATGAACTCGGGAGGACAAAAAGTCAAATCTGAAGGGTAAAACATTGCTGATCTCAAATTCCAAATGCACCAGGCTGATCAGCTCATCAAGGCGCATCTTTCTATCCTTTCAGAAAGTTGAAATTCACATTTTGAATTTTTAGGGTTTTTTCGACAAACCCTAATCCGAGACCAGATCCAGTTTTCAGCATTTCAAGTGGTAAGACCTAAATCTTTTCTATTTCCATTTGAAGTACTCTTTAAGATGTCTCACCACACCAAGCTTGAGGATAAGCTTGAAGGGGCTGATAACTTCCGAGCTTGGAAGTATAGGATTGGGTTAATCCTGGAAGAGAATGAGTTGGACTCATATATAAAAGAAGACATCCCTATCCCAGAGGATGAAGAGGCCAAGGTATTGCATAAGAAGAACTTGGTCAAGGAAAAGAGAATCATTGTTGATTCTATTAAAGACCATCTCATACCCCATGTGTCTTCTCTAAAGACACCCAAGGAGATGTTTGACCCTTTAACCAAGCTATTTGAAGGGAAGAACATAAATCGGAAGATGACCCTGCAGAACCAATTGAAAGGAGTAAAGTTTCAAAATGGAGAAACCATTCAATCTTATTTTTCTAGGGTCTCCCATATTAAGGAACAATTGGAAGCAGTAGATGAAATGGTGGAGAATAGTGAAGTTGTCATGACCACTCTGAACGGCCTACCTAGTTCATGGGACTCCTTTATTCAAGGAATCTGTGCAAGAAAGAAGTTGGTATCCTTCAATAGACTACGAGAAGAATGCTCAGAAGAAGAAGCAAGGCTTGTGGCACAAGAAGAAAATATGGGGAATGAAGATCAAGCTCTTGCAGCTCACACCAAAAGAAGCAAGCCCAAGAAGGAGCACTCTCGCTACAAGAGATCCTATCAAAAGAATAAGAAGGATCTAAGATGCTTCACATGCAATGAGAAGGGTCACTTTGCTTCAGATTGTCCCAATAACAAAAGGGATAATAACAACAACTCCAGCAAGAAGAAGAAGGGCAACAAAAGAAAGTTCCATGCTCATGCTGCGGAGGATGATGAACCTCCAAAGAATAAGGCTAGGGCAGAAAATGATGATAGTGATGATGACTCATCAAGTGAAGAAGAGTATGTTCTAATCTTTGCTCTCACAGGTACTATCTCCCATGGTTGTAATGATTGGTTGATTGACAGTGGGGCTTCCAAACACATGATTGGGTTTAAGGAATCTTTTGTGAATCTATTTGAACATGAATCACCCCATAAGGTGAAACTTGGGGATGATTATCAATACCCAATCAAAGGAAGTGGTGAAGCCTCCTACAACCTAGATTCTGGAAAATCTTTGAAGATGAAAGAAGTCCTTTATGTACCTGAACTCAAGAAGAACTTACTCTCCATCTCGGCATTGGATGCAAAAGGTATGAGGGTTTCATTTGTGGATGGCCAAGTCCTAATGTGGCCAAAGGGAAAGACCATAGATGATGCAGTAGTGATTGGAGAGTAAGAGGGAGGTTTGTATAAATTGAAGGGACAACCTGAACATGCCATGATAATTGAATCCATGGAGCCAAGTGAACTTTGGCATAGAAGACTTGCTCATATGCATTATAGGGCACTTCCAATTGCAATCAAGGCTGTAGAGGGTCTTCCTGAAATCAAGACCAAACATGAAGGTGTTTGCAAAGGATTTGCAAAAGGTAAGAACATTAAGAAGGCTTTCCCAAGCAGTGAAAGCAAGGCAAAAGATATCCTGGAAATCATCCACTCAGATGTATGTGGTCCTATGTCATCTAGTTCTTTGACTGGGTATGTTTATTATGTGTCATTTATTGATGACTTCTCCAGGAATACTTGGGTATACTTCTTGAAGAATAAAGATGAGGTGCTTGATAAGTTCAAGGAATTCAAAACCTCGATGGAGAATCAAACTGACAAGAAGATCAAAACATTCAGATCCGACAATGGTGGAGAATTCACCTCAGGTGACTTTAAGAAGCTTTGCAGTGATTCGGGGATTAAGAGGGATTTGATTGCTCCTTATAATCCTCAATAGAATGGAGTTGCAGAAAGGAAGAACAGAACAATCATGGAAGCAGCAAGGGTAATGCTGCATGACTAGGATCTACCTATGCATCTATGGGCAAAAGCAGCTAGAACAGCTGTTTTATGTGCAGAACAGAACACCCCACAAGATATTGGACAACAAGACACCAGAAGAGGTCTTTTCTGGTAAGAAACCTGAAGTCAGTCATCTCAGAATATTTGGTTGTCCAATATACACTCATGTCCCAAAGGAAAAGAGGACTAAACTAGATCCTTCAGGAAAGAAGGATATCTTTGTGGGTTACAGTGAAAGCTCAAAGGCTTACAGAATATACTTTCCAGGGTTCAAGAAGATTGATGTCAGCAGGGATGTAACATTTGATGAGAACTCATCATTCATCAAATCAAGGAAGGCACCTATCAGAGTTTATGAAGAACCTAAGGAAACTAGATTTCAAGACACTACCATGACTGAAACAGTTCCAGAAGTTGTTCGTGAGTTTGAAGATCCGCAAGAACCTGTACATTCACCCCATGAGGATAATTCTCACAAGAGGAAACCTGCATGGGTTAGAGAGCTCATTAAATATACAGAAAGATTTGGCATTCCAGAAGAAGAACACAGAGCAAAGAAGAGAACCAGATCACATACTAGCTATGTTGCTTTACTCTGTGATATTATGAACAAAGAACCTTCTAGTTATGAAGAAGCAACGGAAAAGAAAGAATGGAAGGATTCCATGGTTGAGGAATACCAATCAATAATGAAGAATGATGTTTGGGATGTTGTCCCAAGACCTAAAGAGAAGTCTGTTGTGACTTCCAAATGGATCTACAAAATCAAGCATGCTGCAAATGGCAGTGTAGAGAAATACAAAGCAAGATTCGTAGCTCGTGGCTTCTCTCAGAAAGAGGGAATAGATTATGAAGAAACCTTTGCACCTGTAGCCAGGTATACTTCCATCAGAATAGTACTTGCCTTGGTTGCAGCAATGAAATGGAAAATACACCAGATGGATGTCAAGACTGCCTTCTTGAATGGTGTAGTTGAAGAAGAAATATATGTGGAGCAGCCACTCAGTTTCGAAATACATGATAGGGAGTCATATGTGTGCAGATTGAAGAAAGCCTTGTATGGCTTGAAACAAGCCCCCAGAACTTGGTATAGTAGGATGGACAGTTTCCTATCTAGTTTGGGCTTTACCAAGAGTAAAGTGGATTCCAACCTTTACTACAAGGTTGAAGAAGGGGATCCTGTGATTCTACTCCTATATGTGGATGACTTATTTGTAACAGGAAATGATAGATTGATTGTAGATACTAAGAGGAAGCTTGCTGCTGAGTTCGATATGAAATATTTTGGAATGATGCATTATTTCCTGGGTATGGAGGTGTGGCAGAGTGCAGGTGGGATCTTCCTTGGTCAAGGGAAGTACACAGTAGATATCCTTGAGAGATTCGGGATGATGGATTGCAAGGCCATGGCCACAACTATGGCATCGAATCTAAAGCTTCTATGTAATGCTTCATCTGAGCCGGTTGATGTCTCTATGTATCGTCAGATGATTGGGTCCTTGATGTACCTGACGAACACGAGACCAGATATTTGCTTTGTTGTGAACACATTGAGCCAGTTCCTGACGAATCCGAGGAGTGTTCACCTGGTTGCTGTAAATCATGTTCTGAGGTACCTGAAGGGTACAGTGGATTTTGGGCTCAAGTATGAAGCGAATCAAAAGTTTAACCTGCAGGGTTATGTTGATTCAGATTGGGCTGGCAGTGCTGCAGATAGGAAGAGCACATCCGGATGTTGCTTCAGTATGGGATCAGGTGTGATCTCTTGGTTTAGCAGGAAGCAGTCCTGTGTGGCACTGAGTACAGCTGAGGCAGAGTATGTTGCAGCCTGTTCAGCTAGTTGTGAGGCAGTATGGCTACGGAAGCTACTGTCTGAGTTATTTGATCTCCCATTGGATGCTACTAGTATATTCTACGATAACCAGAGTTGTGTGAAGTTGTTTGAGAACCCAGTGTTTCATGATAGGTCGAAACACATAGAGATCAAATATCACTATATCAGGGATATGGTGCAGAGAGGAGATATGAAGCTCTTGTATGTTGTGACGAACGAGCAGATTGCAGATGTGCTGATGAAGCCACTAGCCAGGGTGAAGTTCAAGTACCTCAGGGAGAGGCTTGGTGTTCTTCAGATCGAGGACACTTCGAGGAAGAAGTGATGGACACATTTGCTGAAGCCATTCCAAGCATGTTGGAAGGAGGATCCTTCACATGGCTATGGATGTAAGCACTGGATGATGAGCATCAGGATGATGTTCTAGTTTCTGCTTTGTATGATCAGTTGGATCATTTATATGTATGTACGCATCATGTTGGATGTTGGATATGATCAGTTGGATCATTTATATGTATATGTATGTACGCATCATGTTGGATGTTGGATATGATCAGTTGGATCATTTATATGTATGTACGCATCATGTTGGATGCTGTATATGATTATTAGGATCATTTGTATGTATTTTGTATATGCATCATGTTGGATGCTTGGACCATGTATCTATATATGTATCAGGTGGATACATTGTATGATCAGGTGGATCATGTATGGTGATATGTATCATGTATTTGTATTTGTATCAGGTGGATACATTGTATGATCAGGTGGATCATGTATGATGATATGTATCAGGTAGATACTTGGTATGCATCAGGTAGATTCATTGTATGATCAGGATGATCATGGATGACGAGCTTCAGGATGTTGCTCCAGATGACATGCAGTAGGATGTTGCAGTGACGATGATCAGGATGATCATGTGTACATCAAGATGATGTATGGTGAGTATCAGGTTGATACTCTATGGTTGTGGATTAGGTTGTGCAGATGAGCATATAATTTGGCCCTGGGAGATTTGTAGATAGTCTTTCGAGGTTTTCCCTATGGCATATAATTTGGCCCTGGGATATCTGGCAAATGCTCTTTCGAGGTTTTTCTCTGGGAGGACATATAATTTGGCCCTGGGAGATCTGCAGATAGTCTTTCGAGGTTTTGCATATGGCATATAATCTGGCCCTGGGATATCTGGCAGATGCTCTTTCAAGGTTTTGTCCTATGGCATATAATATGTCCCTGGAAGATCCGATAGGTTGGGCTGTGTGCCTGTAATAAGTCCTGGGATGCTCTTGCAAGGTTTTTCCATGACCACATATAATCAGTCCCTAGGAGATCCTATAGGTAGAGTTGTGTGCTCGTAACAGCCTGGGATTCTCTTGCGAGGTTTTGTGGTGAGGTCACATATAATATGGCCCTGGGAGATCCTATAGGTAGCGTCGTGTGCTCATAACAGTCTAGGATGCTCTTTTGAGGTTTTGTGACGCACGTAATAAGTCCTGAGGATTCCATAGTATGGCTAGTGATGACGAAGACCTGTAGGTGGTGGGCCTACATCCAGTATGAAAAAGGACTGGCTCTGTAGAACTTCCTATGACGAGTAGAGTCAGAGATTGGTTGAGATAGCAGCAGCAGTGATGATGATGATGACAATCCCGAGAAGAAGACTTGTCTGGCAGAACTGTGTCGAGAAATACCTTCCTAGTTAAGAGGGAGTGTATATGTATATGTAAATTCGGAATGTATTTCATCTATGTATTTCATATATATTTATTGTACCCTTATAAGAGATGTGTTATTCCTCTATAATGAAGTGTCGTCATGTGGATTGACAAGTGTCACAAGTGTGTGTACTTGCTGATGGGGTATTAGACCACCATGTGTGGGGTCAGCCCTGAAACATATATTATATTGTGGATGTATCTATATAGACAAGCCGGCCCCATAGTGTAACTGGGAAAACAGGTTAGTATAAATAGAGATCGGGAGATCTCTATTTTCATCATTCGGAAAGTCACACTTCTGTCACTCAGAAAGTGGCGCACTAGTGAGGAGGAGGATGATCTGCTACTAGGAGACTATATCAAATGTATTTTGGTTGTACTTTGGTTAAGCCATTTCTCTCTCTATCTCTAAGGAAGTTGTGTGGTTTTTCACCTTAGGGTTTTCCCCACGGAAACTCTGTGTCTCTTGTCTCTCATGCTTTTGATTCTTATGATGCTTGTCATGCTTATTGTGATTATTATGCATTGATATACTGTATATGTTATTCTCTCAGTAAAGATCCAAGAGTATTGTGAATTAATGCTCAAAATTTAACATGGTCTTCCACAACTCCGTTCCTTGAAGGGAATATGCACTGGTTGTATTATTGGGAAGCACCCCGAGCACATATTCGACCGCGGAAAATCTAGCAGAGCTTCTACAGTTTTGGGGCTGATACATTTTGATATCAATGGTCCACTTCCCCATACATCATTAAATGGTTCAAGGTATGTTTTGACATTTATTGATGATTTTCCCACTTTACATGGGTATTTTTTCTCAAAAACAAGTTAGAAGTGCTTGGAAAATTCAAGGATTTTAAGGCTTCTGTTGAGACTGCCACTGAGAGAAAGATCGAAGCTCTTAGATCTGATAATGGTGGAGAATATATCAAGGCTGATTTTCTGCAACTTTGTGCTGAAAGCGGAATTCAGATCCAACATACAGTTCCCTACACACCTCAGCAGAACGGTGTAGCGGAAAGGAAAAATCGGTCACTGAAAGAGATGGCTACATGCATGATTGAATCAAAAGGTTTGGCTGCAAATATTTGGGATGAAGCAATCAATGTTTCTGCATACATACATAACCATGTTCCACATTCATCCGTGAAAGGTATGACTCCTTTCGAAGCATTCTTTGGTCAAAAACCGGATGTGTCAAATTTGAGAGTTTTTGGCTCTACTTCATGGGCTAGAATTCCTTCCAAGAAGAGACGAGCTTTGGATCCACAAAGTATTGAGTGCATACTGATAGGATATGGGGAATAATAAAAAGAATATAAACTCATGTATATCATATCTAAAAAGATATTCATAGAGCGCAGTGTGCAATTTGAAGAACCGCTTCAAGAATTGCAACTAGTCGAGGAAGAAACTGTCGTTTCACAACCTTCACCAGAAGAAGATCCGTGCAGCGATAATGAAGGTATGATTTCTGATATTTATGATATTTTAGTAGCACGTGATTATCATGACATATTAGGTTCGGAATCTGACCATTATGATCCTCCTTAATTACCAAAGTGGGCCCAAAACACTCTTCAATATGCTGGTTCGAACCTTGGAAATCCTGTTGATATAAGACGAACAAGAGCATACTTTCAAAGAGCAGGTATGGCTCTTTTTATTTATGATCCATTACTTCCTGAGATTTTTTATTTGATGACTATTTCAGATCCCCAAACATACTACCATGCCCACCGAGATCCGAGATGGCAAAGTGCCATGGATGAAGAGTACAGTTCTCTTCAAAAGAACAATACATGGGAGCTAGTTTCTCTTCCACCTGGAAGAAAATTAGTGAAGCGTAAATGGGTCTACCGCAAAAAAGTTGCTTCTAATGGCTCTATCAGAAAATACAAAGCAATTTTGGTGGCAAAAGGTTTCTCCCAATTCCAAGGAGTGGACTACACTGAGACCTTTGCACCGGTTGCAAAGATGGATTCCATCCGCCTTGTTTTGGCAATTTCTGCATCCAAGCACTGGGAAGTGCACCACATGGATGTGAAGAGTGCATTTCTAAATGGAGATCTTGTTGAATAGGTATATATGCAGCATCCAGAAGGCTACACATCATATCCATCACTATTTTGTAGATTGAAGAAATCTTTGTATCGGTTAAAACAGGCCCCAAGAGCTTGGTACGCAAAGATGGACTCCTTCCTTCTTTCTCAGAATTTACAAAGATTCAAATCTGATCCAAATGTGTATATTCAGCTATTTAAAGGTAATTTGTTCGTTATTGTACTTTATGTTGATGATCTTCTCATTACTAGTAGCACTTTTACTTTAATAAACAAGCTAAAAACTGCCTTAAATCTAGCTTTTGACATGAGCGATTTGGACTTGCTGAGTCACTTTTTGGGCTTGGAGATAGCTCAAAATTTTGATGGGATCACTATATTGCAACAAAAATATGCTTCCGACCTGTTATTGAATTTTAATATGGCTGAATGTAAGGCATCCCCATTCCCATCAGGAACCAGTCTTGAGGAGGGACATTCTACACCGCTTGCAGATTGCAGTATGTATCGACAGTTGATTGGTTCACTACTTTATTTGACACACTCAAGGCCTGATATTTCATATTCCATGAGTGCCATGTCAAGGTATATGCAGCAGCCCCATGAGCTTCATTGGTGAGCAGCCAAGCGGATCTTGCAGTATGTGCAAGGTACGAAACATTTTGGCATACATTATGCTACAGATTCTGAGCTTGATTTCATTGGTTTTACTGATTCAGATTGGGCAGGTGATAGAATTGATCGGAAGTCCACTTCTGGTTATGTTTTCATGATTGGTCATGGCCCTATTTGCTGGTCCATCAAAAAGCAGGAAGCCATTGCACTTTCTTCAGCAGAGGCAGAGTATCGAGGGGCAGTCAATGCCTGCATTCAGGCAGTTTGGTTGCAGGATATTCTTTCCGAGTTTGGTTTTGGTGGCACTACTTCGACTGTACTCTTTTGTGACAATCAAAGTGCTATCAAGATCTCCACATATCCAGTTCAGCAGCAGAGGACCAAACACATTGAGATTCATATGCACTACATTCGACAGTTGGTGCATGATCGCACCATCATTCTGCAATATTACCCTACTAATGAGCAAATTGCAGACATCTTCACCAAGAGCTTCATTGATAAGAAGTTCACTTACCTCCGTTCACTATTGGGGGTGATTTCCATCATGGTGGAGACAGATTGATCCATTATTATGCTTTTGCTTGAGGGGGGGCTTTCTTCCCACTGGGTTTTCCCTCTTTGGTCTTAGTTACCAGGGCCCCACATTATTGTTTTTTGCACATCATAGTCTAGCTTGAGGGGGGGTGTTCGGATATCTACATCATCTTTTTCAAAACCTTGCATGCAAATTCTAGGGTTTACATGTAGCCCAGTCACCATGTGACACCTCCAGCACCTTACCCACCTTATTCTAGCACCCGGGAGCCACTTACTTCAGATTTTTAGCCCTCCTAGTTAGGAAGGCACCCACTTCTCACCTGCTTCCAGAGAAGGGCGCACTTCTTCACCTACCACTGCAGTTCCACTTCAGTTACACTCAGTTAGCTCCAATTCTCCTTGATTTGAGGCTAGTTTCACTCCCGACTGACTGTTTCACTCCATTGGACCTCCATATTGACTAGATGACTTGTTCTGACTTCAATTAAGCCTCCCATGCACCCTCCACTGAGTCTCCTTCCCCATATCAGTGCTACACACTTCAATTACACATGACACACTCAGTTAGACTCAACTTGACACCTGGATGACTGGTTCTTGTGCATTGATGACCACCACTGATTGATGATGAGGACTCCTAGTTGGAGTCAAGCTACTCCATTCAGTGATTCGAATGACCTTCTTAGTCAATTCGAATTGCTCACTCACATTGTCATATTATTGTATTGTAATTATTCACCTTTATTGGGATATTGAGCACTGTGCATGTTTTACACAGTTTTACACCATATTTTTTATGTTCATCTATTGTGATTGATTTACTTGTTCATTAGATCTGATGTGACTAATTTTACATAATAAGCATGTTATCACATGGAAATATTCATAATAAGCATGAAAAAAGTGAATGTCAATGGTGGAAATCGAATTTTAACAAAAAGAATCAAAACATTTAGTTATTGTAGTCATGTTTAGTTATTATATTTAGCATTTACCTGATGAGGCATAGCATGTGACCTTCCACGATTACCCTGGACCGTGGAAGTCACATATATTCGATTTAAGTTGTCATCGATCAACAACTCTTCACCTGGAAGTATTGTTTTTTTTGCACATACAAGTATTTGATTTGATTTGGAATTTGTTCACAACATGGATATACAAGTGTGTTTCTTGGGCCACTTGACTAGTTAATGCATGCAAAGAGGTACAGGTTTCCCCCTCATATATATCATGTTGGGGATTCAATTTGGAATGGGCGGTGGTCATATTGCTTCATTCATGGATTTCCCACTGAAACTCGGCAACGTTAGTCTAACACTCCCTCTTCCATAGTGGTTTGATATGCAAGTTTCCTCATGCAAGGCACTCCTTCTCTAACTATGTGTGTAATGGTACTCTATTGTATGACAATGTGTTCACAAAGGTCCAACTCTTCTTCTCAACATAGGTCCTTGGTTCCATCACCAACCTCCATGAAGTATCCTCCTCAACCCAAGCATCATCAAATCAAGTGTCCAACCCGCAAACACCCAACCAAGGGGAAAGCAAACATGGAAGCCTATGCATATTCAAGAACAAAAAATTCCTAATACACTTGAACCAACAAACTTAGTGAACCAATATAGCACAACTGTAACATTAAAACATAATTTTCATCTCTTTCAACTACTACATTAAAACATAATTTTCATCTCTTTCAACTTTAACACTCCTAAGAGTTCCCTATATTAAAGTTGAAACATACAGTAACAATAACATGTAAATGACAGTAGCAATAGTATGGCTTTTTACACAAAATTATAAGAGCAATAATATATATGTCTAACAATACAAAATAACAAGTCTTATTACTTAAAAAATCAAATAACAAAATAACTATGTTGTATAATTAAGTGAGCTTCATAATTAGCACTCCAAAGTATCCCTCAAGCAGTCAAAGACAGTCAACGTAGAAAAATCGCAGAACAAACATGACAAAATCACATCTGATGAATTACATGATGGGAATAACCTTCCTTAATATACTCAGATTTTAACTTTCAGTCCAAATCTTACCTCTCAAAGGCAAGTCAACAACTGAAACAAACTAGCCCTTAGTCAAGGGCATAAACATACCTAAAAGAGAGAGAGACCATAAATGTTGATAAAAAGGACATACAAGTACGGCAGAAGAAGCAACCACTCAAAGAGGTACGACACAGTCAATATCATGCCCAAAAAATCAACTAACATACCAAGTATCCCTCAAAAATTCAAAGACAGTCAACACAGCAAAAAACGCAGCCACAACAAGAAGCAGTATCGACACACATGCATGAAGGGGTGAGAACCAAAATTGCTTTAGAAACCCTCATAAAGGATAGTGCTAAGTAAGGACAGGTCGGGTGTTTCTTGTTTACCCAAAAAACAAATAATTCTCAAGTAGAGACAACCTTAAAAACCCGTGACGTCATAAACAAGTGTGCCTAAAAACCCTAGATCAATCGTACCAAAACAGAGCTCAAAGTGCCATAATGACAATGCTCTCAACAAAGGTTATACTAGTTCTTATATCCTCTCAAATACCTCCTAGAAGGTCCTTCTAAGTGATGTTAGGGTTTATCTTACGATTAAGATAGGCATTATGTCATCAATTTAGAAGTCAAATCAAAGTGGCAAGCAACCAAATTAAGGAGGGCGCGTAGCTAAATGAAGGGTCAACGAAAAATCTAACCACAAGTCAACACACAAACATGGCTAACCACAAGCATAACAGAACAAGTTGGATAACAAAAAAGTCAACATAAAAAATTCAACATAACATAACAAGTGGGTTAACCATAAACATAATATAACAAGTAGGATAACCACAAAGTCAACATAACATAACAAGTGGGCTACCCACAAAGACAACATAACATAACAAGACTCTCTCTCAAAGATATGTTGTCCACATATGTGCCATTCAACAACTGAAATTTTATCATCAATGTATAGGAAGGGTTCAACTTGGAAGATGTGATCCTCTCATCCTCATTTAGGTTATGTCAGAATCTGACTTTCAAAATACCCATCCAAGGGGAAACCAAACATGGAAGCACACTTGCACCAACAAAATTAGTGACCAAGATAGCACAGTTGTAATATTAAAACATAATTTTCATCTCTTTCAACTACTCCATTAAAACATAATGTTCATCTCTTTCAACTACTCCATTAAAACATAATGTTCATCTCTTTCAACTTCAATACTCCCAAGGGCCAAGAGGTCCTTGTGTTAAAGTTGAAAGAGATGAAAATTATGTGTTGAAATGGAGAACCCATGAATGAAGTGTTGTACATTGATGAAGAGTGTGGGAACCTTAGTGTTTATATATAGGAATTCCTTAGCACCTGAAAAATTAGAAACCAATAACAAGGAATCATACTACCACCTACCAAGACATACCATGCTGCAAGACTACCATTAAATATTGTATGCACCATTAAACAACAAACAATGCAGCAAAATCGCAAAACAAGCATGTCAAAATCATATCTGATGACTTGCCTGATGGGAAGAACCTTCCATGTACTCATATTTTAACTTTCAGATCAAATATTTCCTCTTAGAGGCAAGTCAATAACTAGAACAAATTGGCCCTTAGTAAAGGGAATAAACATAACTAAGAGAGAGAGACCATAAATGTTGATAAGAATAACATACAAGTACATCTAAAGAACCATCCACTCAAAGAGGTATGGCACAGTAAAGATCAACCCCAAAAAATAAACCAACACACCAAGTATCCCTCAAAACAGACAAAGATTGTCAATGCAGCAAAAAACACAGCCATAGCAAGCAACAGTATGGACTCGCACGCATGAAGGAGGGAGAACCAAAATTGATGTAGAAACCCTCATAAAGGACAGTGCTAAGCAGGGTAATTTTTAGGGGCGAAATTTCGCCAATTGGCTATTTTTTGGTCTTTTTTTCAAAAAATAAATTCGTTATTTGGTCATTTTTACTCTCTAATATAGCCTATATTTACATAAAATATGTTTTTTTATTGTAATATTCGCCAAAATTTACAATTTTCATTAGAAACCTATATGTTTCATATTAATTTTCGCCTACCTATCTATATATATGATTTTCTCATTCCAAAATAATCACCTAGAATATTATACTTAGGTATTATATTAGAATCCTTAAAAAATACACTAGTGCTAAGTAAGGATAGGTTCGGTGTTTCAAGTAGACCCAAGCTCAAGCAAAGACAACCTTCAAACCCTTGACGTCATAAACAAGTGTTCCTGAAAACTCTAGATCAGTCGTGCCAAAACAGAGCTCAAAGTGCCATAAAGCACGAAAAAAGCGAACAATAACAATGAAAATCGAATGTTAACTGAAGAAGTCGAAACATTTTGTTATTTTAGTCATATTTATTTACTATATTTAACATTTAGCTCACAAGGCATAGATTTTGACCTTCCATGGTCACCCTGGACTGTGGAAGCAGCATGTGGCTTTCCACTACTGCCACCCTGACAAAATAAATCAATCAATAAAAGTTGAGTGAATAATTGTAACATAAAAAAAATGAGATAAGCATAACAGTGTAATAAGCATGTTATCACGAAATATTCAAAATAAGCATGAAAAAAGCGAATGTCAATGGTGGAAATCGAATGTTAACAGAAAAAATCGAAACATTTAGTTATTGTAGTCATGTTTAGTTACTATATTTATCATTTACCTGGTGAGGCATAGCGTGTGACCTTCCACGGTTACCCTAGACCATGGAAGCCACATCTAGTCCATTTAAGTTGTAATCGATCAACAACTCTTCACCTGGAAGTATTGTTTTTGTTGCACATACAAATATACAATGTTCTTCGCATCCCTCAAATTCGTAATTCGGTTTCTTAGTTGATGTCACTGGCCGTGTACTATTTATAAAGCCAGCAACGTTTCCGGATGCTTTTGGTCTCCCATCAATTTACATAGTCGCCCCTTTGGTTTTATTTTTTTCTGCTAGTTATATATAATTTGCGGCAATTCCGTATCTCCACATACTTCGATTATATTGGACCAAGATCAACCAGTTATTGTATCGGTATAATGGTCCAACATACTCCATGAATTCAGTTACAGTGCCATAGCCGACCTTTATGCCATCCATGGAAAATAGCCCCAATCCATGTAAGGATGAAGGAGCAATGCGATACATCCTCCCATTGATGAAGAAATCTGTGTCCACTTGAGGTAGCTTATTAGGTACCCATCGTTGCACTAGATGTCTATACCTCAAGGGAAACTCAATGTCACCTATTCTCTCAGCATCATAATTACATGACCCTCCGTTGGCAATAAAATATTGCATGTGTCTATGAAATGTTTTCCTTACCTTTTTAGATCTAGTTGATATAGAACCGATAGATCTAGTACAACAAGTCTCACTTTCAACCTCTCTAAGTATATCTCCATCATCACTCGAGGAAGATATATCTGACAGATACCTATTTGGTGGTACCTACACTCGATAAAACAAGAATATAAGTTACCAAGCGGATATAATTTAGCGTGCAAATATATTTACTTGTAATGTTTTAATATCAAAAGTTATTTCTTCCCAAAAACTTTATCAAAAGCTATTTTTCTCTCAAAGGTGTAATTTCTTTTATATTTATTTATATTTGAATTATTTTTAAGTATAAGATGCGATTTGATTTGATTTGGAATTTGTTCACAACACAGATATAGAAGTGCGTTTCTTGGGCCACTTGACTAGTTAATGCATGCAAAGAGGTATGGGGATCCCCCTCATATAGATCATGTTGGGGATTCAATTTGGAACGGGCGGTGTTCATATTGCTTCATTCATGGATTTCCCACCGAAACTCGGCGATGTTAGTCTAACACTCCCTCTTCCACGTGGTTTGATATGCAAGTTTCTTCATGCAAGGTACTCCTTCTCTAACTATGTGCTACATGTGCACAATGGTCACAAAGGTCCAACTCTCCTCCTCAACATAGGTCCTTGGTTCGATCACCAACCTCCATGAAGTATCCTCCTCAAACCAAGCATCATCAAATCAAGTTTCCAACCTTCCGTATATGTTCACCAGTGTGTGTCATTTGAGACACAGAAAGAAGATTTGAAGCCAAGGAAGGCACATAGAGAACATTTTGAAAGCTTCCATGATCTACAGGAATCGTACCTTTGCCCTTTGAAGAAATTTTTGAGTCATCTCCCAAAGGATGGAGCTGTTTGGATCGAATGAAGAAAAAGAATCAATATTTGCAGCCATATGATTCGATGCACCCGAATCTATCAAGAGAGTAGTGGGATTCAAAATAGTTGCCATGAGTGCTTGTCCTCTTTCATGATCATCATTCCTATCCTTCTTCCTTGCACTGCCAGGAAGAGTTATGTTATTCTTTTCCAAAAGGAGGGCCATTTGATCTATAGTCTTCTTCATGCATGAACTTTCGGGATGAAAGCCTTGGTTGCAATAAGTACATTTAGATTTTTCCTTACCCTCTTTACCCTTTTGCTTGAACTTCGAACTACATGGTGCATCCGTCTGTTTGCCTTTCTCTCTTTGCTTGTAAGGTTCGAATTTGGGCTTCTCCTTCTTTTGCTTTCCTTTACCATTCGAAATCTTGGGTCCTTGAACATATAGGGCTGAATATTTGGAGATTATGGACCCCATTTGAATCAACTTATCATGATCTTTTGTGACGGACTCAGTGAAGGCATTCAAGGTAGGCATCTTCCAATTCGAGGTAGTTAGGCATCTTCATATTCCTTATCGTCATGATCATCATCAACTACATCATCATCACCATCATAATCATCATCATCATCATCATCATCATCATCATCATCATCATCCTCCTCATCATCATCATCATCATCCTCCTCTTCATCAATATTGTCTTCATCAACCCCACAAGCCAAAATTGATGGAGTAAATATCTTTCATTTTAAACAATAAGAAGTACATTAAAAAAATGTTTTTCATAGCCATCAAAACATATATTTTTTAATTTGTTGTTAATTAAAAAAAAATGTTTTTCATAGCCATCAAAACATATAATTTTTTAATTTGTTGTTAATAAATGGTCATTGTCGCCTCTTCCAAAAGGTAGGGGGCCCGCCAGGTCGTCCTAGGCTCCAGGATGGTGACTCCTTCTGAAGTCCAAGCACCTAGAGCCCCCACCATACCTTTTCATTACGCGTCGAATACAAGTAGAGATGTCATCCCATATAAACTCTTACAAACAAGACTCTGCTGCCAATGTGGGATAAATCCCAAAAAACAAATCAATCACTACCGTCGGATCCTTTGATCGAACAGTTGTTGAGTCTTCTCCATTTATCCTGCACGATCACGAGAAAGATCACAGATCTGCACTATTTTTTTGAAATGCTTGCAACTACCTAAGATCAATCTGCAACTTGCATCTCGCGTAGGGATTTTCAGGACCATCTGATCAAGGGATTTTGGGCATACGTCACTACAACAAAATAGCCCTTTAGGGGTGGTTTTGGCTTGCAGGGGTCTTGGTAAAACCCCCCCTAAAAAATATTTTAGACCTTTGGAGGCGGTCTTTTAAAACCACCCCTAAAAGTCATGGAGATTGGACTTTTGGGAGCGATTTTTTTAAATCCGCCCCCAAAAGTCCTGAAATTTGACTTTTGGGGGCAGTTTTTGGAAAACCCCCCCTAAAATCCCAATTCTCATAACTTTTGGGGGCAGTTTGTCAAACCCCCCTTTAAAATTCATGAGAATTGAACTTTTGGAGGTGGTTTTTTTGGAACCCCCCTTAAAATTCATGAGAATTGAACTTGTGGGGGCATTTTTTGGAAAACTCCCCCTAAAAGACCAATTCTCATAACTTTTGGGGGCGGTTTGTCAAAACCCCCCTAAAAGTCATGAGAATTGAACTTTTGGAGGTGGTTTTTTGCAACCCCCCTTAAAAATCATGAGAATTGAACTTTTGGAGGCGGTTGTTTGAAAACCCCCCCTAAAAGCCCAATTCTCGTAACTTTTGGGGGTAGTTTGTCAAAACCCCCCCCTAAAATTCATGAGAATTGAAATTTGGGAGGCGGTTTGTTTGGAACCCCCATTAAAAGTCATGAGAATTGAACTTTTGGAGGCGGTTGTTTGAAAACCCACCCTAAAAGCCCAATTCTCATAACTTGTGGGGGCGGTTTCTCAAAACCCCCACTAAAATTCATGAGAATTGAACTTTGGGTGGCGGTTTTTTTCGAACCCCCCTTAAAACTCATGAGAATTGAACTTTTGGAGGTCTTTTTTTGGCACCCCCCTTAAAAGTCATGAGAATTGAGCTTTTGGAGGCGGTTTGTTGGAGCCCCCCCCCTAAAAGTCATGAGAAATGAACTTTTAAGCTACTTGCAAGGTTGTTCAGTTAAAAGCTTGAGCCTATCGTTATTAGGTGTGACAATCAAAGTTGCATCAAGCTTTCTGAAAACCCAGTATTTCATGACAAGTCAAAGCACATTGAAATGAAGTATCACTTCATCCGAGACATGGTCCAGAAAGGTACAATGAAATTTCAGTACATTGCTACTGATGAGCAAATTGCACATGTGTTAACAAATCCTTTATCAGTGACGAAGTTCAGGTACTTATGAGATAAGCTTGGTATGTGTATCAAAGATTGATCCTCCCATATAGAGGTGAGATCTTTGATTGTCTTCCATGTAAAGGTTATTCCTCCCGTATAGAGGTCATTGATCAAAGTAATGATGTTGTAAAGTCTTGTTGAACAAGGCTCCGAACTTGTGTGTATCAAATAATGATTATCATGTGAACCTTATGTATAAATGTATCCATGAGATGGAACTCCCGTATAGAGGTGAACCTTCCATATAAAGGTATCCATGACATGGACCTCTCGTATAGAGGTGGACCTTCCGTATAAAGGTCATTCTTTACTTGTTAAAAGCATTTAATGTTGTGTGATATATTATTAACCATGATCACTAGATTGCTATTAAGTCTCCTTTAGAGATTGATCACCTCTAAAGTGAATTACTTTAGCATATGATCATTTGGTCCGGAATAATAAAATATGATCACAACATCCGATAATTCTTCTTAGTATAATGCAATGTGATGGATAATTGAAGTTAGCACATATTTACCATGTAGTAAGAGATAAAGAAATTAAAGATAAAACATAGAGATCAAGAGAATTCGAAATTGCCCATTCAGACACTTCAACTAATTAAAGAGAACTCAAATTATTAAAGCCTCAGTTATAAAGCTTCAGTAAGTATCAATTCTTCGGTTAAAGCATCAGTTAAAGATATGTCTCAGTTAACTAAAGAACTCATAGTGGTCACTTCAAGTAAATCAATCAACATGATTTCAGTTAACTAGGTGTTAAATAAAAGGGACTAGTTAACTAAAGTATTTTCACTTTAGCTAAACTAAAAGACGACACTTCGGTTAAAGAGATTTAACTAAGTGACAACAAAGAAGATCTAGTTAACTAAGTGTTATTGCATAATGACACTTATGTTAAAGTAAAAGATGACACGTGATTTGTGACACTTGCATGTCGACACTTAAGTTAGCCACCTAACTAAGTGGGAAAGCTTTCAATTAAGAGACGAGTTCATCCTAAGTGACAATTCAGTGAGAGGTAGCACTGCATGAGAAGTGGGGCACACCACTCCATGCAAGATTAATACATCCGGTTTGAGGGCGAGTTTATCATGAAGTTAGAAGTTAAAAATAGAAGAGAATAATGCATAAATATGATATATAGGATTGTTGAATCCAATGTGTAGTGATTTCTCTTCTCCATTGAAGGCAAGGCGCTTATCTTTGTGCAGGGTATTGTTCGTGCTTGTTGTTGTTGTGTTGGGCACACATTCGATTGAACTCTCTTCTATATTGCTTCCGTATATTCACCAAGAAGTTTGGTGATCTCCTATCTTCCGAAAGCAATCTGCTATGTTGTAAAAGAAAGCATTCTCTGCTACCCATTATACTATACTGAGAAGAATTGCTAGGGTTTTTGTTCACATAATTTTGAGGACTTTCCCTAGGGTATATCTTGTGTTATGGTTGCATGAATTTCATGGAGTAAATTGTCTCATTACTTCAAGTCTCTGCATCTAAAAGAAATAAAGATCAAAGCTCAACCAAATTTCAACACAAAATTATGATATGGGTGAAAGTCCTCGGCCTACCTATTGAACTATGGCATGATAATTTTTTGATGGATTTCGGGAATTTTTTAGGGAATGCAGTATTAATGGATCCCTCATATAAATATTTCTCCCTTCAAACTATTGCTAAGGTAGTAGTACAGTTGGATCTATCGGAGGGTCTAGAATATTGTATTGAAATAGAGGTGGGGAACGCGATCTAATTTCAGTAGTTGGATTAATACAGCCTCCCCTATCAATGTTCCCATTTCCATGCTTGTGGGAAAGTGGTGGAACATTGCAATAGGACCTTTAGCAAGTAGGTTTGGAGGAGAAAATATGATGGATTTTCGTATTTAGATGGCTCAAGTACGAAGAAGATGATTAATCCAATGGAAGGAGAACCTTTGAGCATAAATTCTAAGGAACCTTTGTTGGAGGAGGGTGGCCTTGTGTAATATTGAAAGACCTCAAGGGCCACTAATGACATGCCTTTAGTATTAGGATTCATAGGTAAAACAAAATCATTCCATCCTTCTCTAGCAAAGAACATATTTTCAGCAGGGAAACTTTCACGTGAAGAAGATACAAGCTAAATAATTCGAGGTTAGGATCTCTAGAGCTAGACAATTCAATGGGACTGGAAGGTAAAATAAACAACGAAATTGTATGGGTTTCAAAGGATATGAAGGGGACCCATATCTCCCGAAGTGAACACTTACTGTAGCTCAATTGAGTTTGACCTCATGCAACCTCTATGGTAGAGGTATGGGACATTATTGCAATTCGTGGTGGTGTGGAAGTGCTCGAGGATCGTTACTCTTTTAGTTCCCTCCCTTCATCTAGATGAGGAGTCTTCAAATTGTGGCAAGGCTACCTTTGATAAGCTCTCTTTGCTTTCTTCTTCTTTTTTCAAATTATGGGATCTTACAAAGTGGGATGCTCCTGTTTGGGTTGGGTTCGTTTCAAGTGTAGGCAGGTATGAAATTGGATCCATCCCTCAAAAGAGGTTCCCATGGTGGACGAGGTATCCTTAACTCTTCCCCATTGTTCGCCTCACATGTCTTCTCCTTATGGTTCAATGGAAGGACTTAGTAGGCCTTTGGAAATCAATTTGAAGTCCCATAATGAGAATTAGCAGGTCCCTTATGCTCTCATGTCGAGGAGCATGGAAATTGAAGGGTCTGCCTGATTTGGCTTCATGGCAAGTTGTCCAATTTTTATTGTCTTCACTTCACCATTCCATGAGTTTTGCAACCCCTGTAGTATTCTATGTTATCCCAGACATGTTTGATGTCCTGTTTGATATCTTCTTTCCTTTTCTTAGGCTAGGAGTCTGATTTGCATTTCCACACCTCCTCTTGTACCCTTTTAAAGCCCTATTGTTGTTGTAGGGATCTTAATGCCTGATTCCACCAACCAAATTTTTTGTTAAGGACTTCTATTTCCTCCTCCACATTAGTTTTCACTGAATAATTACCCATTTCCATGGCCAGGATTCCTATCAAGGGAAACAAACTCAAATGATGATAAAAAACAAGAAATAAAACTGATCAAGAGTCATTCAAGTGTTTCTAATTGTAATGAAAGACTACTATGTCTAGTGTTCAACTTGGTTTCCATTTTTGTGTGCTTGTCTACCCTTTCATTAAGGTGTGTTGAATCATGTGAGCAAAGGAAATGAAACCGAATTCATTTTGTAGGTGCCCAAGTTGGCTTGCTGGTCTATACTGTATGATTGGTGTGAGCTTAGGCATTCTTTTCATAATCCCAATAATAATAGCTCAGTTGTCGATGTGTTGGAGGAATTTGATGCCATGGTTGATTTCCAATTGTAATTCTTTTAGAAGTGTGCATGGTTTTGGATAAGTGTTTAAAGTAGATCCTAGATCTCATTCAAAACCTAGGTTCTATGTCCATGGAATCTATCTCTAAGCCTTACATGCCATGCGTGGGGCCTTAAGCCACAACATAGTCCATACATATGAAATATTTGGTATGTGAGTGAGATGTGGTGTCACATTTGAAGGTTTAGTACACCAAGGATGGTTCTCACAACCCAATTCATGTTCGAGGGTGAAGATAGAGAGGTTTAGTCCATAACATGTGACTTTCGAGTTCTACATAAGCCATTCATGAGTCCCTAGACCATATTTTCCCTATGACATGGATATGGTGGCCATTTTGAGTCGTGTCACATCATGGATGCTTCTTGGTCACTAATCCATGGTTTGATACCAAAACCCATGTTGTTGGGATAGAACATTTGTCTATGGGGATCATGTTCTTTGCATAGCAACTCACATCATTGCATAATGCATATGTAGGGAATCCTTGGCCTACATTTGAGATATGGACACCACGTTGAGGAGGGGTAGAGTAGGGATGGAGCTTAAGGACCATTCCATGGTATAATGAAAAATATAGGACCTTACACTATAGCATTTTAGTATGGAGCTCATGGTCCATGTGTGTGGTCCCAAACCACCATATTGGCCCTCCATAAGGAACCTTTGGCCTGGAAGTGGGATATAGTGCTCATTTTGAATTTTAGAACACTCGATATGGTTCTTGTTTCCCTTGATGTGGTTCAATGCCAAATGTAGGGTATTATACCATAATATTTGTCTATGGGGCTCGTGAGACATCCTTGTGTCCCTTGGACACCACAAAGGTCCTACAAAGAGATAATTTCCATCTGATCAAGATATCATGTCCATTTTGAGGTTGTCACATTTAGGATGGTTATCATGACTTTAGATACAATCCAAGGTCAAAATATAGAGTTTGAAGCCATAACATTTTCCTCTAGGGCTCATGGGCTATTTGTGGGCCTCAATCGATCACATACGTTTTTGCATAGGGAATTGTTGGCCTACAAGAAGAATATGGTGTCCATTTCAAGATTTGTGATACCTCTTCCTCCTAAGTTAGGTTCAACTATTCCATCCTTACTTGACCCTTCAAGCATACCTATAGCAAGGCATAGACCAAGCACAATAGTATTGTGGAGACCAAAGTGACCAATGGGGCCGAGGAAATGAAACTAACTAAATTCCCACGATGATGGGATCCTATTGGTTTATCTAAGCCCTTGAGCTTAAATGGACCCTACTTACCCACAATTGACCCATAATTACCATAAATTATCCGTAGTTAACCCATAATTGACCCCTAATTACCACTAATTAACCCCTAGTTACCCCATATTTCACCCCTTATTAACCCCTGATTACCACAACTCATGACCCAATAATTACCCCTAAATGAACCTTAATTACCCATTATTGACCACATATTACCCCTAAATTATCAATAATAAGTCCCTAATTACCCTTCATTTACCCGTAATTACCCATAAATGACCCCTAACTCTATGTTGGGCTTGAGTCCATCACATAGACCTCATAATACTGCATAGGCATATGCTTGATTATCAGTGGTGATTCCAAAACCCAAAGTGTAATTGATTTTTATCAATCTTCTTTTATGTATTATTTTAATATTTCTACTATGCCTAAGGTGGGAGATCTCCCTTTTTCCTCCTTAGTCTTAGGTTTGTGGGTTTCTTGGTTTGTTCTTAGGTCAAGTTTTGAAGATTGTCCTTCGGTGAGGTTTATAGGGGTTGCGAACTCAGGCATCTGTTCGCTCCCACTGAAATAACACTATGTAGAGGTGCTAGAATCCTTGTCCTCGTTTGTTTGCACCCTCACTTGTCCATGGTTTACCTCTTGGTTTACCAAAAAATATAGGTTTTATAAGCCATATACCCCATGCCAATACTCATCATAGAGTTTCAAAGTTATGGCAACATTTCACAACAATGCCTTTATTTGCCATCTTCCACTTTAACCAGGACAACCTTACAAACATAGGTTTCAATAGTTTAAGGCCGAAATCAAATGTCCAATATTTCAAAGAGTAGCCAAAGTATACAAATCCATGTCTCCAAGGGATTGATGCACACATATTTGAATGACAAGAGTTTATATGTCAAAACTTTAGGCTAAATCAAAACCCATTTTCTGCGCACAATGTTGTTGATGTATTTGTAACTTCAGAAGATATTCACTTTTATATTGTATGTATTACATTTGTACTTTATTGTATCCCCAACGGAGATGTATTATTCCTCTGATTGGAAGTGTCGTCATGTGTACTTGCAAGTGTTGCAAGTTATATTGTAAGTGTCGTAACTTATACTTGATGGGTTATTAGACCACCCTACTGGGGGTCGGCCCAATTAGCATTATGTTATGTGGTTAAGTTAGGGCCGACCTAGTTGAGTAAAGGTCAAGTGAACATTAGTGTATAAATAGAGAGTGTGTCTCTCTCATTTTACACATTCTGTTATTCACTCACTTCACATTAGTGAGAGAAGAGGAGGATGTGCACAAGTGGAGGAGGAGCATGTTTCCGTAGATATCTATCTCTTGGGTTTGATCTTGGTGATCATTGTATTGATGCCTATTCTATCTCTGAGGACGTTGCGAGGTTTTTCACCTTCTTGGTTTTCCCCGGTGAAATGTTTTGTGTCTCTTGTCTCTTATGCTTGATATGATGTACATGTTGTTCTTTTAGTTAAGATCCTAGATCGGAATGAATTAAATTCTGAAAAAACTAACATGGTATCATAGCTAGCCTAAAAGAACGCATGGTATGGCATTTATGACACTTGTTTCACTTGAGAAGCTAGGGCTTGATATAGAAAAAATCAGTCATCGTAGCACTTTCGCTATAAATTCATTTTGAAGAAGTTTCAGGATCTGAAAATATTACAGGTTGAATATAAGATCCCCATGTACCTTGTGTTTGAAGGAGAGCCTCTAATTCGTTGTACTTTCAGATTTATGATTTGTACAATATAGGGTTTCTGCCTCTTTTAGATCTCAGTCATAAACAGATGACCTAAGCAAAAAGGTCACAATTTGGGCTAGGAAGCTCCAAATGAAATTTCGTAAAAATTGATAGGTAGGGCAAGGACTGTACTTTCACAGGTATGATTTTCAAAGGCCGAAATTGAACTAGTGACATGTGGCACTCCGTACAAGTTCGATCTCCTATTTTATCCCATAAACAAGTCACGTTGCGACACTTGGCATAACTCTCTCTCAGAGAATCCATTTGAGGTCAGACCTATGGGGTTGGAAACTTAACAAGTCAAGATACCACAAGAAGAAGTTTCAAACCCTGTAGTCCAAAATTTGTGAGTTACACCAGAAACAATCAGGTGCATATTTCTGTCAAAACAGAATTGGATTTTGAGCACCTTCATTCATGGCTACGGGAATTTAGGGTTTCGGAGAAAGTTGGAATCTTTGTAATCAGATACCACGGCTGGATGATACTCATAAAAATATAAATTTAGAGACAAAGATTGAATTTTTTTGGTTGGGCAGAAGGCTAGGCTTGATCAAACCCTAGTTCGGGACTTTGATCGGAAAACTGAAAAATTAGGGCTTCTACAAAAGTTGAAATTTTTGAATTCTGTGACCATGGCTGGAAGCTCCTTGGAAAAATCAAAGTTTAGAGCTTTGGATAAAACTATTTGGTTGGGTGAAGCTCCGGTAAAATCAAACCCTAATTCAGGGTCCTCCCTAGTGAATCTGGAAGATTGAAAAGCAAATTTGAGGGGTGAAACTTTGCAGTTTTCAAGTTCTGAGTATACCAAGTTGATCAGCTCATCAAGGTGCATCTTTCTATGCTTTCAGAAGTTTGAATTTTTAGGGTTTCCCTGACAAACCCTAATCCAGCTCCAGATCCAGTTTCTGCAAATCAAGTGGATTGGGTTAATCCTAGAAGAGAATGGATTGGTCACCTGCATAAGTGAAGAAGTTCCAATTTCAGAGGGAGATGAGGCTAAGGCATTACATAAGAAGATTACAAGCAAACTCGACAGGCATGACTTACAGGTATGTTTCGAAATATGTTCATGATTAATTTTATAATATGTTTGTATTCATTAAGATTAGTACAATCTTGATTAATTTTAGACTTGTCATATCACCTTAATAAAAATATGAATGCATGATAGAAGATATTCATTGATTAGGGTTTTGACACTTATGATTGTACTAATGCATTGTGGTGTTGTATCAGGTTGATGTTGTCCGCTAACATGAAAGGTACATCAAGAAAGACAAATCATGTTCTAGTTCAAGAACATATGACCATGGTGACATGAAGACAAAGATTCATTCATTGTCATGGATCACATAGAAGATCTACTTACGAGGTATGTATAACGTGGTTCTATAATGGTTAACCTATGAGATATGTAGGTTACTAGCAGAGGTCATTGAAGAGAACAAGAAGACATTATGCGGGTATGTTAGACATAACTAGCTAGCATGCTAATCTAGGTATGTTTTTCCTATATCAAGTTAGAATCCTACCTTATTTTAGGATCTCTTATATAAGTATACTTGGTATGATTGATAATGATTATTCATGAAGTTATAGGTTTGATTAATCATGGGTTTAGGCATATTATGCTTCTTACTTTGATTGATGATATGACTAACAAAAAAATTCCTATGTCAAATAGGAATATGCATGAGTAAAAGAATTGTGATAAATTATCTGTGTATGAAATGATATTGACTATACATGTTTAAGGTTATCTTGTTTTGAGATTATACTAATGAATGTATGATTATGCATGAGATCATGAGGATGGCACAATCATGACACTAGTGCACATTTAAGCATGCATAGTGGTCCAGGATGGATAGGACAGATAATCCAGATCAAGAGGGAGAACACTCCAGTAGTTCCTGCAAGGAAGCAAAGATTGAGAGGGAGTCCACTCAACAAAAAACAAAGATAAGTATTTGAATTGTCCTTTATGATTACTTAAGTGATGTTGTTCAGTCATGTACATACTTATGTTCCTAGATTTAGGATGTCTATTATGCATATTAGAAAAGTTGCATTAATGAACAAGATACTACTAATATGAAAGTAATGGGTAAGTGGCCTATGGTACTGTACAACATTCCATTGCTAATTTTCTAGAATGAAACCTCTTTGCTGACATGTTGGGAGTTGTGCACACTCTTAACAATGTTCTGGTAGAGATGGAAGGCATCTAGAAAGTTACGGGATATGGATAAATGTTGTATTAGAGCATTGGCTAAGATAATTGCATGATTGTATGACATATATTCTTATGTGTAAGATTTTGCTCTGAAAAACTATGAGAAGTTTCTAATCATGCAATTGAATTTGACTTGTAGGAAAGACCGTGTGCCATCACCTACAAAAGAAGGACTACAACATTTGTTCCAGCAACGAAGTTAAAAGAAAACTATCTATTGAAGATATTGAAGAACCTGAAGCTCCCAGGATCCGGGATATAGTAATGGAAGAATAAAATGATCGAGGAATACCAGTCGATCATGAAGAATAATGTTTGGGATGTGGTCCCAAGACCTGAAGGGAAGTATGTTGTGACTTCCAAGTGGATCTATAAGATCAAGCATGCTGCAGATGGTAGCATAGAGGAATACAAAGTGAAGTTTGTAGCTCGTGGCTTCTCCCAAAAAGAGGTGTTAAGATTTAATATGCTAAGACAGAAAATAGCAGCATTACATTCCATTTCACAATAATATCATATACAGGATCACTGAAGAAACAACAAGCATAGCATAAACACAAGAGACACAGATTTATCCTGGGAAACCCTCATGGGGTAGAAAACCCAGTAAAGCTTCCTCAATATAGATGACCAGCAATATACAAAGATGCAAACCAAAGACATGATCTCCTCCTCCACCATAGCAGACCTCTCCTCCACAAGTGTGCCTCTCTCTCAAGTGAGTGTGTGTGTGGAATGAGGAACACACCTCCTCTATTTATACACTACACTGACATGTATTTTACACAGGTACACGTAGGCTCGTATTTAACCAATGGGTTAAATACCCCACTACAACTGACTGGGCCGACCCCTCTAGGGTGGTCTAATAACCCTTTGACCCACATAACACATACAGGGCCGACCCCCACTAGGGAAGTCTAATAACCCAAGTTACCACATTCCTACGGAGGAATAAACATCTCCGGATATACAATAAGATCTTCACGGAGGAATGAAACATCTCCGGAATAATAAAGTACAAATATAATATTCTTTGAAGTTATAATATCTCAACACTCCCCCTTAACGAGAAGGATATTATAACAGCATCTACACGAGCAAGGAGTCATCAACATCATACATGATACATCTATAAATCATTGGAAGCTTTCTCAACATCATCAGTAACTCAAGCAGTTACTGGAACATCAACCTCTTCAGTACTGAGTCTTTATCTTCTGCAGCACTCGAACAACTACAGCAACATCAACATCTAGATCCTCATGATCATCAGCATCATCATCTCACGATCATCAGCATCATCATCACACGATCATCAGCATCGTCATCAGCATCATCATCACATGATCATCAGCATCGTCATCACACGATCATCAACATCGTCATCACATGATCATCAGCATCGTCATCACATGATCATCAGCATCGTCATCACACGATCATCAGCATCGTCATCACACGATCATCAACATCGTCATCACACGATCAGCAGCATCGTCATCTAGATCATCACGATCAGCAGCATCGTCATCTAGATCATCACGATCAGCAGCATCGTCATCTGGATCATCACGATCAACAGCATCGTCATCTAGATCATCACGATCAACAACATCATCAATACAAGTATAAATATCATTAATACAAGTATCCTCATCAATACAAGTATACACATCATCAATACAAGTATCCTCATCAATACAAGTATACACATCATCAATACAAGTATCCTCATCAATACAAGTATACATATCATCAATACAAGTATCCTCATCAATACAAGTATACATATCATCAATATAAGTATCCTCATCAATACAAGTATACACAATAGCAGCATACCCTGCAACACACAAGATCCAATTACGGGATGATCAATCCCTCTCACTTTAGCACATAGGTCCAAGGATGATACAATCCTGATCCGCTTACAGGATGATCAGTCCCTCTCGGTTTAAGACAACTCTCATGTCTATGGATGATGCAATCCAGATCAACTTACAGGATGATCAATCCTTATCACTTTAAGACACCTCACCATGTCTAGGGACGAGGCAATCCCAATCTATTTACAGGATGATTAGTCCTTATCACTTTAAGACATCTCACCATGTTTAGGGATGAGGCAATCCCAATCTATTTACAGGATGATTAGTCCTTATCACTTTAAGACATCTCACCATGTCTAGGGACGAGGCAATCCCAATCTATTTACAGGATGATTAGTCCACTCAATCTCATTTAGGACTATCCTTCCTTTCGGAATTACTGGATTTACTGTCCAAGGATGATTTAATCTATTCAATTCATTTAGGACTATCCTTCCTTTCGGAATTACTGGATTTACTGTCCAAGGATGATTTAATCCACTCAATTCATTTAGGACTATCCTTCCTTTCGGAATTACTGGATTTACTGTCCAAGGATGATTTAATCCACTCAATTCATTTAGGACTATCCTTCCTTTCGAAATTACTGGATTTACTGTCCAAGGATGATTTAATCCACTCAATTCATTTAGGACTATCCTTCCTTTCGGAATTACTGGATTTACTGTCCAAGGATGATTTAATCCATTCAATTCATTTAGGACTATCCTTCCTTTCGGAATTACTGGATTTACTGTCCAAGTATGATTTAATCCACTCAATTCATTTAGGACTATCCTTCCTTTCGGAATTACTGGATTTACTGTCCAAGGATGATTTAATCCACTCAATTCATTTAGGACTATCCTTCCTTTCGGAATTACTGGATTTACTGTCCAAGGATGATTTAATCCACTCAATTCATTTAGGACTATCCTTCCTTTCGGAATTACTGGATTTACTGTCCAAGGATGATTTAATCCATTCAATTCATTTAGGACTATCCTTCCTTTTGGAATTACTGGATTTACTGTCCAAGGATGATTTAATCCACTCAATTCATTTAGGACTATCCTTCCTTTCGGAATTACTGGATTTACTGTCCAAGGATGATTTAATCCACAACCGTACATTTAGGAACACGTCCAAGGATGACTCAATCCTCAACCGTACATTTAGGACCACGTCCAAGGATGACTCAATCCTCAACCGTACATTTAGGACCACGTCCAAGGATGACTTAATCCTCCACCGTACATTTAGGACCTACGTCCAAGGATGACTTAATCCTCCACCGTACATTTAGGACCTACGTCCAAGGATGACTTAATCCTCAACCGTACATTTAGGACCTACGTCCAAGGATGACTCAATCCTCAATCGTCCACCAAGGACTTCATTCTCGAAGACATACATCTACAGCTCTCTTTAGGACTGAAGTCCAGGGATGATCCAATCCCCTCAAGTCCACCAAGGACTTCATTCTCGAAGACATACGTCTACGGCTCTCTTTAGGACTGAAGTCTAGGGATGATCCAATCCCCTCAAGTCCACCAAGGACTTCATTCTCGAAGACATACATCTACGGCTCTCTTGAGGATGATGAAATCCTATCATGTCCACCAAGGACTTCATTCTCGAAGACATACGTCTACGGCTCTCTTTAGGACTGAAGTCCAGGGATGATCCAATCCCCTCAAGTCCACCAAGGACTTCATTCTCGAAGACATACGTCTACGGATCTCTTTAGGACTGAAGTCCAGGGATGATCCAATCCCCTCAAGTCCACCAAGGACTTCATTCTCGAAGACATACGTCTACGGCTCTCTTGAGGATGATGCAATCCTATCATGTCCACCAAGGACTTCATTCTCGAAGACATACGTCTACGGCTCTCTTTAGAACATATGTTCAAGGATGATGCAATCCCCTTGTCACCTTAGACCCTATCTAAGGACCATCCACCAACCTCTATGTCGGCATCACTAATATAGGTATTCTCATCATCGACCTCACTGTTGATGCAGGCAATCTCTTCATGAGTTATCACATCACTCCCCCTTTCGAGGAGGGTCCTTCTGAACTATATTAAGCTTGTCTCAGAAAACTTTATTTGAGGTAGAGGTTTGGTTAGTATATCGGGTTGGTAGAAGTTTGGTTAGTACATTGGTAACTTGTTACAAATTCAAACTTTTGGTTCCTTTCTGCACCATATCTTGGAACACTAGATTCTCTGCCATCTTGATACAACTCTGTTTGTCACATAGGATCATAGTTGGGTCTATCTCTAAGTCAAACAATCCTGAAGCCATATTCAATCTTGTAGCAAAGGTTGAGATCCACATCACCCATGATGATCATTAAGCTCATCAATTGATTATCGATCCTGGGTACCCATACAGAACCTGATTCACACTTCTTCTTTAATTACACCATTAAGAGAATGGTCTTATCTAACCACTTGGAGCAAACATCTCATGACGATTCTCTTCCTCTTTCTAAGAGAATCTTCTAGCCACAAGTCTTCTATAGTGTGTTTGATTTGTAAATCCTTTTGTTGAACATTCATCACTTGTTCAGTGTTCATCATTCATCATAATCTTTCCTACAAATCAAAATTAAGTACATGATTAGTAATACTTCATAATCATCAAATCATATTGACATGATAACCTATTATGCATACATATATCATTTACATAGTTATGCAACTATTTTGACCAATACTTTGGCACAACACTTTCCCATATCCTGTATGCATATAGTGGCTATCTAGATGCCTTCCATCTCTACCATAACATACTATCGAGAGTGTGCACAGCTCTCAGCATGTCAACAAAGAGGTTTCATTCTAGACAAGCAACAATGGAATGTTTGTCCAACTTACCAATCATATGCATATTAGTAGTATACTGTTCAATGCTTTATGAATGCTTACACTCAGCCTAATATATTCTAGGAATACAAATATGCATACAAACAATATCATTTACTATTTCTAATAACAACTCAAATACTTATCTTTTATGTTTGTGTGGTTGCCTCCTGCTTGATCTTCTGTATGTCTTCTGAACTTCTATTCATTCTGTACCACTGTGCATGCTCAAGTGTGCACTAGTGTCATCCTCATGATCTCATACACAAGCATACATTCATTAGTATATTCTCAATATTATCAAAACATTCTAATTCTAAATAATCTTGAATATATATAGTCATGATCATTAGTATTTAGAGTTTCAAGGAAGTCTATGCATATTCTTGTTTGATCATAGTACTCTTCAGGTTAATTAAATCATCATAGTATGCATAAACCCTTGATTACTAACTTTATGAAAAGGCATAACCAATCATACCAAGTATACTTATATAATGGATCCTAACACAAGGTAAGATTCTAACTTGACATAGGAAAGCATACCTGGATTAGTATACCTGCTTAGTTATGTACAACATACCTAAACAATCTCTTCAATGATTTAAAGATCCTGAGCTAGAACCTGCATGTCTCATAGGTTAAGCATAATATAACAAAGTCATACATACCTTGTAAGTAGAACAAAGATTATGGATGAGTCTTTGTCTTCATGTTGTCATGGTCATGGAACTTGATTTGTCTTTTGTGATGTACCTGTATCTTGTTAGCAGACAACATCAGCCTCACACAACACCATAATGCATTAGTACAATCATATAGCCCTAATCAATGAATGTCTTCGATCATTCACATGCATTCATACTATTACTAGGGTGATAAGACAATTCTAACATTAATCAAGATTGTACTAATAAATAATATGAAGACAAACACATCATGAACTTAATCAAGAATCAGATTTCAAGACATACCTGAACCTCCTTGAGTCATACCTGTCGAGACTTCTTGTAGTCTTCTTATGTAAGGCCTTAGCCTCAACTCCCCCTGAAACTTGATCTGGAGCTTGATTAGGGTTTGCTAGAGAAACCCTAAAAATTCAATCTTTGACTTTCACACTTCTGAATGGATGGAAGAATGTGTCTTGCTGAGCTGATCAACCTAGCATACTTCAATTTTGAAATCTCCAAAATTTTACCCCTCAAAATTGCCTTCGAAACTTCTGGATCTTCTAGACAGGAACCCGAACTAGGGTTTGATGAAGCCCACACTTCTGTCCAATCAAAAGGTTCAATCCAAGGCTCTAAAATCTTATTTTTCTGAGGAGCTTCCAGCCGTGGTTACAGACTTCAAAAATTCCTACTTTTGCTGAAGCCCTAATTTTCCATCTTTCCGATCAAAATCCCGAGCTAGGGTTTGATCAAGCCCGGTCTTCTACCCAACCAAAAAATTCGATCTTGGTCTCTAAATTTCAATTTTTCTGAGTAGCATTCAGCCGTGGATTCCGATTCCAAAAATTCTAACTTTCTCTGAAACCCTAAATTCCGGAAGCCATGAATAAAGGTGCTCCAAAAATAATTCTGTTTTGATAGAAATATGTACCTGATTGTTTCTACTATAACTCCAAAAATTTTCCTCCACAGGGTCTGAAAACTTTTTCTGCAGTTGCCTGACCTGTCATCTTTCCATCCTGACAAGTCTGACCTCAATTGGATTTTCTGAGAGAGAGTTATGCCAAGTGTCGCAACGTGACCTGTTTATGGGATAAAACAGGAGAGCGAACTTGTACGGCGTGCCACGTGTCACTGTTTGAACTTAGGCTTCTAAAAACTTTTTTTGAGATAGCTCGCCCTGTTATCTTTCCATCTTGACAGGTCTGACCTCAATTGGACTTTCTGAGAGAGAGTTATGCCAAGTGTCGCAACGTGACCTGTTTATGGGATAAAACAGGAGAGCGAACTTGTACGGCATGCCACATGTCACTATTTGAACTTCGGCTTCTAAAAACTTTTCTTGAGATAGCTCGCCCTGTTATCTTTCCATCCTGATAGGTCTAACCTCAATTGGACTCTCTGAGAGAGATTTATGCCAAGTGTCGCAACGTGACCTGTTTATGGGATAAACCAGGAGAGCGAACTTGTACGGCGTTCCACGTGTCACTGGTTCACCTTCGGCCTCTGAAAAAGTTTTCTGAGATAGTACAGTCTGTGTACTACCTGTCACGTTTTATGAAATTTGATTTGGAGCTTCCTAGCCCAAGTTATGACCTTTTTTCCAAGGTCACCTGATTTTGACTGAGATCTGGAAGAGGCAGAAACCCTAACTTGTACTGATCATAACTCATAAAGTACAACGAATCTGAGGGTTCTGTTTGGACACAAGGTACCTGGGGATGTTATATTCGACCTGTAAACTTTTTAGACCCTGACCCTTTGCAGAAATGGATTTATAGCGAAAGTTCCACGATGACTGGTTTTTGCTATGTAAAACCCTAACCTTCAAAATGTCGTAAGTAAAGCAAGTGTCGTAAGTGCCATACCTTGTCTTCCTTCAGGTTATCTCTGATTCCATGTTAAGATTTAATATGCTAAGACAGAAAATAGCAGCATTACATTCCATTTCACAATAATAGCATATACAGGATCACTGAAGAAACAACAAGCATAGCATAAACACAAGAGACACAGATTTATCCTGGGAAACCCTCATGGGGTAGAAAACCCAGTAAAGCTTCCTCAATATAGATGACCAGAAATATACAAAGATGCAAACCAAAGACATGATCTCCTCCTCCACCATAGCAGACCTCTCCTCCACAAGTGTGCCTCTCTCTCAAGTGAGTGTGTGTGTGGAATGAGGAACACACCTCCTCTATTTATACACTACACTGACATGTATTTTACACAGGTACACGTAGGCTCGTATTTAACCAATGGGTTAAATACCCCACTACAACTGACTGGGCCGACCCCTCTAGGGTGGTCTAATAACCCTTTGACCCACATAACACATACAGGGCCGATCCCCACTAGGGAAGTCTAATAACCCAAGTTACCACATTCCGACGGAGGAATAAACATCTCCGGATATACAATAAGATCTTCACGGAGGAATGAAACATCTCCGGAATAATAAAGTACAAATATAATATTCTTTGAAGTTATAATATCTCAACAAGAGGAAGTGTATGTGTAGCAGCCACTTGGTTTTGAAACACATGACAGGGAGTCATATGTGTGCAGGTTGAAGAAATCCTTGTATGGCCTGAAACAGGCACCCAGGACCTGGTATGGTAGGATAGACAGCTTCCTATCTAGTTTGGGCTTTACCAAGAGTGAAGCGAATTCCAACCTTTACTACAAGGTTGAGGAAGGAAATCCAGTGATACTACTATTGTATGTGGATGACTTGTTTGTTACAGGTGAGGATAGATTGATTGTCGATACGAAGAGGAAGCTTTCTTCTGGGTTCGGGATGATGGACTGCAAGGCCATGGCCACACCTATGGCATCGAAACTGAAGCTTCTGTGTGATGCTTCATCTGAGCCGGTTGATGCCATGATGTATCGTCAGATGATTGGGTCCTTGATGTACCTGACGAATACATGACCAGACATCTGCTTTGCGGTGAGCACCTTGAGCCAGTATTTGACAGATCCGAGACATGTTCACCTTATAGCTGCAACGCATATTCAGAGGTACCTAAAGGGTAGAGTTGACTATGGGCTCAAGTATGAGGTGAATCAAAAGTTTAAACTGGAGGGTTATGTTGATTCGGATTGGTCAGGTAGTGCCATTGATCGGAAGAGCACTTCGGGGTGCTGCTTCAGTATGGGATCCAGTATGATCTCTTGGTTTAGCAGGAAGCAGTCCTGTGTGGCACTGAGTACAGTTGAAGCAGAGTATGTCACAGCTTGTTCGGCTATTTGTGAGGAAGTATGGCTGAGGAAGCTACTGTCTGAGTTATTTGATCTCCCGTTGGATGCTACTGGTATATTTTGTGACAACCATAGTTGTGTGAAGTTGTATGAGAACCCCGTGTTCCATGACAGGTCGAAGCACATCAAGATCAAATATCACTATATCAGGGATATGGTGTAAAGAGGAGTAGTGAATCTCCTGTATGTTGCGACGGATGAGCAGATAGCTGATGTGTTGACCAAGCTGTTGGCTAGAGTGAAGTTTGAGTACTTCAGAGAGAGGCTTGGTGTACTTCAGATCGAGATTCCTTCCAAGGGGAAATGATGCGTCCGGAGACACAGATGCACATGAGCCATTCTCACATGGTGGTAGGTGTGTCCTCCCATGGTGTATATATAAGGGCTGGGGCCATTCCGACATGGTTGAAGTGTGTCTTCCCATGGTCGTTGATGTAAGAGTTGTTCCATTCGAGCATGGTTGAAGTGTGTCTTCCCATGGATGTGATATAAGTGCTATGCCATTCGAGCATGGTTAAAGTGTGTCTTCCCATGGCTGCGATATAAGTGTTGTGCCATTCGAGCATGGTTGAAGTGTGTCTTCCCATGGCTACGATATAAGTGTTATGCCATTCGAGCATGGTTGAAGTGTGTCTTCCCATGGCTACGATATAAGTGTTGTGCCATTCGAGCATGGTTGAAGTGTGTCTTCCCATGGCTACAATATAAGTGTTGTGCCATTCTAGCATGGTTGAAGTTTGTCTTCCCATGGCATAGATATAAGTGCTGAGCCTTTCACGGATGGTTGAAGTGTGTCTTCCCATGCCAGTGAGTGTAAGTGTTGTGTGATGTGCATCTGGGTTGTGCTCCGTGGACAATGAGGTGATTTGAAGACGGTGAGGTGACAGTATGGTACACAAGTTTTGCAAAGGCATATAATCAGTCCTGAGATGCTCTTGCAAGTTTTGCAGAGGCAGTGTAATCAGTCCTGGGAGATCTTGCAGGTTTTGTAGAGGCAGTTCAATCAGTCCTGAGGTGTACCTACTTGATGGCTTGCTCTCTGGGATGACATGATCAGTATGATCATGAGTATCTGGATGATACTCCGTGGCCATGGACAGGTTGTGCAGTTGCATGTAAAATATTCTGGGAGATCCGATAGGTTGAGCTGTGTGCTCGTAATCAGTCCTAGGATGCTCTTTCGAGGTTTTTCCATGACCACATGTAATATTTCCCTAGGAGATCCGATAGGTTGAGCTGTGTGCTCGTAATCAATCCTGGGATGCTCTTTCGAGTTTTTGTGGAGGTCACATATAATATTTCCCTAGGAGATCTGATAGCTTGAGCAGTGAGCTCGTAAAAGTCCCGGGATGCTCTTTCGAGGTTTTGTTGACGCACGTAATAAGTCCTGAGGATTCCACAGTATGGCCAATGATGATGAAGACCTACAGGTGGTGAGCCTACATCCATCATGAAAAAGGGCTAGCTCTGTAGAACTTCCTATGATGAGAAGAATCATGAGATAGCACCAGTGATCGATATGACGAGTACAGAAGCAGTGACGATGATGCTCCGTGATCCAGCGATGATGATCCAGCTCCAGAATTGAAGACTTGTGCATATATGTATTGATGACTTGTGTCAAGAGAATACCTTTCTAGTTAAGAGGGAGTGTTGATGTATTTGTAACTTCGGAAGATATTCACTTGTATATTGTATGTATTACATTTGTACTTTATTGTATCCCCAACGGAGATGTATTATTCCTCCGATTGGAAGTGTCATCATGTGTACTTGCAAGTGTCGCAAGTTTAATTGTAAGTGTCGTAACTTATACTTGATGGGTTATTAGACCACCTTGTTGGGGTCGGCCCTGTATGAGACATGTGGGTCAAAGGGTTATTAGACCACCCTATTGGGGGTCGGCCCAGTTAGCATTATGTTATGTGGTTAAGTTAGGGCCGACCTAGTTGAGTAAAGGTCAAGTGAAAGTTAGTGTATAAATAGAGAGTGTGTCTCTCTCATTTTACACATTCTGTTGTTCACTCACTTCGCATTAGTGAGAGAAGAGGAGGATGCGCACAAGTGGAGGAGGAGCATGCTGCTATAGATATCTATCTCTTGGGTTTGATCATGGTGATCATTGTATTGATGCTTATTCTATCTCTGAGGAAGTTGTGGGGTTTTTCACCTTCTTGGTTTTCCCCGGTGAAATGTTTTGTGTATCTTGTCTCTTGTCTCTTATGGTTGATATGCTATACATGTTGTTCTTTCAGTTAAGATCCTAGATCAGAATGTATTAAGTTCTGAAAAACTAACAAATGTGTGCCAACAAAATTCTAGTTAAAATGAAAACCCACTTAATGTTTTCAAACCTCGCACCAATTATAATCAAAACACATAGTATGTGGCATATTATGACTTTAAACACCATGCAAAAAAAATATGGTTTAATAATCCACACATCATATGTATAAAATGCACATACATTGTCGAACCTTGGCTCTCGACACTAAATCTTGAATACTCGAGCATAGAGAAGTTGGGATTCAACCTTTAGAAACTCGGTCTATGGAGCTTTGTAGTGGCCCATGTGACCACAGTCAACATTGGCATTCAAACCCATCCAAGACCTCAATGTTTTGCATTGTTCCATTTGACATGGTGCTTCAACTGGCCAAGCCCTAGGTGCCATGGTGCTTTAACTGAATGGTGCCAATACAATGAGAAATTTGTGCTAGTAAGACTCATCTCTAGTATTTTGAACTTTAAATTGGTAAAAAAATACCCTTTCTCATCAAGGATAATTTTAGGGGCGAAATTTAGCCCATGGGCGATTTTTCCATGTTTTTTTCCAAAAACAATTCGCCAATTTGCATTTTTTGAAGGCCCATTTCGCCCAATTTTGATGGGGTAAACGTTTTTCACTCTAAAAATCGCCAATTTATTATATAAACTATATAAAATCCTTAGAAATTGAAATAATTTTAGAAAAATATCGTCAAATATTTTATAGTTGACATTTTAAGAATTGGTAAGATTCGCCAAGGTTTATACACTTTTAAATAAGTATGGGTCCTTCAAATTATCCCCGTTTCTCATTGCAATTTGGTCAATAGAAGAAGTCGTGTTGTGCTAATAAGACTCATCTTCACTATTTTCGAATTTATTTTTCTAAAAGGATCTATTATTTTCATTGGAATGGGTTGATACACCAAGACATGTGCTAATAAGACTCATCTTCACTACTTCAACACTTTTCTTTTAAATAAAAAGTTCCCCATTTTTCATTGAAATAGCATAAATATCCTAAGACAAATTTTTCTACTGAGACTCATCTTCATTATTATTCGACCATTTTTGAGAAAAAAATCCTTATTTTCATTGGAATGGGGTCAATACTAAAAGAAGTCTTATGCTAGTAAAACTCATCTCACATAGTTTCAATTATTTTGGATTGAAGTTCCCAATTTTTTATTGGAATGGGGTCAATACCTTGAGACATGCTAGTAAGATTCATCTCATTATTTTCAACACTCTTTTGGGGATTAAATTCCCTTCTTCTCATTGAATGGGGTCAATATTCCAAGACATGTTGTGCTACTAAGACCCGACACTATTATTTTCAACATTTATTTATAAAAAAATCCCCATTTTTATTGGATTGGATTAATACCCCAGGCTCATCTCCATTGGTTTTGACATTTTTTTTATAACAATTCCCAATTTTTCGTTGGAATAGGCCAATACCTTGAGATAACTTGTGTTAGTAAGACTCGTATTTTTTATTTTTATTTTATTTTGATAAAAAGTACCCATTTTCATGAGAATAGGTAAATACCCCAGATTAGTCCCTGAGTGATACCTAAAACTACTTTTGATTAGCTAAGAGCTTGCCTTCCTTAGACATAAGCAAATAGGTTAATGACCCAAAACCTGGAGGCATATGGAAAGAGTGGAAGTCTATCCCCTTACAGACCACCAATAGGTTATTTCAAGTGGCATGGTTTTCCTTGAATAATGGTGATGAGTCAAGTTGCATTTGCAGATAACATGAAGTGATGGTTGTCTTCATTGCTAGTTATTTCAGTTGGTTGGTTTTCCTTGAATAATGGTGAGATATGATAGGTTTTTCCATCTTTGGAAAAAAAGGTCAATACCCCAAACAAAGTTGTGCTAATAAGACTGATCTCCATTGTTTTCAACCTTTTTTTTTATATAAACGATCCTCATTTTTTTATTGGAGTGGGTCAATACCCTCAAACATGTTGTGCTAGTAAGACTCATTTTCGATCTTTTCAACAATTTTTTGATAAAAAATATCATTTTTCATCGGAATAGTGTCAATACCATAAGACAAGTTGTGCTAGTGAGACTCATCTTCATTTTTTCCAGCTTTAAGTGCCCAAGGATACATGTCTTGTTAGTAAGGCTCATCTCAACTAGTTTCAATTTGTTTTTTGATAAAAAATCTCCATTTTCATTGGAATGGACCAACAGCCCAAGACAATTCATGCTAGTAAGAGTCATCTATGTTATTTTCAACCTTTTTTCATAAAAAAGCACCATTGTTCGTTGGAATAGTTCACTACTCTAATATTACAAGTTGTGCTAATACTAGACAATATCCTATTTTCAACCTTTTTTCCATATAAAAAATACCCATTTTTTATTGGCATGGGTCAAAACTCTAAGACATGTTGTGCTACTAAGACTTATCATTATTATTTGTAACATTTTTTAGATAAAAATTCCTCATTTTTCATTGGAATGGTGTTAATATGGTAAGAGAAGTTGAGCTTGTAATACTTATGTCTACGACTTTCAACTTTCTTTGGATAAAAATTCATGATTTTTTATTGGAATGGGGTCAATATAACAAGGAGGCACATGTGCTAGTAATACTCATCTCTTCTATTTTCAACACATTATTATAGCAATTCCCCATTTTCACTAGAATAGGTCAGTACTTTGAGGCAAATTGTGCTAACAAGACTCAACTTTTCTATTTTCTTCTTTTTGGGGGTTAAAATGTCCCCATTTTTCATTGGAATGGGGTCAATGTTGAGACACAAGTGGCTCTAGTAAGACTCACATCCAATATTTTCAACAAATTTTTGATAAAAAATTCTATTTTTCATTGGATTAGGTCAATACCACGAAACATGGTGTGCTAGTAAGACTCATCTCCACTATTTTCAACAATTTTTTGATAAAAGATTCCAACTTTTCATAGAAATGGTGTCACTACCATGAGAAATGTTTTCTTGTACAACTTGTTTATAATATTTTCAATTTTTTTGGATAAAATTCCCCTTTCTAATTGGGATTGGGTCAATAGTAGAAGACATTGTGGTAGTAAGACTCATCTTTATTATTTTTGAATTTATTTTGATAAAAAAAATTGCCATGTTTCATTGGAATAAGTCAATACACCAATACATGTGCTAGTAAGACTCATCTTTATTCTTTTAAGACTTATTTATATAAAATATCCCAATTTTTAATTGCAATGAGATCAATACCTTAAGACAAGTTGTGCGATAAGTTGAATCTTCATTATCATTCAATCATTTTTTTATAAGACATTCTCATTTTCATTAGAATGAGACTCATCAAGAGATGTGTTATGCATGCAAGGCTCATCTCCAGTATTTTCCACATTTTTTATAAAACTCCCCATTTTTAAATGGAATGGGTCAATACCTTGAAACACATGCTATTAAAACTCACCCTCGTTATTTTCAATACTTTTTTGATAAAATTCTCCACATTTCATTAGAATAGAGTAAAAAACCCCAAGATATGTTGTGCTAATAAAATTCATCTATGTTATTTTCAACCTATTTTTATAAAAACCCTCCCATTTTTATTGTAATGGATTAATACATCTAGTCATGTTATACTAGTAAGACCCATCTCTGATATTTTGGAACACTTTTTTAATAATCATTCTCCCTTTTTCTTTAGAATAGGTTAATAATTTCTTTAGAATAGGTTAATACATCTACACAAGTTGCACTAGTAAGACTTTTATATATATATATATATATATCGCAAACTAAAAAAACAATCGACTTACCTTCACTCTTGCGCTTTGTTATCAAAATACTTACTAGACCCGCATAGAGCAGACCACAGCGACCAGGGGAGATTGTGTCCTAGTTTAAGAGACATGGAGCAAATATTTTAACATGGGAAAGCTTACCTCGATTGCAAATCAGTTGGAAAGCGATTGATTGGAGTCTAGGGCAAGTAGGATTTAAACCCAATGGAAGAAAAGCAGCTTAATGTGGATTCTTGTTCGATACAACACTGAATGGATAGTGGACTGATTCAATATGATCAAGCCCATAACAACCCTAGGGATGTTTGATAGAATCATTAAAACCCGACTTGTTACTGCCTACCTACTAGAGAGATATAGCCGGAGATAGATAGATCCCGCCAAGTATGCCTTTGCAGCTGGACTTACTACCTTCAATGGAAATTAAGAACTCAGATCTCTTCATCATGCTCATTACAGTGGACAGAAGACAAGTTTATTTGCAGATTTGAAGAGATAGCAGATATTTTAAGTGTTACTGAGAGAATGGGCACACTTGATTGTGTGAATAGTGGAGTTTACCTTCTCATCTTCTTGTGTGTGGGTGCATGGACTATAAAAGGGAGGGTGAGTATCTATGTGGACTGAGGATCACCCTGACGAAGAGGCTGCTTCCATGTACAATTGAGATTTGAAAGGGGGGATCATTTCTAATTCACTTCGCTTGTATTGGTAGAAGAATGTTGAAAGGGCACACTACTCAAATCTGAAGAAGGAGAAAACGTACAATGTGGAGTTCCTAGTCATATCTTAGAGGGTGCACTTGTCAAGAAAGATTCAGTGTGTGAGGGCATGATTATCTTAGGAAGAGGGGGCGCACTCTTTGGGGGAGATATTTGGACACCATGAAAGGCTTCATGCTTTACTAGTTTCCTTAGTTTTCAGAGGGCACACCACTGGGTACAAGAACAGTCATATATATGAGATGCTATAGGGTAACTACAACAGTTTTTGGTTGTTCAAGAGGGATGTAGCACAAATAAATATACCATTTCACCTTCCACCAGCTACAGGACTATGTAGATCATTGGGAACCAGTTGAAGGAGTCCACTGCCATCATTTTCTAACTGTTCTACCCTCTTTGGTGCCATCATCAACAACACTTTGAATGTATAGAGAGAGACTGTCCATTCCCAACAAAGGGAAGCCAACTACTGTGAATATACCAGGTCAAAAAATTAATTAAAAATGAGTTTTTCATTGTTCCTTATTTATATTACAATAATGGTGTGCTTATTTTACTGTTGTTAACTTCCATGTATTAGGAGCCATTTTCTGTGTTAAATGCAAATAAAAAATGGTCTGATCCTCATGTCCATTGTTAATCATCATCAAGAATAAATTCTGAAAAATAATACCACAAAACAAACAACAAACTCGACCAATAGTTCAGGCATACACCAATAGGTATCCATTCAGTTAAGGCAGATCAAGCATGTATAAGTGTTTGATAAAAGTCTTGAATCATCCCACTCCATAGTTAACCAAAAAATTTAGATTAGAATTGGCTAAGAATCAGCAATTTAGATTAGAATTGGTTGGGAACAGCTCTATGAACTTCACAATGCTACCGAATATGGAATTTGACTGCTAGTCTATGTTGTTCATATCCAATGGATCACCACACTATTCCTTCACTTTAGAATGTCTTACCATACCATTGATTACTTGGATTTGCACCGAGTCTGCAACTAATCCATCAATTCACTTATACAAACTATATCAAAACATGAGTATACAAAATAGTTGTTTCAACCATGAACCGACACAATTTGCACATCTTAAATTCACCATGCATTCAAGATTGCATAACTCATAAATGATCACAAGCTGGGAAAATTTTCAATGTACACATACTGAGAACCCACTTTCATTATTGTTGAGTTGGAGTTTGGAAATTCAAGAAGGCAAGGTTGAGTCACTGTCAAGGTAAAAGGGGAAACCCACTCACCATTTTGCTAAGCTTTGTGTTTTTGCAATTCTGAGGACAGTATTGTACAATAAAAATATCCAAAACTATTGTAGTATTTTCCAAAGGGTAGTATTTTTTGTCATATGGAGGAGCACATTGGGTGTCTAATGTATTTATACAAATTTTGAATGTACTTTCTATTTGGAACAGGTATGAAAAATGTTTGCAAAGAACTCATGTCAATTTGAACCTGTTAGTTATTTTCCAACAAGTTCACCTTTTTATTTTTAATTTATTTTTTATTAGTAATTTTAGCATTCACTCAACTATATAGTTTGGGCCTTGATGGACCTGTAAATTTGGTTTATTGAAGACCAATATGGAGAAAGCTTTAGAGAGTAGTCCTTCCCTAGAACAAAAGCAATTAGCAAACACTTCAGAGAATGTAAAAGAGTCTTTCCCCAATAAATCAGCCAAGGCTTTAAAGAGTAATTTGTCTTTCCTGGAAAAGGAATCAGCAAAAACTTCAGAATGTGCAAAAGAGTCTTCCCAAAATAAATTGGCCAAGTCTCCATAGAGTAATCTGTCTTACCCGGGACAAAAGAAATTAGCAAAGCCTTCGGAAAATAATCAATCCTCTGTCTCCCTCCCTTTTCCTAGATTAAAATCTGCCAAACGAAATTCTCTATATGAAATAACCATTGCCGAAATGATTTCTAAGGATAGAGAACCCTCTAAAAGAAGTAATTTTGGAAGAGAGACATCCCAAAAGAAATCGGTGAACGCTTTAGAGAGTAATCCATCTTGCCCAGAACAAAGAGAACTATCAATGACTTCAGAGAATGCAGAACAATCTTCCCAACAGAAATCATCCAAAGCTTCAAATATTATTCTGGCATCCCAAGAACAAAAGGAATTAAAAAAAAATTCATAGATTTCATAACATTCTTCCCAATAGAAATTTCCCAAGTCTTCAGAATGTAATCTATCTTCCCCAGAAAAAAAATGAACTAGCAAACACTTCAGAGAATGCAAAACAATCTTCTGAAAATAAATTGGTAAAGGATTCAGAGACCAATCTGCATTTACCATGACTAAAGGAATCCTAGAACACCACAGAGAATGCAAAACAGGATTCCCAAAAGAAATCAGTGAAGGCTTTAGAGAGTAATATGTCCTTACCAGAACAAAAGGAATCGGCAAACACTTCAGAGAATTCAAAACAGTTTTATGAATGGAAATCGGTGAAGGCTTTAGAGACTAATTTGTCTTCACCAAAACTAAAGGAATCAACAAACACTTCAGAGAATGAAAAATAGTTTTCCCAAAAGAAATTGGTCACGGATTCAAAGAGGAATCTGTCTTTCCTAGAAGAAAAAGAATTAGCAAATTCTTTAGAGGATGTAAGACAGTCTTCGCAAAATAAATCGACCAAGGCTCTGGACTGTAATCTATATTTATTGGGACAAAAGGAATTAACAAAGACTTCAGAGAGTAATCTATCATCCCCCATTTCTTGTAAGATAAAATTAGCGAGAGGAAATTCTCAATGTGAAGTAACCATCCATGACATGATTTCAAAGGTCATAAAATCCCCTAAAATAAGTAAGTCCGGAAAGAGGTCTTTACAAGTTGAACTTAACATTCCTGTTGAGGCTTTAAAATGCAATAAATAGTTCTTGCCAAAGGTGAAATCAGTCGATCATACATCTCCAAATGAGCATGATAGTGTGTCCCAGGTTTCCAATGATGGTGGTTTCTCACAGGTTTTACTACAAATGAAGCCTAAAAAATGGAGATCCAATGTAGAAGTTGGCATTTCCTCGATTGTTTTAGATGCTATAAATAGTGGGTAGTTTGATGTGAAGCTAGGATGTGACAATGAATGGGGGAAGCGTTTGGATTTATGGGAACAAGTGTAAAAATAGATCTAGAACGAGACAAATAAGGAATGCACAGTCAAACAATAAACAGGTTTCTAAGAAGTTCATGAAAATGAGAAAATAAATTCTGAATACGAGAGAAATCCCATGCATAAAGGATAAAATTCATCTCGGTAAACGTGAGCAACACTTTGAGATATATCAGGAAATTTGGCAGAGGGAGCAGAGAACTGTCCCAACTAAAGAGAAGAGTGAAATGAAAAAATCTTCTCATGTTTTAGAGAATGTAACTCTAGAGATGAATGTGACAAAATGTTTGGAAGTAGTCCTGTTACCATCCATATGCATTGGAATACAATATGAACAACACAAGGAGATGGAATAATCCTCTCCAAGGGAAAACTGTGACAACTCGGAAGGAATAAAAAAGGTAGAAGATGAATGTGGGGAATTACAAGCCGAAGAGGACACTAAAATGAAAAAACCTTCTCCTATTTTAGAGAATGCAACTTTAGAGATGAATGTGTCAAAATATTTGGAAGTAGTCCCACTTCCATCAATATGCACTGGAACACAAGATGAATAGCTCAAGAAGATGGAAGATTCCCCTGCAAGGGAAAACTGTGACAGATCTGTAGGGACTAAACAGGTATGAGATAAATGTGAGGAACTACAAACTGAAGAGGAGATTGAAATGAAAAGGCTTCTCCTGTTTCATAGAATGCGAATTTATAGATGAGTGTGTCAAAATGTTTGGAAGTAGTCCCACTACCATCGATATGCACTAAAATAAAAGATGAATAGCACAAGCAGATGGAAGACTCACCTGCAAGGGAAAACGGTGACAACTCAGCAGGCATTAGACATGTACAAGATAAATGTGAGGAACTGCGCAATGAAACTTGGGCTATATGTATGGAAATATGGTAGGATTGTGAGGAAAAGTTTCAAGACATGCAGTCTAGGATAAATGAAATGTTGGATAAGCCTATTAGAGAATTTATTTTTTAATTCATGTGAGCCATAAACCTTCTAAACCTTTTGTGATAGATTTCAAACCCTGCAGTTTCCATTTATGGGATATGATATAATGCTACACTCCCTCTCAAAATAACTCTAAAACACCATACAAAATTATAATTACATAAAGCTCTTAGGTGTGAGTAACAACTAGCATGACCAAGACTTTGTGAAGAGAAATATAAAGTCTAGAATTTCAGGGAAGAGACTGAACAATAGGAAATGAAACTATAGTATCATGACTATAGGTGGTCCTGAGTGTAATTTTGCTAGCTATCTTAGTGACCACAAGTACATAGACAACACAACACCAGCTCCCTAAAATATTGAAGAAAACGTGTTATGCAATACTTTCCAACCATTTTTGGCATACATGCATTCCCAAAAGTCTTGTTTGATAGTCTCTTCTTTAACACAATGGGGGAGTTTTTCATCTATAAAACCATTCTTGGCTAATATGGATTTAGATGAAAGTCCTTGATAACCATCCATTTGACCACCCTAAGTTTGCAAACACAACCGAGTATGGTTACCTAGTGAAACTCACAAAGTTTGGCTACACTTTGACAAGCAACACAAAAGTCAATAGCATCACAAACTTGATCCCATTTAGTGTGGTCCTTACACCATCACAAAACAGATGAGTTCAAGCGCTTTCAAGTTGGACCTTCCACCTCAGCTTGACATCCATGATATGGTGAATGTCAGCGAACTCAAGCTATATGGGATCCCTCACTTGGAAGTATATGTTCCAGTCATAGATACAGAGGCCACATTCCAAATATCAGTGAGCTCAAGCTGTATGAGCCCTGACACTTGGAAGTATATGTTCATAGGTTTCCAAAATTGTTTCAACATTTCTGAAATGATATCCATGTCTTTCTACTTTCTCATCATGTGATTGTTCATTGGTCACCTTTCTTCTATTTATTAACCAGGCAATCTACTTTGCCTGACATAGCTAGTCCTGGGTAAACTTCTATGATGCAATTCTGTATCATGGTAATATGAAAGCCCTTTTTATAGAGTTTGTAAAAGGTACTTAATGATTTTGTTCAAGATATCTTTTTTCGTAGCACAACTAATCCCGAATCATATTCCTCAAATGTCTATAACTGCAGATGGTTGATATCTCAAATAATGAGATGGTGCTTGTTTTTTACTTATAGCAATGTAGGTGAATGTTGTGTGCGTTATGGACTGTATTTAAATTTTAAACCACATATTTGCTTTTGCAAGACAGTAGTTTAACCCCTTGGGTCATCCATTGCCAGGATATATTTATAAACATTCGCAATGCAAAATCTTTTGAAATGGAATTTCGACAGTGAAACATATCTTGGTCTTGACAAGATACTCCCATGTTTGTAGGAAGGCACCTCAATGACTGCAATAGGTTTCAATAAAAGAGACCAGAAGTAAGCATAGATTGCAAACAAATGAAGGTAGAGGATAGCATTAAATCCTTTTCACTGGATACTTGTATTATTCAATAAGAGAACCAATTGAAATATCCACAAAACATTTTCAGTTAATCATAAAGTGATGTTGCATTTGAATGCTTTAGCTGTTTTCTGGGATTCCTCATCCACAGAGAAAATTAATGTGCTAAACCAACAGCATAAGTAATATAGTTACATAATCCTTGTTTTGCTTCCTAGGAAATCCACCATTGACTTCCTAGCAACCCAACTTAAAAACTAGATTTCCCAAGCAATGATCCATACGAGTTGAGTAGCCTAAATTTTTGTTTTGGAACATCTGGAAATTTTGAACACTGAACAAGTTGCACTTTATCTGGTGTGTAATGGCCTCTATGCAGAGTTGTTTCTTTTTCTCATGCTTAGCTATGTCCTAGTGACTAATATTTCTTTCATCATTTATATTTGTGGGGCAGGTAGATGATGAGATAGGTCTTTCACCAGTCTTGCCCCCAAAGTAGAAAGACATTCCAAAAGAGGAGCTTGTAGAGACCACTCCCACTAAAGAAAAGACTTCACCATCTTCCAGTGCCACACCAACCACAGAAAAACCTCAAAAAGGAAAAAGAAAGTCTGGCAGTGATGATGTAAAGCCAAGTGGAGTTGGATCTACAAAGAAATTGAAAACAAAGGTAAGTGATTATCTTGCAATAATACATAACTCATTTGAGAATTGATAGATGTGTGTTTGCTATAACACATGTAACCTATTCTATTTAAACTTTGTTTGTGACAGGGATTATGATTCAAAGTCCACTGCACTATCCTTTTTGCTATAATACCTGATCTATTTGAGCTTTCTTTATTTTTGACAGGACTCAAAGTCCACTGCACCATCCACTATTAAAGAGGAAACTACACCATCGAAAAAAATTTCATCTTCTGCAAAGCAAACACCACCAACCTCTAACAAGCTTGTCGGTGCACAAGCAATAGGACTGGTGACAGACAAAGAAGTGCGAACTGCTTTACGACAAATGGCTTTAGTCACCACTCAGGAACTTGTAGCAAAATTTAAGGCCATACTTAAGACTTCAGATGTATGTATTACATATTTATCATATTTATGCCATTCGTCATCAAAATGTTTACTTTTAAATAAAGAAATGGTCGAAGACTTGAAGTCCCCTTTATTATGTCCTTACAGGCTCATGACACTGTTAGCTTCACTTTTGTAGCTTGGATTGTGTTCCAGCTACTACATCCTTCTTCTTTCAGTAGAATAAACAACACTGATAGTAACCTTCATTCAGCAGTTCCATACAGTGGTAATGAGGGTGTTGGCTTGGTTTTGCAACCAAGCTTTGTGCAATGGGAACCTATCAACAAGTGATAGCAGTTTCAAATATTGAAAGCAAAAAACAATTATAAATCTGAATCTAACATGTGCATATAACAATAAACTTGAAAAGATTTAAGAACAAGAACAAGAAACAAAATAGAAAATGACTTTTGTATTATAATACCTCAAATGGTGAGGATGTTGTGGTGTTGAGCAGCTCCAAGGGTGAGATACTCCAGGCTCCAATGGTCTCTTCTCCGAGATTGCTACAATGGTCAAGAACTCATGAGAGATTTTGACAGCATGAGGATAGGATGATGGATGGATGGAAAGTGAGCAGCCCCTACCACCTTTTTATAGTTTTTGGTGGTGGGGAATACCATTATGGTTTTGAGGAAACCAATGGTATTGACCAACATGGTTCAGGTACCTTTTCCCTCCTTTTTCCTTTTTTGAATATTTTTATTCCCCTTTTAATATTTTTGGGAATTCTGGACCCTTTTTGAGGGTTTTTTATGTTTTTTGAGGAAAAATATTCATTTTGAGGGGGTAAACGGGTGTATTATGGTCTTTTGGTGACCTTTTGATGGCTTTAGAGGCTCAAATGGTGGAAAAGTGGACAAATGGGTCATGTGAATAAGGAAATGAGCTAGTGAGCACTTTTTGGGTGTTAACAGATTGCCCTCTGATGTGTGAGGGCAGGAGCTCATCATATGGCCGATAGACATCATAGTTCTTTTGTCTTTTTCCTGGGGTTTGGGGAAGAGAAGAGACTGGTTGGAGACTGGATCAACAGCCCTTGGAAGCTGCAAAAACAAAAAATATTACATGTCCTCAATATGAATGAGGAATAATATCTAATAATGGACGAGGCGGGCATACCCATGATCGTATCAAGACATATACATAACAATTAGTCCCAAGAAGGGGGACCTAAATAAGACATAAAAAAATCTACTGGTACATCATAATGGTCCAAAGGGGACACTATTTTGGGATGTACTCATCATCATAACATGACTGATCTCAATAACTGATACACTGGAATAAAGCGACAACCATTCTGAATAAGGTCTCAGAAGGGTTGATGAACTACTGAAACTGAAGGTGTCCAATATCTGTAGGGACTCAATGACTGTGAGTCATCTCTGAGAATAAAACTGGGGTACATCAGAATACTATCGCCATGTGCAACCCGAATATCTATAGAAAAAATGTAACTGGTTTTTTCCATAGGTAGACTCTCAAATGTGGAAGAGTCAGGTGGTATCCGGGGTCTTCAACGAATAACTGAATGGACCAATACCATGTGCGAGTCTCAACGATGCGATCAAGGTGTTGAAGTCGAGCATGTGAGAAACAACCATTTGGAGAGGCACTGAGGACTCTTCTCGAAATGATTCGTAGGCACTCATTATAAATGGTGATGAGTCCAAGACACAGGGACCTCTAGGTCTATCCTCTAGAATAAATTTGGGTTTCGTCGACAGAGGGAGACCAGCAACTAACAAGGCAATGATGTTTCCTTGATAGGATCACGAGGTGTAGAATTGAAGTGTGGTAGTACTGATGGTAGGACTGACATACTTGTGGGGATGGGAAGTAACTGGGGTCACAGAGTGGGTAGACTCAAACTTCCTTTGTTCAGAGCATGATGACATGGTTGAGTTGGCAGCGTAGGGAACTGATTTGTAGGTGTGGGCATCATAGCTTTTAGGGACTGAAGGGTATGGATTGACTCTGGGGGGTCAAGCTGATGGGTTTTGTCAAGGGATTCTCAGGGTGACATACTGCAGAATACTCTGAACAAAGGCGACCAAAATGGGGAAGCTGCCATATGAGTAGACGTGATCTGTTGTGGCGCCAAGAAGCACCATTGGGTCATTCTTCGTAGTTTTAATGAGCTCCAAGAAGGGATAAAAGTGTGCTCTGAAATGGTATTGTCCTATGGGTTTTGTCACCCCAGGACTGTTTGTGCTCATGGGTGCTTTCATTTTTAAGGAGTCTAAAAACGATAAGAAGACTCTGCAGTGGTTGTGAGTACCATCCTGTGGGTTTTTACGAGCCCAGGATGGTGATTGCTCGTGGTCACTTTCATGTTTAGAGAGTCTGAAAGCGGTAAGTGAACTCCATTGGTTTTCTTTTTCGTAAGTTAGTCTCCAAGGCCCGAAAAGGGATAAAATGATGCAAATGGAGAACTCTTCTAGTCGATGTGACTAGAGTATTCCTTTTTCGTAATTAGTCTACAAGGTCCGGAAAAGGGGTAAAATTATACCAGGTAGATGCCCTTTCAGATACGTTTGGCGAGCATGAAAGGAAGCAAGGTTGCTCGACAATCTTTTCATTGTTTTAGGAGTCAGAAAAGAGCTTAACATAAACTCCCTAAGTGCCTTTTTCGTAAAAGGGATTGCTCGGACCGAAAAAGGGGTAAAACTATACCAAACAAAAAGAGATTGATGAGAGCGAGAAAAGGTCTCAAGCATCGCCATGAGTGCGGAATACTGAATACGGTGACATAAAGATTGTCAAAAAGGGGGAACGGTCAATGTGGCACACAAATTGAGGTGATGAGTGGCATTTATAAAAAATGCCCAAAAATTATGGGGTGAGAGCGAAAAATGATCTCAAGCATCATCACGAGCGCGGAAAACTTAATCTGACGATATCAAACTTGTCAAAAGCAAACGACGGTCGATGTGGCATGCAAATCGAGGCGACGAGGGGGCATGGGGAAAATGCTCGAAAAATATGGGCGTGAGAGCGAGAAATGGTCTCAAGCGTCATCGCGAGCGCGGAAAACTAAATCTGACGATATCAAACTTGTCAAAAATGGACGACGGTCGATGTGGCACACAAACCGAGGCGACGAGGGGGCATGGGTAAATTGCCCAAAAAATCTGGGCGTGAGAGCGAGAAATGGTCTCAAGTGTCATCACGAGCATGAAAAACTGAATCCGGCGATATAAGACTCGTCAAAAACTGAGAACGGCCGATGTGGCACGCAAACCGAGGCGACGAGGGGGCATGGGGAAAATGCCCAAAAAATATGGGTGTGAGAGCGACAAATGGTCTCAAGCGTCATCACGATCGCGAAAAACTAAATCCGCCGATATAAGACTGGTCAAAAACAGAGAACGACCGATGTGGCACGCAAACCAAGGCAACGAGGACGTGAAAAAATGGTCAAAAAATGGACCTGGTGAAAACAGGAAAAGGAAAGGACTATCATGAAGTTCTCACTGTGCTGATTCCAACGGTTTGAGGAACGGACGTCGTATGATACCGCAATGGTTGTTTGAAAAATGGTGAAATTTCTATAAATAGGGTGTGGGGCCCATATGACGTGTCATTGTTACGTGTGAGTTTGGTAGAGCAATCAGTGCTCTTTCTTGATTTTCAGGAGATTTGACCATTGGTTTTCAATTCTGCCAGTTTTAGGTAACCCTATTCGCCTTAGCCTTTTAGTTTATGTCTTTTTTGGTTAGCGGTGGGCCCCCGAAGGCTACGAAATTCCATGTTGGCCTTCCAACGTGGAATATCGCGGGTTTGGCGTCTTTTTCCGCAATGAACATCGCAGGTTCAGGGCTGACAGTCACGATGTTCATCGCGGTTGTCGGGCTAAAAGTCGCGATGTTCATCGCGACTATGGGGTTGATAGTCGTGATGTTCATCGCGACTGTGTGGTCAATACCCGCGATGTTCATTGCGGGTTCTTGGATGAAAGCCGCGATGATCATCGCATCTTTTGATGGAAAAGCCGTGATGGAATTTTTCGAAAAATTTTGTCCGGTTCTAAAAAAATTCTTTTTTTTTTGGCAGTATGTTCAAGAAACCATTGGTGTCATGGCGAGAGCGAGATGGAGGAGGATTTGATGATTCGGATTCAGACCGATCAGGGGTCCGGCAGGCTCTGGCTGTGAGTGGGCTCCTGAAGTTTGCTCAGATTCCATCGATGCGTTCAGTAGGACCATTGCTGAACAAATTGGTGAGTCTGTGGGTCACTGCAGAGGGTGCATTTATTGTTGGGGGTGAGAGGTTAGAGATCACCCTTACTGATGTATATTTTCTTACTGGGTTACCTCGCTTAGGGGAGGTGGGGGATCTTCTGCCGAGGATCCCGGTAGGTGTGGACATTGAGGATCTCCTGGAGACCTTCTGTGTTGCTGGGGCGATTGTGCAGAACAGCGCTTTGAGCTTGAGATCTTTGCGGGAGTGGGACATGCAGGCTGTTGGGGCTTGTGTTCTGCGGGTGTTGGGTGCCGCGGCGCCACATCGTTTGTCGGGGGGACAAACGATGATGGTGGATTCTGTACTGGAGGGGACCTACTATGCGTGGGGTCAGATGTTTTTGGCTGGTGTCTGGAGAGATCTGGACAAGGTCAGTCAGGAGGGGGGAGAGTTTTGCTATGCCTCCTTTTTGTGGTGTTTCTTCTTTGAGCGGGTACCGACTTTGCGGCCACGGGTGACGGTTCGAGATGGGTTGGTGAGCGAGTTGCGCATGGTGTGGTGGGGGCAGATGATGCCCCGCGGTGGTGGTGGTATCCGCGGGTTCTTTTCACAGGATATGTATGAGCAGTGGGAGCAGATCCCCCTGCTGATTGATGACTATCCATATGCCGGTATAGATTATCGAGGAGATCTGGAGATGCCTCGAGCCCAAGGACAGGCCTGGGGTTTAGATGGTATGTTTTTGTGTTTTGTTCTCTACTATATCATGTGTCTTAGATGTGTTTGTTATGATTATAGTTAGATATTTATATGATGGTTTACTTGCTTGATTGTGTAGATGTTGGTCCTGTACCACCGGCCGACCATGTGGTTCGTAGGGGACGGGCGATGGTGGTTATTCCACCTCCTGTAGCGGTACCGCCTCCTCATGCTCGAGGAGTTAGGGCTCGCGGTCGAGGAGCTGGGCCTCGAGATGATGCCGTGGAGGGTGTCCGAGAGACACTAGACATGATCCTGGCAGGATTTCCAGAGGATGGGTGGAGGGATCTAGATCGGGACATCGTCGAGCGTTGTTTCGATGCGCCTCGTGAGTGGCGCTCGATCTTGCTCAAAGCAGCATTGTTGGTGGCTGAGTGGAGGGATGGGGCTCAGCATGATTCGGTAGGGCCGGTGGAGGGGAGGATTCATTTGCGAGATGATCCATCGAGGCCAGCGGAGAGGAGAGTTTGGGATCGGCATGATCCGGCGGGGCCAGCGGAGGAGGCGCCAGAGGAGCCTGGAGACTATGATGATTAGATGATCTTGTATCTACCCCCAAATGCCAATGAGCATATGGGGAAGTACCTTTTTGCACGGATGATGTATTTTTGTATATTGGGTGTTGAGGGAACCTATGACATGTTCGACTATATTATGATGTATATATATATATATGATTTGGTATATAGTTGTATATGCACATGGATGCATTTATTGTCTTTTTACTTTCCCGTGGAGGCATGTTTGATTTTCTGTATGCCCGTGGAGGCACATGTTATGCACGTGGATGCATTTTTTTGTAATTTTTATATATGCCCGTGGAGGCACATGTTATGCACGTGGATGCATTTTTGTTTAAGCCCGTGGAGGTACATTTGTGTTTACTATATGGTTTGATTGGTGTGCCATTCAAGAATGTTGTTGGCCATATGGTCTGCTACACTGTTGAGATTCCTTGGGACATGTGTGAATGAAATGGATTCAAACTATCGAACCATTTGTTTAGTGCGCAAGAATTTTCTAGAAAGACAGGGATCGCGTACTTGGTAATCATTGTTGAGCTGGGAAACAAGGAGTTCTGAGTCCAAGAAAACGTTAAGGTAACGTACGCTCATTTGGAGAGCTGTGGCCAGGAGACCGGTCACGGCATAGTATTCAGCTTGGTTGTTGGTGGCGGCACCTACACACACTCCATCAATGTGAATCAACTCATGTGAAGGGGAATATATTACCCAAGCTGCGGATGCCAGATTGGGGGACCAACGGCTTGCACCATCAGCAAAACCGACGTAGCAGAGTGGAACAGGATCCATTTGTGGTCATGCAGAGAAAACAAATATTAAGGTTTTTTGAATTTTTTGTGAAAAACAAAATAAGACTATACAATAATGGACGGTGGTGTCCATCAGATTTGCTATGGGTAAAATTGCTTGAGGTACAACCTGTTGCATGGGTTGCGTAGGGGGTTTCCTTCTGAATCGGTCAGAATGTATGCCCCCTGTCCGAGGCAAGTGTGTATAATGTATGGGCCTTGCCACATGGACACAAACATTTTTTTTTTCTAGTTTTGTCATGAGCTTGATCATAGGCGAGGACAAGGTCCCCTTCAGTAAAATTTCTTGGGTGGACATGTTTGTCGTAACTCAGTTTGGATCGGTTCTTGGTTGCTTCCATGGTTTGAAGGGTTGTGTGCCGATCTTCATCGGCCTGCTCCAGGAGTAGTAAGCGTTGCTCAATTGGGGAAGTGTCCGGTAGGAGTTCAATGGCCATATGTAGGGCTGGAATATGGCACTCGATGGGGAGGATGGATTCGACACCGTGAACTAAATGGAAAGGGGTAAAAATGGTGGTGGTTTTGGTTGACGTGCAATATGCCCATAGTGTCGGGAAGAGCATGTGATGCCAATTTGATTTGTGTTTGTCCACAGTGCGCTGGAGGATGGTCTTCAAAATTTTGTTAATCGCTTCGACTTGGCCATTTCCTTGGGGGTAGTAGGAAGAGGAGAAATGGTGTTCAAATTTTAGTAAGGTTGATAATTCTCTCCAGACAGCATCTTCGAAGTGAGAGCCGTGGTCTGAGACGAGTTGCTTTGGCACTCCAAAACGAGTGATAACATGGTTGAGGAAAAAACGTGCTGCGGTGTCGGCCTTGCAATTGTAAGTTGGCATGGCTTCCGCCCACTTGGTGAAATAATCTACGGCCACAATAACGTTTTTATGACCGTCGGCTGACATGGGATTGCAATTGAGGGGATGAAGCGAGGCGGGTGGGGCTCTTGCCTTGGGGGAAAAAAGTTGGCAGTTTTGACAATGTTTGACTGTGGTGATACAATCAATAAATAATGAAGGCCAAAAGTAACCTGCATGGATGATCTTTTGGGCAGTGGCCATGCCGGAGAAGTGGCCTCCGCAGGCACCGCTATGGCAGTCATTAAGGACGTGTTCTGCCTCGTTATGAGATAGGCAGCGTCGTAAGATGGTATCGACTCCGTGTCGATAAAGTACATCGCCTAATAGGAGGTATTAGGGGGTGTGGTGTCATATACGACGGCTTCCGTCACGATCGATGTGGGATCAAAATTTTTGTGTGCGGAGGTAGATTAAGATGTCGTCGTACCATGGGTCATCAGAAGAAATGATGAAAATGTGATCGTCAATGAGATCCGTTTGGATAGCGAGTGATGATGAACAGGATGGGAGATCTATGATGAGTTGAGCGAGTGCTAGGGCCTTGGTGCTCTTTGGGGTTTTGAAAGTTAGGTCATATTCTTGCAGGATAATCACCCATTTAGCTACGCAGCCTTGAAGGAGTCGACGTGTCAAGAGGTAAACCATAGGATTGGAAATGGCTACAACTATGGTGTGGCTCAGGAGAATGTAATGTCGCAGTTTTTGTACCGAAAAGATGACGGGGAGGGCCATCTTTTCTTCATGTGGGTAGCGGAGGGGTGGGCCAGACAAGGTCTGGCTCACATAGTGGATGACATGCTCTTGGCGAGAAGTATCTTCTTGTACAAGAACTCCAGATACGGCATATTCAGATGCTGAAACATAGAGGGTGAAATCTTTTTTGAAATCTGGAGGAGAGATCAACGGAGCGTTTATGAGTGCTTTCTTTAAGTCGGTGAAAGTTGTCTATGCTTGTTGGTCCCATATGAAACGGGTATGCAGACGTAGTAGTCGTAGGAAACCATGGACCATTGTGGCATAGTCAGGGACAAAGCGGTGGAGGAATTTGGACCTCCCTTGAAGGCTTTGAAGTTGTCTTAATGTACGGGGTGACGATAATTCTACAATGGCTTGGACTTTCAAGGGGTCTACAGTGATGCCTTTTTCTGAGATAACGAACCCCAGCAGGTGACCTGATGTAATGCAAAAGACACACTTGAGAGGGTTGAAGTGGATGTTGTATTTTCGACAATGCAAGAAAACTTGTCGAAGGTCATCTAAATGGTCAGATCGCTTCTTGGATCGAGCGGTGAGGTCGTCCAGATAAACTTTTATGATCTTTTGTAGATCGTGGAAGCAATAAGTCATGGCACGTTGGAAAGTGGCTCCAGCATTCTTGAGACCAAAAGGCATGACGCGATAGGTGAAGGTGCCCCATGGGGTAGTGAAAGCTATCTTGTATTGATCTTCTTTACGGATTTTGATTTGGTTATATCCGTAGAAACCATCCATAAAAGAAAGGACCTCATGTCCCACACATTCATCGATTAGTTGGTCAATGAAAGGTGTGGGGAAGTTGTCTTTGGGACAAGTGAGGTTGAGGTCTCGGAAATCAATACAAACACATATGGTGCCCACTTTTTTGTTTACTGGCACTGAGTTTGAAACCTAGGTGGTGTAGGAAATAGGATATATGAATCCTGCTTTTTGGAGTTTTTCAATCTCAACTTTAACAGCTGGGAGCTTGGATGGGTGAATTGGTCGTTGTTTCTTTCGGACAGGAGGCACATTGGGCCAAGTGTCAATGTGATGTTCCACAATTTTGGGATCGAGGCTAGGCATCTCAGTGTAAGACCAGGCGAAGACATCACGAAACTCTTGGAAGAGTTTCTTATATGCCTGAGTTTCCGCTTGAGTGCATGATGCGCCTAGCAAGATGAGCTCAGGTTTTCCAAGTGTGGTGGAAATGTCGATTTGTATAATAGGGGAAATGTTGGACATGTTCCCTTCTTCGAAGGCATCTGGTGCTGGGATAGGGTGTTTGAACCAATCAACCTTAGTTTGTAGGAAATCTTTCGATTCGACTGATAGCTGGTTTTCTGCGGTGGATGTAGACGCCTCAGGGAGGAATTATGAGCGATGATGCATATCGTCCCAAGGGTAGTCCGGTGCAGTGAGTGTTTCTAGAATTTGCTCATCAATACGAAAGTAATCAGACCATAAATCAATGGGTTCTTGTTTGTATGTGGTTGAAATCATATAGATGGTATTGATTTCTTCCGAAGAAGATGATTTCGGAGGGTAGATCTCCTCGATGAGGGGAGGAGATATCTCTAAGTTGACATTGTTCATCTCGTACAAGCCTACTCTATAATATGGGAGATCAGGGAAGTGGTGTGAATAATGGCCATAAATGCCGCATATTGCACAAGGGTGGTTAGTGTGGAGAATTTTGTTGCGAGGGTGAGGAGGTGGCTCAAGTCTAACCACTGGAATTCCGGTGTCGTCATCCAACATATTCATGTGTTCTTGGAGTTCAGGTAATTGTGGGCATTGATGAGTGGCATGGCCTACGTCGTCACACAATGAGCACTTAGGGGGAATGTGAATAGTTGGGGGGTTTTTAGCTACCTTGGGGGTTGCTAGGGGGGTGCGAGTTATGAGTCCAATGCTATAAGTTGGTGGGCCTCTGCCCCCTGTGTTTCGTAACGGAGGTGGGGTGTTTTTGGATGTTGATGTCGTAGTCACTATTGGGGGTGGTTTGTTTTGCAGATGAGTGACCGGAGGGGGTGGGTGGTGGGTAGTAGGGATAGGTTGTACCAGTTGTAAAATAACAGTCGGAGTCAGCAGGGGGCTCGGAGCAAGTAAGTACCATACAGGTATCCCTAATGTTAAGCCAGGAAGGTTGAGTGTAGCCATTACTAACGAACTGACAACTCCGGAAAATGGGAACAAGAACGAGATAGTATGAATTGGCGTTGTGCCAATATGAGTAGGCACTGTGGGTGTTTGTGGTAGTGACGAAGGCTGCTGTGTGGTGTACGACAGGCTTCACAAATCCGATGTTTTTGTTATCGGTAAAGGTGGTGAGATCGATGGAAATGTGGAAGTCATAGGTGACTCGGTGTAGATTCCAAGACCAATTAACGACACAAATGATGTTGGTGCGGTTTGAATGGTTTGTTCAATCATTGGTAGCACATTTTGAGGAGTTGCGGGGGTGTTAGGATCATAATATGTGATTTGATCAATCTTGATAACGCGTCCTTCATGTGGGAACATCATGAGGCAAAAAACAGATGAAGCCACTGCTTTCATTTTGTACATATAGCTACGTCCAAGAAGGAGGTTGTATTCAAGCTGGGCATTGATCACTTCGATGTCGATAAGAACTAATTTGCCGCCTAGTTCTATGGGTACGTTCGCTAAGAGGCCTTGTGCTTGAGCTGAGCGTCCATCGTAAGCTCGTAATGCCATGGTGGATGGTTGTAAAGCGGGGGAGCCAAGCTTCTGCCACACAAGGGTGGACATAACGCAAGTGGAAGCTCCTTCATCGATGATGCATCGATGCACAACAAGGTTTCAAATGTTTACTGATACTTGGAAAGCCAAATTTGATGGCAATCAAGGTTTGGCTTGGTCTAGGTCGAAAGCCATCGTGTGTGTGTCGTCAGGTTCTACTCCTCCGATGGCGGATAGTAGTAGTTTTTGTTGTGTATGGCATGTTTTCAGTACCTCTAAAGCAGACATAGCAGTGGGGGATTGTGCTAGGTCTTCCACGACGTTATAATTGGATGATGCGCGAGCATTAGGATTGTTGTTAATCCTTCGCAAAGGGATGCAAGGGATTTTAGGTCCTCCATCCAATGGTTTATTTGGTATGCGTAGTGGTTGATTTGGTGGAAGGGAGGTGGATGCGTCAGTGGGAGGAGTTTCTGGGGGTGGGCCATACTGATTCCTGCGAGTTTGGAGGTTGATGTCATTGGATGACATCATTAATAAATGGTGTGTACCTGGATCCGCATGCTGATAATCAGTTGCAGCATAGGTGATTTGCTGCTGGGATGCAGCAGATCCTTGTGGGGGATCCATAGGGCGATTATTTACTACTCCCTGGTTTGGCAATGGATTTTGTAATATCATGGGTTGTGGTTGATTAAGTGGAGCTGGCTGTCCAGCGTGGCCCTAGCTTTGGGCATCGTCAGCCCAAAGTTTACGTGCTTTCTCTAAATGGGGGCAATTATGAGTGTAGTGTCCATAGACTCCACATATAGAACATGGATGGTTTGTTCTCAGGTTATTGTTTTTTGGCTTCTTGGGATGACGATCGGGATTCTGGTTGGGAGGAGAAGCATTGTTATTATTTGGAGGATTGGGAGGTGGTGGACCTTGATTATGTTGTTGGTTGTTTCCGCGGTTACGTCCTCTTCCACGGTTTTGTTGTCCACCCTGGTTGCGTTGGTTGTTTTGATGTTGGGGCTGATTGTGTTGTGTGTACACTTGCCCTTGAGTAGTGGGAGGATTTTGGGGTGCCGCAGGTGCGGGAGCAGGTTGCGGTGGATAAAAAGATGGTGGGGCTAGAGGTGGTCCAGTTGCGTGATAGGGTTGTTGGTAACCCTGAGCTATTGGAGGTGTTGGGTTAGCTGTTGTAGCTTGTTGTGGGTAATACATTGGTTGTGCCGGTAAATGAATTGGGTTCTGGGTGGCCGGTTTGTTATAGTATGTGGGTGGTACATATGTCAATGGTTCTTGCCCATAGCAATGTTGTGGACAAGAGGGTCCATGAGTGTGATGAGTCTAATTCGTTGGAGCGTACGAAGTTGTTGCTCCAGAATTAGATGTAGCCCTAGAGAGGTCTGGGGAATTTATGGTGCTCACCATGCTAAAAGGTTTAATTTGCGTCGTGAATTGGTCAATAATACCATCAACGGCATGTGATGCCCCCGGGGCATCACCGCATGAAGAATCGCCTCATGGGGCGTCTGGTATGATGGTGTAGAGATATCCTGACTAAGCATAAATCAGGTCGAATTGCTGAGCTTTTAAGATAGATTCTTCCTCTGACTGGGGTCGTTCAGAAGCTACATCTTTGGCTATGAGGGGTAAGAGTGATTTAAGAAACCATTCCAAAAATATATGGTCATCCAGTTTTATCTTACAAAGGCTACGACGCTTGCGCCACTCGTGGATATGGTCGGTGATGTGGGTAGCTATGTTTTGTCTGCAAGACAACAGTATTTCAAGTCCTGCATCATAGCGTACAGGTAGCTGAAAAAATTGAAGGAAAGTGGAGGCGAGATATGTAAATGTATGGTGGGTCCCATGTGGTTGTTCGATGTACCACTTGGCTGCAGAGCCAGTGAACGTTCGTTGCAACAGTCTCAGTCGAATGGAGTCATCCACTATGGAGTTAGATGAACACCATAGGTGAAATGACATTATGTGGTTTTGGGGATCCTCCCCAGGTTTTCCTTCAAACTTGGGGATGTCCGAGGGGACCTTTGTAGGCATGGGTGGCCATGTAGGGTTGTGCCTGATAGGATAGTTGGTTAGCCTGGCTATGTCTGGTAATTTCAGACTAGCCATGTAAGGTAAACTAACAGATGGGTGTGGCGTAGTGACTGGGACATAACTATTAATGGTGGCATTATGTAGTGGTCCAGTAGCCCCTAAGGGTATGCTAGGTATTGAAGGTATGTGTCCTCCAACCGTTGTAGTGTAGTATGGGCCAGCATTCCCAAGTGCAACATGGGTTACACCGGGGTTAGGAATAGTTCCAGGAACTCCTGGGATCTGGGTTGTGGTAATGAGAGGGGGCGTAATTCCTATGTTTGGCATACCCTTAATGGGAGGTAGTCCTGTGTTGGGCATACCTAAAGGTGGAGTGTCCCCTATATTAGGAATGCCTAGAGGGGTTGTTGTTACCATGGATGGCACAATAGTAGAAGGGTTTGTGGATGTATCTCCAATGGTACTAGTGAAAAGTGGGTCGTATTGTGATCCAGCCATGAGGTTGGTTGGTGATATTTCAGTAGGGTTTTCGGATTCAGCCTCAGAATCAAATGTGAAGTGAGGCGTGTCAGAATCGGATGACTGTGTGTTTGGCCGATGACGTGTTGAGTCAAGGGATAAGGCTCTACGTCGGTGATGTGTAGAGCCGAGTATTCTGAACTAAGGGGGTTCACCCTGAAGATGACGAGATCGTCTTAAATTCTCAATGGTGAGAAATATTTTTTAAAAATTTCAGTGTAAGGTGGTGATGTAAAAAACTCGAAACCCAAATGCAACAATGAGTGCAAAAGGGGAGTGAAAAAACAAAGGCTCTCAGGCCAACAATCAACCTCAAAAACCACTTATTATAGCAGCTGTGCTATAATAAGTGGAGGGATGCTACAAAATTGGTCAGAATACCAAAAGTCAAACAGTTTCTAGAAAAAAGGGGTGTTACTAGACCAAAGGTGGGTAATGTATCATGCAAACACCTAACTAGAAGTATTGTGAGTCAACAAATGATATCCTCTGCAAGGTGATGAAATCCAAGTCAGACAATATAGAGTGTTGAATCAACAGCTAGATATCCCCATACCGGGAGGGATACCGGGTAGACAATCCTAAAGAGTGGCAACTAGGATACCCCATTCATGACACATTCGGTTGGGTGAATCTGCAGTTTGGTTCTATCGTCGTTGTACACCCTCTTGGGTGTACACCGAGAACTTCGAAAGGTATCCTTCGGTTACTGAATGGATTGTGGTATTCCACTCGGACTTCCGGAACCAGTCTAGCTACTTCAACCCTCCTAAGGGAGAGGCCTTCCCGATAAATTCGTTGATAACCGTGTCAAAATTATAAGGAATTTTGGTACCGTAGAGGAAAACCACTATGTCTCAAATGTAATAATTGAGGGGTGTTATTGGAACACCTATCCCCTCAATTCTACCTAACTACAAAATTCTTTTAAGTGCTCCCCAAGTGGGGTTAAAAGTTTGTTGAGTTCAAGGTCAATTTTAAGGCTCAGTTTAAATTATGTGGCAGAGTGGGTGCAAGTGTGGTATTTAAACTGAAATTGATTTGCCTTTCTTGGGCGATTGATTACAAATGAAAGAAAAGACACTTCCAGTTTTGCAAAAAATAAAGGCGTTTTTGAAATGTAAATGCTTGAAAAAACTATTCAAAAATAATGGACCTTTGAAATAATTTGAAGGAAAGCAAATAACATAAATATTTCAAGAAATAAATGGATCTCTTAAAAGTTGCTTGGGCAAAGTATCGAGCAAATAAACAGTAAAACCTTGATCTAAATAAAATGCAAAAAACTCTCTCTTTCAATTACGGAAAATTTTTTAAAAAGACTTTTAATGGAGCATTCTAAATAGTAAAAGATTTAATGTGACTGTAAAAATGCAGAAAAATTAATGCTGTAAAATATGCTAAATGGGCAAAAAATACAGCAAAAATCATTTTCAAAAAATTGGCCGAATTAAAAAAAATTGCATCGCGGGTTTTGGGAAAACAACCGCGATGTGCAGCGTGGGTTTCGGCTGCGAAGCCGCGATGTGCAGTGCGGGTTTTGGTCACACAGTCGCGATGTGCAGCGCGGGTTTTGGTCACACAGTCGCGATGTACAATTTGGCAAATGGCCGCGAAGCCGCGATGTGCAGCATGTAAAATGGCCGCGAAGCCGCAGCGTGCCGCGCGAAAAAAAGCCGCGACGTCGCAATGAGCCGCGCGACTGTCGGGCAAAAAACCGTGAGGCGAAAGCCGAAAAATGGACGTCGAAAAACGAACCCAAAAATGGAAATTCCAGGCTGTTAATGGAAATAGAAGGGGCGAAGATCTAGAACAGTAATGGATCTGTTGTCTAGGATGGCATATCTATGAATAAAAATGATTAAAACTAAGAAAAACTAAGATCTAAAGCAAAAAACTGAGATCTAAGAATTCGAAGCCAGCGGAGTCGCCAAAAACTGTTGGCTTGGTTTTGCAACCAAGCTTTGTGCAATGGGCACCTATCAACAAGTGATAGCAGTTTCAAATATTGAAAGCAAAAAAAAATTATAAATCTGAATCTAACATGTGCATATAACAACAAACTTGAAAAGATTTAAGAACAAGAACAAGAAACAAAATAGAAAATGACTTTTGTATTATAATACCTCAAATGGTGAGGATGTTGTGGTGTTGAGCAGCTCCAAGGGTGAGATGCTCCAGGCTCCAATGGTCTCTTCTCCAAGATTGCTACAATGGTCAAGAACTCATGAGAGATTTTGACAGCATGAGGATAGGATGATGGATGGATGGAAAGTGAGGAGCCCCTACCACCTTTTTATAGTTTTTGGTGGTGGGGAATACCATTATGGTTTTGAGGAAACCAATGGTATTGACCAACATGATTTAGGTACCTTTTCCCTCCTTTTTCCTTTTTTTGAATATTTTTAATATTTTTATTCCCTTTTTAATATTTTTGGGAATTCTGGACCCTTTTTGAGGGTTTCTTATGTTTTTTGAGGAAAAATATTCATTTTGAGGGGGAAAAGGGGTGTATTACGGTCTTTTGGTGACCTTTTGATGGCTTTAGAGGCTCAAATGGTGGAAAAGTGGAAAAATGGGTCATGTGAATAAGGAAATGAGATAGTGAGCACTTTTTGGGTGTTAACAGAGGGCTCGAGTTAATTTATGGAGGGATATATAGGGGGTGTATGCATGCCCAAAGCATGCACCTACATACATGTGCCATCCTCAATTCATTTCCAGTTTAGATGTCTTTATTTTCATGAAAAACGTTTTATATTCGATATTTTGAGATGAAATCAGAATATACACCCAACTCTCTTTTTGTGGCCTAATAATAGTCAGTCTTGTGACTGACCCAACCAAATGTCTCTGTATTTCATATAACTACCTATAACGGACATGATATAGGCTCCTTATAGGCATAATCCAAGGAGTCTACTAGAACCAATTGCAGAACAAATATATTTCAACAATAGTAACCTGGGATCCTCTGCTAAATTCACACTTGGACATGAACCCTTCCTGCATTTGAAAATAATTTTTGGATAAACAATCAACACTGTTATTAAACTCTCTATAAACATGTGAGAAAGAGAGTTCTTCAAATCTTCCCTTTAATTCCAGCACCTAATTCATGACATGTTCTAGTACCAAGTTATCCAATCTGCATTTGTTATTTGTCCAATCCACTATCCGTTTGGAGTCTCCAAAGATTTGATGATTCTTCACACCTTTCTTAGAAGCTGTCTTCAGGGGGAGCCACATAGCAATCATCTCTGCCCTTATTATTAATGCCTCATCTGACAGCCAACTTTAAAATAAAATGATGTCTGATCAAGGAATAGCATAGCACTGGCCCCGTACATCCTAGGTCACCTCACCATGCCTCATCAAAGAAGCCCCAAGCTTCGCCATAATCAATTTTAGGTTCCTCAAGGACTCTTAATGGGTTAACCTTTGTTGATTTTTAGTTGCTCTCAAAAGCACATCTGATTTTATGAGCAACTTGATCTGTACTCAGCTTGACATATTGAAAAATCATATTATTACAGGATAACCAAATCTTACAAACCCAGGGCAAGGAAGAGCCCTGAAAACTTTTACAGTCTTGTCTGATACCCAAGAGAAAACATTCCACCAATGAACACAACATCAATCATCAATCATCAAAGTCTATGAGCAATTATTCCCTCCATTGGATATTTTTCTTGAGTTGGTTTGGGCTTTCCTGGTGTAATATGACGTTGCAATTTTGCAGCAGGCCCTGAATTTTCAATTATAGAGGAAAAAAGACCACGTTTTGTGTCTACTGTCCACAACTAGGCATCCACTAATTCTGCAAGAACAAGGGACCCCAAATGAGGTGCAACTGAAACTAATCATGTCCATACAAACACCGATATTTCCATTGCTTCAGATGTTGAAATATAAGTTGGACACAAACACTGTAAATGTAGTAGGTGCGAAAAGCTTTCCATCTTCATCTTTGAATCAGTGCCCTAAAATACCAACAAATGTGTTTTAGGCTATAATGTCAGTGCATCTTGGTCAGTTGATGGATACGTTAATGACAGGAGGCTGATCATGGGTTAAATTCACATCAAGAAGGATGGTTATATTTCTTTGCATGTCATCTGCAACTTGCCTATCATTTTGTTTCTACAGGATGCCAAGTGACAGTATTAGGGTGTAAGATGTAGTCTAAGGTTGCAGTATTTAGGAAGCCAAGTGGTATTATTGAGGTGTAAGATATAGTCTAAGAGCTCGATCGATCAAACAAAGAACTCATAAATCCCCCAAACAAAGTATGATGATAAAGCTTTTCTAATATCACACTTGTGACCAGTGCCAAAAGTCTGAGTGTGGGCATAGGTGTGTTTATTGCACATTCAAACTCTGCATTCCAAAGATGGCTTATAAGGTGCAAATTTCACTTAAGTCTCTGTGAATTCAACATTTCTTGGGGTGCAAATCCTTTAACTTGAGAATTTAGCATGCTTCTGCTCTGTGGGACTAACCTTGCTCAAGGTTTGGTATGTTAAGTGCCTTTTGGCTTTGTGGTTAGTTTACTTGTGAGGCTGATTTGTGTCATACTGGTGTGCTGTAGCCTGTATTTACTATTATATCCAACCCCAGTGGGGTTTTTCTTTGTGGTTAGTTTACTTGTGATATTGATGTGTGTCATACTAGTGTGTTGTATTTTATTATATCCAATCCCACTGTAGTAAGTTCCAAGTTCGTGAGTATTGTCAATATGTCACAATGATGTAAACTAACAATTTCACTAGGGTTATAAAGTTATAAACCACTCTACCACCAGTATTGAGGGGAATGTGTACTACTTAGAATCTTCCTTCCATGTGAAAGTACTTTTACATGGCAGGAGAAATATTGAAAAGTTCTATTCCGGTATCTGGATGCTTGTTTGACTATGTATGTTTACTTAAGTTATTGACAAGTTAGAAAAAATACATCCGACATCATCCATAAGTGGTATCAGAAGAGAGTATAAATGGACAGCAAAGCTGTTTAAATTTGATGGTAGCAGTGATTTAATTTATTTGTGGGTGTGTTTATTGCACATTCAAGCTCGCTGCATTCCAAAGATGACTTATAGGTGCAAACATGTACCAAAATATTTGTGAATTTAGAAGAAGAACTTGTGGTCAAGTCCTTGGCTTGAGATATTAGCACTTTCACTTTCTGTTATTACCATATCTGAAGCCTCAAGGTTCTGCAGATTATGTGCATGTTGGATTTTTGGTTAGTATACTTGTGAGACTTATGGGTTTGTACTGGTGTGATGTATTATCTGCAACCCTACTAGAGTGTGATCCCATTGTGTGAATATTGTTGATATACAACCCTACTGAAGTATGGTCTTATTGTGTGAGTATTGTCAATATACGACAATGTTGTATGCTACTCAATGTTATTAGGGTTATATACTATACCACTAGGATTTAGGGGAATGGGTACTAGTTAAAATATGTCAATGAAAATAATTTTTGGTGATAGGAAAAATGTTGGTACCTACAATTCCTGTCTCTGGATGCTCGTTTTTTACCATCAATATACCTCAGTGATTGATAAGTTACAGAAAAGGCATCCAAGAACCGATTTGACAGTGATAATTATTTACAAGTGGTATTGGAAGAGTATAAATTGACAATAATGTTGTAGCAATCCAATTTGTTGGTCTACGAGAAGATTGTTCATAGATTGGTTGAATCATTTGTCGAATTGTTTTTGTGCAGGTTGTTCATTTACTTGGGTTCTTTCTGTATGTGCTTCTAATATAATGTTCAAATTTGTGGTTTTGCTTTCAGGCATATTTATCATCAACTTGGGTAAGACTTGGGAAAAGCTGCAGATTGCTGCAAGAATAATTGTTGAAATAGATAACCCTCAGGATTTAATTGTACAATCTGCAAGGCCATATGGTCAGTGAGCAGTTCTGAAATTTGCTCAATTTACTGGAGCTCATGCAATTGCTGGCAGGCACACTCCTGGAACATTTACAAATCAGCTTCAGACATCATTTTCTGAGCCTCATATTTTGATTCTTACTAACCCAAGGACTGATCATCAGGTAATGGGTTAAGTAATTGGTGATTTGAATGATTTGACTTTTAAGTCTACATGTTGCTTCATATTTTAAACTTTTTAAAGCTTCTATTCTCACAACCATCATTTTATTTCCTATAAGAGAAGCATCCCTCAGTAATATTCCAACCATTTCCTTTTGTGACACTGATTCTCCAATGAAACATGTTGACATCGGTATTCCTTTGAATAACAAGGGAAAGCACAACATTGGTTGTCTATTTTGGATGTTGGCAAGGATGGTCTTACAGATGCAGGGAACAATTGCCCCAGGTCGTAAATGGGATGTTATGGTAAACTCAAGTCCAGGCCAATGAATATATCTCATTTATGGTTTACAGATCATTGTACATGAACAATTTTATGACAACTTGGTGCCTAAATTCATTTTTATTCTGTTTTTACAAGTATACTTGTTCTTTTCCAGGGAGCCAGAGGAAGCCAAGGAAAGAGAAGAAGAGGAGGTTGCTCAAGTTGAAGATGTTCCTACCTTTACCCTTGGAGCAGAGAAATGGCCTAAAGAGGTTGTTGATGCTCAGTGGGAATATGAGGCTCCTACAGCTCCTGGTATTGTGCCTGTAGTTTTTGGTGCTGATTGTATGGCTGCTCCCAGTTAGTTTCTTTTTGTTTTTCAATGTGATTGTTATAATTTTCCAAGCTTGTCAAATATTTTGGGGTTTTTAAATCTTTAAAAGCTGGTAGTTGATTTTCTTTTGAATTTTAAATTTATAAACTTGAATCCTTAAAATTTGTGTTCTCTGCGCTGCACTTCTTTAGAAGCTATTTTTTTCCCTTTATTTTTAGGTTTTAAATTTCCAACTTTAATTAAAGGATGATATTTTGGACATGTGAACTCTTCCCAGTGTCTCTCTTAATTATAATTGTGTTTAAGAAGTCTATGTTTTTGTGATCAGTTCCCAATACGGAGCACATCTTTGTGGGTGTCTTGTAGACCAGGTGTTGATATATCTACTCCTCTTACTTCTTTTGGCGTCTTACGAAGACAAATCAATGACCTATTCACCATCTACAACCTTCAATAATTGACAAAAACCAAGGCTATAATATTCAACTTGTCAAAGAGTGCTCTCTCCACATTTCATTTCTACTTCCAAAGGGATCACCACGGCCTATGTTCTACTTATAGGTCTAGTTCATGTGGTCATTTTTTAACATGCACGAGGCCTCCAATGATGACTTAACAACAAATGTGGATTCCCTGCCATCCAATGCTTCCAAATCTATGGTATTATGTCTCGTCCAAGATGCACCTCTTGGCTGCAATCTTCAAACCCATGGTCCTTTACAATCCAGAGATCTGGTGTCCAACTTTACTTCACAGTGATTGGGCTTGGAAATGAGAGAATCCAAACCTTCTTTCTAAGACACATCATCTAATGCAAAAGGAGTGTCTCTCGCCACATTGTTCAAGTAGAGTTCAAAGCCCATCCCTTTAGACTTGAGGTCATCTTCCATTTGGTATCTTTCATTCATAAAGTAGGATCTTTGTGGAATTAGTTTCTCGGAGGAATCAATATCCCTATTTTGCACTTTGTACTTCTAAGGCCATCACCTCAACTACCCTCCTAGGTGTGCATACAATTGGACTTTTAGGATTCTTAAATGTAATTGGATATTATTATCTTTTCTTAGAATTACAAATGATGCAATATGGGTGAGCAAGAGGTTTTGGGTTAAATTCCTCTTTGCCCTATTGATATTGCAATATTAGTATTTTTAATAAAATATATTTTATTATGATTTACTATGGCTATAGAGGGGGTTTCAAGCCATCTTTGTATGTTTCTACGAGGGGGGTTATAAACTGCCTTCATATGTCACTACGAGGGGGCTCTAAGCCACCTTCATATGTCACTACGAGGGGGGTTCTAAGCCACCTTCATATGTCACTATGAGGGGGGTTCGAAATTGCCCTTGTATGTTACAATGAGGGGGTTTTAGAACCACCCTTGTAGGTAGCTACGAGGGGGGTTTGTAACCACCCCCAAAGGTTTGTAATAAGGAATTTTAGGGGGGGTTCTGAATCACCCCCATAGGAATCTACGAGGGGGGTTCCAAACAACCCTTGTAGGCCTCTACGAGGGGGGTTTCAAACTACCTCTATAGGACTCTACGAGGGGGGTTCAAAACCACCCCTATAAGCCTCTATGAGGGGGGTTCTAAACTACCCCTATAGACCTCTACAAGGGGGGTTCCAAACCACCCTTATAGGGATATACGAGAGGGGTTCACAACCACCCCTATAGGCCTCTACGAGGGGGGTTTGAAACCACCCCTATAGTCCTCTACGAGGGGGGTTCCAAACCGCCCCTGTAGGTTTGTATGAGGGGGATTATGAAGGGGTTTCACAACCGCCCTCGTAGGTCTCTATGAAGGGGGTTCAAAACTTCCCTCGTAGGTCTCTATGAAGGGGTCTATGAGGGGGTTTTAAAACCGCCTCCGTAGACCTCTACGAGGGGGGTCACAAACCACCCCCAAAAGTCACTTTTGGGGGCGATTCCAATCTTGTCCAAAACCACCCTTAAAGGGAAAAACTTTTAACATTGGTGCCTTTAGGGGCGGTTTTTCCAAAACCGCCCCCAAATCCAACCCCCCCCCCTCCCGTAGTTCACTTTTGGGGTTGGAATACAACCCCCCCTAAAGGCCAAAAATGTAGTAGTGCGTATTAAGTTTCAGTCCTATCTTGTCTAGGGCTTCTCAGGGCATGCTGAAATCTGAAAATTTGTGGTTTTGATTTAGAAAACTATATCCTCTATGCTTAAAATCTATCGTTCTGTCCTTTATGCTTAAACTCTATCCTCTATGCTTAAACTTTGTCCTCTATGACTAGGAGAACACCAAGATTGAATACAATGTGTACTGAGATAGTTGGTTTGAACATGTAAAGGAGTTGTATGCATAGGATAAGGACTCACATAGACTATGGAAAGGCGCAAAAATCTAGTGCCACAAGATGGGTGTGAAATTATATTATTTTCTCCAAGATTGTTAATTGTTTAGAGGAAGATAGTTGTGTATACCTGAAACTTCATTATGTGAAGTTTGATAATACCAAGTATTGTTGCAAGTAAAATTTGCATCCAAAAGTTCATATAGTAGATTGATAAGATTTTCCATATGTGGCTCTTACAATCCAATCCAATCCAATGCCAATATTTTCCTCCAAAATGTATACCAATGAAACATAGGTCTCCTTTGTCTTCATAAAGAGTACATATTTCCCAAGCAACATTGGCTCTAAGGAAGCATGAATTTTCCAAACAATCGAACATAGATATTGTTTCCTCGTTTTCATCTCCATAAGAACCTTCTTAAATGCATTTCCGTTTTTTAATTATGATGATAAAGGTAAAAGGAAAAAATGGTTATTTGATAGGTCCTATCCAAGATGCTAAGTTTACTTTCTAGAGATATATCTCCACAATATTCCTTTTGTAATTTAATTTCAATCTTACTTAATAATCTTTGTTGAACTAATGAGACAATGACACCCACAAGGATACTTACGTATCTAATAGATTTCCCTTGTTGGGTGATTTTTCATTCTATCATCTCCCTCTTCCTAATCAACATCTTCATCATCGTCATCATCATCATATTCATCATCTCCATCATCATCATATTCATCATCTCCATCATCATCATCTTCATCATGATCATCATCTTCATTACCACCACCACCACCACCACCACCATCATCATCATCAACAACAACAACATCTTCATCATCATCATCATCATCATCATCATCCTCATCGTCTTCAACCTCATACTCATCCTCATCATCATCATCATCCTCATCATCATCCTCATCATAATCCTCATCATCTTCATCATCATCATCATTTTTTTCATCATCATCATCATCATCCTAGTCATCATCATCATCATCATCATCCTCATCATCATCATCCTCATCATCATCGTCCTCATCCTCATCCTCATCCTCATCCTCATCCTTATCATCATCATCATCATCATCATCATCATTGTCGTTGTCACTACCACCACCACCATCATCATGATCGTATTCATCATCATCATCTTCATCATCATCATCATCATCATCATTGTCATCTCCCTCTTCCTAATCAACATCGTCATCATCGTCATCATCATCATCTCCATCATCATCATATCCATCATGATCATCATCTTCATCACCACCACCACCATCATCATCATCATAATCATCATCATCATCATCATCATCATCATCATCAACAACATCATCATCATCATCATCATCATCATCATCATCATCATCCTCATCAACATCCTCATCCTCATCATCAGCATCATCATCATCCTCATCATCATCATCCTCATCATCTTCATCATCATCATCATTTTCGTCATCATCATCATCATCCTAGTGATCATCATCATCGTCATCATCATCATCATCATCATCCTCATCATCATCCTCATCATCATTGTCCTCATCCTCATCCTCATCATCATCATCCTCGTCATCATCATCATCATCATCGTCCTCATCCTCATCCTCATCATCATCATCATCATCATCATCATCATCGTTGTCGTCATCATCACCACCACCACCATCATCATCATCATCTTCATCATCTTCATCTTCATCGTCATCATCGTCGTCATCATCATCATCATCATCTCCCTCTTCCTAATCAACATCTTCATCATCGTCATCATCATCATCTTCATCGTCGTCATTCTATGGCCCGTTCCATCTCGCATCCCAAAGGCCTTCAGGGACACCTGTTGGATACCTACCAGGGGCATAGAATTCCAACTATGCAACAAAACTAGGTTCTGGGAAGTCCTGAAAGTGTGTCTAGTAAGATTCCAACTGGGAATTCTATCCATAAGTCCCCGGTCAAATATTTTGCAAAGTTGACCCCCATGTGCAAAAATTGCACACTCCCTTACTAAGCAAAACCCTAGTTTCCAAAATGGACCTAAAAGATGACACTTGGTCCATGGGACTAGAGGAAAGGGGCACCCCTAGCACTATCCCGATGTCCTGAATCCAACGGAGTCAACGGTTTTTCTATCAGAGCCACGGTCTTCATTCTATGGCTCATTCCAACTTGCATCCCAAAGGCCTTCAGGGACACCAGTTGGATACCTACCGGGGCCATAGAATTCCAACCGTCCAACAAAACCGGGTTCGGGGAAGTCCTGCAAGTGTGTCTAGGAAGAATCCAGCTAGTAACAGTAGCCATAAGTCCCTAGTCGATGATTTTGTAAATTTGACCCCCATGTGCAAAAATTGCACACTCCCTTACTGAGCAAAACCCTAGTTTCCAAAATGGACCTACAAGTGATGATGTGGCATGTATGATGATGTATCTATGATGAAGTTGGAAATACAGATGGTGTTCTGGTGCAATCCTTAAGTCAGTGTTGCAATCCAACATCATTCTTGAAAAGTTTGTGAAACTTTGGAAATTGACTAAGTATGGAAAAAGTAGTCAAAACGGCTCTAAGAGAATGCCCGCCATAATTCATGGTTTGAGAAAAATGCATGCACCATCATATCAAGCTATATCTTGTTGAAGTGGCTATATATTCATGGTCTCAATTCTCCATAATCATGTCTGAGGAGAAAGTTATAATTCTTCCAAAATAGAGTTTGAGGATAAACTTTGGAGAAGTTCTTGAAAATGGCTAAGTGTTGGAAAAGTAGTCCAGGTGAGCTTGGGAAAATGCCCTCCATAACTCATGGTTTGAGAAAAATGCACGCACCATCTATCAAGATATAGCTTGTTGAAGTGTCTATCTAGCCATGGTCTCATTTTCCCATAAGCATGTCTGGGGAGGAAGTTATAAGTCTGCCAAAACAAGGTTTCATGCTTTTTTGCACCAGAGGGAGTAAGACTGCCTCAGTGGCCTCAGTAAAATTCCCTCCATAATTCATGGGTAAAGGAAAATGCACGCCCCTTCCTGTCAGGTTGTAGCTTGTTGAATAGGCTATCTAACCATGGTCTAATTTCTTCAAAAGAGTGCTTTATGACAAAGTTATAGGTCTGCCAAAACAGGGGTTCAGAATCAACTTTGGAGAAATTCTGAAAAATGGCTATGTTGGAAAATTGGTCCAGGTTGCCTTGGGGAAATTCCTGCAGTACACCATAGGAGAATGATAAAAAATATCTGGAATCACTATGCTGAAGCTTGTTGATATTTCTACCTGAACATGGTCTCAGTTTGTCTTGAGAGTGTCTAAGGAGGAAGTTATAAGTCTGCCAAAACAGGGTTTCAGGTTGTTTTGCACCAGAGGGAGTAAAACTGCCTAAGTGGCCTCAGTAAATGCCCACCATAATTCATGGGTTAAGGAAAATTCCAGCCCCTTCATGTCAGGTTGTATCTTGTTGAATAGGTTATCTAACCATGGTCTCATTTCTTCAAAAGAGTGCATTATGACAAAGTTATAGGTCTGTCAAAATAGGGGTTCAGAATAAACTTTGGAGAAATTCTGAAAAATGGTTGTGTTGGAAAATTGGTCCAAGTTTCCTTGAGGAAATTCCCACCATACATCATAGGAGAATGATAAAAAATATTTTGAAGCACTAGGATGAAGCTTGTTGATCTGTCTACCCGAACATGGTCTCAGTTTGTCTTGAGAGTGTCTGAGGGGCAAGTTATAAGTCTTCCAAAACAGGGCTTCGGGTTGTTTTGCACCAGAGGGAGTAAAACTACTTAAGTGACCTCAGTAAAATGCCCACCATAATTCATGGGTTAAAGAAAATGCCCGCCCCATATGGTCAGGCTGTAGCTTATTGATTTATCTACCTAACCATGGTCTCATTTGGTCTTGCGAGTGTCTGAGGAGGAAGTTATAGGTCTGCCAAAACAGGGTTTTAGGCAGTTTTGTACCAAGTTCAGTAAAATGCCCACCTAGGGAAAATGAATATGAGTCTAAGAGTGAAATCAGCTTAGGTGTGCTCAATGGAGTGTACTTCATCATCTAGTGGCATTGGTCCAAGATTTTGGTGAAATAAAAAATCCACCTTGGAAATTGCACAAATTGTCCAAGTATAAAATTACTGGTAAAACTGCCTAAGTGACCTTTGTAAAATTCCTACCATTTTCCTAGTCTAGTCTTGAATGTGCACTACTTCCAATAGGTGTCCAAGTGTCGACTACAATTACATATAAATTTTAATCAAGGCATTACCACAAAACCATGTGAGTATATCTCTCTAAGAATTTTAACCTTATAAAGTTGAGATAACATTTTCTGAATTACTTTCATAGAGTATGTCATTAAGGCATGACCAATATCCCATCAGTATTATTCAGGATGAAAAATTTATTATGATATTGAGTAGTCCACTTAGCACTCATTGCATCGAGTGAGTTGCAAAATATTTATCTCAACAATAAATTTACAAATAACTTCTCTAAATCATCGTAATATTTCTCAAACTTTCATACTCCAAATATTTGCGTGCAGCCAACATTTTCATTTTGAAAATTCCATGCTCATTACTTTCAAAGCATTCCCTCTTTGATGTTTAGTCTTCCTCCTCAAAATGTGTTTCTCAAAAATCATCTTAACCTAGAGAAACATGATCTCCAAATTTTTTTACTAAGCAACTTACCTCAATCTATATAAAATTGATCTTCTTCCTTGGAGCTATGCCCTTTCAATGTGTCTTCTCTACATGGAGATTCTAAGAAATGGCTCATATTGAATATTTATTGTTCTAATTAACTCAATTTTTTTAAACATGCATCTCATATAACATTATTGCAATCGAATATCCATGTTAACAAAACGGAGTACAAGTCTATAATCTAGGTAGTGAATATATAATCCCCTATCCATATACATGAAGATTTCCAACACATTAGCATTAACCCCAATTGTTGGTGTTCATAGGGTGTTTTGGCATATCTAGATGCTAACATTTTGTTACAAACATTAGGTTACAATGATTTTGTTACAAACATTTTGTTACAATCTGACTCCATGGTTGGATAGTCGGTTCACCAAGGAACAAGACCATGCCAAATAATGAATTTTCTCAGCACAAGGACACTTCCTTGCGAGAATTTCCAAATGGACCCTTAGCCTTGTGAATTCAACACTTAGCCAAATTTCTAAATATGCAAAACAATATTTTTCCTACTTTGGCAGATTGATTTCTTGCACATGTGACCATTATAAGGAAAACTGAAAGCATGGGTGGATAACCACTTCAACAAGGAAGAGATCTATGTCACCCTATTAATTTTATTATCAAAATGACACCTCCTTGCGGGCATTTCCAAATGGCCTTTTAATACTGCTAATTCAACACTTAGACAAAAATTGTCAAACCCTAGGGTAACATGAGATTTTTATTTTCATCAATTTTGAAGTGTGAGACACCCAATGGATAGAGGCCAACAAGGTGACTTCATCTAAACCAATTTCACCTCTTGAATCCTCTTTCTCTCTCCTCAGTGGTCATTTTACTGGAGTAGTGCAAATCAAGCTGAGAGGCACTTTTGGCAGATTGATATCTTCCTCCTCAAAGACTCTTCGGACAATCTAAGACCATGGTTGGATGCACCAAACAACATTCTAAAGATCCATACTCTCAAAATTATTTAGTACATCACACTCAAGACATGGAGGGCATTTTACTGACGTCACTTAGGCAATTTTAGTGATTTTACACTTAGACAATTTTGCACTTTCCTAGACTTGGTCTAATCTGCCTGAAACCCTGTTTTGGCATATCCATAACTTCTTCCTCGGACACTTTTAAGTCAATATGAGAACATGGTCAAGTATAAAAAACAACAACATACAAGATGACCATAAGGTGCGGGAATTTTCGTCAACCCACAAACTATGGCGGGCATTTCCCTAAGGCCACTTAGGCAGTTTTGCTACTTTGGTGTAAAAGCAACCTGAAACCCTGTTTTAGCAGGTTGTTATCTTTGTCATCAAAAACCTTCTGTGAAAACTAAGTCCATGGTTGGATAGCCTCTTTGACAAGCTAGAGCATGATAGTTCTAGATAATTTTTATCATTCTCCCATGAGGTATGGCGGGCATTTTCCCAAGGCCACCTGGACCAGTTTTCCAACACTTAATTCATTTCCAAGAACTTCTCCAAGGTTTATCCTGTAACCCTATTTTGGCAGACTTATAACTTTCTCCTCAGAAATTATTAAGGAAAACTGAGACCATGGATAGATAGCCACTTGAACAAGTTATAGCTTGGTATGCTGGTGCAGGCATTTTTCTCGAACCATAAATTATGGCGGGCATTTTCTTAGAGCAATTTTGACTACTTTTTCCATACTTAGTCAATTTCCAAAGTTTCACAAACTTGCCACACTTTTCCAAAATGATGTCAAATTGCAACACTGACTTAATGATAGCACCAGAATTCCATCATGTGTCTTTCCAGCCTCATCACACATTCCACATCATCATTCTTACCATGTCATCGCTTCCTTTGTCTTTCACTAAGTTTACCCTGCCATCATGCCCTTGGTTATTCCTGTGTCATTACTGAACTTCTTTGACATCAATGAAAACCATATTCAACATCATCATCATCATCATCATATTCGTCATCATCATCATCAACATCATCATCTTCATCATCGTATTCATCATCATCCTCCAATTCATCATCATCATCATCATAACGACGACTACGACGATGATGATGAAGATGATGATGATGATGAAGATGATGATGATGATGAAGATGACGATGATGATGATGATGATTATGACATCAATGAAAACCATATTCAATGTCATCATCATCATCATCATCATATTCACCATCATCATATTCGTCATCATCATCATCATCTTCATCATCATCGTCATCATCATCATCATCATCATTCCCATCGTCATCATCCTCATCATCATCAGCAACAGCATAATCATCATATTCGTTATCATCATCATCATCATCTTCATCATCTTCTTCTTCATAATCATCATCATCATCTTCATCATCTTCTTCATCTCCATCATCATCATCATCTTCATCATCTTCATCCTCCTCCTCATCATCATCATTCTCATCATCATCATCATCATCATCATCATCATATTCATCATTATCATCATCTTCTTCTTCGTCGCCATCATCATCATCATAATCATCATCATCATCATCATCATCTTCTTCTTCTTCTTCTTCTTATTCTTCTTCTTCTTCATCATCATCATCATCATCACCATCATCATCATCATCATCATGAATTGGATGATGATGAAAATGATGATGTTGATGATGATGATGTCGAATATGATGATGATGATGACGAATATGATGGTGATGATGGTGATAATGATGATGAATATGATGATGACGATGATCGTTGTCGTCATCATCACCACCATCATCGTCGTCATCGTCATCATCATCATCATCATAATCATCATCATCATATTCGTCATCATCTTATTCTTCATCATCATCATCTTCTTCATCTCCATAATCATCATCATCTTCATCATATTCATCATATTCATCATCATCATCATCATCATCATCACCCTCATCATCATCATAATCATCATTATCATCATCTTCTTCTTCATCTTCATCATCTTCATCATCTTCTTCATCTCCATCATCATCATCATCATCATCATCATCTTCATCAACATCATCTTCATAACCATCATCATCGTCATCATCTTTGATCATCTTCATTTTCATCATCTTCATCATCATCGTCATCATTATTATCATCTTCATCGTCATCATCATCATCTTCATCATCATCATCATCATCATCCTCATCATCTTCATCATCATCATCGTCGTCGTCATCATCATCATCATCATCTTCTTCATGATGATGATGATGAATTGGATGATGATGATGAATATGATGATGAACATGATAATGCTAATGATGATGATGACGAATATGATGATGATGATCAAGATTATGATGATGATAACGATGATAATGATGACGAATATGATGGTGATGATGATGATAACAATGATGAATATGATGATGACGATGATCGTTTTCGTCATCATCACCATCATCATAATCATCATCGTCATCGCCATCATCATCATCATCATCATCATCATCATCATCATCATCATCATATTCGTCATCATCATCATCATCATTATCATCATCTTCTTCGTCGTCGTCATCATCATCATCTTCGTCATCATCATCATCTTCATCTTCTTCATCTCCATCATCATCATCATCATCTTCATCATCATCATCGTCATCATCCTCATCATCCTCATCTTCATCATCATCCTCTTCATCATCTTCCTTTATCATCATCATCATCGTCATCATCATCATCATCGATGATGATGATGACGACGATGATGATGATAAGGAAGAATGGATGATGATGAGGATGAGGATGATGACGATGATGATGATGATGATGACGATCATGTTGATGATGTTGATGATGATGATGACAGAGATGAAGAAGAAGATGATGATGATGATGATCAAGATGATGATGATGATAAGGAAGATGATGAGGCGAAATTCCATTACGAAAGGTTGAAGAAATAAAATGATTATGATAGTTTGAAACATTGGGGACATCAATGGCATTGTCTATGGAATGATCCATCCTAGGGCTATCTTTATTGTAACATTTAGTTGGGCGTTGATTGTTTGGACGGAACTTATCATCTAAATTTTAAGTAAGATGTCGATTTCATCACCACTCTATTCATAAATGTGATTCTTTTGAATGTATGAAGAATGTCATTTATATTCATATTGATTGTTGTTGGTCATATTAATCATAAACAATTTTAAGTTATACTCTAGAACCATAAAATAATTTATGCATATAACATATTATATACTTACTTTTTACAATTAGCTTGCACATTGTTTTGGTTTCCTTAATAATTCATGAAGACACTAAGAATATAGAAAGGTATTTAAGTTGTATAAATAATTGTATAATTGATAATGTAAAAACTTTATGAAATTTATTAAGGAAACTGGTTACCTGGAAAAACACTCAAGCAAAGCATTCATTTGTTGTTGAAATACTCTTTGCGGGCATAATTTGTGAGCCTGAAATTCAGTCCGTGGGCATAATTTGTGAGCCTGAAATACAGTCTGTGTGCATCACCTCACCTCCACTTTGAACCTAGATAACCATGGACTAACTTCAAACAGGGGAGGCCTCTACCACAAGCGCAGTTGAAACGCGGGCATCCTCCTATGCAACCCCAGTTGAAACACAGTCGTCCACGGATGATAGGATAATAGTAAACAAAAATACGGGAGTATTTTGATGCATGGAGAGATGCAAAGATGTGGCCACCAGGTATGGAAACTATACTGAGGAAAGCGGAATTTTTTGACTTTTTGTTTGGAATGTGCAGTTATGTTGATGAGGAGATAGATAAGGAAATTTCGAAATATGATGTTGGGAATACGGAACTCATAATTTTTGGGAAGCGGGTATACGTCGACCCTAATTTGTTTTCCCGAGCTACAAATATTCCACGCAAAGGGGGGGCGATTTTAAGCTCAAGGAAAACTCCCAAACAGGAGAAGAACTAGATGGCCAGTAAAATTTGTGGGTGAGAAGTAAATGTTCTGAGGAATGGCTTAAAAATGCAAGATGTCCCTCTCGGAATATACAAAACATTGATTCAGATTGTCCTTAGGACATTTCTGAATCATCATAGGCATGACATTTCAGGTGAATGTATGCGGGTAGTGATACATTGGGTGGAAGATATACATGTAGATATTCCTTATCTATTGGTTAAGAAATTCCACTCGACCCTGCAAGAGATCCAATTAAGGAAGGTTAAATTTAGTTTCCCAGGAACACTTCAAAAATTATTGATTTATGTCGACCCCATGCTACTGAAACAGAGATTGGTGATATCAACCAGCATGAAAATATATCTTTTCCAAATCCACATGTTCATAAAACATACATTAGGAAACGTAATAGTAGGAAACATACTGAGGAATTTCCAGTATAGTCTCCTCAGCAGAACGAGGAATTAGTACAATATCGTTAGCACCATGGGGAATTACCATTACACCCTCCTGAACAGAACGAGGAATCGCCAGTACAAAGTCTTGAGCACCATGGCGAATTATGAGTACAGTATCCTGATTTTGTCACAAATGATGTAGTTTGTGCTGCCACAACTTCGAAAGAGTTACAGGAAAATGTAGATAGAGGTCATTGGGAAGAGGTGACAGGCAACGAAATGGAACAAACTACTGCTCACTTTTCCATTCCTCGAGATTTTCTTGATAGAATTCCTCCTAAACAGTTGGAAATTGTGTATGATTGTTCTTCCAAATCAGAATCAAGGGCTTCCGCTATGCATTTAGACATTGCATCATATAAGTTTGATAGTAGGTACGTGTTCATCCTATATGATAAAATGGATCATTTCAAGGAACAAGCTTCCTATATATGCAATTGAGCGGAAGAGTGCTTGAGAAAAGATGATAATATTTTAGAATGCCTCAAACAGATAGCAGTGTTGCAGAATAAAGTTGTTGTTAACACCCAAAAAATGTTCACTAGCTCATTTCCCTATTCACATGACCCTTTTGTCCACTTTTCCTACCATTTTAGCCTCTAAAACCTTCAAAAGGTCACCAAAAAGACCAAAATCCATTTTTTTCTCCTCAAAATATTTAGTTTTCCTCAAAAAATACAAAAAACCCTCCAAAGAGGTCCAAAATTCCCAAAAATCAATTAAAAGGGAATAAAATTCAAAAATATATTCAAAAAAGGAAAAAAGAGGAAAAGAAAACCTATACCATTTTTACCAATACCATTGGTTACCTTAAACCATGGTTGTATTTTCCATCACCCAAAAGCTATAAAAAGGTGATAGAGGCTCCCCATTATTCATCCACTTTCTTGCCTATCCTTATGCTGCCAATTTCATTCCTGAGATATTGAGCCCATCATTTGAGCTTAGATCCATCCTTGGAGTGACCCTTTTGGCCAATCCCCCACTTGCATTTGGAGAAGAGAAAGATCATTGGAGCATTGGAGCACCTCACCCCTGTAGCTGCTCAAGCTCAACCAACCTCACCATTGAGGTAGTCTATCATTTGTAAAGCTATTTTTCATAAATAAAATTTGTTTTACATGGTAGATCTGAGTTTTTACTGTTTTACTGTAGATTTATATACACATGTTAGAATAGTTTTTTACTTTTTACATTAGTTTTTACTATTTTATTGAAACTGCTACTATGAAGTTAGTAGGTACTCATTTGCAAAGCTTGGGTGAAAACCCAAGCAATAGTTTTTGGTGACTCCATTTTTCTTTAAATATTTGAATCTTTGGTTAGATCTAGCTTTGTTCTTATTTTTGTTGTTATTTAGCTTTATGATTGTAGATCTAGTTTACCACTAAGCCTATAGCTTGCTGCCCTAGCACTTGGTCGTTTATGCAACCTCTACGGTCCCTATTTTTCCATTTCATCTTTCATTTTCGGCGATCGTTTTCGTCCCGTAAATCGCAGGTTTTTACCCACAGTGGCGATCCAAATCGCGGTTGTTTAGCCGAAAGCCGCGATTCCAAAACCCAGAGGTTTCACCTGAAACCCAGCGATCCAGATCACAGCTTTTTTGCCCTTAACAGCGAGCCAGATTGTGAATTTGCAACCCTTAGCCGCAATTCGAATCGCGACTTAAATCCCCTTAGCCGTGACTCATATCGCGAGATTTACCTAGATAGCCACGATCCATATCGCGAGTTTTGCCACAGACAGTCGCGATTTCGACCCGAACCCTGCGATTCATCTTCCGAGTTTTCTTCACCCATTTCGGCCCATATTTTTCTGCCATCTCCCTTGCACCTTGACAGCCTACTGTTTTACTTGCAGCCCTAGATATTCATTTACTTTTTGTCATTTGCTTTACAGTACCATTTTGGATATTTTTCAGTATTTTATTGAAAAGAAAATTGTTAAGCATTTACAGTTAAATTTTCATATTTGCAAGTTAAATTCAGCATTTTAATTTGATAAATATTCACCCAAGTGAGGCATTTTATTTTGGTACATAACCACACTTACACACACTCTATCACCATTAATTAAAGTGAGCCATAAAAAAAATTACTTAACTCAACCAATTTTCTAACCCCACTTGGGGAACATAAAAGAACATTGTAGTTAAGTAGGATTGAGGGGATAGGTATCCAAATAACACCCCTCAATCATTTTCACTTGAGACATAGTTGTTGTCTATTAGGGTACCAAAATCCCTTAGTACTTATTGGCAAGGTTATACACCAATTTGTCGGAAAGGCCACTCCCTTAAGAGGGTCGGAGTAGCAAGACTAGTTCCGAAGGCCTGAGTGGAATATCGCAATCCATTCAGTCACCAAAGGATACCTACTCATTGTTCTCGGTGTACTACCCGTATGGGAGTACAGCGACGATAAAGCAAGAGCTGCAGATTCACCTTTCTGGACATGTCATGAACGGGGTATCTTAGTGGCCTTTCTTCTAGGATTGTCTACCCGGTGTCCCTCCCAATAGGGGGATATCATTAGCCTTTGGTTCTACGCTTTGTATTGTATGACTTGGATTTCATCACCTTGCAGAGGATACGTCTTGTTTGAATCATAATACCTTTTTAGTTAGGTGTTTGCATGCTCTCTTACCTTCCCTTGGTTTAGCGAGTACACCATTTTTTCTTTTTTAGAAACCGTTTGCTTGTTGGTTTTCTAACCACCTTTCTTATCACTCCGCTTACTGTAGAACAGCTGTTATAGTGAGTGTTTTGAGTTTGTTATTGGAATGAGTGCCATATTTTTGCGCTCCCCTCCTACACACACGGTTGCATTAGGGATTTTGATCTTTTCACCCCCCACTACCTACTAGTTTTACTAGTTGTTTGTCACCATTGAGTCCCCGAGACGTTCTCGGGGATTCCGGGGTGAACCCCCGCAGTATGGTTCACTTGAAACCACTCATCATAGATGTAGATCCTTGTCACTTGACTCCACACATCATCAGAATAGAGCCTCGTCACCCGATTATGATGCCACTCATTTCACATCTGACTTTGAGGAAGAATTAGAAAACCCTACATACACAGCACCAACTAGCCCCATGGTTGGCATGAATTCCAACCCATTCTTTACAGGGACTGCTGGTGGAACATCTACCACCACCCCAGCCACCACTATTACAACTACCCTAGGTATGCCCTCAATGGGACCCACACCTACTCTGGGTATTCCCTCAATGGGACCCACACCTACTCTGGGGATGCCCTCAATGGGACCTACACCTACCATCTCGGTCACTACTCCGATCGCAACAGCTACTGGAACCAATACGAACCCATCTGTAACTCATGTTACACTTGGAGGCGCATGCCCCTCTCACGCCAACCCAACACCTCTATTTGGGGGTCACATCCCCCTCACAAATAATATTCCCTTTGGGGGCAGTGGCCTGATCAATAATGCTACCACTAGCACATATGCCCCAGTGACCATGTCACACTCTTCTGCCAGTATACCATTTATGGCTAGTCTCAACCTACCATACCTGGAAAGATTAACAAACGATCCCATCAAACATGATCCTACTTTGACTCTCATGCCTACTAAACTCCCATCAGACATCCCTAAGTTTGAGGGGAAGGCTGGTGAGGATCACCAAAATCACATTATGTCTTTTCATCTATGGTGTTCCTCCAACTCCATAGTAGATGACTCTATTCGCCTACGTCTGTTGCAAATAAATTTCACTATCTCGGCAGCCAAGTGGTATATCGAGCAGCCTCATGGGACACACCCCCCTTTTACATCCATCGCCTCGACCTTTGTACAGTTCTTTCAAATACTCGTCCACTATGATGTGGGAGTAGAAATCCTATTGTCTTGTAGACAGAACACGGCTACCCATATCACAGATCACATTCATGAGTGGCGTAAATGCCGAAGTCTATGCAAGATCAAGCTAGATGACTGTATTTTTTTGGATTGGTTCCTAAAATCTCTCCTTCCAGCCATAGCCAAAGATGTGGCATCTGAACGACCCCAGTCGGAAGAAGAAGCCATTCTCGAATCCCAGCAGATTGATTTAATCTACGCCCAGTCTGGCTACCTATATATAATTTTACCTTATGCCCCCCATGGTGATTCCTCTCAGAATGACACGCCGGGGGAATCCCATGTCATCGACGGCATCATTGGCCAGGTTGTGTCACAAAACAAACCCTTTACCATTATGAGCAACAATAACGGCGTCGACCTTTCAAGGGATACATCTCATTCCAGAGCTACAACTTTATATGCTCCCATGGCACTCACCAACCACACTCATGGACCCTCATGTCCACCACACTGTTATTGGCATGCACCTTCAGCTTATGCACCTCCTACATGTTATCACCAACAGGCCCCTCATGCTCCTGTTCACTCACAAGCCCCATCAGCTTATTACCCTCCACAGGCAGCACCTTCTGCCCCAACACTTCCAATAGCTCAAAATTATCAACAACTGCAACAAACACCTGGACCACCTCCAAACCCACCCACTTACTATCCACCGCAGCCTACTCCAGCACCTACGCAACCTCAAAATCCACCTACCTCCCAAGGGAAATTGTATGCACAGCAGAACCAGCCCCAAAACCAGAACAACCAACGCAATAAAGGAGGCCTACAGAACCACGGAAGAGAACACAACCATGGAAACAACCAACCCAAAAACCAAGGCGGTCAGCCACCTAATCCTACAAATAATAACAATGCCACCCCCACCAACCAAAACCCTGATCAACCAGTGAAACAAGGGAAAAACCCAAATTTGTGAACAAACCATCCATGTTCCATATGCGGGGTATACGGCCACTACACGCACACTTGCCCCCATTTAGAGCTAGCGCCATCTTTGGACTGATGACACCCAATGCCCAGGGCACGTGGCACATCCAGCGCCACCTCCTCAGCCGCAACCCATGGTGTTACAGAACCCTTTACCCACACAAGGAGTGGTGAACACCCATCCGATGGATCCCCCACAAGGATCCGCGGCACCACAGCAACAAATCACTTATGCTACAACTGATTATCAACACATGGATTCAGGTACTCACCATCTATTAATGATGTCATCGGTTGATGTCCACCTCCAAATACACCGAAATGAATATGGCCCCACCCCTGAAGCCATGCCCACTGATCAAGCCACCAATGCTCTTCCAACTGATCAGCCATTACGCATCCCTACTACACCGTTGGATGGAGGCCCTAAAGCCCCTCGCTTCCCACTACGATGGATCAACAATAATCCTAACGCTCGTGCTGCCTCAAATTATAGTATTGTGGATGACTTAGCTCAGTCCCCCACTACTGTGTCTGCCTTGGAAGTCCTAAACAACTATCCTGCATAAAGAAAAATATGGTTATCCTCCATTGGAGTGATAGACCCTAATGATTCATGAATTATGGCATTCAACTTGGACCAAGCCGAACCACGTTTTCCTTCCACTTTAGCGTTCCAAGTTTCTGTATCCATTCGGAACCTTGTCATTCATCGATGCATCATCGATGAAGGTGCCTCCACCTGTGTGATGTCAACATTCATCTGGCAGAAGCTTTGATCTCCAACACTACAGCCATCCACCACCGCATTACGATCTTACGATTGCCGTTCAGCTCAACCGCAAGGCCTTTTGGTTAACGTGCTTGTTCAATTAGGCGGAAAAATGATACTTATAGACATAGATCTCATCAATGCCCATCTTGATTACAACCTCTTACTTGGACGAAGTTACATGTATGCCATGAAAGTTGTCGCTTCATCCATCTTCTGCACTATGATGTTCCCCCATGAGGGACATGTATTCAAAATTGATCAACTGACATACTATGATCCTAACGCCCCCGCCGCACCTGAAAATGTTCTCCCTATGATTGAACAACCCGTACAGAATGCACCCACATCGTTCATCTCAACAGTCGAACCTGGGATATACTCAGATACACCCATGACTTCCACATTCCAATCCATTCCACCTCCTTTACAAAAAGTCAAGATATCTGATTTGTGCACCCTCTCACACAATACACAAGCACCTAACCAACATCCCCCTTTACTGCTGCAACCACCATCAGTTCCCAGTCATATCGGAGCCACACCAATTCATACTATCCCGTTCTTATTTCCCCCTTCAGGTGCAATCAGCACACCAGTAATGGCTATGCTCAATCTTCCAAGGTTAACCTTAGGACTACATGTGTGGTACCTTCCTGCCCCAAACTCTCCCCCAACACCAACTGTCATTTTACAAGCAGTCCAACCTCTCACTGTTATAAACCGACCACCTACAGGGGTAAGAACAGCGTCAGCATCTACTAATGCACCTCCTCCACCTCGTTACAATGGGGGTAGATGCCCACAAACATACACTGCTTCACCTGCAACCCACACCGCCCCACCTACCCCAAAGATAGCAACGAACCGCACGACATTTTGTGCTCCCCCCAAATGCTCTTTGTGTGACGATCTGGGCCATGCTACCCATCAATGTCCACAACTACCAGCACTTCAGGACCACATGCAAATGTTGGACGACGATGCTAACATCCTAGTTATTAAACTTGAACTGGCTCCCATCCTCATGATAAATCATTGTGTACCAATCACCCTTGTGCAATATGCGGCATTTACGGCCATTACTCACATCACTGCCCTGATATCGCAAATTACATAGCAGCTCTATACGAACTGAATAATGCCGACCTAGAAACATCCCCTCCCCTTATTGAGGAAATATATCGCCTAAAATATTCTTCCTCGAAAGAGATTAATACCATTTATATGATCTCGTCCACCAATGCACCCCAGTCAACCGATTTGAAAACACAATGCTTCCATGTGTGATGTACCTGCAATAATTAATTAATGCAAATACATGAGATATCAGAACTAATAGAACAGAATCGTTTTTATATTGATCACAGGCCACTTCGAGGGGGCAACCTCCTTTGAGCAAGCTCAATACAATTAACTTCACGGTGCCTTCAATGACCTCAACACACACTTATATACTAAGTCTATGCCCAATACTATGAGTCAAAACCATGGGACATATAATACTACAGGACGACTTACAAAGCATATGCGTCCAATACTATGGGTCAATACTATGGGCTAATATAAACTACGGATCAACAAATACTACGGGACGACTTACAAAGCATATGCGTCCAACAACAATATACTAACATAGTAAAGAGAAGGGTTGACATAGGTTCCTAACATCCCCTCTCCCTTAGAAAAAGCTTTTTCCTCAAAGCTTTGGTGGGAGAAATTGCTGCAGAATCTGAAGGAGTGGTTCCCCGGGAGAATCCTTGGTTTGCATTTCGGGCCACTAATGCCTTTGGAGTGTCAAGGAGGATTGCTTGGAAGGCTGTAGATGAAGAAGAACCCTGTCAGTTGCGTGGAAAATGCGCTCAGAACGGTGATGATCGGCTTGTTGTTTCAAGCGAATTCTGGCCATGTGAAGATTGTCCTGTAGAATGAGAAGAATCTGATCGCGGTTTCGAAGAACCGAGTCAATTTCCTGAACTGGGGAGCTGCTAAGGGTGTATGGAAGAAGAACTAGCGGTGTTTGTCCATATACTGCTTCATATGGTGTCCTTTGATATGTGGTATTGTACCACCAGAGTGCTGCTAGGAAATCCATAGAAATAGTTGGCCAAAGCTGTGTAGTGATGGGCAAGGGTTTGATCAATCCCGAAAGGAGTGTCGGTTCCCCCTTGTTGACTTGGAAAGTATCATCGTTAGCCACCATCTGTTGAATTGTCATTTTTAGTCCCAGCCAAAAGAAGTTACATTGTTCCTAGTCATACATTTTGCAGAACCCAGAGTGTCCTGTTGATGAAGAAGCATGGAGATCATAGAAGAGATAGCCCTGTTGAACATATGGCAACCAATTTGGAACAAGCAGAGAAAGAGCTGTAAGAGAAACTGGGTCATCAATTGTGCGAGAAGGATCATCTTCCACCATATTTTCCTTACCCTTCTTGTAAGTGATCACATAGGGATAACCCATGAGTTGGATAACCCATTGCAGGTGTGTTGGGGAGGAGACCCATTGTTCCAGAAAATTTTCCAGACTCAAGAGATCAGTCTTGATGCAGAAAGAATTGCCTAATAGGTATGGCTGCCACTTCTGTACTGCATGCAAAATAGCCATCATTTCCTGCTGAGAGGTAGATGTGGTTACATTCTTACCGGGAAGGTCTCTTGAAGGCAGCAAGCTCATTGGTTCAGCAAAGATACCTACATATCTATCCAAGGAAGTAGTGGAGACTGTTGATGGGTGCATCTGAATGGAATTGAGCTGAGCGATGACACCATGTGAATTCTTCTTAAGGATTTTTTCCAGGCGATGTGAACTGATGATGCAAAGAGACCCTGGTTGTAAGCCCCGAAATTTGTGTTGTGCCCCATTGACTTTAAACTGCATCCAAAGGTCAGCAAAATCCCATAAGATGGGGCCAAGTGTGCGCAACCATTGAACGCCCAAAACCACATCACATCCGCCTAAGGACAAGGCAAACATGTCGGAGCGTAGGTTATAATCTTCCATAGAGATACGCACATTGTGACACTTCCCCTTGCAAGGTAAGGTGCCCCCATTGGCAACCATGACTTCAAAGTTGGAGCAAGGATGGACAAAACAATCAGCCTGTTTGGCAATTCGAGGGTCAATGAAGTTATGAGTGCTACCAGAATCAATGAGTATGGTAACAGGGAGCTTCTTGAAGTATCCCCTGACCCGCATTGTTTGTGGGGTGGTGACGGCAGTTACAGCACGGAGAGAGATCTCGGGTGGGTCGTCCTGAGATGGGGTGTCAACAAGCGGGTGTTGCATGTCGACCAGATCATCTACTGTATCTGTAGCTTCTTCACCAAGTTCTAAGGCAGGCGAAGAATCCACATCCAAGATATAGAGCTTTTGTTGAACACATCTATGTCCCCGAGTGAATTTCTCATCACAATTATAGCAAAGCCCTTTTTCTCGGCGTGCCTTCATTTCTATTTCAGACAAATGCTTGATAGGAGTTGGTTGAGGAGCAGGCGTGATGGGAGGTCGTTGGGAACCCATATTTCTGAAGGGAACAAAGGTGGGTTTGGAGTGTTGTTGAGCTGCGATCTTGTCCTCGGCCAACTTAGCCAACCCTAGGACTTCCATCATTGTGTTGGGACCAAACATTTTGACCTCTGAGCGGATTTCATCCTTGAGACCACTGATAAAACAACTCCTGTAGAATTCATCAGACAATCCTTCGGTGTGATTGGCTAGTTTCTCAAATTCCATCTAATACTCTCTCACTGTGCCAGTTTGGTGAAGTTTAGTGAGTGCTCCTGTGTAGTCGTCAAAAGCACTAGGACCAAATCGTGGCAAAATGAGTTGGCAAAAATCTGTCCAGTTTGGCTCGGGATGAGCTTTGATGTACCAACGATACCATTGAAGGGCTTCCTGTTCCAAATGAAAGGATGCAAGTGGAACTTTCTGAACATCAAAAGTATTATGCAGACTGAAATATTGTTCTGCTCGGTATATCCATCCAGTGGGATCAGTACCATTGAAGCGAGGAAAATCAAGCTTCGGCCCACGAAAAGTGCTAGAAGCAGAGAACCCAGTGGCTGCAAAAGATTCTGGCTGTCTGGTATTGTTCATGGCTGAATGCTGAAGATGGAGGCTGAGAAATTTTTCATCCAGATCTTGGAGTTTGGTTTGGATCACTGCAAGTGCTTCCTCCATGGTGTGTGCTCCTTTTTTTTTGCAGACTGGAACGGCTACGGTGCAGAAGGAATCTGGAACAACGTCGAACGGATGGATCTGGAACGGCTTGCAAAATGGATCTGAAACGGTGCAGCAGTGATCGGCAATAGTTCAGCTGAAAGTAGATATGGACCCCAGGTATGTGCGGCTTCCTAACATTTCAGGGTTTTCACTCGGCCACCAATGCTGTCTGACGGCTTGCGTATTGGGGCAGTACCCCTCACTCCACGGCTCAGGTAAAACTGATAACCGCTTTGCCACAAACGACAGCTCTTGGTTTACCTCACGGGTGGGAACTACTCAATCAGGTAGGAGTCATTGCCCTTTTCGCTTAGCAGGTCCTCTCAATGGCCAGCTACTTCGGGGTTCCTGTGGTACTCCTCACAATGAGTTTTAGGGCTTATGCCCAAGTACTTCCCACAGTTAAGCGGATAGGAATTATTCCCAGATCCGAACCTGCAACAGAAAAAAAAATTTGGGCAGAAATTCCACCCAATGTTCAAAAACTGGATCTATATTGCTCAGAATCGCTATTATAGCATGTTTCCGGAACTGGAACAATCACTCTGCTTCTACCCACGAAAGCGGAATAGAAATCTGGGCACTCGGTCACAAGATTTTCTCGCCGCAATTTCCGCGGCCGTCACCGAAATTCTGAAAAATTGCTGATTTTAAATCCGCGATATCTCCACTTTTAGAACTCCAAATGAGATGATTTTTTTTTTGAAACTGCGTATTTTTGAAAGAGGAATTCAGATATGTAATCTGTTTCTTCTGATTTTGTGCATAAATTTTCAGAACTTGATCTGAAAGTCGCCGCCCAAAGAAAAAAAAATTCCCACTTGTGCCAAGGAAAGTGCTCTGATACCAGATGTGATGTACCTGCAATAATTAATTAATGCAAATACATGAGATATCAGAAATAATAGAACAGAATCATTTTTATATTGATCACAGGCCACTTCGAGGGGGCAACCTCCTTTGAGCAAGCTCAATACAATTAACTTCACGGTGCCTTCAATGACCTCAACACACACTTATATACTAAGTCTATGCCCAATACTATGAGTCAAAACCATGGGACATATAATACTACAGGACGACTTACAAAGCATATGCGTCCAATACTATGGGTCAATACTATGGGCTAATATAAACTACGGATCAACAAATACTACGGGACGACTTACAAAGCATATGCGTCCAACAACAATATACTAACATAGTAAAGAGAAGGGTTGACATAGGTTCCTAACACCATGGTGACAAAGAAATACTCGAAGCACTTACCGCACCCAACTACCGCTAGGATGACATGCACCATCGATCATACTTCATCCCCGAGGCATCTACCTCTTCCACGGAAAATCAATTCTTCATTGAATCCAAATATTTCCTTCCCACCAAAGTCGACTCATGTAAGGATCTTATCCCAGCTCCCAAAGCCTTTGATGAAGGAAATATGGCCAATATTTCACCCATTATTAAATTTGACATCTCTACCACGCCCGGAACACCCGAACTCATTTCTTTGAGCCCATCATGCACCGAGGATGAGGTACAAGCTTACAAGGAGCTCTTCCAATAGTTTCACGATGTATTTGCATGGTCCTACACCAAGATGTCAGGGCTTGACCCCACTATCGTAGAACACCACATTGACACTTGGCCCAACATACCACCTCTCCGCCAAAAACAACGCCCCATCCACCCATCTAAGCTTCCTACTGTCTAAGCGGAAATTGAAAAGCTTCATACAGCAGGGCATATTTACCCCATATCCTACACCACCTGGGTTTCTAACCCAGTACCAGTTAACAAGAAGCAAGGCATTATCCGTATCTGTACTGACTTCCGCGACCTAAACCAAGCTTGTCCCAAAGACAAATTTCCCACACCATTTATCGACCAGCTTATCAATGCATGTGCAGGGAATGAGATACTATCTTTCATGGATGGTTTCTTCGGGTATAACCAAATTCACATTCGCAAAGAAGATCAGTACAAGACTGCCTTCACCACCCCATGGGGCACTTTTGCTTATTGTGTTATGCCTTTCGGTCTTAAAAATGCTGGAGCCACCTTTCAGCGGGCCATGACCTATTTTTTCCATGAGTTGGTTAACATTGTCTTGGTCTACCTTGACGACCTCACGGCCCAATCAAAAAAATGATCTGATCATCTTAACAACCTCCGACAAGTCTTTCTATGTTGTCGCAGATATCAAATCCGCTTGAACCCACTCAAGTTTGTATTATGCGTTCCGTCCGTCCGATGGTTAGGTTTCATCATTTCACAGAAAGGAATCATAGTCGATCCGTTAAAGGTCCAAGCCATCTTAGACCTCCCATCACCACATACGCATCGACAGTTACAGAGCCTTCAGGGGAAAGCAAATTTCCTTCGCCGTTTCGTCCCTGATTATGCCACGACGGTTCATGGTTTCCTTCATTTTCTCCTTACCCACATCCCTTTTGTGTGGGATGACCAACCACAAGAATATTTTGATGACCTGAAGAAATCTCTCACCAATTCCCCTTTGATCTCCCCTCTATATTTCTCTAAAGACTTCATCCTTTACGTTTCGCCATCTGACTATGCCGTTTATGGAGTTCTCGTCAAAGAAGACCCTGCTCGTCAAGAGCATGTCGTGTATTATGTGAGCCAAACCTTATCTGGCCCACCACTATGTTACCCACACGAAGAGAAACTGGCCCTCGTCGTCGTCTTTTCAGTACAAAAGTTGCGACATTACATCCTCATGAGCCACACTAAAGTTGTCGCAGATTCCAACCCCATGGTCTATCTCTTGAGCCGATGCCTTCTGCAAGGCCGCGTCGCTAAATGGGTTATCATCTTACAAGAGTATGACCTATCTTTCACAACCCATAAGAGTACCAAATCCCTAGCACTTGCTCAACTCATTACATACCTACCATCCCTATCGCCATCACCCTTGGTCAATACTAATCTAACTGATGACCATTTGTTCATCATCTCGTCAGATGACCCTTGGTATGGCGACATTTTGGTTTATCTCCGCACACAAAATTTTCGACCCGATGTTGACCATGACAGACGACATCGTATCTGTCACCGTGCTTCCCTCTATCTCCTCTTAGGCAATGTCCTATACTGATGCGGTGTTGACACCATCTTACGACGTTGCCTTTCATGAGAAGAAGCAGAACAAGTTCTCAATGATTGTCATAGCAGTGCCTAAGGAGGCCATTTTTCAGGAATGGCCACTGCCCAAAAGGTAATCCACGCAAGGTATTTTTGGCCCTCATTATTTACTGATTGCATCACAGGGGTCAAACATTTCCTAAATTGCCAGCTCTTTGCCCCCAAGGCAAGGACACCCCCCGCCCCACTTCATCTAGTCGTTACTATCGGTCCTTTTTGCAAACGGGCCATCAACTTCATGGAGTGTAATCCTGCATCAACTGGCGGCCATAAATACATCATTGTGGCCATCGAATACTTTACCAAATGGGAAGAAGAAATGCCTACTTTCAACTGCATAGCCGACACTGCAGCCCACTTCTTCTTCAACCATGTTATTACTCATTTTGGAGTACCTAAACAACTCGTCTCATACCATGGTTCTCATTTCAAGGACTCTATCTGGCGAGAATTGTCACCCCTGCTTAAATTCGAACATCAATACGCCTCCCCCTACTACCCCCAAGGGAACGTCTAAGTCGAAGCCATTAACAAAATTCTGAAGACAATCCTCCAGCGCACTGTCGACCGACATAAGTCCAATTGGTTGTTAAATTTTTAGAATTTACTTCAATCTGATCTAGGATCTTAACTGAGAGAACAACATGTACAGCAAATCTACAGCATATCAATCATGGACACAATAATGCAAGCACACAAGAGACACAGAGTTTACTTGGGGAAAACCATAAAGGTGAAAAACCCCCAATAACTTCCTCAGAGATAGATAGAGCAATGATACAACCAGAATACAAGAGATAGTCTTCTCCTAGCAGAAAGCCTCCTCCTCCACAAGTGCGCCACTCTCCCAAGTGTGAGTGAGAGAATAGAATGTGTAAAATGAGACAGACACACTCTCTATTTATACACTAACTTGACTTGACCTTTACTCAATTAGGTCAGCCTCAACTTAGCCACTTAACATAATGTTGACTGGACCGACCCCCACTAGGGTGGTCTAATGACCCTTTGACCCACATGTCCAACCCCCAATAGGGTGGTCTAATAACCCTTTGACCCTCATGAATTATATAGGGCCAACCCCAACAAGGTGGTCTAATAACCCATCAAGTATAAGTTACGACACTTACAATATAAATGACGACACTTCCGTATAGAGGAATAATAACATCTCTATAGGAATACAATATACATATATGTGAAATACATTCCGAAGTTACATATACATCAACACTCCCTCTTAACTAGGAAGGTATTTCTCGACACAGGTCTTCTAGCACAAGTCTTCTTCTCTGGATCATCGTCACTGGATAATCGTCATCGAGTCATCATCACTACTGCTGCTATCTCAATCAATCTCTGAATCTACTCATCATAAGAAGTTCTATAGAGCCAGTCCTTTTTCATACTGGATGTAGGCCCACCACCTGCAGGTCTTCATCATCTGTGCAAATGGTCTGATAGAGGTGGCCTCTCAGGACTAATTTTATGTGCGGATGCAATACTGGAAAGAGTATCCCAGGAACATTTATGTGCCTAAGCATGACCGGCAAGATCTCCCAGGACTGATTACATGCATCTCCTCCACAATACCTTTAAAGAGCATCCCAGGAACATTTATGTGCTGCAGCACGACTGGAAATATCTCTAAAGAACATCCCAGCACTTATTACGAGCACACAGCTCAACCTCTCGGATCTCCAGGACTGATTACATGTGGATAGACAAAACCTTTAAAGAGCATCCCAGGAACATTTATGTGCCGCAACACGATCGGCAATATCTCTAAAGAGCATCCCAGGACTAATTACGAGCACACAGCTCAAACTCTCGGATCTCCAGGACTGATTACATGTCTCTGTAGTAATACCTCATCCAAGGACTGATTAGGAGCACACAGCTCAACCTATCGGATATCTGAGGACTAATTACATACTACATAGAAAAACAGGAAAGAGTACCCCAGGAAAATTTTTGTGCCGTAGCACGACCGGTAAGATCTCCCAGGACTGATTACATGCTATTTGCACAAACTGCCACATATCATCTCTGACCTCCAAGTATCAACCTGATACTCATGATCCAATGGATCATCATCGCATGAGGAATCATCCTGATGCCCATGATCATCCTGATCATCATCACTGCAACATCCTGTTGCATGTCATCTGGAGCAACATCCTGAAGCTCGTCATCCATGATCATCCTGATCATACAATGCATCTACCTGATACATACCAAGTATCTACCTGATACATATCATCATACATTATCCACCTGATCATACAGTGTATCCACCTGATACAAATACAAATACATGATGCATATCACCATACATGATCCACCTGATCATACAATGTATCCACCCGATACATATACAGATACATGGTCCAAGCATCCAACATGATGCATATACAAAAATACATACAAGTGATCCAACGAATCATATCCAACATCCAACATGATGCGTACATACATATACATATAAATGATCCAACTGATCATATCCAGCATCCAACATGATGCATATATAGAGCAATAACTGGAGCATCGTCCTGATGCTCATCATCCAGCGCTTATATCCACAGCCATGTGAAGGATCCTCCTTCCAACATGCTTGGAATGGCTTCTGCAAATGTGTCCATCACTTCTTCCTCGAAGTGTCATCAATCTGAAGAACACCAATCCTCTCCCTGAAGTACTCGAACTTCACCCTGGCTAGTGGCTTCATCAGCACATCTGCAATCTGCTCGTCCATCACAATGTACAGGATATTCACAGCTCCTCTCTGCACCATATCCATGATATAGTGATATTTGATCTCTAAGTGTTTCGACCTATCATGAAACATTGGGTTCTCGGACAGCTTCACACAACTCTGGTTATCACAAAAGATACTAGTAGCATCCAACGGGAGATCAAATAACTCAGACAGTAGCTTCTGTAGCCATACTGCCTCACAACTAGTTGAACAGGCTGCAACATACTCTGCCTCAGCTGTACTCAGTGCTATGCAGGACTGCTTCCTGCTAAACCAAGAGATCACACCTGATCCCATACTGAAGCAGCATCCAGATGTGCTCTTCCTATCTGCAACACTGCCAGCCCAATCTGAATCAACATAACCCTACAGGTTAAACTTTTGATTCGCTTCATACTTGAGCCCATAATCCACTGTACCCTTCAGGTACCTCAGAACATGCTTTACAGCAACCAGGTGAACACTGCTCGGATCTGTCAGGAACTGGCTCAATGTGTTCACCACAAAGAAAATATCTGGTCTAGTGTTCGTCAGGTACATAGAGTACCCAATCATCTGACGATACATCGTGACATCAACCATATTAGATGAAGCATCACACAGAAGCTTCAGGTTCGATGCCATAGATGTGGCCATAGCCTTGAAGTCCATCATCCCGAACCTCTTCAGGATCTCTACTGCATACTTCCCTTGTCCAAGGAATATTCCAACTGCACTCTGCCACACCTCCATGCCAAAAAAAAATAGTGCATCATCCCCAAGTTCTTCATCTTGAACTCGACAGCAAGCTTCCACTACATGTCGGCAATCAATCTATCCTCGCCTGTTACAAACAGGTCATCCATATACAAAAGTAGTATCACTGGATTGCCTTCCTCAACCTTGTAGTAAAGGTTGGAATCTGCTTTACTCTTGGTAAAGCCCAAACTGGATAGAAAGTTGTCTATCCTACCATACCAAGTTCTGCACATATATGACTCCCTGTCATGTGTCTCAGAACCAAGTGGCTGCTACATCTACACTTCTTCTTCAACTACACCATTCAAGAAAGCTGTCTTGAAATCCATCTGGTGTATCTTCCACTTCATTACTGCAGCCAGAGCAAGTACTGATCTAATGGAAGTGTATCTGGCTACAGGAGAAAAAGTCTCTATGCTACCACCTGTAGCATGATTGATCTTGTAGATCCTCTTGGAAGTCACTACAGACTCCCCTTCAAGTCTTGGGACTGCATCCCAAACATCTTCATGATCGACTGGTACTCCTCGATCGTGGCATTCTTCCCAGATCCTGGGAACTTCAATATTTTCAATAGATAACTTTGTTGCTAAACAAATGTTGTAGTCCTTCTTTTGTAGGTGATGGTATACGATCTTTCCTACGCAACAAGTTAAATTGCATGATTAGAAAACATCTTATAGTTTTCAGAACAAATTCTTACACGTAAAGAAATATGTCATACAGTCATGCAATTATCTTAGCCAATGCTTCAATACAACATTTATCCATATCCTGTAACTTTCTAGATGCCTTCCAATCTCTACCAGAACATTGTTAAGAGTTTGCACTACTCACAACATGTCAGCAAAGAGGTTTCAATCTAGATAAGTAGAAATGGAATGTTGCATAGTGCCATAGGTCACTTACCCATCACATGCATATTAGTAGTATACTGTTCATTTATGCAATCATTCTAATATGCATAATACACAACCTAAGTCTAGGAACATAAACATATACATTATTGAATAACATTATTTAAACAAACAAATATGTGGGAAATGATAATTCAAATACTTATCTTTTTTTGGTTGTTGGGTTGACTCCCTCTCAGTCTTTGCTTGTTTTCTGCAACTCCATTCTGATGTGGATTATGAGAAGTGGTCAACTCCCTCTGAATATCTGCATCCTTGCAGAAACTACTGAAGTGTCCTCCCTCTTGATCTTTGCTTCCTGGATTACCTATCCTTGAACTTATATCCATCCTTAATCACTATGCATGCTTGTTAGTATCATCATTGTGTTATCGTTGAGGTCTCATACATAATCATACATTCATTAGTATATTCTTAATACTATCAAAACACAATAATATTAAGCATGTATAGTCATGATCATTTCAAACAGAAATAATAAGCATTAGTATTCAAGGTTTATATAGGACTCTTATGGTTAGTCATATCATAAATTAAAGTAAGAAGCATAATATGCTTAAACCTGTGATTACTCAAACCTATGCCTTCATGATTCTTTTGGTTAGCCATATCATCAATTATGGTAAGAAACATAATATGCATACAACCATGACTATTCAAACCTATGACTTCATGAATAATCATTATCAACAACACAACAGTATAAGATCCTAACACAAGGTAGGATTCTAGCTTGATATAGGAAAAACATACCTGGATTAGTATGCTAGCTAGTTATGTCTAACATACCCGCATAATGTCTTCTGGTTCTCTTCAGTGACTTGTGCTAGTAACCTGCATGTCTCATAGGTTAACCATTGTAGGACCAAGTTATACATACCTCGAAAGTAGATCTTCTATGTGATCCATGACAATGGATGAATCTTTGTCTTCATGTCACCATGAGCATATGTTCTTGAAGTAGAACATGATTTGACTTTCTTGGTGTACCTTTTGTGTTAGCAAACAAGATAAACCTCATACAACATCACAATGCATTAGTACAATCATAAGTGTCAAAACCTTAATCAATGAATATCTTCTATTAAGGTGATACGACAAGTCCAGTAATTAATCAAGATTGTATTGTAATGATATGAAGACAAACATATGATAAACTTAACCATAAAACATACCTGTAAGCCATACATGTCAAGATTGCTTGTAATCTTCTTATGGAACGCCTTAGCCTCATCTCCCTCTGAGACATGAACTTCTTCACTTATGCAGGTGACCAATCCATCTTCCTCTAGGATTAACCCAATCCACTTGATTTGCAAGAACTGGACCTGGAGCTGGATTAGGGTTTGTCAAAGAAACCCCAAAAATTCAAACTTTGAATTTCAAACTTCCGAAAGGATAGAAATATGCGCCTTGATGAGCTGATCAAGTTGGTATATTCAGACTTTGAAAACTGCAAAGTTTCACCCCTCGAAATTGCCTTTTAGATTTCTGGATTCACTGGGGAGGACCCTGAATTAGGGTTTGAGTTTCCTGGAGCTTCACCCAACCAAAATATTTGATTCAAAAGTCTAAGCTTCGATTTTTCTGAGGAGCTTCCAGCCGTGGTCACAGATTTCCAAAATTCCAATTTTTGCAGAAGCCCTAATTTTCCATCTTTCCGATCAAAGTCCCGAATTGGGGTTTGATCAAGCCTGGCCTTCTGCCCAACCAAAAAATCTGATCTTGGTCTCTAAATTTTTATTTTGATGAGTAGCATCCAGCCGTGGTCTCCGATTACAAAAATTTCAACTTTCTCCGAAGCCCTAAATTTCGGAAGCCATGAATGAAGGTACTCAAAAATAATTATGTTTTGACATAAATATGTACTTGATTGTTTCTAGTGTAACTCCGAACATTTCAATCCACAGGGTCTAAAAATGTTTTCTGAGATATCTCGACCTATTATCTTTCCATCTCGACAGGTCTGACCTCAATTGGATTCTCTGAGAGAGACTTATTCCAAATGTCGCAACGTGACCTGTTTATGGGATAATACAGGAGAGCGAAATTGTATGGCGTGTCATGTGTCACTGTTTCAACTTCAGCCTCTAAACGATTTTCTTGAGATATCCCAACCTGTTATATTTCCATCCCGATAGTTCTGACCTCAATTGGATTCTTTGAGGGAGAGTTATGCCAAGTGTCGCAACGTGACCTGTTTATGGGATAATACAAGAGAGCGAACTTGTACGGCGTGCCACGTGTCCCTGGTTCAACTTCGGCCTCTGAAAAAACTTTCTAAGATAGTACAGTCTGTGTGCTACCTGAAACTATTTTAAAAAATTTTATTTGGAGCTTCCTAGCCCAAGTTATGACCTTTTTCTCAAGGTCACCTGATTTTGACTCAAATATGGAAGAGGCAGAAACCCTATATTGTACATATCATAAATCACAAAGTACAACGAATTAGAGGTTTTCCTTTGGATACACGGTACATGGGGATCTTATCTTTGACCTGTAAACGTTTCAGATCCAGAAACTTTGCCAAAACGGATTTATAGTGAAAGTTCTACGATGACTGGTTTTTTCTATATCAAGCCCTAGCATCGTAAGTGTAACAAGTGTCATACATGCCATATCATGCCTTCTTTCAGGATAGCTCTGATACCATGTTAAATTTTCAGAATTTACTTCAATCTGATCTAGGATCTTAACTGAGAGAACAACATGTACAGCAAATCTATAGCATATCAATCATAGACACAATAATGCAAGCACACAAGAGACACAGAGTTTACTTGGGGAAAACCATAAAGGTGAAAAACCCCAATAACTTCCTCAGAGATAGATAGAGCAATGATACAACCAGAATACAAGAGATAGTCTTCTCCTAGAAAAAGATCCTCCTCCTCCATAAGTGCGCCACTCTCCCAAGTGTGAGTGAGAGAATAGAATGTGTAAAATGAGAGAGACACACTCTATATTTATACACTAACTTGACTTGAACTTTACTCAATTAGGTCGCCCTCAACTTAACCACTTAACATAATGCTGACTGGGCCGACCCCCACTAGGGTGTTCTAATAACCCTTTGACCCTCATGACTTATACAGGGCCGACCCCAACAAGGTGGTCTAATAACCCATCAAGTATAAGTTACGACACTTACAATATAAATGACAACACTTCCATATAGAGGAATAATAACATCTCTATAGGAATACAATATACATATATGTGAAATACATTTCGAAGTTACATATACATCAACATTGGCATCATATGATTTTTCCCGCACTGTGGGCTTACCGTACCTCCAGTAAAATCACCACTGGTTTCACCCCTTTCCATTTGGTTCACGGCGTGGAATCTGTCCTCCATATTGAGTGTCAAATCCCAACATTGCGTATCGCCATCAAACTCCTCCCAGATACCTCACCGCTTGAACAACGCTTACTCTTATTGGAACAAGCTGATGAGGATCGCCGAGCAGCCCTCCAAACCATTGAAGCCGCAAAAAACCACTCCAAAGCTGGCTATGACAAGCATGTTCACCCAATATATTTCCGTGAAGGAGACCTTGTACTCGTTTACAATCAAGCCTGTGACAAAACGGGCAAAGGAAAATTTGAATCCATGTGGCAAGGCCCATACATCATACACACTTGCCTCAGACATGGGGCATATCTTTTGACTGAATCAGAAGGTAACCCCCTATGCAACCTTCTAATGGGTTGTACCTCAAATGCTTTTACCCATAACATCTTTTGGACACCATAGTCCATATTGTACAGTTTTAATTCTTTTTTCACTGTCAACTTTCAAAAAACCTTACATTTTGTTTTCCTGCATGACCATAGATGGATCCTGTTCCACTTTACTATGTTGGCTTTTTCGACGGTGCAAGTCGCTAGTCTCCAAATCTCGCCTCCACAGCTTGGGTACTCTATTCTCCCTCACATGAGTTGATTCAGCTAGACAAGGTGTGTATAGGTGCAGCCACAAATAACCAAGCTGAGTACGGTGTTGAGACCAATCTCCTGACCACTGCCCTCCATATGGGCATAAGTCACCTTCACGTATTCCTCGACTCCCAGTTTCTTGTTTCCCAACTCAACAATTGTTACCAGGTATGCAATCCTTGCCTCTTTAGAAAATTCTTGCGCACTAAACAAATGATTAGATAATTTGAATCCATTTCATTCACTCATGTCTCAAGAAATCTAAACAGTGTAGCAGACCAAATGGCTAACGACATTCTAGATTGGCACGTCAACCAAACCCTGTAGGACATCAAACATGCATCAACAAAACATCATATAGGCATCAAAAACCATAGAAACAAACAAAAGAATCCATCATAATATTGCATCCACGTGCATTTCATAATCATAGAATGTGCCTACACGAGCATACATAAACATAATATTGCATCCACGTGCATAGAATGTGCCTCCACAGGCATACCAAAACATAATATTGCATCCACATTCATAGAATGTGCCTCCACGGGCATACAAAAACATAAACAATTGCATCCACATGCAACAAAACATAAAAACAATGACAGATATGCATCTACGTGCATACACGACTGTATCATCAAAAAATGCATCCATGTGCATAAATATATATATCATATAGTCATAATGTTAAAGAGTGCCCTCAGCACCCAAATATACAAAAATATACAAGCCGTACATAATACATATCCACAAAAAACATCCCCATATGCTCATTAGAATTTGGGAGCAGGTAATAAACACTCTAATCCTCGTCATCATGGCATGCCTCCTCCTCAGGATCCTCCTCCTCTGGATCATCCTCATCCATATCCCTCCTCTCCGCTGCCAACACAACAATCCACCTCAAAATCGATCTCCACTTACGTGGAGCATCGTAGAATAGGTCTAACACCTCCTGGTCCAACTCCCTCCAACCATCATCTGCCACACCATCCAATAGTCAATCGATGGTATCCCCATGACCTCTGCGGACCTGAAGCCCCAGTGGAGGTCTTGGACCCACACCTGCAATAACCAACACTCGAGATGTCAGCATCATATGAAAACCTCTAGCTATCATCATAGAAAAAGATACAAACATGATATGCTAAAAGAGAAAACAAAAACAAATACGTACCATCTGACCCGCAGGCTTGTCCTGGAGCTCGCGGCATCTCAATATCCCCCTGGTAATCCATAGTCTAGTACGGATAATCATCAAACAGAACCGGCATCTTCTCCCACTGCCAATACATATCTGAAGTAAAGAACTGTCCAACTACCCCGCCACCACTGCGGCACATCATCTCTCCCCACCGCACCATCCGTGGCTCACTCATCCCACCATCCCGGACCGACACACAAGGCCATAACGTAGGCACCCAGACAAAAAAGAAACAACATAGAAACGAAGCAAAGCTAAACTCTCCCCCCAGCTGACTCACCTTGTTCAGATCACGCTAGGCTTACCTGGAACTCACAGAATGAAAAACCAACGGTCGGTTCTCCCACAAATGACAAAATAGCTCTGGCTAACTCAAATCTCCTGTCAAACTCAACAGTGCAAATGACAAGTGTCACTATGGGTCCACTTGCTATTTATAGACATTTGACCCATTTTCAGTCAACCATTCTGGAGTCATATGAATTCCACTCTCCAAACCGTTGATACCATTAGATTCAGCGTAGCGAGAACTTCACGGTGGTCTAGTCAGTTCCACGATTTCATCGGCCCCTTTTTCAGGCATTTTTTCACATGCCCGTAGTGACCTTGGTTTGCGTGCCACATCGGTCATTGTCCGTTTTTGACAAATTTTATATCACCGAATTCAGTTTCATGTGCTCGTGATGATTCTTGAGATCATTTATCGCTCTCACCACCAAATTTTTCGAGCATTTTTTCACATGCCTTTCGTTGCCTTGGTTTGCGTGCCACATCGACCGGTGTCCATTTTTGAAGATTTTTATATCGCCAGATTCAGTTTTCAACACTGGTGATGATGCTTGAGATCATTTCTCGCTCTCACCAGAAACCATTTTTTATATTGTGTCCTCACACCTTACTGCCTCGATTTGTGTGCCACATCGGCAACTGTCAAATTTTACAAATTTGTGCATCACAAATTATACATGATCCCTCCACTCCATCCATACTGCAATTATGGTGTTGTTTTTCTATCATTCATCAACCCACAAGGAGGCCCCATCAGTGTTCCCCCCTATCACTATTCTTGGTCCCCATACTTATCCCTTGATTGAACACTTCCTCCTTGCCTCACCATTACTTTTGTTCGGTATAATTTTATCCCTTTTCCGGGACGAGCAATTCCTTTATGAAAAAGGCACTTAGGGATTTTTTATTAAACTCTTTTCTGACTCCTAAAGCAATGAAAAGATCCTCGAGCAATCTTGCTTCCTTTCATGCTCTCTAAAATTATCTGAAATGGCGTCTACCTGGTATAAGTTTACCCATTTTTTGGACCTTGTAGACTATTTACGAAAAAGGAATACTCTAGTCACATCAGTTAGAAGAGTTCTTCATTTCATCCTTTTATGCTTTTTCGGGCCTTGGAGACTAACACACGAAAAAGAATCCCCTTGGAGTCTGTTTACTACTTTCAGACTCTCTAAAATTGAAAGCAACCACGAGCATGAATTGTCCTGGGCTCATACAAATCCACACAAAAGTACCATTTTGAGCACACTTTTATCCCTTCCTGGAGCTCCTTAAACAATGAACAAGGCCCCAACGGTGCCTCTTGGCGCCACAACAGATCATGTCTAGTCACACTAGCATGGCAGCTTCCCCATTATAGTCGCCTTTGTTCAGAGTATTCTGCAATGTGTCACCCTGAGATTTTCCCAATATTATCCATCAATTTATCCCCCAGAGTCACTCCCACTGCAGTACTTACCCCTGATCCCTTAAGCTATGATCCCCATACCTAAAATTAGTTGCATATGCTGCCAAGTAATCCATTCCATCATGCTCTGAACAAAGAAAGTTTGAGTCCCCCCCCACTATGCGACCTCAGTTGTTCCCCATCCCCATAGTATGACAGTCCCACCTTCAGTACTATCACCTTTTGGTTGTACACCTCGCGCTCCTATTAAGGAAACATCATTGCCTTGATAGTTGCAGGTCTCCCTCTGTCGACGCCAACCAATCTATTCCAGAGGATAGACCTAGAGGTCCATGTGCCTTGGACTCATCACCATCAGTGGTGAGTGCCTATGTATCATTTTGAAAGGAGTCCTTAGTGCCTCTCCAAATGATTGTTTCTCACTTGCTTGACATCAACACCTTGATCTCATCATTGAGATTCGTACAGGGTATCAGTCCTTTCAGTCATTAGTCGAAGACCCCGGATTTCACCTGACTCTAGCACATTTGTGAGTCTACTTTAGGAAACAACATGTTTTATGTCTTGTGGATATCTGGGCTACGCTTGGCGACAGTATTTGGAAGTACCCCAGTTGTATGATTCCTTGACTATACAGTTGTTCGACACCTTCAGATCCAGCATTTTATCAGTCATTCTAGTACCACGCTCAAAGTGATGAATGTTTTTTTAGTGTATCAATTCTTCAAATCAGTCATGGTATGACCATGAGTATGTCCCAGCTTTGTGTCCCCTCTGGACCATTAAGATGTACACAGAAGTTCTACATGTGTTGTTCAAGTCCCCTTTTGGGCCTCATTGTTATTTATATGTCTTGATACGAGCATGGGTATGCCCGCCTCGTCCATATATTTATATTATTCCTCATTCATTATTGAGGCCATGTATTTTCAGATTTTGCAGTTCGTATGGGACCGTTGTTCCAGTCTCCAATTGGTCTCTTCTCTCCTCCAAAACCCAAGAAAAAGACAAAGAAACTATGATTTCCATCGGCCATAAGATGAGCTCCTTCCCTCACACATCAGGGGGCCATCTATTAACACCCAAAAAGTGCTCACTAGCTCATTTCCCTATTCACATGACCCTTTTGTCGACTTTTCCTACCATTTTAGCCTCTAAAACCTTCAAAAGGTCACCAAAAAAACCAAAATCCATCTTTTTCTCCTCAAAAAATACAAAAAACCCTCAAAAGGGGTCCAAAATTCCCAAAAATCAATTAAAAGGGTATAAAATTCAAAAATATATTCAAAAAAGGAAAAAAGAGGGAAAAAGAGGAAAAGAGAACCTAAACCATTTTTACCAATACCATTTTTACCTTAAACCATGGTTGTATTTTCCATCACCCAAAAGCTATAAAAAGGTGATAGATGCTCCCCATTATTCATCCACATTTTTGCCTATCCTTATGCTGCCAATTTCATTCTTGAGATCTTGAGCCCATCATTTGAGCTTAGATCCATCCTTGGAGTGACACGTTTGGCCAATCCCCCACTTACATTTGGAGAAGAGAAAGATCATTGGAGCATTGGAGCACCTCACCGCTGCAGCTGCTCAAGCTCAACCAACCTCACCATTGAGGTAATCTTTCATTTGTAAAGCTATTTTTCATAAATAAAATTTGTTTTACATGGTAGATCTGAGTTTCTACTGTTTTACATGGTAGATCTAAGTTTTTACTGTTTTATTGTAGATTTAATATGCACATGTTAGATTAGTTTTTTACTTTTTACATTAGTTTTTATTGTTTTATTGAAACTGCTACTACGAAGTTAGTAGGTGCTCATTTGCACAAACTTGGGTGAAAACCCAAGCAATAGTTGTGGGTAATCAATTCAAAGTGGACAGAATTATAAAAGGGAAAGAAGAAATGGTTAAATTATTATCCAAATAAGTAGAAAAAATCACTGATGATGTTGAAAATGAAATTGAGTCAGTGAGGGTTGTGTATAAAGAGGCTTTGGAAAAAGTTAATGTTGAAGCGAGTGAACTCAAAGAAGAGTTGAAAAAAATACCACATGTTCTCAATGTACCACCAATGAGGACAGAAATGGGTCCTTTAGAGGAAATGGAGAAGAAAATTAAAGAATATGAACATGTAGTACAAGAATATCAGTTGAAGTTGAAAGAGTGGGAGGGAAGCCATGGAAAAAAAGTTGGAGAATTAGAATCAATAATTTTTTATTTGAGAAAAAACATTTCTAAGCAAGTTGATAACCTGAAAGGCACAAGGTTAGCAAGGATCTTTGAATCTTTAAAACTTAAAAACCAAAGTAGAGGAAAAAATTCCAATCAAGAAGGTGGTGAGGGTGAAGGTAAGGGTACCAAAGGAGATGAGGGTAAGGTTAGAAGGAAAAAAACACCTACAGGTACAATGTCCTTAGAAGAGAGAGAGAAGTCCTTAGAAAATCAAGAGAAGATGCTACAAGAATGCTTCTCAACGAGCATTGCACTAGGTGATTTGTTTGGCTCATCACCATTACATAAAGAAATGAAAGAGAATATTATTGGGAAAGATGCAAAAATAAGGGAGCTGGAATCAAAACTCTTATACGATATAAAATTTCAGCATTTGGGATGTGATATGGAAATTCAAAAACTTAAATCCACAATAGCTGATTTGGAGAAGGAATTAAAAGGGCCAGTTGTTGCGATGATTACAATTCCTGTCCTTCCCAACGAGACAGAGTCAAGAGCAAAAGAGCACAATAAAGAAATACAGAATCTGAAATGTGAATTGACTGAAGTTAAAGATCAGTTGAAACATACCAGATAGCAATTGGAGGTCAAGGAAAAATGGGAATCAACGAAGTATAAGAAAAATGTGGAAATGTTGAACAAACTGATGGAGGAAAAAAATGTTTTGCTTGGAAATTTTAAAAAAGTTTCACAAAGAGTTAAAGAGCTTGAAAACAAATTGCAAAAAGTGCCTTGTCGAACTCTAGAACAATTAAAGTCTTCTACGAAAGGAAAGAGAGACCATTTAGATTTGTTTTCTGCTCAAGAGGAGGGATTGCAACCATCTCAGAAACATGCTAGACATGTATAAATCAATGTATATATGTATTTGTCGACAGTTAATGAAAACAAAAATTTTGTATGATGGAGTTTTGTAATTATCGACATATAATGGAAAATGCTTTAATTAGTTGTCTTACTTTTTATGTCCAGGATTTAGTGGTTCTACTGTCAATGCTTATGAAGTATGGTATTCATGTTTGTTCAGTACTCATTCGTATGGAATTCATGTTTATCAAGTCCTCATTTTTTTATTGAGATCTTATTAATGTCCAGGAGTTAGTGGTTCTACAGTCAATGCTTTGGTTTATACTTTATTGTGAAGTGAGGCATGATTCGCAACAATTTCATAGTGACATTTTTGCACCTATGACCACTTTTTTTCATCGATCTAAGTGCCTCCTCACCTTCTTTGATGGATTTTATATGCACAGGTCCATAGAATTTCCTCACCTTCATTACGAATGTTTTTTTCTTCACCACTTTGCATACAATGTTGCGTTATGATCATTTTGGACTTTTCAACAAAACAGGTCTATTAAGACATTAAGGCCATAAATATCACCAAAATATCAACAAAATAGGTCTCTTAATATATTAAGACCGTATGAATGTCATTTCATTACGAATGTTATGTTCTGCACCACTTTGCATACAATGATGGTGGATAAAACTACTTGTCATGAATGAAATGATACCACCATTCAAACAAGATAATATGATGAAATAACAACATTATTGGGAATAAATGACCTGTCTCTTGAAATCTATGTTCTTTTTAAGATTTAATTCAGAATTCTGTTTATTATTTAATTATTAATTAATTTAATAGTTAACCTTCTTTGGTCATCTGCGGGCTTCTTCCATATCAGGCCTACTAGCTTCTTCATCTGCGGGCTAGCCTTTATCTTTAGCCAATAGGCTTCTCCTCTTTCACCTGCGAGCATACTCCAAACTTTTGCTGGCTTATCTCCCTTGGCTTGTGGGAATATCCCATGCTCTCATGGATTTATGCCTTAAGCACCTTGTGGGCTTAATTTAAGCCCTTGCGGGCATTTTTTAAACCCCTACGGGCATCTTACAAGCCCTTGCGGGCATCTCTTTAGCCCTCATACATTAATCCCCTTGTGGGCATACATAATCCCTTGCGGGCATCTTTAAGCTCTTGTGATTTTATTCATTAAACTCCTGCAGGCATTTTACAAGCCCTTGCAGGCATATCATAAGGTGTCATTTAACCTTATTTTCACAATTTTGGCAGGCCAAAATCTCACACAAGTGAACCTCAAAGAGAGAACTGACACCACATTTAGATGGCCAAATCACCAAGGAACATTTCCATGCCATCTGGATAATTTATTAGCACAAGGACACTCTTTGGCGATCATTTCCAAATTCCTTTTCAAACCATATTTGGACATCAAAACAAACTCCTTCTCATTTTGGAAGGCTTGTCTATCACACGTGTGAACTCCAGAGGCAATTCTGATCCTATGGATAGATAGACAGTTCATCAAGGAACAATCCTATGCCACCTAATTAATTTTATCAGCACAAGGACACATCCTTCCAGGCATTTCCAATTGGCCTCTTAGCCTTCCAAATTGTTGATTTGACACTTGGAAAAATTATCAAACCCTAGGTTTATAGTATGAAGAGATTTTTCTTTTCACCAAATTGGAAGTGTGAGACAACTAATGAATAGAGGCCAACAAGGTGATTCCATACAGACCAATTTCACCCTTTGAAGCCTCTCTCTCTCTCCTCGACGGGCATTTTACCGGAGTAGTGCAAATCAAGCTAAGAAGCACTTTTGGCATATCAATATCTTCTTCCTTAGAGACTCTTTGGACAAACCAATGATATGGTTGGATGCACCAAAAACAATTCTAGAGACCCATACTCTCAAAATAATTATAGACACCAACCACAAGACATGGCATGCATTTTACTAAGGTCACTCAGGAATTTCTACTGATTTTATACTTAGACAATTTTTGCACTTTCCTAGACTGGTCTAATATGCATGAAACATTGTTTTGGCAGATCCATAACTTCTTCCTTAGACACTTTTTGGACAATCTAAGACCATGGTCAGGTAGACAGCTCAACCAGGTACATCCTGACCATACAGTGCGGGCATTTACTCTAACCCCCAAATTATTGTGGGCATTTCCCTGAGGCCACCTGGACCAGTTTTCCAACACTTAGCCATTTTCAGGAATTTCTCCAAAGTTTAACCTAAACCCCTATTTTGGAAGACTTATAAATTTCTCCTCATACATGCTTAAGGAAAACTGAGACCATGACTGGATATCCACGTCAACAAGCTATGGTCTGGTATGATGGTGCAGGCATTTTCTTCAAACCATGAATTATGGGGGGCATTCTCTTAGAGCATTTTTTACTATTTTTTCCATAGTCAATTTCCAAGTTTCTGAAGTCTCACAAACTTTCCATACTTTTCCATAATGATGTAAGATTGCAACACTGACTTCATGATGATGAAGATGATGAAGATGATGAAGATGAATTTATTGACACACACACACTTAGGAAAAATTATCAAACCCTAGCTGGTATATAGAATGAAGAGATTTTTCTTTTCACCAAATTGGAAGTGTGAGACACCCAATGAATAGAGGCCAACAAGTTGATTCCATCCATACCAATTTCACCCCTTGAAGCCTCTTTCTCTCTCCTCGATGGGCATGTTACTGGAGTAGTGCAAATCAAGCTAAGAAGCACTTTTGGCAGATCAATATATTCTTCCTCAGAGACTCTTTGGACAAACCAATGATATGGTTGGATGCACCAAACAACATTCTAGAGACCCATACTCTCAAAATAATTTTAGACACCAACCACAAGACATGGCAGGAATTTTACTAAGGTCACTCAGGCATTTCTACTGATTTTATACTTAGACAATTTTTGCACTTTCCTAGACTGGTCCAATCTGCCTAAAACATTGTTTTGGCAGATCCATAACTTCTTCCTCAGACACGTTTTGGACAATCTAAGACCATGTTCAAGTAGACATCTCAACAAGGTATAACCTAACCATGCGGTGCGAGCATTTACTCTAACCCCCAAATTATGGAGAGCGTTTCGCTGGGGCCACCTGGAAGTGTTTGAAGAAGAATTTATGGATCTACCAAACCAGGGTTTCAGGTAGATTAGACCAAGTCTAGGAAAGTGCAAAAATTTTCTAAGTGTAAAATCACTAAAACTGCCTAAGTGACCTCAGTGAAATGCTCGCCATCTCTTGTGGTTGATGTCTTAAAATATTTTGAGAGTATGGATCTCTAGCATGTTGTTTGGTGCATCCAACCTATTGAATATGATTTTCATCGATGTCAAAGGAGTTCAGTAATGACAAAGGAATAACTAAGGACGTGATGGCAGGGCAAGCTCAGTGAAAGACAAAGAAATGACAAAGAAAGTAATGACTTGGCATGTATGATGATGTGGAATATGTGATGAAGCTGGAAAGACACATGATGGTGTTCTAGTGCTATCATTAATTCAGTGTTGAATTCTGACATCATTCTGGAAAAGAATGGCAAGTTTGTGAAATTTTGGAAATTGACTATGTAAAAATTAGTCAAAACTGCTCTAAGAGAATGCCCACCATAATTCATGGTTTGAGATAAATTCCCACACCATCATACCAGGCTATATATTGTTGAAGTGTCTATATATTCATTGTCTCATTTTTCCTTAATCACTTCCGAGGAGAAAGTTATAGGTCTGCCAAAACAGGGTTTTGCACCAGAGGAAGTAAAATTGACTTAGTAGCCTCAAGAAAATTCCCTCCATAAATAATAGGTTAAAGTAAATGCTCACAGCATATGTTCAGGCTGTAGCATGTTGATTTTTATACCTAACCATGTTCTCATTTTTTCTTAAGCATGTCTGAGGAGAAATTTATAAGTCTACCAAAATAGGGTTTTACGATAAACTCTGGAGGAATTCCTGAAAATGACTAAGTGTTGGAAAACTGATTCAGGTGACCTTGGGAAAATGCGCGTTGTACCTCATGGGAGAATGATAAAAATTATATGGAACTATAATGCTCTAGCTTGTCATAGAGGCTATCTCTCCATGCTCTTAGTTTGCACAGAAGATGTTTGATGGCAAAGATAATAGCCTGCCAAAACAGGGTCTCAGGATACTTTTACACCAAAGTAGCAAAACTGCCCAAGTGGCCTCAAAGAAATGCTCGCCATAGTTTGTGAGTTGAAGAAAATGCCCGCACCATATGGTCATATTGGAGGTGGTTGTTTTTTCTACCTGACTATGCTTTCACATTGACTTGAAAGGGCCAGAGGAAGAAGTTATGGATCTGCCAAAACAAGGTTTTAGGAAGATTGGACCAAATCTAGGAAAGTAGAAAAATTGTCCAAGTGTAAACTCACTAGAACTACCTAAGTAACCTCAATAAAATGCCCGCCGTCTCCTATTGTTGATGTATTAAAATATTTTGAGAGAATGGATCTCTAGAATTTTTTATAGGGCATCCAACCATATCATTGGCTTGACCAAAGAGTCTCTGAGGAAGATCAAGATATTGACCTGCCAAAAGTGCCTCCCAGCTTGATTTGAACTACTTCAGTAAAACCCGCCGAGGAGAGAGAAAGAGGTTTCAAGGGGTGAAATTGGATTGGATATAACCCTAATTGTCCCCTATCCAGTGGATGTATCACACTTCAAAATTGATGAAAATACAAATCTCATTATATTAACCTAGGGTTTGATAATTTTTCCTAAGTGGCAAATCAGCAGTTTGGAAGGCCACTTTCAAATGCCTTCCAGATGATGGGTATGTGTTACTTAGTTCAGATTTTAACATGGTCTTTTTCATCATTGAAGTAGCTATCCATTCATGCTTGTAGGTTTCTCTATGGTGAGCACATGAGGAAGAAACCAATCTGCCAAAGTGAAAGAAAAAGTGATTTGCATATTAAAGACAAAGATTTATCTAAGTGTCAGACTCACATGGCTCAGAGGCCATTTGGAAATTCCTGCCAGGAGGTGTTCATGAGCTAATAAAACTAATCAGATGGCATAGTCCTGTTCTCTTATGAACTGGCTATCTAGCCATGGAGTGAAATTTCTATTTTGTGCTCTCACGTGCGAGATTTTGGCCTGCCAAAATCAATGAAAAATAAGGTTGAAAGACAATTTATATTATGCCCCCAAAGGCTTAGGAAGATTCCCGCAGGTGCTATGTTATGCCCACAAGGGAGCTCTAGGATGCCCGCAAGGGGCCTCCAATATGCTCGCAGGACGCTTATAAACATGCCCACATAAGGGGGCTAAAGATGCCCACAAGGGGCTCATTTATGCCCGCAGAAGGCTTATGAAATGCCCGCAAAAGGGTTTAAAAGCTCAAGGAGTTGATGTTAAGCCCGCAAGGGTTTATGGGATTCCCAGATGCCCGCAGGGGCTTAATTAAGCCCACAGGGGAAAAAAGTGCCTCCCAGCTTGATTTGCACTACTCCAGTAACATATCCACCGAGGAGAGAGAAAGAGGGTTCAAGAGGTGAAATTGGTTTAGATGAAGTCGCCTTGTTGGCCTCTATCCATTGGGTCTCTCACACTTCAAAATTGGTGAAAATAAAAGTCTCATGTTACCCTAGGGTTTAACAATTTTTGTCTAAGTGTTGAATTAGCAATTTAAAAGTCCATTTGGAAATGCCCGCAAGGAGGTGTCCTTTTGCTCATAAAATTCATAGGGTGACATAGACATGTTCCTTGTTGAATTGGTTGTCCACCCATGCTTTCAGTTTTCTTTATGATGGTCACATGTGCAAGAAATCAATCTGCCAAAGTAGGAAATCATGTGCAAGAAATCAATAATGTCCATTCCATTATTTTCTTAATGTTTTTAAACAATAGTTTGGTTTTTTTTCTTTGTTCTTTTTTTTTCTTTTTTTCTTTTTCCTAATGTAATACAACTTTCCTTTTTGTTTTTTTTTTCCTTTTATCTTTGGCTAAGAGAATAAAAGTATATGACAATACATATGTTAGTAGTTAGAATACCTTGATTGGTATAGCTCTAAGGTGGATGTAATTTTGTATCTATGAAAGGCCGAAGGGTAATGAGAAGTATTCTCGCTTCTCTGCTGATGTAATGTTTTGTTGACACATCTTTTTCATTTAATAAAAGGATGTTTTTTAGTTATGAAAAAAAAAGTATACATTCAAATCTTTAGTTTTTCATTTTTGTTTTTTTACAGTATTTTAAACTCAAAATTTAATACTGCAAACATAACATATGATTGTAATATTTGAAAGTCCAAAACACTTTAATGAGAAATATTATTATTTTTAAATGAAGAACATAAAAGTGGAGGTACAATGATTGAGTGGTATCTCACTCCAATGAAAAGTTCTTTTGGTTTCTTCTTTCTTTCTTTAGTTCATATCATTGACATCCATTTCATCTTTTTTCATTGGCTCATTATTTTTTCTTTAGGAGTAACTTATATTTATTTTTCCAATTATTGCATTGCAATCTATGTTTTTGTGAGCATTTACTTTCAATGTTATCCATTCCATTATTTTCCCAATGTTTTTTTACAATATTTTAAATTCAAAATTTGGCATATGATTTTAGTATTTGAAACCCTAAAACATTTTGTTTTTCAAAACATTTTAAATCAAAATTATTTTTTGAAATGAAGAAATGTAAATTGAAGGTACAATGATTGAGTGGAGTCTCACTCTAATGAACAGTTCTTTTTTTCTTCTTTCATTTTTCTAGTCCAGTACAACTTGCATTGACATATTTTCTTTCTTTTTTCCAGTCCAGTATAAATTTCATTGACATCTTTTCCATTTTTTTCTTTAGCTCAAAGGTATTCAACTGAAACACATTGTGAGAAATAAAACTCTACAATGTACTACATTTTATTGATAAACATCAAAAGTATTTATATACATACAAAACCAAGAAGAGATAGTTATGTCTCTGTAACTTATTACCTAAATAAAATTGTTAACTAACCATAAATGATATAACTAACCGTGAAATATTAGTCAACATTAGCCCCTTAAACTAAAGGGACATCTGACATGCCAAGCTGCATTCTGCATTTTTCATATTTTTCATGACCCAATGCTTTAGTAAATATATCTGCAATTTGATCTGAAGTAGAACAATGTGTCAGATGAATGTTGTTGGCCTCAACATGATGTCGAATCAAGTGATATTTAGTGTTGATGTGTTTGGTTCGATCATGGAATTTGGGATTCTTGGCCAATTGAATTGCAGAAGCATTGTCAACAAAGAGAGGCGTTGAAGGAAGTGATGACATGGAATGTGTGATGAAGCTGGAAAGACACATGATGGTGTTCTTGTGCTATCATGAAGTCAGTATTACAATCTGACATCATTCTGGAAAAGTATGGCAAGTTTGTGAAACTTTGGAAATTGACTAAGTATGGAAAAAGTAGTCAAAACTGCTCTCTAAGAGAATGCCCTCCATAATTCATGGTTTGAGAAAAATGCACGCACCATCATACCAGTCTATAGCTTGTTGAAGTGGCTATCTATCCATGGTCTTAGTTTTCCTCAATCATTTCTGAGGAGAAAGTTATAAGTCTGTCAAAATAGGATTTCAGGATAAACCTTGAAGAAGTTCTTGGAAATGGTTAAGTGTTGGAAAACTGGTCCAGGTGGCCTTGGGAAAATGCCCGCCATACCTCATAGGAGAACGATAAAAATTATATGAAACTATCATACTCTAGCTGTCAAAGAGGCTATCCAAACATGGACTTAGTTTTCACAGAAGGTGTTTGATGACAAAGATAACAGCCTGCCAAAATAGGGTTTCAGGTTGATTTTACACCAAAGTAGCAAAACTGCCTAAGTGGCCTCAGGGAAATGCCCGCCATAGTTTGTGGGTTGAAGAAAATGCCCACACCATATGGTCATATTGTAGGTTTTTGTTTTTTCTACTTGGACATGTTCTCATATTGACTTGGAAGTGTCTGAAGAAGAAGTTATGGATCTTCCAAAACAAGTAGTCAGGGATATTGGACCAAGTCTAGGAAAGTGAAAAAAAAATTCTAAGTGTAAAATCACTAAAACTACCTAAGTGACCTCAGTAAAATGCCCTCCATTTCTTGTGGTTGATGTATCAAAATATTTTTAGAGTATGGATCTCTAGAATGTTTTTTGGTGCATCCAACCATGGTCTCAAGTTGTCTAAATAGTCTCTGGGGAGGAAGATATCAATCTGCCAAAAGTGTCTCCCAGCTTGATTTGCATTACTCTAGTAACGTGCCCGCCGAGGAGAGAGAAAGAGGCTTCAAGAGGTGAAATTGGTTTAGATGAATTCAACTTGTTGGCCTCTATCCATTGGGTGTCTCACACTTCAAAATTGGTCAAAATAAAAATCTCATGTTACCCTAGGGTTTGACAATTTTTGTCTAAGTGATTAATTAACAATTTAAAAGGCCATTTGGAAATGCCCGCAAGGAGGTGTCCTTGTGCTAATAAAATTCATACGGTGACATAGATTTGTTCTTGTTGAAGTGGTTATCCACCCATGCTTTTAGTTTTTCTTATGATGGTCACATGTGCAAGAAATCAATCTACCAAAGTAGGAAAAATATTGTTTTGCATATTCAGAAATTTGGTTCAGTGTTGAATTCACAAGGCTAAGGGCCATTTGGAAATGCATGCAAGGAAGTGTCCTTGTGCTGATAAAATTCATCAGTTGGCATGGTCTTGTCCTTTGATGAATTGTTCATCTAGTCATGGGTTCATATTCTCCTCTAGAGTTCACACGTGCGAAATAGAAGCCTGCCAAAATGAGAAAAAGGTTGTTTTCTTGTTCAAATGTAGGTTGGTAAGGAATTTGGAAATGCCAGCAACGTGGTGTCTTTTTGTTGATAAAATTCATCAGTTAGCATGGTCTTATTCCTTGATTAACTGTATATCCATCCATGGAGTCAGATTCTTATTTTGTGCTCTCACGTGCGATATTTTGGCCTACAAAAATAGGTGAAAAATAAGGTTTAATAACACCTTATGATATGCCCGCAAGGACTTGTAAAATTCACGCAAGGGCTTGTAAAAATACCGCAAGGGATTATGGAATGACCATGAGGGGCTTAAGGAATAAAAATCTCCCAAGAGATTTATTATGCCCACAGGAGCTAAAGAAATGCCTGCAAGGGCTTAATTATGCTCGCAGGGGCTAAAGAAATGACCGCAAAGGCTTAAAGATGCCCGCAGGGGCTTAGGAATGTACGCAGGAAGAAGCATATTCCCGCAAGGGCTAAATCTCTTTCCCACAAGGAAGGTCTTGAACACTGATGCATGCAAGGAAGCAATGGAGGGATTCTATGCCCGCAAGGAAGGGCTTGAAGACCTATGTCCATAGCAAGAGGTGTATTCCCGCAAAGGAATGGCTTATTCCCACAAGGGATTATGCCCGCGGGGCTTAAAGATATTCCCACAGGCACTTGGAAATTCCCACAGGACATGCCCGCAGGCCATGCCCGTAGACTCACATGCCCGCAAGACTTATATGATCTTGATGAGATCGAATTTATCTTGTTGATTCCATATTTTCATTAATATCAAAATGTGGTTTAAATTGTTAAAAATATAACAATATTGACTCACCCCCCACCTCCCAGTATTGACCAATATTCCAACATGTCATTCGAAAAAATGTCAAATTTCAGCTATATATGGTATACACCCCAATTTTGAGCTTCTCTTGGTTTCGAGAATAGTTCATTCTCTACTAAACAGGGGCAACCACATGAAGGTGGAAGATCTAATTATTCCCCCCCCTCACATCACTCTCAATTTCCCCATACCCAATTTGAAATATTAAAGAACATGCAACATACTCTATTATACAAAATAAAAACATATAAATATCATCATGATATAAAAAATATAAACACGTGCAGCCTCTACTTTTCAACAATTAAATATCATTCGTCTTCTTATTCATCCAAGTGAACATCTGTATCAGGATTTGGTTAAGAATAGATATTAATGAAAGAATCATTCACATCAACATCATCATCAACGTCATCTTCGCTAATATAGTCATCGACATCGTCAATGAGATCATCGGCTGCTACATTAAGATGATCAACCTCTTCAAATTCTTCATCTAACACATCGACTGTAGCCACCTGCTCCTAATCTGAATCATCATCATCATCTTCTTCTTCGTGATTATCTTCATCATCTACATGATTATACTGTATTGGTCTTCCTCTTGGATCATATCTAACAACGTATGACCAACCTGCTTTACCTGGTACCTCTGAGTAAAAGACTTGCTCACATTGACTTGGAAGAACATAAGGCTCTGTACCCGGTTCAAATGCCCTTGTATTAACAATGGTAAATCCATTAGCATGCTCAATAACAGTTCTTTCAGGATCACGTTCATGCATCGGTAGCTTGTACCACTTCACCTCAAACAAAACTATTTTAAAGAAATTAAAATCACACTCAATTATGTCCTCCAAATGCCCATAGTACCTATTCTCAGTTTCTTCTGGATGCCTGTCACTTCTAAAGGAAACATAGGTGACCTTAAACACTGCAGTTATCCCACAATCTGAGGTTTTCATCTTATCATCCAACATTTTTATACAAAATTTACGACCATTACACCACATAGCCTTGTGATGTTTCAACTGCAACATTGACAACAAGTAAAAAATACATTGTGAATTAATAAACGTCATATAGAACTTAGAAAATATATTTGAAAACTTAAACAAACCAAATACATTGAAAAAATGGGAAGTAACTATAAAAATGTGGGTAAACAATTTACTTGCCTTTTTATCTTTTAAACCATAGGCTAAATCAACTTCTCTTTGTGACGTAAGATCAGGAAATTGATTTCGATGACGATGAGATGTTTTAATCATCTTACTGACCCCTTCCCATGATAACCTACCGAAGTATTATTCACAATATTCTATCCAATGCTCCATCCAATCAAGATTGTTTGCAATGTATAAATATAAAGCATCCCACACTCGAGCAACTATATGAAAAAATATCAATTCAATATCATTAATTAGATATCATTAAAGGCATAATTTAATATATTTGAATATGAAGGATTAATAAAAAAATCAGTATGATAAAATAAAATTGGAAAAATACATGTGTAATATATTAATTCCACAAAATATAATAATTACCTTTCACGGTCATCATTGTACCTTTCCCCAATAGGACCTCCCCTTCAAATTTGTTGATGGAGTTGAGATGCCAAATGTGAGGCACATTCATATTTTCTACTAATTTAGGTATATATTCACTAATATACACCATGCATTGATATACCATATATCCCTCAACCATAGAACCCTCAGTACGTGCTCTTTGTCTAACAAAATCCTTCAATGACTTCAACTGCCTCTCCGCCATCCACATCGACCTTGTGTGTATTGGTCCACATAATTCAATCTCCTCAACTTGGTCTATGAGGTAGTGTTCTTGTGCATTGAAAAATGCTAGAGGTAGATATTGTTGCATTTCACACATTAGTCGGGGAATTTCTCTCTTCCAATACCTTATATCTTCTTTATGGATTTCTTTTGATGAAATCCACCTACAAATGATGCAATAAAATAATATCAAGCCATATATAAAATTTGCGGGGAAAACATGATATGTCAATAAGTTCCGCTACAAATCACAGACCGAGTACATTTTCCATATAAAACATTTCTTACCTCGTCTATTTTCGAAGAACATAAATAATTTGTTTTATGTTGTTGTCAAAGTCGTCTGGGAGAGATAAAGGTAGAACATACTGTATCAAAAGACACATAATTATTATTTATTTCCAAATAAGAGAATAAAATTAATAAAATAGTGCATACCAATAAGGAAATATATTATAAACTCATAATTACCTTAATGAATGCATGCCAGTCATGTGTTTTAACCCCATCAAAATCACCTTTTCGTTAAGATATTCTTTATGTTAGAGGAAAAACCCGTCGGAAACCTGATTTTTCTGATGACCTCTTTTACAATATTGCTCTGTTGCTCCATCAAGCACCAAGGAAGACTAATATTCTGTTGACGGCCATCACCATTAGAATTAATGATCACACTTTGCAATGTGTTATTAGCTTCTTGGATGTCACTACAAATCTTTCCAATTCTTTCTTTGTCATTCCTTCCATCTAATATTCGCCATAACAATTATGTTATGTTCTTCCCGATATGCATTGTATCAAGAAAATGAAGTATTTGTAGGTGCTCGTAGTATGGAAACCTACTGAATTGCATCGGGTAAATTTTCATTCCTCGTGGAAGCCCATTCGTGCCTTAATGACATTCATGAAACATCAACAAAATCAAATTAACACTAATTAATCAATATAGGTACATACCGCGCTGAACATAATTCACTAAAAAAAAACAAAGATTTATATAATATATGATACATAAATAATTTGCCATACCTTGGTGATTTCTATTATATTCCAACTTCCATAGGTGAGGTGTCATTCTTCGTGGGTTTTTTTTCCATTCTCTTCTTTACCATTGAATTTTGCTTTGTCTATAGTTCGATAACTATGGTTCTTAGGCAAAAAGTGCATATACTCATCAAACACTTCCTTTACTAAACTCCTTGAACGATGAGATTTTATCCTGGGACCGCAAACTGGACTTGCAAATTTACCCTTTGTTTGAATACCTACAAGATATATGAATTAGTGTAGCGAATTAGAATTACAATTTAAAATAATGCATGATATTTTCAATAGATATATATAATATTAAAGAACTAAAGAAAGTAACAATATACCACAAAAATGTGTTAACCCAAGAGCATCATGAATTGTACATGCAAGTATTCTATGGAATTGAAATCGTTGTTGCCCTATTGGTCTAGAAATGTCATACATAGTGACTCCATCCCATAACTTCAACAACTCATCGATAAGAGGCTCAATATATATGTTCATATCTTTAACCTAGTACTTACCTAATTGGTCCAACATACATCATTAATTATATTTAGCTATATGTCGTTATATATAAAAGACATAATTATCATGCACGAAACAAAGAAATGAAATATTTAGTGATCAGACTTTCAAGTAAAAAAATACAAATTAATTAAATACCTAGAATAATCATTGCCAACATTGTGTGCTCTCTCTTGACTGACATCCAAGGAGGAAGGTTATTGTTTATAACAAAAACAGGCCACACTGAGTAGATAGAACGAAGCTCTCCAAATGGATTGACACCATCAGCTGCCAACGAAAGTTTAACATTACGAGGTTCTTCTTTAAAAATTGGCCACTTTTCTTCGATGTACCTCAATGCAGAACCATCTACAGGAATTCGAAGAACATCGTCTCGAATTCTGTTCTTTGCATGGAAATCCATAAATTGTGCTATATTTTAACACCTGAACAACCGCTGGAGACGTGGAATTATCGAAATATAACGAAGAACTTTTTGAGGCACCTTTTTTGTCACTTTATCAGTTCGATACCTACTTGTTTGACATTGTGGGAATTCATTTTCTAATGCATATTGTCCATAGTATATGATATGATCATTAGGACATGCATCAATAGCTTGATACTCCATTCCAAATTCTTTCATAATCACATATATCTCTCGATATATGCGTGGTAAAATATTTGACGTTGGTAATAAATATTCACCTAACAATCTACAAAATTCAAAAGAATAAATCAATGTAAACAATATTGCATCCAGACTTTACAAATTAGATAACAATAGCAATATAGTAAAAATGTCAACCCTTTATGTACATGTGAACATGCAGACATAAATAATTAAAAAATTACATACCTTAGTATCTATGTGAGACGGGTGTTTGATAAACCATTCAAAACCTTCAAGTTCTACAACAACAATATAGCAGATAGAAGATTTGTTTTTAAGCCTTCATAAATAGGTTGACGTGACTTCTCGAGTAGAGGATCAACATCGTGACTATCATCCTGGTTGTCCTCATCCATTGGAGCAAATGTGTCTTGGATCAATCTATGTATCTCATCTTCCTGATTTGTATCACTAATGTTATCTCCATCCATATCATCATTAAGAACTTGATCAACTTCAATATTCTGATCTAGAATTTCGTCACCTTGTAAATGAGTATTTATGCTAGTACTTGGAAAATAACTCTCTTGGGGGCGACATTTTGGGGGCATTGTCTATATATTTACAAACAACGTAGTAAAATTAGTGTGTATAGAACATATAATAAAACGATAAAACATTTTACTAAAATTCATGACATGATGACTATTACAGAGAATACATTAAAAATTGAATAACCTCTTACCAAGGGACGATATTCATAACCCCCTTCGGTGTGCCCCTTCTCCCTGCAATGGCTTTCAGCTGTCGCTATTAAAAGTCTTCTTCTTTGAAAGCCCCTGCAATCAAAGCAAGCTTCCTTGCATTTTCATTCATACTGACAAGTAATTGTCTTACCTACACCATACCAAACAGTAACTTGTCAAATACATTAGATATAAGTATATTTCTAAATACAGTATGTTATATACCAATTTCTACAAAGAAAAACATGAAGACTGAAGTTTTCATTGATGCCAACAACTGTTTTGAAATTCCCTTTGATTTAATCACAGGGAGACCTTGATAGTTTGGGCATTGGAACACTAGGTGGCCCAAATGGTCCAAATGAAAGTTTTCCTTGATTCATGCTTACCTTTTATGAATTTACCAGATGATTGTTGAGTATGACTCTCTCTAGTTTTGGATATGGTTGATAAAGAATGTATTTAGGAAACACTTGTTGTTGGTATCTGATTGTATGGATTATATTATTGGACAAACATACAAGAGAAAACAAAGAACAAGGGCGGCAGAACCATGTGACAGAGTTGAAGCTCACAAATCAAGTGTTGAAGAATCGAAGGCAATCACAAGCATAACTAGAAGTTCTTGGATACTACTGAGGTGGTTTTCAATTCTGATTTCGGGTTTAATAGAACAATATAAAAAAAGAAGAGGTTTAATTAGTAATTAATATATAATCATCGTATGCAAATCCTATAAAAACATGTAAGTATAACTAATTAATCACACGAAATATATGTAGCAATGTTAAATTTAAAAAAAAAACAAAAAAAAAAATTCATTCAAACATGCATGTTAAAAAAAATACTGAAATTTTTTTTCTTAACATATAGACAAAAAAATATACAAATACTAACCTTGCAAGTTCAAAATCCAAGCTATGTAGAATATCCGAGCTCAAACAATCACCACGGAATTTGTCGCAATTTCAAAATCCGGGCTCAATCAATCACCAGGAACCTTGTCGCAACTATAGCAAATGTGTCGAAAATTGTTTTAAAGTATGTATTTATGGATCAACGATCGTCAATCTATCGATGCAAATGCATGAGTTGACCCACGCGTAAAAACCCAAGAGTTGTTGGAAGCTAGAATTGGTTTGGAAGGTGTGAAAAGATAGCCATAGGTCATCAATATAGAGACGAAAGTTTGTCCAAAATTAAAAAACTTCGATATTGCCACGGTTTTTCCGCCATGATAAAAAAAAATGAAAATTCATCTTAAATTTCATTGTATTAATCCACGAATGTTCAAAACGTGGAAATATTTCATGGAAAAATCTGCCCGAATGTACTAGTGTAAGCACTTAATGGAAATTAGATTTTCTAAACAAACTAAGGTTGTACAAGCAAAATTAAATGGACAGACTGATCCTAGAGATCATATAGAGTCTTGATTGAAAGCATGGATGCATATACCAAAGACAGAATGGGGTAATAGAAATTCACCTAACAATCTACAAAATTAAAAAGAATAAGTCAATGTAAACAATATTAATCATCAATATCGCATCCATACTTTACAAGTTAGATAACAATAGCAATATAGGAAAAACGTCAACCCTTTATGTACATGTGAACATGCAGACATAAATAATTAACAAATTACATACCTTAGTATCTGTGTGAGATGCGTGTTTGATAAACCATTCAAAACCTTCAAGTTCACCAACAACAATATAGTAGATAGAAGATTTGTTTTTGAGACTTCATAAAGAGGTTGACGTGACTTCTCGAGTAGAGGATCAACGTCATGACTATCATCTTGCTTGTCCTCATCCATTGGAGAAAATGTGTCTTGGATCAATCTATGTATCTCATCTTCCTAATTTATATCACTAACGTTATCTCCATCCATATCATCATTAAGAACTTGATCAACTTCAATATTCTTATCTAGAATTGTTTCACCCTGTACATGAGTATTTATGTTGATGTATTTGTAACTTTGGAATATATTCACCTATATATTGCATGTATTACATTTGTACTTTATTTTATCCCTGACGGAGATGTCTTATTCCTCTGATCGGAAGTGTCATCATTTGTATTCTATTGTTGTACCTCCGATGGAGATGTTTGTTCCTCCGGGTCGGAGAAGTCATTATTGTACTTGAGTCATGTAAATTCATTGAGGTCCATCCTCCCATGTATGACAGGGCATTAAACCCTGGAGTAGTATTGCAAGTTATATTGTAAGTGTCGTAAATTATATTTGATGGGTTATTAGAGCACCTTGGTGGGGTCGGCCCTGTATGAGTCATGTGGGTTGAAGGGTTATCAGACCACCCTAGTGGGGTAGGTCCAGTGACAAGTGGTAATGGTTTATTAGAATATCCTAAGGGAGGTCGGCCCAGTTAGAGTAAAAGGCAATTCAAGTCATTGTATAAATAGAGAGCGTGTCTCTCTCATTCTATTCATTCACTCACTCACTCACTTCGCATTAGTGAGAGAGAGGAGAAGTGCACACAAGTGGAGGAGGAGAAGTTGTTGGGAGACTATCTCTTGTTTGGGGTTTGATCTTTGTGATCTTTGTATTGGTTCTCATTCTATCTCTGAGGAAGTTGTGGGGTTTTTCACCTTCTTGGTTTTCCCCGATGAAATGCTTTGTGTCTCTTGTCTCTTGTCTCTTATGTTTGATATGTTTTACATGTTGTTCTCTTAGTTAATATCCTAGATCAGATTGAATTAAATGTTGAAAAACTAACATGGTATCATATCTAGCCTGAAGGAGGGCATTGTATGGCATTTATGACACTTGTTGCACTTGCGACAAATTGGAAGCTAGGGCTTGGTATAGTAAAAACCAGTCATCGTGGAACTTTCGCTATAAATCCATTTTGACGAAGTTTCAAGATCTGAAAATTTTACAAGTCGAAGATGAAATGTCCATGTACCTTGTGTCTAAAGGACATCCTCAGGTTCATTGTAGTTTGTGATATATGATCCGTACAAGTTAGGTTTTATGCCTCTTCCAGAATGCAGTCCTAAACAGGTGACCTAAGAAAAAAATGTCATATCTCGGGCTAGGAATCTCCAAATGGAATTCCATAAAAATTGACAGTTAGGGCACGTACTTTGGTTTCACATGTTCGGGTCTAAGAGGCCGAAGTTGAAACAGTGACACGTGGCACTCTGTACAACTTCGCTATATTGTTTCATCCCATAAACAGGTCACGTTGCGACACTTGGCATATCTCTCTCTCAGAGAATCCATTAGAGCTTAGATCTGTCGGGTTGGAAAGATGACAAGTCATTCTACCAAAGGCCGAAGTTTCCGACCCTGAGGATCCGAAATTTCAAAGATACATCATAAAAAATATGGCATATATTTATGTTCAAAACAGAATTGGATCCTAAGCACTTTCATTTTTGGTTTGTCACTGCTACGGGAAATTAGGGTTTCTGAAAAAAGTTGGAATTTTTGGAATCCAAGACCACGGCTGGATGCTCCTCATCAAAATCGAAATTTATAGACCAAGATCGAAGTTTTTGGTTGGGTAGAACCCCAGGCTCTATCAAACCCTAGTTCGGGATTTTGACCAGAAAACCAGAATTTGACAGAAGCTGCAGATCCGAAAATTTCAAAGTCAATTTTGAGGGGTCAAATTTTGGATATTTGAAAATTGAATTATACCCACTTGATTAGCTCTGTAAGGCGCATCTTTTCATCCAATAAGAAGTTTGAAATTCAAAGTTTGAATTTTTAAGGTTTCTCTGACAAACCCTAATCCAGCTCCAGATCCAGCTTCAACAAATCAAAGTGGATTGGGTTAATCCTAGAAGAGAATGAATTGAAACCTACATAAGTGAAGAAGTTCCATTTCCTGAGGGAGATGAGGCTAAGGCCTTACATAAGAGGACTACAAGCAGGTATGACTTGAGAAGATACAGGTATGTTTTGAAATCGGTTCATGATTAAGTTTGGGATATGTTTGTCTTCATGTTATTGAGGTTAGTACAATATTGATTAATTTTAGACTTGTCTCATCACCTTAGTAAAAGTATGAATGCATGTGAATGATAGAAGACATTCATTGATTAGGGTTATGACACTTGTGATTGTACTAATTCACTATGGTGTTGTATGAGGATGTTGTTGTCCACTAACATGAAAGGTACATCAAGAAAGACAAATCAAGTTCTAGATCAAGAACATATGACCATGGTGACATGAAGACAAAGACTCATCCATAGCCATTGATCACATAGAAGCTCTACTTACGAGGTATGTATAATTTGGTTCTACAATGCTTAACTTATGAGATATGCAGGTTATTAGCACAAGGTATCTAAATCATTGAAGAGAACAAAAAAGACATAGTTTGGGTATGTTAGACATAACTCGCAAACATGATAATCCTGGTATGTTTTTTCCTATATCAAGTTAGAATCCTACCTTTTGTTAGGGTCACATATATGTATACTTTCGTATGATTGATAATGAATATTCATGAAGTTATAGGTTTGAATAATCATAGGTTTATGCATATTATGCTTCTTAGTTTGATTAATGATATGACAAACTAGAAGATTCCAATGGTCAAATAAGAATATGCATGAGTAAAATAAGTACTCCCTGACCTTGAATACTAACGCTTGTGATAAATTACCTGTGCATGAAATGATCATGACCATACATATTTAGAATCATAATGTTTTGATAGTATTGAGATTATACTAATGCATGTATGATTATGTATGAGATATTGAGGATGACACAATGGTGACACTAGTTCACACTTAAGCATGCATAGTGGTCCAGGATGGATATAAGTTCAAAGACAGATAATCAAGGAAGTAAGATCAAGAGGGAGCACACTCCAGTAGTTCCTGCAAGGAAGCAAAGATCAAGAGGGAGCACTCTCCAGTAGTTCTTGTAAGGAAGCAAAGATCGAGAGGGAGTCCACCAACAACCAAACAAAGATAAGTATTTGAATTGTTATTTCCTATATATAGTATTACTTAAATGATGTTGTTCAGTCATGTACATACTTATGATTTAGAAAAGTTGCATTAATGAACAAGATACTACTAATATGCAAGTAATGGGTAAGTGGCCTATGGTACTGTACAACATTCCATTGCTACTTATCTAGAATGAAACCTCTTTGCTGACATGTTGGGAGTTGTGCACACTCTTAACAATGTTCTGGTAGAGATGGAAGGCATCTAGAAAGTTATGGGATATGGATGAATGTTGTATTGAAGCATTGGCTAAGATAATTGCATGACTGTATGACATATGTCTTTATGTGTAAGAATTTGTTCTGAAATCTATAAGAAGTTTCTAATCATGCAATTGAACTTGTCTTGTAGGAAAGACCGTGTACCATCACCTACAAGAGAGACTTGTTTCTAAGAAAAAGCGGTGAAGACTCAACAACATTTGTTCCAGCAACGAAGTTCAAGAAAACTACCTATTGAATATATTGAAGAATCTGAAGTTCCCAGGATCCGGGATGCAGTAATGGAAGGATGCCATGATCGAGGAGTACCAGTTGATCATGAAGAATGATGTTTGGGATGTGGTCCCGAGACCAGTAGGGAGTCTGTTGTGACTTCCAAGTGGATCTACAAGATCAAGCATGTTGCAGATGGTAGCATAAAGAAATACAAGGCAAGGTTTGTGGCTCGTGGCTTCTCCCAGAAAGAAGGGATAGATTATGAAGAAAATTTCGCACTTGTAGCCAGATACACTTCCATCAGAACTGTTACACATAAATCTTCCACCTTGTGAGCATCGGCATTCTTTGGCCTGTAGGATCCATTTCAGTGACTCAGATCCATTTTTATCCTTCAGTGATACCAGTTTTCCGTATTTTTATTCCTACCTGCCTGTTGCATCACTATAGCAAGCATACCCGTGAGTTGCATCCTTATAGCCCGCGGGTATCATGTAAAATGGTAAAAACCACTATTAATTACTTTTCACTCCCAAAAAGCGGTCATTGGGTGACCTTTGGCCCTCCATCTGCCCAAGTAACGTCACAATGAGTCCTTTCACCTACCTTTGAGAGGACTATATATTGAGCACATATGGCTTATGGATGGGAGGAAGAAGAGAATAGTAAAGGAACTCTAGTGGATTTTTGCCCTATCTTGAGTCTGCACTCATTGATCCTTGTAATTGTGAACCTCTTATGTTCACCTTCCAAACTCCTTTTAGTTTGAGTTTTCCATTCATGGAGGATTGAAGTGGTGGAGGCACAAGTGGATTGATCTAGATCTTGGTTCAGATTGGTTGCCGGCAAGAGGTCGTATCACTTTGTACTTCTTCTTGTTCATTAATAGAAATACTCATATTCTCGTCCATTCATGGTGTGAATGTCATTTATTATACATTGGGTTACATTTGCTTATGATATTATGGACCATTTTTATTGATAATGTTAATGTCAATTATATATTATATGTACTTGTTGGATATTGGCTGTCAAGACTAATTTGCAGATTACAAGTGCGTGGATTGAAAGCTCCAACGGGGATCTACATCAAACATTGGATCGAGGTTGGTTACATTTCTCCATTATCTTAAAATTGTCATTTATAATAGCATTGCTTTGAGAATTGAGTAGATTTCTGGTAGTCATCTGTCTGTTGTGGTATTCCCAAGCCATAGTGAGTTTTCTCCAATACGGAAATGGCGACTCCGCTGGGGAAAACATCCATGTTTGGGAAAAATTTTGAGCATTAGTCCATAATTATAGTTGTTGTTTATCGAATCTCTATGTCACTGATTGGCCGTTAAGATACACTGTAGAAAACTTGCTTTTTCTGAGCCCCTAGACTCTTTATTTTCCCATTTGCCTTTCCTCACCCGCGGGCTAGCTTAGTTCTGCCCGCGTCTACCCGCCTATGTTTACTCTATTGCTCGGGGGTACCCGCAGGATTTCCTTCGAAAATAGCATGTAACTCTGGGTTTTTTTGGTTTATGACTATTGGTTGTTGATGGGTAAGTTTGGTTGTTCCTGAGTCTTTGTTGGCCTCTTTCTTGACTGTTTCATGCCTTGGTTGTGACCAGATCTCTTCATTTCTCTTGGTTGAGCCTTCTTGGTTTTTTACCAATCTTTGGTTTTAGCCTCTTGGTTTCTTCCTTTTGAGCTCATTCCTTTGGCTGAGTCTTGCTATTTAGGATCTGCTGGGTTGTCTTAGTGATCTTCTTGGCACTTCAGTGACTGAATAGTAGGATTTTGCTTGCATTTTTTCATTCCATTTATATTGAAAAAATACAAAAATATTCATTTAGTTTTTTGCATTTTCCTTCTTGTTTATAAGCGAAAATACAAAAATATTTTATTTCCATGTACTGCATCTTGCATTGAGTGCTTATTGCCTTCATTTTAGGTTTTGCCTGTGCATCGAAAAAGATAAAAGATTGCATCTTTATTTCGGAATTGTTGGTTGATTTTGCATATTAGTGACATTGTTTTATTGGATAGATTAGTCTAGGATTGGACGATGTTGCATACTATTGAGTCTACACATCACTAGTTTCACGATCATATCCCTTGAGTAATCACAGCCACTAAAATTAACGCTTAATCATAAAATTGATTAGACTGATTTTATTTATAGGGCACACCAACTAGCATAGGTTTAGAGTCTTGGAATAGATCATTGTGAGTTAACAATCCATGACTACTAGATGAAACATTAGGTGTCTGACCTGGGAGTGGAGGAATCCATGGTATAGATCGGTGTTCTCAGGAAGCTCTACTCAATCCAGAGTTAAGCACGAGGTCACAGTTGGTTGAGGAGATATCCCTCTGATACCGGCTGAACGTGGGAGATATATCCAGGATTTTTTTCGTATCTGGGGGTACCGTAGGTTCGTCCCCTTGTGCTTCGGGATTAGCTACCCTACCCATATGATGGATCCCACCTACGACTGTCCCCCTGAGCATTGGTTATATTGCGGTGAACATAGTTTCCTTACCTAGGTTCCGCATAGGGTACTTGCAATGGTTATTGTGTTTGTGTCCTGAGTCAGATAGGGATTGGACAGCATAGCTGTTTTCGTGCAGTGGACTTGACCCTGTCGACACAGTAAATCCTAGGTGTCTCTATAACTGATTCGGTTACCTCCGGCTATAGTTTGGGAGTCTCAAGCCTCTCCTAGGCGAGACATACCATCTCTAGTGTCGGGAGCTCATTTAGCCACTCTGTTTGTATGCTCTTGGCTGTAGTTTCTCTAGGTGTGTGCTTTTGATTTACTGTTTTTTATCGATATTTGGCCTTTAGGGGACGTTATGTCTCTCTCCGGAGATATCGTGGCGCGGAGCCCTACTCTCCACCGGTCCCGTCGTTTGGCTAGTTTAAAGCCACTCAAAGTTACACGCCGTATTGCTAGAGGATGTCGGGGGGCTCCCTCTGAGTCTTCAGATTCTTACATGACTTACGTCGAAGACTACATGGCTGCACATCCCAATATTGGGAAAGATCCTTCTACTCCTTCGGGTAGAGTTGAACATACTTCTGACCCCCATACTCCTCGTGAGGATTGGGGAGGTGATCCACCTGACACTCAACCTAGTTCTATTTGGCCTAATCCACTTGACCGGGATCCGTTTGATCCTTCAAATATGGATAATTATCTTTACGACATGCCCGACTTACCCGAGGAGGAAGAATAGGACGAACCTTTCGTTCCTTTGTTTCCATGTGATTATAGATACGGGAGGCCTGAGACTCATGATGACATTGACCCTACGATCAACCCCATTGTACTCTCTTTTGGTATTCCTAGTCATAGTACTGTCAAACCTTCCACCACGGTTGGTACTCACGCTGGCACTAGTCAAAGTGTTAGCCATACTATACCCACTAGGGGCACTACCCTCGCTAGGGGCACTACTTTGTCCACCCACTCACATAGTATGGGGACTTGTCAGATTCCTAACCATGCTAATGTTGGAACACAAACACCTCCTAGGAATACCCAACCTAGCCGGAATGTTGTTCGAAACACGACTCACCATCCACCACCTAATACACGTGTCACTACTCATCAACCCAGGACTACTTTTGCACATGATACCGCTCCTCCCAACCACAGGGGTGGACATATACCACATACTTTTGCATCCACTGCCGCCACTAGTAATGCTAATGTAGGGGGTGGGAATATTTCCTATCCACATGGGCATCACACCACCAACCCTGCTACTAATCACACCAATGTTGGGCCTGGGAATACTTCTCACGCTTTTGGCCACCACACGACTGCTCAAGCTAATCCTAATGCTGGGGGTGGGAACATACCATACTATTACGGTCATTACAACACGGTTCCCACTATGAATAGTACATACATGCCCCATACTCATGGTGGAAACCCTTACTACAACACAGTCGGTGCTGGCCACCAGTATCACCCACCACCCCAATATGGTGCTCAAAACGCGCATATACCTGCTTACTCTCAAATGGGTCTGGCAAGGGGAGGTTATCAATATTATGGCCATGGGAAAGCTTATGGTCCGTTAGGTCCTTCTTATCAGCAGTTTAATCCTCATGGTCAAGCTTTTGGTCCATCTTATAACACAGTTCCATTTAACCAATTTTATATGGGAGCTTATAATCTAGATTTCTAGCTGCAGCTCCCGTTCCTTACACGCTTGAATCTCCCAGATCTTTCGAAGATCACGAATGATCCGGTGTGTAACGACCCTAATTGGCCCCCGGTCCCTACCAAGCTCCCTTCGGACATTCCGAAGTTTGAGGGGAAAGGTGGTGAGGACCTGGGAGATCATGTCACGACATTTCACCTTTGGTGCTCCTCCAACTCTTTGAATCATGATTCCATTCGTTTACGACTATTTCAATGCACCCTCACGGGGGCAGCTGCAAAGTGGTATGTGGAGTTTCCCGGAAACACCTATAGGGGATTCAACGAGATTGCTTTGGTTTTCTTAGACCATTTCTAGTCGTCGGTTCATTATGATACTGGTACTGATTTATTGTCCACCTTCCGTCAGAATAAGGCCACACACATTTCTGACCACGTTCAAGAGTGGCGTCGGTGGAAGAGATTAGTGAAAGCCAACATTCCTCCAGAGTTCCTGTTGGAATGGTTCCTTAAGTTTTTGCTCCCATACATTGCTAAGGATGTTTCTATGTCTGGCATTGTGACTGAGGAACAAGCTATCTTGAAAGTCTAGCAGTTAGATCTACTTTATTCTCAGTCTGGCATTTTGTATGACATTATTCCTGACACACCGAGAACAAGACATGAGCCTACGTCAGTTCCTGGACCACATGCCGATGGCATCGTGGGGTCTGCATGCACTCACCCTGTAGACTTGGTAGCTACTCAAATGCAAAATTTGTCACTAAACCAGTCTTCTCCCGGACAGGTTCACACCTTGTCCACTTCCACTCCGTCGTCTGATGTACACAATGTGCAATCAATGAAACCGTCGGGTAACCAACAACCTGGTGGTAAGAAAAAGGGGAGAAATAATCGTAGGGGTGGAAACAATGTAAGTAATAACAATAGAAATCGTAATACTCCTCATAAAGAGAATTCCAACCCTCCTCGGGAAGTCGGTAATGCTGGCGAGGATCGTAAACCTAGGCGTAAGGTGAAATTCCCTTGCAAGCTTTGTGGGGAGGATCATCTTACTCACTTATGTCCTCGAATTGAAGAAGCATCGAAGCATTTGGCACAGAGCCCAGTTGTGTTGAAGTATCCCCTTCCTCATCATCAAAACATGGCTTCGCATGCTCCCACCACTGGTTATGGTACTAATGAAACGGCAACGTCTTCTTCCAATACCACTGGTTTTGGATGTGTGAATATGGTTCAGTCGGAGATTTGTGTTGTTACTTGTCAATGCGATTATGGTGCACCACAACCAAATTTGGGGAATGAGCCTCCCCCTTCTCCTGAAAATTCCTTGCATATCGAGAAGCCCTCTATTATGTCGCGGATACTGAAAGGTGTTCTCAAGCACTCCATGCATAATCCTAATGCTCGAGCCGCCCAGAACTACTCCATCGTAGAATATTTGGGCCAAACTCCGTGTGCCATGTCGGCTCTTGAGGTTTTGCAAGCCTGTCCTTCTCAAAAGCATGCCCTTTTGAGTGTGTTAGGAGTTCAGGATGGGGGAAATCCTAGTGTTATCAAGTTCAATACTACTGATGTCCAGCCTCACTTACCTTACCACGTGGCTTTTCAAATCTAGGTGGTTTTCCTTAACAGCTTCATCAAACATACTATGGTTGATGAAGGTGCCTCTACGTCAGTAATGTCGTTAGCTTGTTGGAAAGCTCTTAGCTCTCCTCCTCTACTCGTGTCTAGAACTACAATCATTGCATTCGACTGTAGGTCTTTTACGCCGCATGGAATTATCCCTTCCCTTGTTGTCTCCTTGGGAGGTAAGTCCATGCCTATTGAAGTTGAAGTGGTTGATGTGCCCATCGACTACAACCTTTTACTGGGTCAGAACTGGATGTACGCTATGAAGGCTGTCGCGTCTACTGTATTTAGAGTTATCTGCTTTCCCCATGAAGGCAAGATTGTGATGATCGATCAACTGGATTATGTTGGCACTCCTTCCACAGCATCCACGGGATCTGTAGTCCCGCAAGTTTCTAATTCTCAGCCAGCAACTGGGAACTCATTGATGGGAACTTTTAACCATTCTGCACCTGTGAATTTTATTGGAACCATTACTGACAATGCATCTCCTCCTTCGAATAATATGTTATTCTGGACCTCCTATTTAGATGATCCGTGGACTTTACCATCCACGAGTTCCACGTCTGGAGACATTACACACATCGGGATTCCTATGCCTTTATCTATAGCGGAGCTCGCTTACGATTATATCCAACAAACCACTGTAGATCCAGATCTTTCTTCTTCCCAGAAAGTTGAAGAAGATCCCATTACGCTTCCAGTTTGGGCAGCCAACTCGTCTTGCTCCCATGATTTCCTTGATGGTACTTTGCCATCTGATGAAGCTATCCTCGAGGCCATGTGTGGTAGTGAGAGGTCTTGGGAAGATATGCACGATCGCTCTTATTTCCTTCCCAACCTCGAGCTCGTTGAGCAGGAGGAGTTTAGGATGACTCTAGCTGAGATGGTTGGTCACCCTGTGGCTCTTTTGGAGTCACATGATGTTTTTATGGAGGGGAATATGGCCAATATTTCTCCAACCATTTCGATCAACATCTCTCACATTCCCGGAAAGGTAGAGAACATTTACGTCGGTGCCGATTGCACTCCTGAGGAGATTTCTATTTACACTGACTTGTTTACTGAACTCCGGGAAGCTTTCGCCTGGTCATATGAGGAGATGCTAGGAATAGACCCCCGCATTGTTGAACACAAGATTAGAACGTATCCTTATGCTAAACCGGTTCGACAATGCTTACGTGCTGTGAACCCTAGGAAGGCAACTGCTATTAAGGTAGAGGTGGAGAAATTGCTCAAAGCTGGTTTCATCTACCCCGTTCCCCTTACCGAATGGGTGTCAAACCCCGTTCCTGTGGATAAGAAGCAGGGAACCATCCGTCTATGCACTGATTTAAGATATTTGAACCGTGCATTTCCGAAAGACAACTTCCCCACACCATTCATTGATCAAATATTGGATGCTTGTGCAAGGAGTGAGATTTTTTCATTCATGGACGGATTCTCGGGTTATAATCAGATTCAAATCAAACCCGCGAACCAACATAAGACGACATTTATTTTTCCATGGGGAACATTTGCGTACCGGAAAATTCCCTTTGGCCTCAAAAACGCCGGAGCTACTTTTCAGCGAGCCATGACCTATGCCTTTCATGATCTTAAGATGATTATGGAAGTTTTCTTGGATGATCTTGCTAGCCATTCTCGCAAGAGAGTGGACCACCCCAAGCACCTCCGTATGATTCTCGAACGATGTATCCACCACAAAACTCGATTGAATCCAAACAAATGCATCTTCGTTGTTAGGACTGGTCGCCTTCTAGGATTCATAGTTTCGAAGGAGGGTATTAGAGTCGATCCTCTCAAAGTTGAGGCAATACTTCAGTTGCCTCCTCCGCATAATCTATTACAACTTCAGAGCCTCCAAGGGAGAGCTACTTTTCTACGTCGGTTTATAGCTAACTATGCTAGTATTACTAAAGGTTTCGCATGCCTATTGAAAAAAGACACACCTTTTATCTGGGATGAGCGAGACCAGCAGCCTTTCGACGCTCTTAAGAAAGATTTGGTATCGGCCCCTGTGCTTAGTCCACCGAACTTTACACGAGATTTCATTATTTATGTGGCTGCATCTCAAGAGACTATTGGCATGGTCTTGGTTCAGGTAGATGATGCGCTTGTCGAGCATGTTATCTATTATCTCAGTAGAAATTTAGTAGACGCTGAACTAAGATATACTCACGTAGAAAAGCTGGCACTTGCGACTGTTCACACATTCCAACAGTTACGGCATTACATTTTGCTTCGAACAACCACCGTTGTAGCTAACATCAATCCATTTCAGTTCGTGCTATCACGACGCCTTATCGGGGGTAAGTATAATAAATGGATTATGATCCTTCAGGAATTTGATCTCGATTTTGCTTCGGCAAAATCGGTGAAATCATTGGTGTTCATTGAGCTTATGTTGGACCTTCCATGGCTTTACGAGGATGTCATTCATGAAGATTCCTTTGTGGATGAACACTTATTTCTTATCTCGACCGAGGACCCTTGGTATGGGGATGTCATTGTATATCTCCAAACTTTGAAGTTTCCTCCGCATTATTCACGAGACGAGCGACGGCGTGTGAGACATCACGCTAAAGATTATACTATCATCGGTGACACTTTGTATCACTGAGGAAAGGATTCCATTCTCTGTCGTTGCTTGACTCACAAAGAAGCGGAATGGGTACTTAATGATTTCCATGCAGGGACGTGTGGCGGTCACTTATCCGGGCTTGCTACATCCCAACGTATCATGCGAGCTAGTTATTTTTGGCCTACTATCTTTAAAGATTGTATTAACGCTGTGAAGAATGTCACCCTTGCCAGGTGTTTTCTCGGAACATACACTCGCATCCAGCGCCCCTCCATCCGGTCGACACTGTCGGTCCCTTCACCAAGTCGGGGGTATATTTCATGGATTGCAAACCAGCTTCGGATGGGGGGCATCGCCATATTATCATGGCCATGGATTATTTTTCCAAATGGGATGAGGCCATGCCTACTGTTAAAGCCGGCAGTGCTACTGCAGCCCATTTCGTGTTCAACCAGATTATCACTCGGTTCAGTATCCTGAAAGAGATTGTCACTGACCATGGCAGTCACTTTCAAAATAAGATGATGGAGGATTTGTCTCTCAAGCTTGGGTTTCGTCAGGAACACTCGTCTTCCTACTATCCTCAAGCAAATGGTCAGGTTGAAGTAGTAAATAAGTCTTTGAAGACCATTCTCCAATGTACCATCCAACAAAGCAAGACCAATTGGCATATCATGTTATATCCTGCTTTGTGGGCATATCGAACCGCAGTTAAGACTGCCACCGGGTTCTCACCATTCCAGTTAGTTCATGGTGTGGAGTCACTTTTACCGATTGAATGCAAAATCCCTTCGCTCAAGCTAGCCATAGAGCTCCTCCCTGATACGACGGAGATTGAGCAACGTTTAATACACCTCGAGCAACTTGACGAGCACCGTCGAGATGACGCTGTAGCCATTGATGTTAACAAGCGTCGTGTCAAGGTCCAATATGATAGGTTTGTCCGTCCCTGGCAATATGCTGAAGGTGACTTGGTACTCTTGTATGACCAAGCTAAAGAACCCCTGGGGGCAGGAAAGTTCAATCCCATGTGGAACGGTCCTTACATTGTGAGGCATGTCCTTGAAAAAGGAGCTTATGAGTTAGAAGACTATGAGGGAGTTTTCTTGAAGGAGCTTAGAAATGGGCTCTACCTCAAGCGGTATTATGCTTGAACCTTTGGTTCGAGCTGATACTTTTGTACAGTATTGTATAGTTTTTCTGTACATAGTTTAGATTTCCTTTTTGGTTGTCAGGTGTGCTGATTAGCCTCTGTTTGATTGACAGATGTCAACGGGATTTCCTACGTTCTTAGGTTTCGCAGATGGTGCTAGCCGACATATGCAGCAGCTTGCTTCTGTTGCCTGGGTTATCTTTTCACCTGACCACCTAGTTGTGTCTTTAGGAGGTGATTGTCTCAGTCCTACGTCTAATAATGTGGCTGAGTATAGTGCTGTTGTTGAGCTACTTTGGGATGCCATTTCACATGACATCCAATCTTTAGAAGTCCGCCTAGATTCACAACTAGTTTTGTCTCAACTGAATGGGCAGTACCAGGTACGAGACCCTACATTACTACGGATATTCCTTAAGGTACGACTCTTGGAGAGACATTTTGTTTCAATCACATATATTCATATTCCCAGAAGTCATAATTATATATATGATGCATACACTAACTATGTATTAGATTGCCATTTGTCACATTCATCATGAGCACGTAAATACAAAGACATTCATACATTTGTAACATACACACATAGTAGAACCGAGAACCAAAGTTGTATATATATATAAATACATCCAAAAATGGTAGTGTCATACAAAACTGGAGCCCGTAGCCCTCAAAAATATACATATCGATACAAAATGATGAGACCCTGGGATATCTATTCCCTCCGAGGAGGTCTAGCTGCCGCCTCGACAGGATGTGTCTCATAGTAGTACTGTACTGCGTTGGCCATCCGCTGTAGTAGCCGCACCCACTCACCAGGAACACCCACTACCTGGAATTGCATAGCCTCAGGTAGTTGGGCTACCTCTATCACTGGTACTCGAGAAACCATCCGTGATATGTTGTGCCGCAACGTCTGGAGTGTGCACCCTGCTGCAGCATCTGCTGCCACCTCATCCCTACCCTGACGACCGTGTCTCGGGAATCCCTCGGGTCTCACTGGGCCTTTGTCTGCGAGCAAATAGTCACCCATTAGCACATGATACTACCACCAAAAATATTTTTTTCATTTCAACTATAATCAAAAAATCCATAAAAATTTAATAACCACAAAACCAAAAGAGTACTCACCGATGTCTCCGAAAGTTGCGCCTGGTGGGAGCGGCATGTCACGGTCCTGTCTAAAGTCTATCCCCGCATAGGGGTAGTCCTCAATAGCGATCACCTGTTGGTTCCACCAGCAGAAGAACTCTTCAGTATATGGTGATGGCAGACGGCCACCACCCTGTGGTGTTAGGATCTCATCCCACTGGGTTAGGTCTGGATCACAGAGACTATGAGGAGGGACATCCACCCTCGGACTAAGTCCCGGAACCCTCTCAAAGAAGAAACTGCGGAGGATACTACCATACCCAAAGTTTTTGGCCATACCCTCTTTGCATTCCGTTAATTGTGTCTTCATAGACACCAGCAGAGTAGTACACCAGTCGAATATAGTAGGCTGCAAGCATTGTGATGCATAGAACATCACCGGTCTGGATTCCTGATGCAGTGCTTTGGATCCCGTGATCCACACTAGAGTAGCCACAATGAACTTTGTACTCAGATCTGTTATGGCATTGACTGGCACTTGACTTCCCACCGGTCGTGTGTTGGCGGGACAATACCGTACTATATAGTCTTGCACAGTGATCCCACCACCCACGGTCTATGACCAAAGACTAGCCAGCTCCCCTCTACGGGACAAACCGGTAATGAAATAGATATCCTCTACTTCCAGTGTCAGTGTTTTGTCGTTGAGGATGAAGTGTTGAGCATCCACATCCCAGTAGTTTATCAGATGACGGAGTAGTAGGTTTTGGGCCCTTAAACCCCCTAGACTCCAGTACTTATATAAGCCACATGCTTTCAATGCTTGTTGTGCTTGCAAATTATTGCGCACGTCCTCATCAACCTGGTCATGCTCTCTCTCCCTCCACTCTAGAACCATCCTGGAGTGCAAAACAAGAGAATTTTGGTCAGTTTCATGATTAAAACTTTCTTCACGGTCGTACCCACGTGAAAAATTGTAGACAGTGGTGAGTAGACGCGGGTAGTCATTTTTTGACTACGTGTTTGGTGCCCTACCCGTGACCCGCATACGTATAGCATGCTGGTAGCACCGAAGCCATCTAGGGCTTGGCCAAACTAAAAAATCCACCGACCAAAACTGAAATAAAAGCATTAAAATGAAAGGTATGGCAGTGACCACTAACCTGCTCCGGGCGGTTCGCTAAACGATCGCTTGTAGCTCCCATGATCGGCAATTGAAGTTTCAGGTAAAAACTACCCACTAAACTCCAAATTGGTGAATAGTGAAAATGAATTGAAAATTATTAAATTTTATTACTATTTATAATTTTCTGGACCCACTTTTCTATAGTTTTTGCCATTTTGAGTCGTTGTGAACTAATATCGTGTCATGGAGTAGTGTTTTTTCAACATATTTCCTCAGCGAGAATTGTTCTGAACCATTTCACACCTACGGCAGGTACATTTCACACCTGGCATAGAGGTTAGATGCCATTTTCACATGCATTATGCATTTGACCTATTGACCATTTTCATAAACCCTAGGTGTGACCCCGCTTCGTGATTGACATGGAACCTTAGTGTCGTCATGTGGCGGTAGGGCGTTTCCAAACATGGGTACCCTAGTTAGAACCCCTTATGCATTCTGGTGACCATGTCGTTGTTTGTCCTTAGGATTGGGAGTCCTTTGTAGTTACACCATGACATTGCGATAAAGACTCATACTCTACTTTGTCTTATGTTGGCCATCTCCCTTAAGGACTCCCCTCACTTATATCAGATTGTGATTGCATTGCATCATCCTACTTGCCGCTTGAGCCTTGTACCGGCTCCCGCCTACTCAATTGTTAGCCTGGTGCCTGAGCACTTTTCCCTGTCGAGCCCTGCAGAGCTTATATATTTTCCCTTCACAATTTGATGACCCTTTGACCCTGAGGGAACATACCCCCAAGTGTCCACATCTTGCATGCACTTCTTTGCATTGAGCATAGGTATATTCCACTTCTTGGGACTAGTTCCCTAGCTATTTGACACTCGTTCCCTCACCTGTTGTACTATAAGCAATTTTATTCTTTTTCAAGCTTTTCCCAAATATGAAAAAGACAAAAAAAATCAAATATTCCAAAAAGTCGGATGGGATTATGGTCACTATTTCTTGTTGGCATCTGTTGTGTCGCCTTTGAACAGAGCATTCATTCAACTCCGTACATTATGAGTCGAGACTATAGTTGGGCCTTAGGAGTTGTACTTGTTTCTCAGTTTTCTCCACCGATTGATTAAGCTTCCAGTCATTATGGAGCCCTCTGTAATGCCTCCTCCATTGCACAGTTTATGTCAAGTCTATGCTTCCTGAGTCTATCCATCTGATCATGCTCTTTTTTAAAGGAAGTCCTGAAACCAGTGTCGGCCACTCCTCAGATATCTTGACTATTGCATGTCGGCCATCCTTATTGAGTCAGTATGTTTCATGTGAGATCTTCCAAATCTTTCAGTACTGCTGGTACCTCGTGCTGGTTGATGGGGGATGCCTTAATGCCCTCCTTCCAGCGAGTCTCATTCCGTCAACTTCAACTCATTTATTCTAGGACTTGAGGCTTAGAGTTCGGTTGAGTACCTTGAGGCTTGCAGTCATTAGTGGCAGGTTCTCTCTCCATCGACAGTTTTGGGAATACATCAATGTCCCATGATCGATGGATTCATCCTAGTGTTCGACTTCAACCCATTTATTCACACTCTAATGATTGTGCTCTATTCCTTGATGCCCATTTTCATTATCGGTGGGTCATCTCGCGTCTTTTAATGGTATACATCATTGATCGGTAATCAGACGATGTCTCATCAGGTTCGACCCCAACTCCTTTTATTCACTTGATGGGACTTGCACCATTGAAGACTTGTGTAGAAGACGTCAGGCGATTGTGGCATTCAGTATGCTACATATGACTTTGACTTTACATCTGAGACATCACCTCTCAGATTCCAGTAGTTTGCACCGGTTGTCTTCTTTTCAGCAGAATACCATATCTTCCTATAGAGGGATCATGGCTATGATCACTTATCACATCTATCCATTATGTACTGCCTATTCATGGCCGTTGTATCAGATTGTTGTACTATACCGACATGTGTTCATAGATACTATTGTATTATGACGAGTGAGTTGTTCTTTCCACTTGTGTCTCCATCACTCCACTTCTAAGTTTTATAATGTATTTCGGCCATAGTAGCACATTTCAGTCTCTGACCTCACACATTAGGGGGCATCTGTTACACATAAATATTCCACTCTGTGAGCATCGGCATTCTTTGGCCTGTAGGATCCATTTCAGTGACTCAGATCCATTTTTATCCTTCAGTGATACCAGTTTGCCCTATTTTTATTTCTACCTGCATGTTGCATCACTATAGCAAGCGTACTTGTGAGTTGCATCCTTATTGCCCGCGGGTTTCATGTAAAATGGTAAAAACCACTATTAATTACTTTTTACTCCCAAAAAGCGGTCATTGGGTGACCTTTGGCTCTCCATCTTCCCAAGTAACGTCTTGATGAGTCCTTTCACCTACCTTTGAGAGGACTATATATTGAGCACATATGGCTTATGGATGGGAGGAAGAAGAGAATAGTAAAGGAACTCTAGTGGATTTTTTCCCTATCTTGAATCTGCACTCATTGATCCTTGTAGTTGTGAACCTCTTATGTTCACCTTCCAAACTCCTTCTAGTTTGAGTTTGCCATTCATGGAGGATTGAAGTGGTGGAGGCACAAGTGGATTGATCTAGATCTTGGTTTAGATTGGTTGTCGGCAAGAGGTCGTATCACTTTGTACTTCTTCTTGTTCATCAATAGAAATACTCATATTCTCATCCATTCATGGTGTGAATGTCATTTATTATACATTGGGTTACATTTGCTTATGATATTATGGACCATTGTTATTGATAATGTTAATGTCAATTATACATTATATGTACTTGTTGGATATTGGCTATCAAGACTAATTTGCAGATTACAAATGCGTGGATTGAAAGCTCCAACGGGGATCTACGTCAAACATTGGATCGAGGTTGGTTACATTTCTCCATTATCTTAACATTGTCATTTATAATAGCATTGCTTTGAGAATTGAGTAGATTTCTGGTAGTCATCTGTCTGTTGTGGTATTCCCAAGCCATAGTGAGTTTTCTCCAATACAAGAATAGTACTTGCTCTGGCTGCAGTGATGAAGTGGAAGATACACCAAATGGATGTCAAGACAGCTTTCTTGAATGGTGTATTCGAAGAGAAAGTGTATGTGGATCAGCCACTCGGTTTTGAGACACATGACAGGGAGTCATATGTGTGCAAGTTAAAGAAAGCCTTGTATGGCTTGAAACAAGCACCCAGGACATGGTACGGCAAGATAGACAGCTTCCTGACCAGTTTGGGCTTTAGCAAGAGTAAAGCGGATTCCAACCTTTACTACAAGGTTGAGGAAGGAAATCCAGTGATAATCCTACTGTATGTGGATGACCTATTTGTAACAAGTGAGGATAGATTGATTGTCGACACGAAGAGGAATCTTGTTGCCGAGTTCGAGATGAAGGACTTGGGTATGATGCATTACTTTCTAAGTATGGAGGTGTGGAAGAGTGCAGATGGAATCTTCCTTGGATAAGGGAAGTATGCAGTAGAGATCGTGAAGCGGTTCAAGATGATGGACTGCAAGGCCTTGGCCACACCTATGGCATAGAACCTGAAGCTATTGAGTAATGCTTCATCAGATTCATTTGATGCCACGATGTATCATCAGATGATTGGGTCTTTGATGTACCTAACAAACACAAGACCAGATATTTGCTTTGCTATGAACACCTTGAGCCAGTTCATGGCGGATCCTAGACATGTTCACTTGATTGTTGTAAAGCATATTCTGAGGTACCTGAAGGGTACGGTTGATTATGGGATCAAGTATGATGCGAATCAAAGTTTAACCTGGAGGGTTATGTTTATTCAGATTGGGAAGGAAGTGTTGCAGATAGGAAGAGCACTTCGGGATGCTGCTTCAGTATGGGATCAGGTGTGATCTCTTGGTTTAGCAGGAAGCAATCCTGCGTAGCACTGAGTACAGACGAAGCAAAGTATGTCGCATCTTGTTCGTCTAGTTGTGAGGTAGTATGGCTAAGGAAGATACTGTCTGATTTATTTGATCTCCAGTTGGATGCTACCTATATCTTATGTGACAACCAGATTTGTGTGAATTTGTCTGAGAACCCGGTGTTCCATGATAGGTCGAAGCATATGAAGATCAAATATCACTATATCAAGGATATGGTGAAGAGAGGAGTAGTGAAGCTCCAGTATGTTGCGAAAGATGAGCAGATTGTAGATGTGTTGACCAAACCACTAGCCAGAGTGAAGTTCGAGTACTTCAGAGAGAGGGTTGGTGTTCTTCAGATAGAAGATACTTCGAGGAGGAAGTGATGGGACACATTTTCAGGATCCATTCCAAACATGGTTGTAGGAGGATCCTTCCCATGGCTGTGGATGTAAGCATTGTATGATAAACATCAGGACGATGCTCTGGATGATGTTTTGTATGATGATGATCAGTATGATCATGTGTGATTATATGCATCAGGTGGATGCTTTGTATGATCAGTTCGATCATGTGTGATGAGCATCAAGATGATGCTCCAGATGATATGCATCATTACGATGCGGTGATGATGATCAGTTGGATCATTTGCATCAGGGTGATGTTTTGTATGATGATGATCAGTACGGTCATGAGCATCAGGAGGATTCTCCGTGCAAGGATGATCAAGTGGATCATGATTATCAAGTCGATACTCCATGGTCGTGGACAGTTTGTGCAAGTAGCATACAAAAGATCTTGGGAGATCCAACAGGTTGAGTTGTGTGCTCGTAAAACTCCTGGGATGCTCTTTCGAGGTTTTTCCACATAAGGCATGTAATCAGTCCTGGAGATCCGATAGGTTGAGATGTGTGTTCGTAAAAGTCATGTGATGCTCTTTAGATATCTTGCAAGTTGCAAGACACTCTTTTAAGGTTTTTCCTGACCACATGTAAAAGATCCTCGGAGATCCGATAGGTTGAGCTTTGTGCTCGTAAAAGTCCTGGGATTCTCTTTCGAGGTTTTGTGGTGGTCACATGCAAAATATCCTGGGAGATCTGATAGGTTGAGATGTGTGCTTGTAAAAGTCCTGGGATTCTCTTTTGAGGTTTTGTTGATGCACATAATCAATCCTGAGGATTCCACAGGATGGCCAGCTCGCAGAGATGATGAAGACCTACAGGAGGCTAGGCCTACAACCAACATGAAAAAGGGTTGGCTCTGTAGAACTTCCTATGATGAGAAGAATTGAGAGATAGCACCATTGTTTGAGATGAAGAGTACAGCAGCAGTGATGATGATGCTCTATGATCCAGTGACGATGATCCAGCTCCAGAATTGAAGACTTGTGCCGATATGTATTAATGACCTTTGTCAAGAGAATACCTTCCTAGTTAAGAGGGAGTGTTGATGTATTTGTAACTTCGGAATATATTTACTTGTATATTGTATGTATTACATTTGCACTTTATTGTATCCCCGATGGAGATGTCTTATTCCTCTAATCGGAATTGTCGTCATTTGTATTCTATTGTTGTACCTCCGATGGAGATGTTTGTTCCTCCGGGTCGGAGAAGTCATTATTGTACTTGAGTCATGTAAATTCATTGAGGTCCATCCTCCCATGTATGACAGGGAATTAGACCCTGGAATAGTATTGATGAGTCCAAGATGCAGGTATCTAATAGCCCTTCCCCACAACAAAAACACAAGAAAGGGTGAATAAATACACTTGTTTTGTGGGAGAAATGATTTACCTTGATTATTTAATGAAGTTGTTTTAAAGATTATTCTTGTATGTTTAAATGCGTGTTCAATGAACTAATTATGTGAAAATCGAGTATGATTGAGCAGGTCCAGGTACACTAAAGGACACCCACGCAGATCAAGCAGTGGATTGGAAAGCCCATGCAAAACTCAGTGCCTTTTTCCTGATTTCTAGGGAGAACACTTGTTCAAACAGAATCGGCAATTAGACATAGAAGTTAGGTTAAGCATTAGAGGCATATATATACGAGCCTCTCGTCTGAGAACCATTGCTTTACATTTTTATACTGTGGAGATACTTTCAGTTACAGCCTTTTGTTAAACTATGGAGATGCTATTTTGAATAAAAGACTTGATGGTTCTTTCAATTCAGCGTATATAAATTTTCTCCACTCCTGATTATGGGTTGGGGAGGGCCCCTCCAACACGTAAGTCAAGAGATCTTACTGTTCAGGTATTTCTTCGTTATGTGCTTTACATTGACTGAAATCTATATTGCATATGGAAGCATTTGAATGGTGTTAGTTAGTATGATTTGATTTATGTAGTAAAGCAACCAGTTGATTCCATAGTAGTTTATAATGCATTATGTAGTTCAGTAATATTGTTTCAGTAGTCCTGTAGCAACATTCTTCCAAGGAATATTTTCAGCATCTATTGTCATGTGTGCTCATATTGATTTTGAACAGTGATTCAAATCTTAAAGCTTATGCACTCTCCCATTACTATGGTTTCCCGTCAAGATTGCTTACTTTCAATACTGTGGTTAATTACCGATATTTACTTCTTGAAATTATGATTATTTCGTAGCATTAGATAATGGTATCCTAAACTTGGTTTCGGCAATTAAATAGGTTAGACCAGACTTCTATTTTATGCATTTGATTTATAGTAATTGTTTCTTAGATAAAAGATCCAGCTTTCATTATTTTAGAATAGATCTGCTACGTTTTTAGTATTCACTTCCATAGAACATATTGATTGTTTCCAGCACTTAGATTCTTTGATATAAATTTATTGTCTTCAGTACTTGAACTTCTTGGCATAGGTATTTTTCAGCCATAGATTAGGCAATCCTTTTCTAGCTTATTTTATTTCTTTTAGGCAACCCTTAAACACTGGTACCAACACCCAACCACGACAAAGACTATCCTATAAGAGCACATATAGTGCATGCACCTATGAAGTTTGTACGTCCCCCGGGTTGATAATTAAAGTAGGATCTTAGTCTAGCTACCCTCATTAGGCATCCATTCTAAGATCTCACCACTTTTTGGTGACGTTGTCGGGGAGGTGCTAAATATTTTAGGAGACATCTTCAAAAACAACACAAAAAGAAAAGAAAAATCACATAAAAAAAACATAAATATTTTTACCAATGAATGCCTGGTCGGAAAAGGGATAGGTTTGGACACTTTCTGCCTAAGCATCCCATGAGAAACAATGGTAACAACAGTTCTGACCATTCTCAGTTTGAATTTCTAAACTCTGAAAACGAAACTGACTCCACATACGATCCAAACAGAGATAACTTCTCTACTAGTTCCAGCTCAAACACCACTATGGTAGACGAAGAAGAGGAACCTAGGGATTTGTTCACCTTCCCCATTAGCATACCTCTTGGAGATGCTAGGATGAATAATATCAACCCTAAAAATTTTCCAAACTTCCATGGATTGACTTCAAAAGATCCCAACACATTCCTGTTTGAATTTGAGGTAGTTTGTAGATCCTTTGATTACACTACGAATGCACAAAAACTAAGACTTTTTTCCCTCCACACTGAAATATTTATCACTTAGGTGGTTCATGAGTTTAGAAGGAAATAGTATTTTTAGTTGGGATCAGATGAAACAGACATTCCTAGAAAAATATAGGGACTACTGCAAAGCAAAGGATACAAGGGATGAAATATTTAGGATGTAGCAGGGAGACCGTGTATCCTTAGAAGACTATGAACAGCGTTTTCAGCTCAGCTACAAACGAGCTAACCATTGCACCCTAGACCCTAAATCGCTGAAACTTGTCCTTCTTAGAGGGATCAAAGAAGAAAATTTTGAGATCTTAAACCTGTTAGGAGATGGAGACATATTTCAGAAGACTTATGACCAGATACTCCAGATCTTCAAGAACCATTCTAGGTCTAGGAAAAGCAAGAATGGGACAAGAGATACACATCTACCCATAGGATCCTCATCATCTTCAGGACCCAATCTTACAAAATCTGATTTAGGAAACCTGTTAGATGACATGAAGACCGACATCTTACAATCTTTGGCCATGCAACTTGATGCACTTCAGATCAAAAAGAAGCAGGATGAAATTAACCAAGCGTTGGCAGTATTCTGTCCTCGTTGTAGAAAGAAACATGAGAAGGGGCAGTGCACTTTAAACACCATAGAAATATGTGGTCTATGCATTGGCGACCACTCCACTGATAAATGTCCCCTCTCACCCTCATGTAAGGCTACTATTTAAGATCCTGCAGATGAAGGAGCAATAGAACAGCTCTGTTTTATAAATCAAAGGAGGAGTAATTTTGTTAGACCATATCAACCTAGCAATCAAGTCTACTATAATCAGGGCCAGCAAAATTGGAACTCTGCACCAACTCCATGGAAACCACAGCCAAATCCAAATCAATGGCAGCAAAATCAGCAGACTTATCAGTAGAATCAACAAACTTATCAATCACCCTATCAACAATCTTATTACCCACCATCTTACCCTCCATACCCCCACCTTTTCCTCCATCAACCACAAATTATGCAAATCAATACCCCCATCCATCAAATTGGAGGGCCCCATTACAACAGCCACTTATTATGCCGCCCCCACAGACTCAAACACCCCCCATACCCCCACCAATTCCATCCCAACCCATCCCAAACCCTAATAATAATATACCTCCACAACAGCAACAAACTTATAACGTTGATATCACACAATTCCCTACCTATGTCGTAGACACCATGGAAATAAACGAAATAAACCTTCGATCTGGAAAAACGTTGCAAAATAAATCCACACAGAATATCCAACAACCTAAAGCTCAAGAACAAAGAACAGAACCCTATGTTCAGCATCCGGATGAACCAATTCCTCCAGAGGAAGAAACCCAACCCCTCCCATGAAACAGAAACCCTCCATTTCCAGAGAAACTTATACGAAGTACAAAAGAGGAAGAAGGAAATGCAATTTTAAACGAATTCAAACACTTAAACATCCAAATCCTGATTTTGCAAGCCATAAGGGATGTGCCCATCTGTAACAAATTTATTAGAGAAAATTGTTTGAAGAAACCTGGGAGGAGGAAGCATGACCCACCAACCATAAATTTAGTAGGACAATTGGTTGATTTAATGCTGGGTATTATTATTAACCCTAAGTATCTTGATCCAGGTAGTCTTGTAGTGAACGTCACCATCAATATCAAGCAAATAAATAAAAGCTTAATAGATTTGGGAGCTGCTATCAATGTCATGACTAAGGAAACCATGATATACCTAGGAATCCAATCAATGGTCAGACCAACAACAACAGTACTCCAGCTAGCTAACACATCCATAGTGAAACCCGAAGGGATGCTCGAAGACATTATGATCAATATTGAATCCTGGGAATACCCAGCTGATTTCATAGTCATTGAGGTCAAAATTAAACTTAGTGGTTATCCAATCATACTAGGTAGACCTTGGTTAGCAACTGCAGACACTTCCATAGGTTGTCGATCAGGAAACATGACTATCACCAATGGACATGCCAGGAAGAAAATCACAATCTACCCACCAGCAAGGAAATCTTCAGATTTAGAATATCAAAATTGGACTGATGATTATAACGACACACCAAATCAAAACCTACGACTTGTCCTAACAATTGATGCTGCTCTATCATTGAAAGCAATAGATGAAGATGGCCATATATATAGCTTTATACAGAATGCATATTCTAACAATGTTGGTCTTGAAATATTTTTTACCACGGAATAGAAACAAGAAGGCGAAAGTTCAAACCAGAACTTAAATAAAATGTGGGCAGAAGTACTACATCTGGAAGAACAATCAAAAAAAGCAAAGACAGTGGAAATTATGCCTGGAAAGACAGTCAACATTAATTCCAATCTCAAGCCAGAGCAAGAAAAGCAGTTAATGAAAGTATCATCAGAACAAAATAAATATTTTGCATGGACATATGCAGACATGAAAGGTATACATCCTGACATATGCAAACATTATATTTACATCAAAGAAGGTTCTATCCCCATCAGGCAGCCACAGAGGAGGTTGAACCCAGCATTAAAATACATTGTCAAAGTAGAACTATAGAAGTTATTAGATGCAGGGTTCATACATCCAATCTCTGATAGTGAATGGGTCTCACCACTGGTTATAGTCCCAAAAAAGGGAGGCAAATGGAGAATTTGTGTGGACTACAGAGAGCTAAATAAAGCAACCAAGAAAGTTCACTTTCCACTGCCATTTATAGATCAGGTGTTGGACACATTAGCTGGGAACTGTTGCCGCCTGGTTCCACACCTGGGAAAATGCAGCAAAAGTCTTCAAGCTGCTGGTGTGGCCTTGGGGGCAAGTCAGAGTCAAGTGCTGTCACTTGGGACTCGACTCCTCCGTCTAGGCTTTCCTAGCGAAGCCAAGGGGGGTAGACCCTAAAAAATTAAAAAGAAACTAAAGCCTCTAATCTAGGAGTTAGAAAAAATACTTTTGCAACCAAGATAGACAACATATACTTTTTTCAAATAAAAAACATCATTTATCATTTACTCCCATTTAAAAAATAATCATCATTCACTTGCATACTAGTCAACAATAAAATGAAATTTGCATCAGGACCAGTGCCTTGCTATGGAGTCAAATAACAAATGCATAAACAGAAAGTAAATGTTGTGGAGTGTTCTTGGTTTATTTTAAAATTTAATGTGATTGTGATCTTTTTATTAAGGCATGTGGGTTCCCGATATACGCAAGGTACGGGGGAACATGTCCGGAAATTTGAAGCGTGGCTTCCCTCTCAGGCTTTAGGCTGGATCGGAGTCTCGAGGAGGTGTTCAGATGCTATACCAACGAGGGCAAGCCTAACGGTTTCCAAGAGGTCGCTATCCAGTTTTATCCCAAGCCTTCTGGGAAATTTGCCCACGACAACAAATTGCGTGTTGTGCCGGATTTTCACAAAAAGGGTTTTTTTATTGGGGTGGTGTTAAGTCCTATTACTAGTCATCAACTCCTTTCTGGTGTGTACCAACTGGATCAGACTAAGCTGCAAGTTGGCCACAGAGCATACGGGAGAAGACCTTGGTATTTTTTATAAAATTTTAAGAACACAAATTTTATCTTTTTAGAACCCCAGGAGTCTCTTTTCAGGCATGTATTTCGGGCAAGCCCTCATACAAAACCCTACTTCGGGAAAGCAAGGGGGGCGTTATGAGTTGTAAAAAAAATGTGAAAAAACTAGGTTGTGAGTGAACTTGTGGCCCGCTAGTGAAACGGACCAACAAGGTTTATTTTAATCCTAATTGATTTTATTAATGCCGAAAAACAAGAAATAAAACTACTCTAACATTCACGCCATGAAAATGAGACGACACAGGCCACCCCTGGGGGGATGGGGTATGGGCGCTGGCTAGCCCACTTGCTCTCGTTTAAAATGTTTACAATGATAACGGAGAAGTGCCCCAAGTCTACTTAATGTGACTTGGTAGCTTACAAAATTATAGAAAAATATGCCCGGTTTTGGAAAATATGGAAATTGGTGTTCCGGATCGCCTGGATGCTCGAAATTTTGCCAGCACCTCCTCCTACCTGCTCATCTTCTGCTGCAAACCAGCAAGCAATAATTAGTACAAGATGCCCAAAAACACTTTAAGAGTGTCTTTGGAACACCTCCTAAGAAAACCCAAAATTTTCTAATTTAAAAACTAAGTAAAAATGACAAAAATAACCAAGTAAAACAAGCTATGGAGCTTGTCTACTTGGGATCTTTGCTAGCCTTTTAATGGCTGCAAATTATCAGCTCTATGGCATCCAGATAACACTTTGCAATCAGATCTAATACTTCTTTAGAAAAAATTTGAAAAATTTCGACAACTTTAAACTAGTTTTTTTGTAAAGAAAGTACTAGTAAATCAGGAAATTTGAATTTTTTATAAATGAGAGAGAGAGAGATGGAACAAATCCTTGTTGAAAATCGAAGCTTTGAAGATGGTTCAGTGATGCTTGAAGGGACTATATCTGCAAATAATAATTAGTAAAAAGCGGAAACAAACAAGATCCTGCTTCCTGCCAACTCAAGAAGACACCTGCACATCACAGATCTTACCAAACAAAGATTAAATGTAGATATATATACTCATAAGAAACTAAGCTGCTACAAATAAACAAATTTGACAACAACTTATCTCATAGATGAGCAAACCACACCCTTGAAAATAAGACTTATGCACAAGTCATCTTGGAAAAGAGATCAAGATACTTCATCCACATGTAACCAAGACACCACAAGCTGACCTCCAAAGTCTTCTTTTATTTCAAAATGACAAAAATATTACAATCATAAGTTGGCTGCTCCAAATCTCACTAGTGAACAATGGAGAGCATGCTTCAATTTATAGAGAAAATGGCTAAGGAGGGAGGGCGCACTTGCCAAAATGGGTGGAAGAGTGGTGGCATAGAGGGTGGAGGGAAATGGGGCTGCCATCCCCTATTCTAGCTGCCCAATATGCAGCCCAAAACGTGCTAACATATCAGCACATAAAGTGCTGCTCCTCCCTTAGTTTATGGGCTGCCCACAATAGCAAGTGCGCCCCTCCCTTGGATAAATGCGCCCCTCCTATTTAGCATGGGTTCTCTCCTTAAAATGGGGCTGCCAAAACATGACAAATCAGCCCAATACGCTCCATAATACATGCTGATCCAAATCAGAGTTGTCATAACTCCAAAAATTTAATAATTTTTTTAAGTCATTTTTCACTTTTTTCAATTTTTTATGACTTTTTTGGGATTTTTTGATTTTTTTGATTTTGACCAAAGTAGAAGTACCCAAACATTAGGAAAAGTGGGTTTAGGGGTTTAGGGGGTGCTCTGAGTTAGAAAACGAGCACCCCTAAGACAAAAAATACCTCCAGACGCCCCAGATAGGCCAATTACAAATTTTTTAATTGAACCATTAAAAAATGGCCCAATTTACGGAAAAATTAAAACTTGCCGAAAATTAAAAACAACCTAGGGGGACTTAGCACATGTCCATATGACTCAAAATTAACGCCTAGCATGTTCATATACATTGACCCATAGACTTTAACAATCCCCTAAGGCCCGTCAGCCTCCCCAGGCATTCCAGCTTTGGAGGAGCAGGAGAAAAACCCATTAATTATGTTATGCACTAATGCAAGACATAATAGATAGGTGAAAAAACTCCTTGGAATACCTGACTTAGCCAAAAAGTCCTAGGGAACCAAGTCTTTTACAAAACACCATGCTAGTACGTTTTGTTACAAACCCCGCAGGGCCATGGACATGTGGAAAATTTTAAAAACGAGGGCCTTTAAAAGGCTAGCTGGATATCAAATCATCAAAATTGAACATGTGTCATGTTCTACTTTGCCCGCTCGCTTGATAATCCAACCAAGTACAACTTAGTTGGCAACATCTGGCTCCAACTGCGGGACGTGTGCTCGATCTGATTCAATCAAATAGAGTATGCGAGAATCCAAGAATCTCTGGTTCCTGCCACAAAATTAAAATGCATCAGTCCCATATTTTTGCCAAATGAAACATAAGTTGCAACATTTATTTCAAAGCAAAACTAAAGTAAGTAAATGAAACTAATATACATCAATAATATACAAAACATAATGTACAAAAATGCAAGGCAAAGGTTTAGAGATGGCCCTGCTATCAATCTGCCCCCGTGGGCATTAGGAAATCTTCTTTGAAAAATAGCTTGAGATGTTGCCCATTGACTGGGAGAGTCAACCTTTCTCCATCCATAGTGCAAAGGAAGAAAGAATTAACCCCTGCTGGTTCAGATATAATATATGGTCCCAACCATAGGCTATCAAACTTTCCATGCTTTCCTGGCTTATCCCTTCGCTTGTCCCATAGAAGAACCAAATCCCCTGGCTGAAAATCTTTTGGCTTGGCTGACCTGTCAAAAGTTCTTTTAACCCTGTCCTGATTTCTGATGCTTTGGTCTAAAGCCTTTCTTCTAGTCTCATCTAATTTCATAATTTGCTCAATTCTATTCTGCATACCATCATCATTTGACTCATAATCATGCAACATCTGATACACTGGCAACTGAATATGAATGGGAACAGAAACTTCCAAACCATAAACCAACTGAAAAGGGGTTTTCCCAGTAGCACGTTTCTGTGTTATTCTGTCGGCCCATATAGCAAATTTTATCTTAGAATCCCAAGACCTTTTGTTATCACCCACAGTTTTCTTTAAAATGTTCATTAAGGTCTTGTTGGTTGATTCAGCCAATCCATTTCCTTGGGGATAATAGTTGGATGAGTGGGAAAGGATTATACCATACTTGAAGCAGAATGCTGAAAAGGCCATGGAACTAAAACTAGGACCATTGTCAGTTGTTATCTTGGATGGCACCCCAAATCTAGTTATAATATGATTTTCAAGAAAGTCCATAACTACTTTATCAGTGGCATACTTAGTAGGGATTGCTTCCACCCACTTAGTGAAATAATCGGTGGCAGTTAGGATCCAGGTATATCCATTGCTTGAGTTTTCCTTAAACTGACCGATAAAATCAAGACCCCACTGTTGGAAAGGGGCTTGAACAACTACTGGCTCAAGAGGTAAAGTTGCCAATTTCTGTTTCCCAGTGAACAACTGACATTGGGGACAAGATCTGACAAACTTGTGCACATCAGCAAATAAAGTGGGCCAATAGTAACCTGATCTAAGGATCTTGTGGGCTGTGGTGTCTGCCGCATAATGCCCACCACAAAATCCAGTATGAAACTCAACCAGAAGTTTTTTGGAATCTGGTTCATCAACACATCTAAGAACTAAGCCATCAGGATTTCTCCAACCTAATCCATTTTGAGTTATGCAATACTTAGTGGCTTTGAGTCTTAGAGACCTTCTTTTGTGACCAACAAGATGTTCAGGACAAGTAAAATTGTTAAGAAGGTAGATAATGTCGGAATACCATTGAGTTTGACTTAATCTTTGAAGCTCTTCAGATATGACAGGTGCTGACTCATTATTTTGACAAATCATTCCTACAGCTTTCTCATTACTTTCTGTCATCATGCGTGCAAGACCTTGACCTTTGATTAACTTGGTAGGTTTTATCTCCAAGTCATACTCTTGTATTTTGGACACCCATTTTCCCCTTATACTAAGGCAATCCTGTTGAGCTAATATATCTTTAACAGCAGTATGAGGAACATAACCCACAACCTTGGAATACCCAATATATATCCTGAAATGTTTCAAAGACTTAACAAGGGCATAAGCCTGTTTCTCCATTATAGTATATTTAAGCTCTGAATTTTGTAAAGCTTTACTAAAGAATGCTATGGGTTGTTCTTGGCCTTGGTCATTCTTCTGAAGTAAGACTCCGGCAATAGTATGCTCTGAAGCAAAGGAAAAAATTTGGAAATCTTTAGAATAATTAGGGCTTATCAACACAGGGGCTCTAGATATGGCATCCTTGATACCTGCAAAAGCTTCTCTTCCTTGCTTACTCCATTCAAACTTAGCATCTTTTTTGAGTAAGAGTTGTAAAGGCTTCATTAGCTCAGCTAGATTTGGAATAAATCTTCTAATGAAATTAATCTGGCCATTGAAGGATTGGAGAGCTTTGACATTGGTGGGGATAGGAACCCTTTTAATGGCCTCAACTCTTTCAGGATCAATTTTTACACCATCCTTAGTGATAACATGCCCTAATAGTTTGCCCTCATCAACACAAAGCACAGATTTAGCTGGATTTAAAGATATGCCATACTTTCTGCATCTCTCAAAAACCTTTCTAAGATGGCCAACATGATCTGATCTTTCTTTGCTATACACTGTTAAATCATCCTGATATATTTCAATAATTTTACCAATCAATCCATTAAAAGCAACATCCATAGCTCGTTGAAAGGTAGCACCAGCATTAGTAAGACCAAAAGGCATTCTAAGGTACATGAAAGTGCCCCAAGGTGTGGTAAAAGTAGTTTTATGTTGATCCTCTTTGTTGACTAGCACTTGGTTATATCCTGAAAACCCATCAAGAAAAGACATCAAGCCTGATCCAGTCACCTTCTGAAGTAAAGTGTCCATGCTTGGCAAAGGATAGTTATCTTTTAGGCATGCCCAGTTCAAGTTTCTAAAATCAATACACAATCTGATATCCCCATTCTTTTTTCTAACCACCACCAAGTTAGAACACCAAGAAGAATGTCTTGTTGGAGTAATGATGCCTGCTGCCAACATCTTTTGGAGTTCTTTGTAAACCATAGGAGCCAATTTGGGGTTTATTCGTCTCAGTTTTTGGCGAAAAGGCTTGATACCTGGTTTAAAAGGGATTGTATGTTGAAAAATATCATCACGATAAGCCTTAAGTTCATCATAGCTGAAAGCAAATATATCCCTATATTCATAGATTAAGTCAATCAAGGCTTTTCTTTCTTCTTGAGATATTCCCTTTCCAATTTTTATCATCTTTGGTTCCTTTTCAGTTCCTATGTTTACTTCAATATACTCCCCTGGTTTTATTGAACCCTTTTTTCTTTTATGGCCATCTTGTCTGTCAAAAAGCTGCTCTAACCGGGTGATGCCCTTGGGGACTTTGTTCCTAGGTTGGTCCTCTTCTTCAGGATACTCTTTCCCTTCTTCCTTATAAGTGATTTTACAATCAGAAAATTCTTGAAGGTTATGGATGAAGTTGAGAATTTGCTTGTCACTATCAAACACTTGCCAATGATCTATGTTGTCAGGGATTAAAGGTCTAAAGTTGATTTCAAATTTCCCATTCCCCTTTAATATTTCCTCAGTTGGTTGAAGTGTAGAAGCTGCCACAGCTAGTTCATCTGCCTCAATGTTTTCTTCTCTAGGAATTGCAATGATATTTAAAGCATCAAACCACTCCATAGTATCCCAGACAGCATTCCTATACTGTTTCAACCTTTGACTTTTGCAAGCAAATACATTTTTAACTTGGGAAACCACTAAGTCAGAATCACCTTTAATAGATAAAATCTTAATCCCCATATCTTTGGCGATTTCTAACCCTTGCAAAAGGGCTTCATACTCAGCCACATTATTTGATGCATCAAACTCAAGTCTGAAAGCAAATTTGAAGGTTTGTTTAGAAGGAGAAGTTATGACAATTCCAGCTCCTTTTCCATATCTTGAAGATGCCCCATCAAAACTCATCCTCCATACCCCATCCTTCTTTTCATCTTTGGATGCTTCTTTAAAAGGTGCTATGAAATTTGAACATATAGAATAGTTTCCAAAGTTGTCAGTTTGATGCACAAATTCATTAGCCAGATTCTGTGGGTCTTCAACATGTAGTTTTCTAGCTTGTTCATTGTATAGCTTAACAGTTGTATGTTCTGATGCAGGGATAGTAGCATATGACCAATCCATCCTTATGTCTCCCCCTAAAGATGCAGCCCACTTTCTAGATAAAAGCATTCCCCAATTGTCTGGTACATCAATTACTACGACATCCATGGTTAAATGGACATCAGGATACTTGGCCAACCTAACAGGTAGATTTATAATTATACCAATAGTATCAACTTCCCTTGAATCCATGGCACACACATTGTGATAGGGTCTAGTTGTTTTTAAGCCTAATTGATCCATAACCCTTTTGGTCATAACATTGGAAGAAGCACCAGAATCCAACATGCAATTGTGCACAAGCATATCATTTACCAGCAAGGAGACATAGAAAGGAGGGTGGTCTTCCTTATGAGGATCCACACTATGCAAAATAATCGGGTCATCTTTATGGTTAGGTTCTTCTCTAGTCTGGTTAAGATTAACTATCTCTGAGTCCATAGGAGCCTTCCCTTTTTCATGTTGAGGATGATCTATCACTTTCATAAGATTTTCTTTCAAGCTTGGGATTTTGATAAGGTCAGTAACAAGAACAGGAATCTTTGCAGAAGATAACCATTGAGCCAAATCGACATGAAGACTTTCAGAGTTGGAAGAAGGTGTTACCTTAGGGATATTCTGATTTGAGTTTGAGGTTCCAATATGGTTCTTTCTTTGATATGTTAGGCCTTTGAACTTTGACATCTCAAGAATCTTCTCTGGTGGAGGCATCTCACCAAATCTAAGGGTAGCTTTATCTTTCAAGTCCTGGCTGTAACGTCCAGCTTGTTCCCAAGTTTCTTTAGAGACAGGGTGAGTTTGACCCACAACATTAATATATTCAGGCTGGTTCTCAGGCTCGCTTGCTAATCTGACACTGCTACTGGCTTCTGACGGATTCTGTTCCATTGACCATTTAAATATAGCACAAGTAGACTCTTCATGGAAACTATCACATGCCCTACAAAAGGGTGGAATTTCTTCTGAAAGAGTATTTACAGTTTCCAAAGGATTTGGGGTCCTCTGATCTTGAAATGGAACTTTTCTCTGATATTGAGGCCTAGGAGCATATTGGGGCTTAGGCACATACTGATTTGAGACTTGGTGGTTTTGAGATCTTTCAATGGAGATCAACCTGTTCTGTATGGCAGTCATGTTGGAGGCTTGATTTGAAACAGCTTCTTTTAAGAGTTGGGCAATTTCTTTCAAAGGTTCCTTTGAAGGATCCTTGATCTCAGTGCTAATGGTTTTATCTTTACTCTCGCTTTGCTTCATAGGAACATTGGCCCTTGTGAAACCAGGAAGATGAGACTTGCCACAATTTAACATGTTCTTATCAATTTTCTCAGCCAATTCCATGGCCTTCTTTAGATCGGCAGGTTCTTTATCAGCTAATTGATATTTCAACTCCCCACTAAAAGCTTCCATGTAGTAAATGAGGATGGAATTATCAGGTGGCTTGATATCAGCATGAAGTCTACCCACAATTTCATTGAATTTGTTGTTGAATTCTTCCATTGTCTCATTTTCATTTTTCTTAGTGTTGGTCAAGGCAGCTAGAAGGTAGCGGTCTTCTTTGATGTCCCCCCATTTGGCCAAGAAAGCAGTTTCAATTTCTTTGTAGGTCTTGTACTTGTCAGCTTCCAACTTGTTAAACCATTCATAAGCATTTTCTTCCAAAGATAAAGCAAACAACTTCATTTTTACATCTTCATGCTTGGCACCCAAGCACCACTTGTCAAAACAATGGCAAAAACGAGTTATATGGGATTTAGCACTAATAGCATTATTTCCTTGAAAAGATGGCAACTTATCAATGGCTTTTTCAGGGATATCATGAGGGTAACCAACTATAGCAGTAAAATCATAAGGACCAAACTCAGCCATTTCAACAATAAGATTATTCAAATTATTTTCTGTGAATAAAAGGTGAATATCAGAAATTGACTGAGAACCAAGATCCTCAAGGGTTTTTCGAGAAGATAACTTGCTTTTCCTTCTATGATAGACCTTTTCAGGCTCAGGAAAGAACTGAAGCAAGTTCTGAGGATTCCTTCTTGTAAAACGCCTTGGTAGATTTGTTGACAGTGGAGTCGCCAGATGTTCTTAGTCAAATTTAAAAAATTCACTACATACATCAAACAAAGCGAAAACAAAAAGGAAAACTCAAAAGTCGTATTCCGGGAATAGAAAGACTTATCCCCGGCAACGGCGCCAAAATGTTGCCGCCTGGTTCCACACCTGGGAAAATGCAGCAAAAGTCTTCAAGCTGCTGGTGTGGCCTTGGGGGCAAGTCAGAGTCAAGTGCTGTCACTTGGGACTCGACTCCTCCGTCTAGGCTTTCCTAGCGAAGCCAAGGGGGGTAGACCCTAAAAAATTAAAAAGAAACTAAAGCCTCTAATCTAGGAGTTAGAAAAAATACTTTTGCAACCAAGATAGACAACATATACTTTTTTCAAATAAAAAACATCATTTATCATTTACTCCCATTTAAAAAATAATCATCATTCACTTGCATACTAGTCAACAATAAAATGAAATTTGCATCAGGACCAGTGCCTTGCTATGGAGTCAAATAACAAATGCATAAACAGAAAGTAAATGTTGTGGAGTGTTCTTGGTTTATTTTAAAATTTAATGTGATTGTGATCTTTTTATTAAGGCATGTGGGTTCCCGATATACGCAAGGTACGGGGGAACATGTCCGGAAATTTGAAGCGTGGCTTCCCTCTCAGGCTTTAGGCTGGATCGGAGTCTCGAGGAGGTGTTCAGATGCTATACCAACGAGGGCAAGCCTAACGGTTTCCAAGAGGTCGCTATCCAGTTTTATCCCAAGCCTTCTGGGAAATTTGCCCACGACAACAAATTGCGTGTTGTGCCGGATTTTCACAAAAAGGGTTTTTTTATTGGGGTGGTGTTAAGTCCTATTACTAGTCATCAACTCCTTTCTGGTGTGTACCAACTGGATCAGACTAAGCTGCAAGTTGGCCACAGAGCATACGGGAGAAGACCTTGGTATTTTTTATAAAATTTTAAGAACACAAATTTTATCTTTTTAGAACCCCAGGAGTCTCTTTTCAGGCATGTATTTCGGGCAAGCCCTCATACAAAACCCTACTTCGGGAAAGCAAGGGGGGCGTTATGAGTTGTAAAAAAAATGTGAAAAAACTAGGTTGTGAGTGAACTTGTGGCCCGCTAGTGAAACGGACCAACAAGGTTTATTTTAATCCTAATTGATTTTATTAATGCCGAAAAACAAGAAATAAAACTACTCTAACATTCACGCCATGAAAATGAGACGACACAGGCCACCCCTGGGGGGATGGGGTATGGGCGCTGGCTAGCCCACTTGCTCTCGTTTAAAATGTTTACAATGATAACGGAGAAGTGCCCCAAGTCTACTTAATGTGACTTGGTAGCTTACAAAATTATAGAAAAATATGCCCGGTTTTGGAAAATATGGAAATTGGTGTTCCGGATCGCCTGGATGCTCGAAATTTTGCCAGCACCTCCTCCTACCTGCTCATCTTCTGCTGCAAACCAGCAAGCAATAATTAGTACAAGATGCCCAAAAACACTTTAAGAGTGTCTTTGGAACACCTCCTAAGAAAACCCAAAATTTTCTAATTTAAAAACTAAGTAAAAATGACAAAAATAACCAAGTAAAACAAGCTATGGAGCTTGTCTACTTGGGATCTTTGCTAGCCTTTTAATGGCTGCAAATTATCAGCTCTATGGCAGCCAGATAACACTTTGCAATCAGATCTAATACTTCTTTAGAAAAAATTTGAAAAATTTCGACAACTTTAAACTAGTTTTTTTGTAAAGAAAGTACTAGTAAATCAGGAAATTTGAATTTTTTATAAATGAGAGAGAGAGAGATGGAACAAATCCTTGTTGAAAATCGAAGCTTTGAAGATGGTTCAGTGATGCTTGAAGGGACTATATCTGCAAATAATAATTAGTAAAAAGCGGAAACAAACAAGATCCTGCTTCCTGCCAACTCAAGAAGACACCTGCACATCACAGATCTTACCAAACAAAGATTAAATGTAGATATATATACTCATAAGAAACTAAGCTGCTACAAATAAACAAATTTGACAACAACTTATCTCATAGATGAGCAAACCACACCCTTGAAAATAAGACTTATGCACAAGTCATCTTGGAAAAGAGATCAAGATACTTCATCCACATGTAACCAAGACACCACAAGCTGACCTCCAAAGTCTTCTTTTATTTCAAAATGACAAAAATATTACAATCATAAGTTGGCTGCTCCAAATCTCACTAGTGAACAATGGAGAGCATGCTTCAATTTATAGAGAAAATGGCTAAGGAGGGAGGGCGCACTTGCCAAAATGGGTGGAAGAGTGGTGGCATAGAGGGTGGAGGGAAATGGGGCTGCCATCCCCTATTCTAGCTGCCCAATATGCAGCCCAAAACGTGCTAACATATCAGCACATAAAGTGCTGCTCCTCCCTTAGTTTATGGGCTGCCCACAATAGCAAGTGCGCCCCTCCCTTGGATAAATGCGCCCCTCCTATTTAGCATGGGTTCTCTCCTTAAAATGGGGCTGCCAAAACATGACAAATCAGCCCAATACGCTCCATAATACATGCTGATCCAAATCAGAGTTGTCATAACTCCAAAAATTTAATATTTTTTTTAAGTCATTTTTCACTTTTTTCAATTTTTTATGACTTTTTTGGGATTTTTTGATTTTTTGATTTTTTTGATTTTGACCAAAGTAGAAGTACCCAAACATTAGGAAAAGTGGGTTTAGGGGTTTAGGGGGTGCTCTGAGTTAGAAAACGAGCACCCCTAAGACAAAAAATACCTCCAGACGCCCCAGATAGGCCAATTACAAATTTTTTAATTGAACCATTAAAAAATGGCCCAATTTACGGAAAAATTAAAACTTGCCGAAAATTAAAAACAACCTAGGGGGACTTAGCACATGTCCATATGACTCAAAATTAACGCCTAGCATGTTCATATACATTGACCCATAGACTTTAACAATCCCCTAAGGCCCGTCAGCCTCCCCAGGCATTCCAGCTTTGGAGGAGCAGGAGAAAAACCCATTAATTATGTTATGCACTAATGCAAGACATAATAGATAGGTGAAAAAACTCCTTGGAATACCTGACTTAGCCAAAAAGTCCTAGGGAACCAAGTCTTTTACAAAACACCATGCTAGTACGTTTTGTTACAAACCCCGCAGGGCCATGGACATGTGGAAAATTTTAAAAACGAGGGCCTTTAAAAGGCTAGCTGGATATCAAATCATCAAAATTGAACATGTGTCATGTTCTACTTTGCCCGCTCGCTTGATAATCCAACCAAGTACAACTTAGTTGGCAACAAGAACAAGTACTTTTCATTTTTAAATGGCTTCAGTGGGTACAACCAAATTTTAATACACCCAGTTGACCAAGATAAGACAACATTTACATGCCCCTAGGGTACTTATGCATACAGAGTACTACCATTTGGGTTATGTAATTCTCCAGTAACATTCCAAAGGGCCATACTAAGTATATTCTTTGATTTCATAAATGATCAAATGGAAGTCTTCATGGATGACTTCACACCCTATGGACAAAACTTTGATCAAGCATTGAGCCATCTTGAATTGTTATTAAAAAAATGTATTGAGATGAGCGTATGCCTTAGCAATGACAAATGCAGAATGTTAATGGAAGAAGGCATCGTTCTAGGACATCATATATCACAGAGGGGGATAGAGGTTGATCAAGCAAAAGTCTCAGTAATCAAAACACTGCCACCACCTCTTAAACAAGAGGATGTGAGAAGTTTCCTTGGGCAAACAAGGTACTACAGGAGGTTTATTGAAAATTATAGCAGGATTGCTTCCCCAATGTTTGCACTTCTCACAAAAGACACTAAGTTCATATGGACAAACAATTGCATGATAGCATTTAATAACCTTAAAAAGAAAACAATTACATCTCTAGTACTCCAAGGACCAGACTAGGCACTTCCATTCCACATCCACTCTGATGCATCAGATAAGGCAATTGGGTTTGTCCTTGGACAAGAAAAAGAGAAAAATCCCTATGCAATATATTATATCAGTAAAAATTTAGCAAGGGAAGAATTAAATTATACTATCATAGAGAAATAATTTTTGGCTGTCATACATGCCATTAAATAATCCATGCACTATATCACTGGCTACCAAGTCTTTGTTCATACAGACCATCCAGCCATAAGATATCTAATGAACAAACCCAACACAAGTGCTCGAGTAATTAGATGGCTGCTACTACTCCAAGAGTTCGACATCACGATTTTAGACAAGCCAGGTAAACACAATGTAGTGGATGACTTTCTATCTAGGCTGACACATGGACAAGACAGTGAAGTAATCAATGGTAGTTTTCCAGATGAGCACCTTTTTTCCATATCCACAAGAAGCCCATTGTTTGCTGACATAGCAAACTATTTAGTGTCTGGGAAGTTTCCAGAACATTACAATTATAAAGAAAAGACAAAAGTAATAAGGCAAAGTGCCACATACACGTGGATAGAAGGCATACTCTTCAAACAAGGACCTGATCAAATACTCAGAAGGTGCATCAGAGAAGATGAAGTGCATGACATAATGCATGCCACTCACAATGAACCATGTGGAGGACACTATGATGCAAAGAGGGCAGCCTATAAGATTTTACAAATAGGATACTATTGGCCAACACTCCACAAAGATGCTTATGAATATGTTTCACACTGTGATGACTGCTAAAGGATAGGAAAACCAACACAAAAGGAAGAAATGCCACTCCATCCACAGATCTCCTTGGAGGCATTCGAAAAATGGGGATTTGATTTCGTTGGTCCAATCAACCCACAATCAAATCAGAAGAGCTACATCCTAGTATGCACTGACTATCTCACAAAGTGGACTGAGGTAGCAACACTTGCTGCAGCCAATGAAAACAACGTGGTAAAATTCTTCATTGAGCAGATATTTCACAGGTTTGGAGTACCAAGAGAACTGGTTTATGATCAAGGCCCACAATTTACATCAAATTTAATAGAAGACTTGCTTAAAAGAAACAATGTCAAGCACAGACAGTCCTCCTCCTATCACCCTCGAGCAAATGGTCAAGCTGAGGTCACCAACAGAGAATTAGAGAGGATTCTGACCAAGAAAGTCCAACTACACAAAAGAGATTGGGCTGACAGACTGAGCGAGGCAGTTTGGGCCTATAATACCACATGGAAGACAACAACAGGATTCACACCTTATGAACTAGTATATGGAAAGAAATTCATGTTGCCAATTAAATTTGAAATAAAAACATTAAGAATTGCAATAGAGTTGAATATGGAACTATCAGAAATACAACAAGAACGCATGCTACAATTGAATCAACTGGATGAGCAATGCCAGCAAGCACTTGCCCACACTGAAATCATCCAACATCAAAGAAAGAATTGGCGTGACAAGCACCTGAAGGATAAAAAGTTCAAGGAAGGTGACTGGGTACTACTCTACAACTCCAAGTTTCACGCATTCAAGGGAAAACTAACAACAAGATGGCTGGGACCGTACATAATTCAACAGATCTATGGCAATGGAGCTGTAAGGATCATCACAATTGATGAAGAAGAGTTTCCTATGATAGTAAATGGACATCGGCTCAAAATTTACAAAAAGCCACAATCAAAGGATGAGTTTACACAAGTACTCTACTAGCAACAACTGATGTTGATAGAGAGCATCGAAAATAAGTGAAATTCAGTTCAAAAATATATATCTATGAAAAAATATAGAAAAATGAAAAAAAAGAGAAAAAGATTTGCTAAAAAGGAAGCAAAATAGAAAAAAGGAATGAAAAAGAAAAGAAAAAAAAACAAGAAAAGAATAAGAAAACAAACATAAGAAAGGGGGATGGGAAAAATGCCAAATAACACACTAAAAAATGACAAGGTAAACTGCAAGGCATCATACATCCCCATGAAGGGACAGCATGCAAAATGCAGACAATCAACAATCAAGCAAATCAGTCTTATATTACAGTCAGCAACAAGGATATCATACTACAGAATTCAATCAAGCGAGCCTGCTATTATTCAAAACCTGCTACTATTAAAGCAATCCTATCATCAAAATTCAAGCGAGCCAGAAATATAATCAAGTGAGCCCAATTATTTTCAACCATTAAAGCAATCAAGCGAGCCAGCCACGTCTACAAATGAAGAGAGCAAAGGTATCAACTAAACTACAGAATTTATTTCCAGCGAACATGATATCCAATCGCATCTATTATATCACGCGATCCTACCATCAATTCAAGCGAGCCAGCATAGATTACAACAATACAATGAACAATCCGAAACCCAATACAAAATCATTATCACAAAGTCGAATCAAAAGAAGGCACAAAATTCAAAAGCAGCCAATACAGAATATTCAAATGAACGCAAGGAAAAAGCAGCAAGCGCACGTAACTACTGACATGCCAAAATTTGCTACAGACATTGCCAAATCTACTACAAAATCCACCATGCATAAAAATCGGGCCAGATTATCAAATCAGGTACACTAAAACATTACAAGGTAATCTCTAAACATCTTTGTTTTATTTTTAAGGCCAAATCATTATCCCGCAAGACATTTGTTTTATGAAGCCGAGGACAGCTTCAATCTTCGTTCGACGGCACGATTCAGTTCAAAAGGCCTCAATAAATCATGAGTGTTACCTAAGTCATATTATCCTCAATGAATCATGATTACTACCTTTGTCATGTCAGCAAATGATAAACCCACATCTAACCGCCATACTTCTAAATAATCAGAGCAAATGGGGCAAGATGAATTCATGAAACAAAAAGCAAGGCCCGATCAAGCAAAGGGTACAACAAATGTTAATAAGGACAAGTGCGGAAAGACAATTAATTAAGGCTGCATGATATTCCGAAAGGCCATTTTTGCATATATGAAACCTCTCAGAACTCTCCAGAAACAAGAAACTGGAAGCTAGTGTGGTCACACAAACAGAAATCCAGCCATCGAACGGGTAATCAACCTCGACCATCTGAGGGAGGATAGCCCCACTCCAAGCACTGATTTACTGTTACAGTAAATAATTTCAATATGACAAAAGGTTTCAAGAAAAGCGAACCAGAGGAACACAGTGCTATTTATCAGAACCCGCGAATCCTAGCAATCATCTGCAACATGGGTTGGATGCCTTTCATCTTAGGATTGAGAGGATACAATGCAGGGGTGGCTATGGAGTTTGCAAGAAATTTAAAACATATCAAGGATGAACAGTTCGTCACCCGAGTCAAGGGGTTACATATAAAGTTGGATGATGAAGTGATTGCCAAATTCACGGGTGTACCAATGGGCCTGCATTGGAGAAGGGATGACTGGGAGGCAAACCAAGAAGCAAAGGCAGCATTTTTCAAGCGAGGAGAGGTCTACGACGAAGACAAAATGGAGTCAAAAGACTCTCCATGCCGGCACCATGGGAGGAAATGGATGTAATCATCCAGAAGTACATTACATGCACTGGTAGGTTAAGTTATGTCCCCATTTTTCATTTTCGAATTCTAGAACTATTGAGGCACAAGGCCCATCATCCACCGAACAACAACATTAGTATTCCATACTACCTACTCCAATATCTAGCATAAATGAGCAAGAAAGTGATTAAATGAAAGGAGGATGCCTTAGCCCATCATGGGTTGATCAAATTAATCATTTGTGAGGAATTAAAAGCACAGATCCTAGAGCTTTCTTGGGAAGAATTTGTGTTGGTATCTGCTGAAGATGTTCAAAGAATGAAGGGTACACCCACAGCTGGCGTACCCTTACCACCAATATCAATGAACAAAACCGCCTCTACATCAGGGACGAAGAGGAAAATTGACCTGGATAGTGTAGCTGATACCCTGTTGAAGATAAAGCATTCACGAGATGACTCCCCCAAAACAAGCCTAGGGATTCCTGTCAATAATCAAGGGACGAAGAGACAAAGTAAAAGATTCACACAAGCATCCAGAATCCGAATTACCAAGGAAGGGAGTAGGGAACCCATTCCCATAGTTCAAAATGTGTCTGATGAGGACGATGATCTTTGGGTGGATCAGGAGGATCCCACTACAACAGAAGAGCAGGATGAACAAGAAGAGCAGGATACAGAAGAGGAGCAGGATGAACGAGAAATGCAGGATGAACAAGAAGAACAGGAGGCAGAAGAAGAATAGAATGAACAAGAAGAGAAAGACAACCTCCAGGGGGACCCTCCTGAGCACAATGAAAACCCTGGGTTCGTCAACCAACTCGCTGAGGCACGGGTGGAATTAGAGAAGCTCAGAAAGGAACCGGCAACATTGATAATTGAATCAGGAAGCCAGGTCACATCACCCCCATTTTCATCTGAAAAGATATAAATCCTGAAAATGCATCATGCAGGGGAGCTAACATTGGCTGAACAAAGAAATTCAGCACTTAAAGAGAAATTGGCTGAGGCACAAGGGGAGCTAGCCAAAAAGGACCAGGAATTGTTCAACTAAGGGACTGTTGATGTATATGTAACTTCGGAATGTATTTCATATATGTATATTGTACTCCTATAGAGATGGTATTATTCCTCTATGCGGAAGTGTTTGTATTCCTATAGAGATGTTATTATTCCTCTATACAGAAGTGTCGTCATTTATATTGTAAGTGTCGTAACGTATACTTGATGGGTTATTAGACCACCTTGTTGGGGTCGGCCCTGTATAAGTCATGTGGGTCGAAGGGTTATTAGACCACCCTATTGGGGGTCGACCATGTGGGTCAAAGGGTTATTAGACCACCCTATTGGTTGTCGGCCTAGTCAGCATTATGTTATGTGGTTAAGTTACGGCTGACCTAGTAAAGGTTATTAGGCAAGTCAAGTCAAGTATAAATAGAGTGCGGGAGGCACTCTATTTCATCATTCTATCCTCTCTCACACTCTCGGGAGAGTGGCGCACTTGTGGAGGAGGAGAATTTTCTGCTAGGAGATGTCTATCTCTTATGCTTGGGTTGTATCATTGCTCTATCTATCTCTGAGGAAGTTATTGGGGTTTTTCACCTTTATAGTTTTCCCCAAGTAAACTATGTGTCTCTTATCTGCTTGCATTATGGTGTCCATGATTAATATGTTGTACATGTTGTTATTTCAGTTAATATCCTAGATCATATTGAAGTAAATTCTGAAAAATTAACATGGTATCAGAGCTAGCCTGAAAGAAGGCATGGTATGGCATGTATGACACTTGTTGCAATTGTGAAGCTAGGGCTTGATATAGAAAAAACCAGTCATCGTAGTACTTTCGCTATGAATAAATTTCGGCGAGGTTTCAGGGTCTAAAAATCGTACAGGGAGAAGCTAAGATCCCCATGTACCTTGTGTCCAAAGGAAAACCTCTAATTCGTTGTACTTTGTGATTTATGATCTGTACAATATAGGGTTTCTCCCTCTTCCAGATCTCAGTCATAAACAGGTGACCTTTGAAAAAAGGTCATAACTTGGGCTAGGAAGCTCCAAATGAAATTTAGTAAAAATTGATAGGTATCTCACGGACTCTAATTGCTCAGGTAACTTTTTCAGAGGCTGAAACTAAACCAGTGACACGTGGTACGCCGTACAATTTCGTTATCCTGTTTTATCCCATAAACAGGTCACGTTGCGACACTTGGACTAAATCTCTCTCAGAGAATCCATTTGAGGTCAGACCTATGGGGTTAGAAAGATGACAGGTCGGGCTATCATAGGAAATGTTTTCATACCTTGTGGATCGAAAATTTAGGAGTTACATGAGAAACAATCAGGTACATATTTCTGTCAAAACAGAATTATTTTTTAGCACCTTCATTCATGGCTTCCGGAATTTAGGGTTTCGGAGAAAGTTGGAATTTTTGTAATCGGAGACTACAGCTGAATGCTAATCATAAAAATCGAAATTTAGAGACCAATATCAGAATTTTTGGTTGGGAAGAATGTTGGGCTTGATCAGACCCTAGTTCGGGACTTTGATCAAAAAAGTGGAAAATTAGGGCTTCAGAAAAAATGGAAATTTTTTAAATTTGTGACCACGGCTGGAAGCTCCTCAGAAAAATAGAAGCTTAGAGATTTGGATCAAACCTTTTGATTGGGAAGAAGGGTGGGCTTTATCAAACCCTAGTTCGGGGTCATGTCCAGTGAATCCGGAAGTTTCAAACGAAAATTTGAGGGGAACAACTTTGCAGTTTTCAAATTATGAGTATACCAACTTGATCAGCTCATCAAGGTGCATATTTCTATCCTTTCGGAAGTTTGAAATTCAAAGTTTGATTTTTTAGGGTTTCTCTGAAAAACCCTAATCCAACTCCAGATCCAGTTCCTGCAAATCAAGTGGATTGGGTTAATCCTAGAAGAGAATGGATTGGTCACCTACATAAGTGAAGAAGTTCATGTTTTAGAGGGAGATGAGGCTAAGGCCTTACATAAGAATATTACAAGCAATCTCGACAGGTATGACTCATCCAGGTATGTTTCGAGATTTGTTCATCCAAATATGTTTCGAGATTTGTTCATGATTAATTTTATGGTATGTTTGTCTTCATGTTACTACGGTTAGTACAATCTTGATTAAATTTAGACTTGTCGTATCACCTTAATAAAATTATGAATGCATGATAGAAGATATTCATTGATTAGGGTGTTGACACTTATGATTGTACTAATGCATTATGGTGTTTTATGAGGTATATGTTGTCCGCTAACATGAAAGGTACACCAAGAAAGACAAATCATGTTCTAGTTCAAGAACATATGATCATGATGACATGAGGACAAAGATTCATCCATTGTCATGAATCACTTAGAAGATCTATTTGCAAGGTATGTATAACTTGGTTCTATAATGGCTAACCTATGAGATATGCAGGTTACTAGCACAAGTCATTGAAGAGAACAAGAAGACATCATGTGGGTATGTTAGACATAACTAGCTAACATACCAATCCAGGTATGTTTTTCCTATATCAAGTTAGAATCCTACCTTGTGTTAGGATCCCTTATATAAGTATACTTGGTATGATTGGTTATGTTTATTCCTAAAGTTAGAAATGTAAGTAATCACGGGTTTATGCATTTTATGTCTCTTATATTGAATGATGATTTAACTAACCAGAAGAGTCCTATGATCAAATAAGAATATGCATGAGTAAAAGAAGACTTCCCTGAAACCTTGAATACTAATGTTTATTATCTGTGTTTGAAATTATCATGACTATACATGTTTAAGGTTATTGTGTTTTGATATTATTAAGATTATACTAATGAATGTGTGATTATGTATGAGACCTCGAGGATAACACAATGATGATACTAATAAGCATGCATAGTGATGGATATAAGTTCAAGGATAGGTAATCCAGGAGGCAAAGATCAAGAGGGATCACACTCCAGCTGTTCCTGCAAGGAAGCAAATATCAAGAAGGAGCACACTTCAGTAGTTTCTGCAAGGATGCAAATATTCAGAGGGAGTTGACCACTTCTCACAATCCACATCAGAATGGAGTTGCAGAAAAGAAGCAAAGACTGAGAGGGAGTCAACCCAACAAACAGACAAAGATAAGTATTTGAATTATCATTCCTTGCATATTTTATTGTTTAAATAATACTGTTCAATAAAGTATATACTCATGTTCCTAGAATTAGGTTGTGTATTATGCATATTAGAATAGTTGCATTAATGAACAGTATACTACTAATATACATGGGTAAGCGGCCTATGGCACTGTACAACATTCCATTGCTACTTATCTAGAATGAAACCTCTTTGCTGACATGTTGGGAGTTGTGCACACTCTTAACAATGTTCTGGTAGAGATTGGAAGGCATGTTGTGTAGGAAAGATTGTATACCATCACCTACAAAAGAAGGACTACAACATTTGTTCAACAACAAAGTTATCTATTGAAAATATTGAAGATATTGAAGTTCCCAAGATCTGGGAAGAATGCCATGATCAAGGAGTACCATTCGATCATGAAGATGTTTGGGATGCAGTCCCAAGACGTGAAGGGGAGTCTGTAGTGACTTTCAAGAGGATCTACAAGATCAGTCATGCTGCAGGTGGTAGCATAGAGACTTTTTCTCCTATAGCTAGATACACTTCCATTAGATCCATACTTGCTCTGACTGCAGTGATGAAATGGAAGATACACCAGATGGATTTCAAGACAGCCTTATTGAATGGTACAGTTGAAGAAGAAGTGCATGTGGAGCAACCACTTGATTCTGAGACACATGACAGGGAGTCATATAGATGCAGAACTTGGTATGGTAGGATAGACATCTTTCTATCCAGTTTGGGCTTTACCAAGAGTAAAGCGGATTCCAACCTTTACTACAAGGTTGAGGAAGGAAATCCAGTGATACTAATTTTGTATATGGATGACCTATTTATTACAGGTGAAGATAGATTGATTTCCAACACGCAGCAGAATCTTGCTTCCGAGTTTGAGATGAAGAACTTGTGGATGATGCACTATTTTCTAGGTATGGAGGTGTGGCAGAGTGCAGATGGAATCTTCCTTGGACAAGGGAAGTATGCAGTAGAGATCCTGAAGAGGTTCGGGATGATGGACTGCAAGGCCATGGCCACACCTATGGCATCAAACCTGAAGCTTCTGTGCGATGCTTCATCTAAGCCGGTTGATATCACTATGTATCGTCAGATGATTGGGTCCTTGATGTACCTGACGAACACGAGACCAGATATTTGCTTTGCAATGAACACATTGAGCCAGTTCCTGACAGATTCGAGGAGTGTTCACCTAGTTGTTGTAAAGCATATTCTGAGGTACCTGAAGGGTACAGTTGATTATGGGATCAAGTATGATGCGAATCAAAATTTTAACCTGCAGGGTTATATTGATTCAGATTGGGCAGGCAGTGTTGTAGATAGGAAGAGCACTTCTGGGTGTTGCTTCAGTATGGGATCAGGTGTGATCTCTTGGTTTAGCAGGAAGCAGTCCTGTGTAGCACTGAGTAGAGCCGAAGCAGAGTATGTTGTAGCTTGTTCGGCTAGTTGTGAGGCAGTATGGCTTCAGAAGCTATTGTCTGAGTTATTTGATCTACTGCTGGAGGCTACTGGTATATTTTGTGACAACCAGAGTTGTGTGAAGCTGTCTGAGAACCCGGTATTCCACGACAGGTCAAAACACATAGAGATCAAATATCACTATATCAGGGATATGGTACAGAGAGGAGCAGTGAAGCTCCTGTATGTTGCGACGAATGAACAAATTGCAGATGTATTGACGAAGCCACTAGCTAGAGTGAAGTTCGAGTACTTCAAAGAGAGGCTTGGTGTTCTTCAGATCGATGACACTTCGAGGAAGAAGTGATGGAGTGTTGTATCCATTCCTAGCATTGTGTAAGGGGGATCCTTCACATGGTTGTGGATGTAAGCATTGGATGATGAGCATCAGGACGATACTCGAGTTACTGCTCTGTATATAGGATGATGCTGGATATGATCAGTTGGATCATTTATATGTATATGTATGTACGCATCATGTTGGATGCTGGATATGATCAGTTGGATCATTTATATGTATATGTATGTACTCATCATGTTGGATGTTGGATATGATCAGTTGGATCATTTATATGTATTTGTATATGCATCATGTTGGATGCTTGGACCATGTATCTGTATATGTATCAGGTGGATACTGTGTATGATCAGGTAGATCATGTATGTTGATATATATCAGGTGGATACATTGTGTGGATCATGTATCTATGTATGTATCAAGTGGATACATTGTATGATCAGGTGGATCATGTATGGTGATATGTATCAGGTATATACTTGGTATGCATCAGGTAGATACTTGGTATGCATCAGGTAGATGCATTGTATGATGAGGATGATCATGGATGATGAGCTTCAGGATGTTGCTCCAAATGACTTGCATCAGGACGATGCAGTGATGATGATCAGGATGATCATGTGTACATCAAGATGATGTATGGTGAGTATCAGGTTGATACTCTATGGTCGTGGACAGGTTGTGCAAAGGAAATCTTAGATTTGTTTTAGGTCACATCCAGTATGAAAAAGGACTAGCATTGTGTATCACATGTAAGACCTGGGAGATCCGATAGGTTGGGCTGTGTACCCGTAATAAGTCCGGGGATGCTCTTTCGAGGGTTTGTGATAGTGGGCCACATGTAAGACCTGGGAGATCCGATAGGTTGGGCTGCGTGCCCGTAATAAGTCTTGGGATTCTCTTTCGAGGGTTTGTGGTGGGATGCTACATGTAAGACCTGGGAGATCCGATAGGTTGGGCTATGTGCCCGTAATAAGTCTCGGGATGCTCTTTCGAGGGTTTGTAGCAGAGGTCACATGTAATCAGTCTTGGATATCTTGTCGTTCATGCTTAGGCACATAAATGTTCCTGGGATGCTCTTTAGAGTTCTTGTCGGTCGTGCTATGCACATAAACATTCCTGGGACACTCTTTTAAGGTTTTGTGACAGTCACATGTAATCATTCCTGGAGATCTGGACAGGATGAAATAGGCCTCAGATGCTCTTTAGAGTTCTTGCTAGTCAAGAGACTCTTTTAAGGTTTTGTGACACACGTAATAAGTCCTGAGGATTCCACAGTATGGACAGTGATGATCAAGACCTGCAGGTGGTGGGCCTACATCCAGTATGAAAAAGGACTGGCTCTGTAGAACTTCCTATGATGAGTAGATTCAGAGATTGATTGAGATAGCAACATCAGTGATGATAACGATGACTCGATGACGATTATCCAGTGATGATGATCCAGAGAAGAAGTCTTGTGCTAGAAGACCTGTGTCGAGAAATACCTTCCTAGTTAAGAGGGAGTGTTGATGTATATGTAACTTCGGAATGTATTTCATATATGTATATTGTACTCCTATAGAGATGGTATTATTCCTCTATGCGGAAGTGTTTGTATTCCTATAGAGATGTTATTATTCCTCTATACGGAAGTGTCTTCATTTATATTGTATGTGTCGTAACTTATACTTGATGGGTTATTAGACCACCTTGTTGGGGTCAACCCTGTATAAGTCATGTGGGTCGAAGGGTTATTATACCACCCTATTGGGGGTCGGCCATGTGGGTGAAAGGGTTATTAGACCACCCTATTGGGTGTCATCCCAGTCAGCATTATGTTATGTGGTTAAGTTAAGGCCGACCTAGTAAAGGTTATTAGGCAAGTCAATTCAAGTATAAATAGAGTGCGGGAGGCACTCTATTTCATCATTCTATTCTCTCTCACACTCTCGAGAGAGTGACGCACTTGTGGAGGAGGAGAATTTGCTGCTAGGAGATGTCTATCTCTTATGCTTGGGTTGTATCATTCCTCTATCTATCTCTGAGGAAGTTATTGGGGTTTTTCACCTTTATGGTTTTCCCCAAGTAAACTCTGTGTCTCTTGTGTGCTTGCATTATGGTGTCCATGATTGATATGTTGTAGATATACTGTACATGTTGTTCTCTCAGTTAAGATCCTAAATCAGATTGAAGTAAATTCTGAAAAATTAACAAGGACGTTTTGGCTACTACCACTAAAATATATGATACACTACTGGACCTCAGGCCGCCATTAGAAATTTATGCAATTTATCTACAGGAGAAGTGGGGCAAATTTCATCTCCAAAGGTTAAAACAAAGACTCCCGATAGAGATCAACAACCCCAAATAATTTATGGATGCATCTCTTAATGCCATAGAGTTGGAGAAGGACCGGTTAAGCGAATTTTTCTTGCACAATTTTGTAGTTCCTAGCTCGCCCAACTGGTCTCCAAACCCTTACATGGGTGATTTCCAGTTGAGGGCGCTATGTTCATGGATGAATCACGAAATTGAGAAAGCTCAAGACTACCATATTTATGTTGCAACAAAATGGCAAACCCCATTAATGGTCATGGCAGAGGCAACTCACCCTGAAAGAATAATTTACAACCATAGTATCCTCACCTAGGATGAGGAGCTAATCCCCATTCTCCTTACAAAGCAGCAGGAGGTTGTGGCTCATTTTGATTTTACTCTCCAAGGCACACACAAAGAGGTTCATGAGTCCATTAAGGAAAGATGGTGCAGAGTAGCAAATGACCTAAAAAGAAGAGAGCTCCACTCCCCTCTCAGACTTGAAGATGCTCTTTTCAAAGCCAAGCTCTACAGGGAATCCCTGATAAAGAACCAACTTAGATGGATTGGAATGAGGTTGAATCCCTCATTCTTCCTTCCCCTGGTTATTAAGGAACATATCAATGAAGAAGAAGAGAAGAGAGCATGGGTCAAGGAGGATCAAACCTTGGGCTATCACAGGTAGGCAGGGACCCCCAGGGTAGTAGCATGGGACATCAGAGAGGTCATCGACGAGCTGAATCTGTCACCCAAGAATGGGTGAATCCTTCAATTATGGGGGAGAATGATGAGTCCAAGATACAGGTATCTGATATCCCTTCCCCACAGCAAAAACACAAGAAAGGGTGAAGAAATACACTTGTTTTGTGGGAGAAATGATTTACCTTGATTATTTAATGAAGTTGTTTTAAAGATTATTCTTGTATGTTTAAATGCGTGTTCAGTGAACTAATTATGTGAAAATTGAGTATCATTGAGCAAGTCTAGGTACACTAAAGGAAACCCACGCAAATCAAGTAGTGGACTGGAAAGCTCATGCAAAACTCAGCGCCTTTTTCCTGATTTCTAGGGAGAACATCTGTTCAAACAAAATCAGCAGTTAGACATAGAAGTTAGGTTAAGCATTAGAGGCATATATATACGGGCCTCTCGGCTAGCGAGGGGATCCTGTTGACATTTTTTAGAACCATTGCTTTACGTTTTTATACTGTGGAGATACTTTGAGTTACATACTTTTGTTAAACTATGGAGCTGTTATTTTGAATAAAAGACTTGATTTTCTTTCAATTCAGCGTATATAAGTTTTCTCCAATCCTGAGTACGGGTTGGGGAGGGCCCCTCCAACACGTAAGTCAGGAGATCTTACTGTTCAGGTATTTCTTCTTTATGTGCTTTACATTGACTAAAATCTATATTTCATATGGAAGCATTTGAATGGTGTTAGTTAGTATGATTTGATTTCTGTAGTAAAGCAACCAGTTGATTCCGTAGTAGTTTATAATGCATTATGTAGTTCGGTAATACTGTTTCATTAGTCCTGTAGCATCATTCTTCCAAGGCATATTTTCAGCATCTATTTCCCTATGTGCTCATATTTCTTTTGAACGGTGATTCAAATATTAAAGCTTATGCACTCTCTCATTACTATGGTTTCTCGTCAAGATTGCTTACTTTCAATATTGTGGTTAATTAATGATATTTACTTCTTGAAATTATGATTATTTCATAGCATTAGATAATGGTATCCTAAACTTGGTTTCGGCAATTAAATAGGTTAGACCAGACTTCTAGTTTATGCATTTGATTTATAGTAATTGTTTCTTAGATAAAAGATCCAGCATTCATTATTTTAGAATAGATCTGCTACATTTTTAGTATTCACTTCCATAGAACATATTGACTGTTTTCAGCACTTAGATTCTTTGATATAGATTTATTGTCTTCAGTACTTGAACTTCTTAGCATAGGTATTTTTCAGCCATATATTAGGCAATCCTTTTCCAACTTATTTGATTTCTTTTAGGCAACCCTTAAACACTGATACCAACACCCAACCACGACAAAGACTATCTTATAAGAGCACATATAGTTCCTGCACCTCTGAATTTTGTACATCTCCGGGTTGATAATTAAAGTAGGCTCTTAGTCTAGCTTCCCTCATTAGGCATCCATTCTGAGAGCTCACGAAGTATTACAAGTTATATTGTAAGTGACGTAACTCATATTTGATGGGTTATTAGACCACCTTGGTGAGGTCATCCCTGTATGAGTCATGTGGGTTAAAGGGTTATTAGACCACCCTAGTGGGGTCGTCCCAGTGACAAGTGGTAATGGGTTATTAGACTCTCCTAAGGGAGGTTGGCCCAGTTAGAGTAAAAGGAAATTCAAGTCATTGTATAAATAGAGAGTGTGTCTCTCTCATTCTATTCATTCACTCACTCACTCACTTCGCATTAGTGAGAGAGAGGAGGAGTGCACACAAGTGGAGGAGGAGAAGCTGCTGGGAGACTATCTCTTGTTTGGGGTTTGATCTTTGTGATCTTTGTATTGGCGCTCATTCTATCTTTGAGGAATTTGCGGGGTTTTCACCTTCTTGGTTTTCCCCGATGAAATGCTTTGTGTCTCTTGTATCTTGTCTCTTATGTTTGATATGTTGTACATGTTGTTCTCTCAGTTAAGATCCTAGATCAGATTGAATTAAATGCTAAAAAACTAACAATTTCTGCTATTACTTGGAAAATAACTCTCTGGAGGGCGACATTTTGGGGGCATTGTTTATATATTTACAAAAAATGTAGTAAAATTAGTGTGTATAGAACATATAATAAAACGATAAGACATTTTACTGAAATTCATGACATGATGCCTATTACAGAGAATACATTAAAAATTGAATAACCTCTTACCAAGGGACGATATTCATAACCCCCTTCGGCATGCCCCTTCTCCCTACAATGTATTTCAGTTGTTTTTATTAAAATTCTTCTTCTTTGCAAGCCCCTGCAATCAGAGAAAGGGCAATAACATTTTACATCTCCCCTCGCCTCTAATGTCGCTCTAAACTGAGCAAGATTCCTTGCATTTTCATTCATAGTGACAAATCCTTGTAGTGACAAGTAATTGTCTTACCTACACCATACCAAACAGTAACTTGTCAAATACATTAGATATAAGTATATTTCAAAATACAGTATATTATATACCAATTTCTATAAAGAAAAACATGAAGACTACAGTTTTCATTGATGCCAACAAGTGTTTTGCAATGGCCTTTGATTTACTCACAAGGAGACCTTGATAGTTTGGGCATTGGAACACTAGGTGGCCCAAATGGTCCAAATGAAATTTTTCCTCGATGCATGCTTACCTTTTATGAATTTGCCAGATGATTGTTGAGTATGACTCTCTCTAGTTTTGGATATGGTTGATAAAGAATGTATTTAGGAAACACTTGTTGTTGGTATCTGATTGTATGGCTTATATTATTGGACAGGCATACAAGAGAAAACAAAGAACAAGGGTGGCAGAACCATGTGACACAGTTGAAGCTCACAGTTCAAGTGTTGAAGAATCCAACGCAATCACAAGCATAACTGGAAGTTCTTGGATACTACTGAGGTGGTTTTCAATTCCGATTTTGGGTTTAATAGAACTATAGAAAAAAGAAGAGGTTTAATTAGTAATTAATATATAGTCATCGTATGCAAATCCTATAAAAACATGTAAGTGTAACTAATTAATCACAGGAAATATATGTAGAAATGCTAAATTTAAAAAAACTAAAAACTAAAAAACTAAATTTTGTTCAAACATGCATGTTAAAAAAAATCCTGGAATTTTTTTTCTTAACATATAGACAAAAAAATATAAAAATACCAACCTTGAAAGTTCAAAATCCGAGCTATGTAGAATATCCGAGCTCAAACAATCACCACGAAATTTGTCGCAATTTCAAAATCTGAGCTCAATCAATCACCGGGAACCTAGTTGCAACTATAGCAAATGTGTCGAAAATTGTTTTAAAGTATGTATTTATAGATCGTCGATCTATCGACTCAAATCCATGAGTTGACCCACGCGTAAAAACCCAAGAGTCGTTGGAAGTTGGCATTGGTTTGGCAGGTGTGCAAAGATAGCCATAGGTTGTCGATATAGAGACGAAAGTTCGTCGAAAATTAAAAAAAACATCGATATTGCCATGGTTTTTCCTCCATGATAAAAAAAATGAAAATACATCTTAAATTTCATTGTCTTAATCCACGAATGTTCAAAACGTGGAAATATTTCGTAGAAAATCCACCCGAATGTACTAGTGTAAGCACTTGATGGAAATTAGATTTGCTAAACAAACTAAGGTTGTACAAGCAAAATTAAATGGACAGACTGATCCTAGAGATCATATAGAGTCTTGCTTGAAAGCATGGATGCATATACCAAAGACAGAATGGGTTCATATGTTTGTGCACACATTGGATCTAATGCCAAAGAACTGGTATACAGAAGCAGAACTTTGCAAAGGCACGACATATTGGCACATCATGGTAAAGAACTTTCAATTCAATTTCAGTTTTGAGGATGACTGTCCAAGTGTTAATGAGGATTTACAGATCATTAAAAGGAAGGTATTTGATGATATCTTGTTACCTGTGTATAAGCAACCAGATTGGGAAATATAGTTGGAACATGCCTTGGAATGTTATAACTTCGCATTAGATGAAGATGAAGACCCTCACGGTGTGAATATACCTGAGTCTAAAGGAAATCGCGATGTACAAGGACCTGATTTAGAAATTACATATCTGAGTAACCCTGTGAAGACCAGAAAGATCAATATTAGTACCAATGAAGAACCAAAGTTTTCTTCTATTGGGGATTACTGGGATGAAGAAACAGTGGAACAGATCATAGACCTACTGTGTGATTATTAGGATCTGTTTCCAACCAAGTTTCCTAAAATGAAATGTATTTTAGGTGACTTGGGAGTTATGAAAATACCTCTCAAGCCTGGTGCGAAGCCCATTAAGCAAAGACCTTACAGATTGAATCCCAGATATAAAGAAAGAGTGAAAGAAGAAATTGAGAAAAGCGGCTAGAAGCAAGTATTATTGAACCAGTAGAAGAATCAGAATGGATAAGTCCCATGGTAATTCAAGACAAGAAAGCTAAAGGTGAAATCAGAATCTGTGTGGATCTTAGAAACTTGAATGATGAATCTCTACATGACCCATTTCCTACTCCATTCACAAATGAAGTGCTAGATAACGTAGGTGGAAATGAGGCATACTCTTTCACTAATGGATTTTCTAGTTACCATCAGATCAGAATTGTTGCAGAAGATAGACACAAGACTACATTTACTACTGAATGGGGATCATTTCAGTACACTGTTATGCCCTTTGGATTGAAAAATTCACCTGCTATCTTTTCAAGAGTGGTTGTAGCTGCATTTAAAGATTATATCCATAAATTCCTAGAAGTTTATTTTGATGAATGGACAGTATTTGGCCTTTTGATGGACCATCATGCGAACTTAAGGTTGATGTTAGCGAAGTGTAGACAGTATCAGATTGCGTTGAACCTGAAAAAATGTTTTTTTGTGTTCCCTATGGTATTTTGTTGGTACACATAGTATGTAAGCAAGGATTGATGGTTGACCCAGCAAAGATAGCAATCATAGTAAACATTCCATCACCTAATTCAGTTAAGCAGTTACGCACTACATTGGGACACATAGGATACTATAGAAAATTCGTTAAAGGATATGCGCAAATAATTGCGCCTATGGAGAAACTACTGAAGAAATAAGTGAAGTACAGTTGTACTGAATATTGAAAAAAGGATTGGACACACTGAAAGAAAAAATGGTTATAGTGCCTATTCTCATCTTTCCTAACTGGAATAAGCCATGTCATGTACATGTATACGCTTCATCTATAGAACTTGGCATTGTATTAGCACAACCAGGTGAGGGAGGCATCGATAATCCCATCGCATTTTGAAGCAGAAAGCTATCTTCAGCAGAAAATAAATATACCACAACAGAGATGGAAGGCTTAGATATGGTGTACGCATTGCAAAAATTTAGACACTATTTTCTAGGTTGTCATTTTTGTATGTTCACTGACCATTCAGCTTTGAAGTACTTGGTGAATAAGCCAATGTTAGGGGGGAGAATATGCAAATGGTTGTTACTGTTTCAGGAATATGAATTTGAAATCATTGTGAATCCAGGAAGATTGAACGCAGGACTTGACCATCTTTCAAGAATCGAGTCAGTAGAAGAACCTAATAACTTGGAGGATATTCCGCCAAATGCGCAGTTGTTTGTATCCATATAGCAGATGACTACTTCAGAGATATTGTAGAATTCCTAACTACAGGGTTAGAACCTACAGAACTTACTACGCAGTAGAAGAAACAGTTAGTAGTTAAATCAGCGGATTTTACCCTCATTACAGGACAATTATACAAACTAGGACCGGATGAAGTATTGCGTAGATGCGTACTAGAACATGAGCGACCTATTATACTTGTTGAAACACATTCAGGAGTATCTAGAGGACATTGCGTAGGGAGATCTACTCCGCAGAAAATTTTGAGGGCGGGACTATGGTGGCCTACGATACACAAAGATTCAAAAGAACATTGTTGGAATTGCGATGTATGCCAGAGAACAGGGAAGCCATCTCGTAGATATGAGATGCCATTAATGCCACAATTCACTTTGCAAGCCTTTGGTAAATGGGCTATTGACTTTGTGGGACCTATTAACCCACCAGGGAAGAGAATTGGATCGAGATATATCATTACACTACAGATTATCTAACTAGATGGGCAGAGGCAAAACCAACGAAGGACTGTAGCGCAGTCACAGCCGTGCAATTCATTTTTTAGAACATCTTAACAAGGTTTGGATGTCCAAAAATTCTGATGAGCAATCAGGGAACCCATTTCCTGAATAGAACTATTGAAGCATTGACAGAAGAATTTCGTATCTACCATTCGAAGAGAACACCATATCATCCACAAGCTAATGGCACTGTAGAATCCTTTAACAAAGTATTGGAGAATGCATTGACCAAGGTATGCAATACAAACATGGATGATTGGGATCTTAGATTTCCAGCAGTACTATGGGCATATAGAACAACTTGTAAAATGTTGACAGGTCATACACCTTTTAGATTAGCATATGGAAAAGAAGTTGTCATTCCCATGGAATACATAGTACCAAGGTTGAGAATTGCAACATTTACAAGTATGGTTGATAATGATACATTGGATGAAAAATTATTACAGTTGGTTGGATTGGAGGAATATCGGTTCATTGCAGGTTTCCATCAACAAGACAAAGAAAAAGTATGGCATGATAGACACATCAAACATAAGTTCTTCCAGGTAGGAGACCTTGTCCTCTTGTATGATAGCAAATTTATGAATTTTCCTGGAAAATTCAAAATGCATTGGTTAGGGCCATACATCGTCAAACATGTCACTAATGGAGGAGCAGTTCAGTTAGCAACATTACTTGGAGAAAATTTGCAAGCTCTTGTCAATGGGAGTAGACTAAAGCCTTACAGGAATGGCCCTACTCCTATAAGTATAAGTTAAACAACGCAAGAATGTTTTAAGTGTCAAGTGCAGTTGAAATTGGACACTAAAACAGAGGGCAGAGTCTGCACACATCAGTTTTGTTAAAATGCACAGTTTTACAATATATGAATATGTGTTGTGAAGCACACATAGAAAGCTAAGTTGCGAAGTAAAATAAGGGAGTAGTGCTGTGAAGTTCAATCATAAAGAAGGGAAATGCAAAGTGAACATCGCTACTCACTTAACCATCAGCGAAGCTAGAGGAAACTAGTTGTTACAGTTTTGTTCGGAAAGTAGCCATTGTACAGTACTTTTGGGAACCGTCTTTTTCCTCTTTTCAGGCATATCCGTCCGTTGAAGACACATTCAATGAAGGGAAAGGACCAAGATCTAAGAATGATTTGGCCAACCAACATATAATTTAATTCTAACTAAACCGTTTTTGGGCGCGCCTTAGTGGCGATGTGCCTAAAAATACTAAATACTGCATAGTTACCGGTTTTACCGTGACTTTTAATTTTTACCGCGTGTAATTTTTGAACTTTTTACCAGTCAAGAGCAAGAAGTAATCCGACATTGTATGTCTGAACAAGAGAGCTTAGAGGAAATATTAAGAGAATTTCAACATTCTGGTTTAGAAGGAATCATGAAGACACCCATGAAGAAATCAGTCCCAGAAAGAGGTGGAACATCAAGAGCTTCACCGCGAAATATACCAGAGCAGGAGCAGAAAGATAAGCAGAAGGCTATTGAGCAAGAAAAGCTGAAGGCCACAGAAATTCCAAATGAATATCCACCAGAGCGACCTCGCGATAGACCAATTTTGTTGATACCAGAGTACATCCCTCCGAGAAAAGAGGATGCTCCAGTTGTGGTACTCAAGAAGAATGCACAATACGAGATCTCGATGCCGCCCATGTTGAATCATGTGCACGAGAAAGAGAATTTTCCTGGAAAGATCCTAGAATGCAAATTCGCAAATCATGACTTGCTACACAAGACAAAGTACCCACAATTTCAGCCAGACCAGAATATGTGTAGGTGACATGATGAATCCAACAAGCAAATGACAATTCAAGCGCAAGACTAGATTGCGCCATTGCAGCCATCCGGATTGTTGAACTTGTTGTGTATTCTGCACTTTGACAGAACTCCAGAGCTCACAGCGGTTGTGCAAACATTGCTCTCATGTACGCACCAAGTTTACTTATGGTTGGACTGAAATATTGACATCAATATAGACTTGATCTATAGGATCACGCACTTGAGCAAGAGAGGTGTTGATCCTGCAACAGAGTTCGTCGGAAAGAAAAAAGATAAAGAGATTGCCAAAAGAATGAAAAATGAATTTGTCTTGGCCAAAGGAACCTGTGGATATCAAGAAAATCAGATCAAGGATGTCGCCATGAAGTTCACAGTTCAGCTCCTTACAAGAAAAGTCCTAAGGAAATGCAGACCGACCGAGGTGTCGGCCGCTGCAATTTCCTTAGCTGTGAAGGCCAAGGATGGACTCCAGTATAATTGGGCAAGTTACCTTCTCAATGAGTTCCTAGATGATGTTGTGGACACACAAGACAATGGATATCAATTCCATTACAGCTGGTTATTAGTTTTGATCGCGTTCGTAGGTTGGAAAGAGCCTAAGTATCAACAAAATGTGTCGGTATTTTTTGGAGATTGTTGAGGACCAAGATTTGCAGATATGTGGTCCAATTTGAAGCCGGACAGACAAAAGGTAAATAATATACAGTTGTTTACATATTATGAGCAGCTATGTGAAGTGATCAAATGCACTTCATGTATTCCGAGGGATATAAAAATAGCGTATATCCTTAAGATGAGATTCAAGGCGGGCTTTCACTTTATTTTCATTCATCCAAGGCAACCATCAAACTCGAAATGGTTTGAGGGACAATACGAACTCGACGCATAGAAAATAGATCTTATCATTGAAGATTGGTCGCCCGAGTGGAAGGTCGATGCATCGGAGACATTGATCACTACATCAGAAGAAAGTGCAACTAAAAGTGACACACGGAACCAAGAAGAAGAGCCAACAAATGGTCAAGAACAGGAACAGGAGCAGACTGTTGATTCGCCAGCAGGTGAGAAAAGGAAGAATCCCGACACAGCTGTGAAGGAGGGTTTGCAAAGGAAGGAAAAAGCAGAAAGCAAGTAAAATTCCACTAGATTCGAAGTTGCATGATGATGACTATGACTGCATCGCAGCTCAAGTCCATTCGTAACTTGAAGAGATGCTCGCTATTAAATTTAGAAAGCAAGAGGAATTCCAAGCGAGCATGATTGCGGGCATCGCAGAATTGAAGAGCATGGTAGAAAGAGTAGAACAAGTCCAGAGATACTTGGAAAAGGAATCAGACTCCGATGACAGGCTAGAGGAATCCAGCAGAGGGAAAATAAAAGTGCCTACATTTACAATGAGACCCCGGTTAGTTTGCATCGATCCGATGAATGTGAAATTCCCATCGGAAGAACTAACTGAAGGTGCGAAGAAGCTCGCACATCTGGATATCAACGTGGGAATTTCGCCCATCGAAGGACTACATAATTTGCATTTGCAGGTTGTGGAAGAGATCAAAGATAGAGCTATAATCTCATATAACCAGCATCTGAAGCTGGAAGATAGTTATAACGAGTTGAAGAATGAATGCATGCAGAAAACCAAGGAGCTCGCAAGTGCTCAAGAGAAACAGAAAAAGTTGAAGAAAATCGTCGCAGAAGTATGTGCAAGGATCCCAGACTGTGAAGAAGATCGGTAAGTGGAAGCTGTCATCCTTAAGATTGGTGCTGTCGTGGATAATCTCAAAGCAAAAATGGTAGATATGGAGATCGGTTATAAGGAGAGGATTGCTGACTTAGAATCTCGGCAACAACCTGGCACTCCACAAGAGGAAAAGGAAGCAAGAGCTGAAGACATCAACTGAAAACATCTCCACAGAAGTTGCGAGGTGTCAAGACTTTCTTGAAGAAGTCACTAAGGTTTGGGCCATACTACAAGAGGATCCCGAACTATAGAAAATTCAGGATGCAGTTCAAAAGAGGAAAAAGGAACTTGATTCTATGAACATGGCTATGAAATATTTTTCGCCAAGGAAAAGGATCCGGAAGTTCACAGAGACAAAAGAGCTTCAGAAGGAGCCAAAGGCACTAAGGGTGAAGGAAGCTAAAACTTCATCGAAGTTACATCCTATGCAGGAAGAAGCATTGGTACTCTCTGAAGAAATCGAGGAGAAATTGTAAGAACTCCGCACCACAGAGAGTACAGCGAAAGATCAAATGCAAGAACCCATATCGGAGATGATGCTCGAAACGATTAAATCATATGTGCAAGAGACCAAGGAAGAAGTTGCGAAGTTGAGCGCAACATTTTCAGGAATTTACTACGAAGACGAACATCCCAAGTGATGTGTAGTCGAAGAAGCCTATTGTAAGTGGCTCGGGGGTGAGCCACAAGTAAGTGTTAGGGGCCTGTTGGGTGCATCCCAAGTACAGGAAGTTTTGATGGAAAAAGTACAGTTAGGCGAGGCCTAACATTGACTATTTTTGGGAGAAGCAACTATGTAATTCTCGAGAGGAGGGTATGGAGCGAAGCAAAGTTGACAGGAAAGAACTTGTCCTCTTAGTAAAGACAAAGTACTAAGGAAATCCATAGGTAGTTGAAGCAGTTAAGGAGTCAAGAGGCGAACTGACAGCTACAGAAGCATAAATAAAGAAGCGGGATGGTGCAAAGGATGCGCCACTGTAGAGTCAGAGCCGCATGGTCAGAACTACACTGTCAGAAGAACGTAAGAGTCAGAAGAAGTGGCGCAAAAGGACAGCTTACAGCGAAGTTAAGGCAAAGCATGGACAACATGAGAACCACGCCATTTTGGGTTTAAGGGTACTATGGGGGGTTGTCCCATAGTTATTATAATATGTGACCTTCGGGCACATCTATATAAAGGGAAATTTTGTATAAGGAAGGGTTAGAGAGATTTTGTGAGATATTGTTAAAGACATTAGAGAGCTAGATCTAGTGTAGAGAAGAGTCTGTAGTTGAGTGCACAGATATCTATTGTAGAGAAGAGTATACAGCTGAGTGCACATACTGGAACTGTTACCCCTTCCAAGTAATATAAGAACAGTTCCCGTGGACGTATCTCCCATCTGGGGGGTGAACCACGTAAATACATGTATTATGTGTATGAATCTATGATGTGTTTTATGTTCATGTTATGATATGTTTATGTATTTTCTTTCATATGTGTGTGAATGGAAATCATATGTTAAGTAAGCGGAACACATGTGTATGAATGTTGTGAAGTAACACTAAGTATGATGAATGCGTAGTGATATAGTAAAGATAACAGCAATTCAATGAAGTCTATAGGTTGTTAATAACTACAAAGTGTGAAGTCACATGTTGATATTGTTATATTAAGTATATGCTAATCAAGAAACGCAATGCAAGGTCATTTTCCACATCTGCACATCACCACGGTTACAGAAACCTGATTCTGTAACCCCCCATCTTATCTTCGGGTGAGACGTCATCATGTTCGCAGGTTGATGCCGAAAGGGCTAGTGAAAGGGGTTTTTGTTGGGTCTACAATAACTTCGCCGAACCCGGGTCATCCCAGAGAATAAAGTCCAATATGCATAATTAGTTGGAAATTAAATAAAGTAGAAAAAAACTACTCAACTACCGAACGTGAAGGGTTAGGAATGATCTTCGCGTTTAAAAAATATCGACACTACCTACTGGCTAACCCATTCATTTTCTTCACAGACCACCAGGCACATAAATATCTGGTAAACAAATCATTACATCATGGTCGAGTATGTCGATGGCTTCTTTTATTCCAAGAATTTGAATTTGAAATACTAGTCTGACCAGGTAAGTTGAATGTCAGACTCGACCACCTTTCTTGCATAGAAACTAGTGAAGACTCAGTGATAATAGATGATGAAATTCCTGATGCCCACCTTTTTAGAGTCGAGGTCGTACCGACTAAATTAGTAGACATCGCAGAATTTCTACAGGAGGCCCAAGCCCCATCACGAACATCAATTCTAGCAAATTCTAGCAATGAAAGCAACGCCCTACACACTAATTAATGGATATCTATACAAGCTAGGTGCTGACAACATAATCCGTTGGTGTACACTCGACCACGAACAAGAAGCTATCCTAGAAGAAGCACATTCGAGACCGCAGGTGGACATTTTCATGTTGACGCAACTGTAAGGAAAATTTTACAATCTAGTCTATGATGACCTTCGTTAAATAAATATTGCAAATCATATGTAAACAAATGCGATAAATGCGAGCGAATGGGTCGACCACTATGATGACATGAAATTCCCCTCATCTATGTCAACCCCATACTTACATTTGAAATCTGGGAAATCGATTTTGTCAACCATTTCCTTACCCATGGTCGATGGATGGGTGCATAGTATATTATCACTGCAATCAAATATGTAAGTAAGTGGGATGAAGCAGAACCAGTCAAAGCTTGTACTAGAGAAGTTGCAGCCAAACTTATCTACGAAAATATAATTACAATATTTGGATTCCTACTCACTTTAATCACAATCAAGGCACACATTTCATCAATAAGACTATCGATGCATTACTCAAAGAATTTATGATTGATCATCATAAAATTTCAACTTATCATCCACAATCAAATGGAGCATTCGATTCATTTAACAAAACATTGAGAAAAGGTCTAACAAAAATATACAGTATTGACAAAGACAATTGGGATGACAAAATACCAGCAATGCTCTAGGCATATAAAACAACATACAAGAGATCATCGGTTATACATCATTTAAATTAGTATATCGTCAAGAAGCAATCATTCCTCTACACTTTAAGCAACAAGATCTACCAATTGCCCAAGTATTACATCTAGACGTTGCTCAAGCTACACAATATAGAATGTTTGATCTGCAAAAGTTAGAAGAACATATAATGCTCACCATCCATCATCAAGAAGGTCAAAAATTAGAGCAAAAATTATGGCATGACAGAAATATCAAAAGGAAATATATCTCAGTCGGTGACTTAGTACTCCTATATAACAGTTGAATAAAAGGCAAACCTAAGAATCTTTAGAATGGTTGGTTGGGACCTTACGTCGTCGAAGAATTTAACAATAATGGATCAGTCAAGTTAAAGACATTGCAAGGTCAAGTCTTTAAAAATCTTGTGAACGGATCACGGCTAAAATGCTACCGACTATGAAAGAGGCATGATGCTGACTAGTGATAGTATCATCACCATTTGAACATCGTGTCCCTAGGTTTGCATAGATTTAGAAAATTAACTAACTTACTTAATATCATTATATAACTAACTTTAGAACACATATAAATAGGAAACTAAGACATGCATTTTGGTAGGAGCCTATGACAGTTGACTAGACAGAAGAGGCATAGTGCGAGAACAAGAAGATGCATCCAAATTAAATCAAACCATCCATGAAACCTGATAGGAAAAAGACAAATATGATAAAATGGATGGTTTCGTTACAAAGGAAGAGGCAAAAGACTAGACTAGTTAAGCTAGTTGATTCCCCGACAACGAATGTATGATGATATTAGAGGAGAATCTAGGATCCAACAAGAGTATGATCGAGAGCATAGATAATCAAGTGAGCTTACAAGTTCGCGAATGAAGCTTGCCTCACAAGTTTCATCAAGCATGTGAAATAGTTATCCACCACCAAAATCACCATTAATGCATTCACCTAACCGCATTGAATGCACACCGGAGTTTATGCCTACAAATAAGTCAAAGCTTGCAGCCTCATGGGTCAATTTCTGCACAAAGATGGAAAGAGATCATTCCATCCCAAAAATTATAGAGTTTGCATCTGATCCCTTCACCATCGACTGTAAGAAACCAGCCATGGTACCCATCAAGAACAAAGTGGAAACTAATGTCAAAGCAGTAGAGGAGAAAGCAAGAACCATCTTGGAAGAATCCACCATGATCCCATTGGAAGCCCAACTACAGAGAATCAAAAAGGGAAAAAAAGGATGAACATGTAGAATTCAGAGCGTGGGGAATTGAAGGTACTCAATGGAGAGAAGTAGCCACTAAACTAGCAACCACGAAGATCAGAGGATACTTAGAAGCGCTGATGAGCCCCCATTTCAGGTATCTGATAGTTTCTTTTCCCACCAGAAAACACAAGAGAGGTTGAAAAGATACACTCGTTAGTGGGAAAATGATTTACCCTAATAATTTAATGAAGTGTTTAAAAGATTATTTCCGTTATGTTTTGAAAAGCGTTGCTATGAGCTAATTACATGTAAAATGAGGTTGGATGAGCAAGTGTAGGTGTACTCAAGGATAAACGCGTGGATCAAGTGGAGAACTGGAAGGACATCACCAAACTCAACGCCTTTTTCCTGAATTATAGAGAACGAACTCCTGTTCAAAAGTGAATCGACAGTTAGACATTTTTGTTAGGTTAAGCATTAGGATTTTATAAATATGGACCTCTTGGGTAGCAAGAGGCCCCTGCTGCTATTTCAAAGAATTATTGTTTTCAGTTTCAGACTATTACGACAGTGTATTCCAAACCTGGTTTTTAATTGATGAAGTTCCAATTTTAAATAAAGATTTGATGTTATCTACGATTCAACAGTTATAAGTTCTTTTCACTCCTGAGTATGGGTTGGAGAGGGCCCCTCCAACATGTAAGTCAGGAGATCTTGCAGTACAGGTATTTCTCATTATGTGTTGTGCATCGATTGAAATTATATTGCAGATGAGAGTATTTTAATTAGCGTTAGATAATACGATTTAAATTCTGTAGTGGTTGATCACTTATGATTCCGTAGTATTATAATGTTGTGTCTGTAGTCTTGTAGCAGTGTTCCGTTGAAGCATAATCAACACCCATTTCTCTATGTACTTTCATTTATTTCTACAGCAGCAATCTAGATCTTCAGCCTATGTATTCGTTTCACTGTTAGAACTGTTTATAGAGAGTGATTTCTTTCAGTATTTATTTATTATATGATTTGATTAAAGATTGTAGCATTAGATAATGGTATTCTGAAATTAGCTTTAGACTTAGATTATGTTAGATCAGACTTCAATTTTTCTGCATTCAATTTATAGTGAGATTAAAGATCAGACTTTCATTACTTTAGAGTAGAGCTGTTATAATTCCAGTATCCAATTTCATAGTATAATTTTTATTATCTACAACAAGTTAGGTCTTAAAAATAGATTACTATTTTCTACACTCAATTTCTTATCCATAGATTTCATGCTTTCAGTATTTGATTCCTTAGCATAGGAATTTCTTTTCCATAGATTACAATCTTGTTTACAGTTCATTTAATCTTTCTTAGGCAGCTCTTTAAGAACATTGATACAATCACCTAAACTTCGACAAAGATTATCCTGGAAGAGCACATACAGTGCCTGTGCCTCTAAAGTTTGTACGTCCCCTGGTTTGATAATTAAAGTAGGCTCTTAGTACAGCTGCCCTCATTAGGCATCCATATTGGGAGCTCACCACTTTTTGGCGTCATTTCCGGGGAGGTGCTAAATATTTTAGGAGACATCACCTAAAAGAAACACAAAAAGAAAACAAAAATCACATAAAACAAAAACATAAATACTTTTTTTTTACCAATGAATGCCTCGTCAGCAAAGGGATAGGTTTGGACGCTTTCTGCCTAAGCATCCCATGAGCAACAATGGTAATAACAGTTTTGACCATTCTCAGTTTGAACTCTTACACTCTGAAAACGAAACTGACCCCACATACGATCCAAACAGAGAGAACTTCACTACCAGTTCCAGCTCAAACACCACGATGGAAAACGAAGAGGAGGAACCTAGGGAGCTTTTCACCTTTCCCATTAGCATACCTCTTGGAGATGCCAGAATGAAGAACATCAATCCTAATAATCTACCAAACTTCCATGGTTTGACTTTAGAAGATCTCGACACATTCCTGTTTGAATTTGAGGTAGTTTGCATATCATTTGATTACACTACTTATGTTCAAAAGCTAAGGCATTTTCCTTCCACATTGAAAGACCTATCACTTCGGTGGTTTATGAGCCTTGAAGGGAATAGTATCTTTAGTTGGGATCAAATGAAACGGGCATTCTTAGAAAAATATAGAGACTACTGCAAGGCCAAAGATACAAGGGATGAAATCTTTAGGATGCAACAAGGAGAAAGAGAGTCATTAGAAGATTATGCCCAAAGATTTCAACTCAGCTACAAACAAGCCAGTCATTGCACCTTGGATCCTGAATCACTAAAACTTATCCTTCTTAGAGGTGTAAAATAGGAGAATTTTGAAGTCTTAAATCTTCTAGGAGATGGAGATATATTCCAGAAATATTTTGACTAGATCCTGCAAATCTTCAAAAACTACTCTAGATCTAGGAAAACTAAAAATGGGACAAGGGATACACACACATCTACCGGTGGATCAACATATTCAGGACCAACACTTACAAAATCTGATTTAGGAAACCTGCTAGACGAAATGAAGACTGACATCCCGCAATCTCTGGCCATGCAACTTGATGCTCTTCAAATCAAAAAGAAGCAAGATGAAATTAACCAAGGCTTGGCAGTATTCTGTCCTCGTTGTAGAAAAAAACATGAGAAGGGGCAATGCACCTTGAACACAATAGAAGTATGCGGTCTCTGCACTGATGAGCATTCCACTGATAAATGTCCCCTCTTACCCTCATGTAAGGCAGCTATTCAAGACCCAGCAGCTGAAGGAACAATAGAACAGCTCTGTTTTATAAATCACAGGAGGAATAATTTTGTTAGACGATATCAACAAAGCAATCAAGCCTACCATAATCAAGGACAGCCAAATTGGAACTCTGCACGAACTCCATGGCAAGCACAGCCAAATCCAAACCAATGGCAACAGAATCAACAAACATATCAACCATCCTATCAACAACCGTATTATCCACCGTCTTATCCTCAATACCCCCCACCTTTTCCAACCACCACAAATTATGCAAATCAATACCCCCATCCATCAAATTGGAAGGCGCCATTACAACAGCCACTTATTATGCCACCCCCACAACCTTATCCACCCCCCAGACCTCCACCCATTCCATCCCAACCAATCCCAAATCCTAATAATAACAGACCTCCACAACAGCAACAGACATATAATGTTGATATCACACAATTTCCTACCTATGTTGTAGACACCATAGAAATAAACGAAATAAACCTACGATCTGGAAAAACATTGCAGAATACATCTCCACACAACATCCAACAACATGAAGCTCAAGAACAAACAGCAGAACGCTATGTTCAACATCCAGACGAATCAGTCACACATGGAAAAGATAATGAATTGGTTCAAGATAACTTCCCTAATGAGCACCTTTTTTCCATATCAACAAGAAGCCCATGGTTTGCTGACATAGCAAACTATTTAGTATCCGGGAAGTTTCCAGAACATTACAGTTATAAAGAAAAGACAAAAGTAATAAGACAAAGTGCAACATACACATGGATAGAAGGCATGCTTTTTAAACAGGGACCAAATCAAATACTTAGAAGGTGCATTAGGGAAGATGAAGTACATGACATAATGCATGCCACCCACAATGAACCCTGTGGAGGACACTATGCTTCAAAAAGGACAGCCTACAAGATCTTGCAAACAGGGTATTATTGGCCAACACTACACAGAGATGATTATGAGTATGTGTACCACTGTGACGACTATCAAAGAATGGGGAAGCCTACACAAGAAGAGGAAATGCCTCTTCATCCACAGATCTCCTTAGAACCATTCGAGAAATGTGGATTTGACTTCGTTGGTCCAATCAACCCACAATAAAATCAAAAGAGCTACATCCTAGTATGCATAGACTACCTTACAAAATGGACAGAGGTAGCAGCACTAGCTGCAGCAAATGAAAACAATGTGGCAAAATTCTTCACTGAGCAAATATTCCACAAGTTTGGTGTTCCAAGGGAACTAGTTTCTGATCAAGGACCACAATTTACATCCAACTTAATAGAAGAACTACTGAAAAAGAATAAGGTTAAACATAGACAGTCCTCTTCATATCACCCTCAAGGAAATGGTCAAGCAGAAGTCACCAAAAGAGAATTAGAGAGGATTCTAACAAAAACAGTCCAACTCCACAAAAGAGATTGGGCTGACAGATTAAGTGAAGCAGTTTGGGCCTATAACACCACATGGAAGACAACAACAGGATTCACACCTTATGAGTTAGTATATGAAAAGAAAGTCATGCTGCCAATTGAATTTGAAATAAAAAAAACTAAGAATTGCAGCAGAGTTAACCATGGAACTATCAGAAATACAACAAGAATGCATGCTAAAATTGAATCAACTGGATGAGCACTGCCAACAAGCACTAGCCCACACTGAAATCATCCAACAACAAAGAAAGAGGTGGCATGACAAGCACCTAAAAGATAAAAATTTCAAGGAAGGTGACTAGGCACTACTCTATGATTCCAGGTTTCACACATTCAAAGGAAAATTAACAACCAGATGACTAGGACCTTACATCATTGAGCACATCTATGAAAATGGAGCAGTCAAGATTATTACAATAGATGAACAACAGTTTCCCATGATAGTGAATGGACATCGACTCAAACTTTACAAGAAACCACAATCAAAAGAAGAGTTTACACAGGTACTCTACCAGCAAACACTGATGCTGGTAGAAAATATGAAAAAGCATTGAAAAATGAATGAAAAAAAAAACAAAAAAACAAAATGAAAATGAAAAGAGAAAAAAGAAAAAGAAAAAATTTATAGAGAAAATAGCAGGCCAAATAACAGGGCCATGTATACCACTATGAAGATCCAGCAATTACTATTGCAAACAGAAATATCAAACACAATTCAAATTAGCCCGAGAATTCTCAAGATTTTTCAGCATACAAGCGATACATTCAAGAGAGCCAGCAAAATTATCTACCACTACAGGGAAATCCAAGCATACTCTTCAATCAACTCTGCCATATGATCATGAGCACTTGAACCTACTTCAAGTGAACCTGAAATTGATTCAAGCGAGGATACAATTGATTCAAGCGAGGCTTCCATTGATTCAAGTGAGGCTGCCATTTATTCAAGCGAGCCAAAGTGAGCAAGACATTTAGCAACAGCAAGCAATCAAATTCATGCAACGCATCATCAAAGTCAAATCAAAAATGACATGAAAAAAGAAGAATGCAGAACACACATAACTACTGACACGCCAAAGATTACTATGAATTACACCAAATCTACTACATCATCCAGCACACACGCAAATCAGCAATGATCACGAGCTCAGGTACGCTACAAAATATAGCAAGGTAATCTATGAACATTTTCATTTTATTTTTAAGGTCAAATCATTATCCCCAAAACGGTTATATTTTAAGCTGAGGACAACTTTACCATAAAGTCGGAGGGAAAGGTTCAGATTACAAAATCATGATTGGAAAGGTTCGGATTACAAAACCATGATTGCACATACCCATCATTTCAACAAATGATGAATCCGCATATAACCACCACACTCCACAATAATCGCAAAGTACAAGCATAAAGCAAAATGAAGAGCTTGATCATGAAAAGAAATGGATCAATCATCAAGTACAGCGAAGAATAATAAGGATAAGTGTGGAAGGACATTTAAGTTAAGCTGCATGATTGTCAAAGAAAAAGGCAGTTTTTGCAAAACAAAAGAAACCTCTCAGCACTTCCCGGAAGCAAGCCATCAGAAGAGAGTGCATCACGCAGCAAGCAATCTGACCCCGAGACTATAAGTAAATCCAGACCAGTGAGGTAAAAGACACATTCAAAGTTGGTTTTTGTCGATTATAGAAGAGATTTTAAAATGACAAAAGGATTCAAGAAAAGTGAACCAAAGGAGCACAGCGCCGTCTACCAGAACCTGCGAATATTAAAAACCATCCACAGTGCAGGCTGGATGCCCTTCATCCTAGGACTAAAAGGGTACAACACAGGGGTAGCTCTGGAGTTTGCAAAAAATTTTAAACATATCAAGGATGAACAATTCGTCACTCGAGTGAAGGGGTTACGTATTAAGATTGATGAGGATGTAATTGCCAAATACACTGGACTACAGAGAGGTTTGCATTGGAGCAGGGATGACAGGGAGGTGAACCAGGAAGCAAAAACAGCCTTCTTCGAGCAAGGAGAGGTCTATGACAAAGACAAAAACGGAGTCAAAAGACTCTCCATGCTAGCACCATGGGAGGACGTGGCTGCAATCATTCAGAAGTACATCACATGCTCTGGTAGGTTAAGCTATGTCCCCATCTTTCATTTTCGGATTTTAGAGTTGTTAAGACACAGAACCCTTTATCCACCAAACAACAACATTAGTATTCCATTTTACCTACTCCAATCTCTAGCATAAATGAGCAAGAAGGTGGCTAAGGGTAAGGAGGATGCCTTGGCCCATCATGGTCTGATCAAGTTAATCGTCTGTGAGGAATTAAAGGCGCAGATACCAAAGCTTTCGTGGGAAGAATTCATTTTGGTATCCACCGAAGATGTTCAAACGATGAAGGGTACACCCACATCTGGCATACCTCCAGGAGCAATGAACAAAACCGCCTCTACATTAGGGGTGAAGAGGAAAATTGACCTGGACCATGTGGCCGAAACCCTAGTGAAAATCAAGCACTCAAGAGAGGAATCCCCCAAGGCAAACCCGGGGATTCCTGCCAATAACCAAGAGCCGAAAATAAGAAGTAAGAGATTCACCCAAGCATCCCGAATCCGAGTTACCAAGGAAAAGAGTAGGGAACCCAGTCCCATAATTCAAAATGTGTCGGATGGGGACGATGATCAGTGGGTAGATCAAAAGGATCCCACTACAGAAGAGGAACAGGATGAACAAGAAATGCAGGATGAGCAGGAAGAACAGGAGGAGGAAGAAGAACAGAATGAACCAAAAGAGCAATTCAACCCCCAGGGGGACCCTCCTGAGCATAATGAAAACCCTAGGGTTTTCAATCAGCTGGCTGAAGCACGGGAATAATTAGAAGAGCTCAGAAAGGAGTTGGCGGCATTAAAAGTTGGATCAGCAAGCCAGACAGCATCACCCTCGTTCTCATCTGAGAAGACACAAATTCTAAGAATGCATCATGCAAGGGAGCTAAGACTGGTGGAACAGAGAAATTCAGCACTTCAAGAAAAGTTGGCTGAGGCACAAGGGGAACTAGCCAAAAAGGACCAGGAAATTGTTCAACTGAAGCATGTCTTGGCTACTACCACTAGAATATACAGTAAACTACTGGAGAATAGGCCACCTTCAGCAATATATGCAGTTTACCTAGAAGAGAAGTGGGGCAAATTCCAACCCCCAAGGTGGCAGCATGGGACATCAGAGACGTCATCAGAGAGCAGAATATGTCACCCAAGGATGGGTGAATCCTTCAAGCATGGGGGAGATGATGAGCCCCCATTTCAGGTATATGATAGTTTCTTTTCCCGCCAGAAAACACAAGAGAGGTTGAAAAGATACACTCGTTAGTGGAAAAATGATTTACCTTAATAATTTAATGAAGTGTTTAAAAGATTATTTCTGTTATGTTTTGAAAAGCGTTGCTATGATCTAATTGCATGTAAAATGAGGTTGGATGAGCAGGTGTAGGTGTACTCAAGGATAAATGTGTGGATCAAGTGGAGAACTGGAAGAACATCACCAAACTCGGTGCCTTTTTCCTGAATTATAGAGAACGAACTCCTGTTCAAAAGTGAATCGGCAGTTAGACATTTTTGTTAGGTTAAGCATTAGGATTTTATAAATATAGACCTCTCATGTAGCGAGAGGCCCCTACTGCTATTTCAAAGAATTATTGTTTTCAGTTTCAGACTATTATGACAGTGTATTCCAGACCTGGTTTTTAATTGATGAAGTTTCGATTTTAAATAAAGATTTGATGTTATCTACGATTCAGCGGTTATAAGTTCTTTTCACCCCTGAGTATGGGTTGGAGAGGGACCCTCCAACACATAAGTCAGGAGATCTTTGAGTATAGGTATTTCTCATTATGTGTTGTGCATCGATTGAAATTATATTGCAGATGAGAGTATTTTAATTAGCGTTAGATAATACGATTTAAATTCTGTAGTGGTTGATCACTTCTGATTCCGTAGTTCATTACAATGCATTCCGTAGTATGATAATGTTGTGTCTATAGTCCTATAGTGGCGTTCCATTGAAGCATAATCAACACCCATTTCTCTATGTACTTTCATTTATTTCTGTAGCAGCAATCTAGATCTTCAACCTATGTATTCGTTTCACTGTTAGAACTGTTTATAGAGAGTGATTTCTTTCAGTATTTATTTATTACATGATTTGATTAAAGATTGTAGCATTAGATAATGGTATTCCAAAATTAGCTTTAGACTTAGATTATGTTAGATCAGACCTCGAGTTTTTTGCATTCAATTTACAGTGAGATTAAAGATCAGACTTTCATTACTTTAGAGTAGAGCTGTTATAATTCCAGTATCCATTTTCATAGTATAATTTTTATTGTCTACAGTAAGTTAGGTCTTAAAAATAGATTACTGTTTTCTACACTCAATTTCTTATCCATAGATTTCCTACTTTCAGTATTTGATTTCTTAGCATAGGAATTTCTTTTCCATAGATTACAATCTTGTTTACAGTTCATTTAATCTTTCTTAGGCAGCTCTTTAAGATCATTGATACAACCACCTAAACTTCGACAAAGACTATCCTGGAAGAGCACATACAGTGCCAATGCCTCTAAATTTTGTACGTCCCCTGGTTTGATAATTAAAGTAGGCTCTTAGTACAGCTAGCCTCATTAGGCATCCATATTGGGAGCTCACCAAGCGCCATTGATGAGTTCTTTCAAGAACTTGAAAGACATAATTGCAAAGTTTATCATCAGTCAGTACCATGATGGTATAAGATCTAGATCGATGAACCCATCCCTATCATTGACTCTCTTATTGCTCGAATTACATGTTTGTGGAGCAAGGGAGCACCTATTCTAGCGATGACCAACCCATTGGAGTTGGTAAAACAATTCATCGGCACAGAACATGGTAAGAACTCGAGGGGTCTAATCATTAGCAAAACCATTTATGATGATTTCAAATGGGCTGCCATAATAATCTCCCTATGTCTCACAATATCCAGTCGTCCATCTAACTTAAAGCTTGATATGTTGGAAGCAGACTAACAGATTGTCTATGATGCAAAAAATTTCAACTGGGTGGAACAGGTCGCACAAATAGTTAAAACCAATTGTGTGAAATTCCAAGAGTCGGCACAAGCAATCTTATTCATGTCATTGCTAATATGGATAGTAATAGCGAAAATAATTCTAGACGGAAAATCATAGTTCACCAACACAAGACCACCACTGATAAACAACTTTAAGATATTTATACTAAAATGGATCGCACAAGCCAAAAAAGCAAAACTTTACTTAGAAAATTGGTTCCAAGTCATCAAGAACAAGTGTGCTCAAGGGAGGGTACCTCAATATGTTTAACAAATTCTTCCTCTAGAGGTGCATATTGAGATTTTTCTTGACCATACCATGGTATGGTACATGCAGGGTCAATCAGGTGAAAAACCACTAGAACTTGATTACTACCCCAATGTCGAAGAAATGTTCATTGATCTACCTAAAAAATCAAACATTATATTTCCTGTGTTGGCCATAGCTTAAGCTACTCAGTGGGAACTAGTAGAACCACTAAACGATGGAGAAATAAAAGATCAAAAAGAAGTCGCCCTATACATCACAACTCTCGGGCAAGATGATGAAGTTGACAACTGATTGGAAATTGTACCTATCATAGGTTAGAGCAGCCAACCTGTCGTCGAACTGACTGGAGAGACAATTGAGGAAGACAACTAAGAACCGCTAATCAAAGATGGAGTTGAAACTAATTTTGAAGGACCCTGAATAAAAGAAAAAGTAGAACAAGTGACCCATAAAATACTTACGTTTCAGTAGGACATCATAGGAAAAGGGACCAGACAGCAAGCAAAGAAGAGAAAGCAACTTATTTTGGAAACAACAGAAGATGACCATGAAGAGTTCCGAGAGCACGCCAAGAAAGTTATAAAAGAGGCCACCAAAAAAAAATTCACAATATAAATTTAGATCTAGAAGTAGTATGTATAGAGGAAACCAACACCATCGACAACCCTGAAGCCATCCACTGCAGCATTTCCAAGCAAGTTATAAAAGAGGCCACCAAAAAGAATGTCACAATAAAACTTTAGATCCAAAAGTAGTATGGATAGAGGAAACCAACACCATCGACAACCCTGAAGCCATCCACTGCAGCATTTCCCCTATCACCAAAGAAACCTAAGATTACCAACAAGCCACATGAACAAAATCCTGTCGAAGTATCTGATGAGTCTCCATCACCCTTTCCAACCCAAATTGAACAAGAATAACCATAAACTTTACCACGTGTCTCGTCTAAAGAAGGTTTGTCACCAAATATATCACAATTGTTTAAAAATATTCATGTTTACTTACCACATTTACAAAATTTAACCCAAATAAAGCCAATTTTGGAAGCATCGGCCCCTTCTAAGCAATTATATGTTTTTTTCGAAAACCTTCCCTACCAAGAAAACTCAGAAGAAAACAAAACGTCCAACTATACTTAACACTCTACGTCCCCCTTCGAATTTTTTCAACATTCCATCCATCGCTTATTATACAATTGTCAAAACCTTTCTCTTTGATCCCCTCCCTTCACCGACAACCCATCATTCAACCCAATATGCAAGTCATCCACTGCCTGAAGCTACATTTTTACCAATACCTTTAGCAGTAAAAACTCCTCTATCCTCAGTCAGCACAACTCCCCTCATCGTGTCATTACCCTTGTCGACTGCAACTGAATCCACCATTATTGCCACTATATCTGCTTCAACCACAACCATACCGACTATTCCTCTGGAAACTACCTCTCCTTAAACCCTTTTAGTGACTTCCACCACACCACCTTTAATCATCTCGGCTACAACCCCACCTTCGTCATCTCCTCCTGCAATCACCACTTCCTCGTTGACTACAACCACCATGACTGCACCCACCATGATTGTTCCCATCACGAATACTCCTACCACTACTATCCCTGTGTCAACTGCTTCTACACCGACCAGTTCTGCAACAACGATGACGACGTCCGCAGCACAACAAACAACTCTAGCATCAAAGACATACAAGAAGAAAATTTTACAGAAAAGTAGCAAGAGAAAAAAGACAAAATCTCCTTCACAAATTTCTCTATGAATTGCACCAGTATCAGGATCCTCTTCGACACAGGAACTATTTATTCCAACCAAGGAATTAGACCAAGAGTTATATGACATCATCAAATCTGCCTCCAAAGAAAGAGGAAAAATATGGTTGGAAGATAACAAAAAGCTTAAAAGTATGAAAGAAGACTCAGCCAATATAGTGGTTATGGGTTTTTTATCAGGTCTGGGTTTTTTATGTCATGAGAGGACATGCTGTACGTCCAAGGACAAGTGGATGGTTATCTGAGGCTGATTCAAAGGATGGGGGGGGGAGATTCATCTAATCGACATGTTATTTACATTTCTTCTGATGAGTAGAGTGGATCTATCCGAATCACTGGAAGAAGACTCGGCCAATATAGTGGTGATGGTGATGATCGGGATGATGGGGCTCATATAGAGTCTCAAGATTCATATTTCCAATTCAGGGGTGGGAACTTATCTCTAAGAGGCATTCCAAAGCAGGAGGGAGTTGCTTCAGGGATCAAAGATGGAGATTCTAATGGTGTCAGAAGGACCTCCCTCGTTAGGAGGGACTGTTGAAAAGATAAATCTGAAGGTCCTCCCTCGTATTTTTGGTGTGGCTGTGATGAGGGGGCCTTAAAGGCTTTGTTCCTTGTGTATTTATGCAAAAAGTGACTTTTATATAAATTATGAGTTTGGGTCTCACTTAAGTGAAATATTTAATAATTAAGTGATTTAATTATTAAAAAGTGAGAGCATTTATTTTAGACCCTTGATTTTGTAATTTGATCTCAACACTAGATTGGGTAGTTAGCAAGGTAGTTACAAAAGACAAAGTATAAAGACAATGAGAAAAGGGGCATTGAACACTCACCATCAAAAGAGAGAAAGAGGAGAGTTTGAAGACCAAGAAGAGTTCCCAAGACAGAAAGGGCACGATTTCCAAGAAAAAGAGTACCACGCATCCCAAGGCTTCTTGTAGCAGACCGCACAACATTTATTATAGTCACACATGTGGGATAGAATCCCAGAATACTAGCTTGAATCCAAAGAAATTGAGTCTGCATTAAATGTAGACTATACAACATTAATTGCAGGCATGTGTAGGCTCAGAAATCGAGGCAGAAGAGGAGCAAGCCATACAATATCGTACAGCACGTACAACAAACCGTACAACAACGTTTTGGCATAGGTTTCGAGGTTGGCTCATATTTTGAGGTAGTTTGTTGTTGCAATGTTTATTGTGAAATTTTTTCAGTAAGGGATAGAAGAAAAACTCATTGTACATAATTTTCTGAGTATACTCTTCTTAATGAAAAATATTCTTCTTAGGGTTTTTCCTAGTCGAGATTGACCAAAAGTACCTATGTTCTATGTGCTTGTTTAATTTTCAGTATTTGAAGGGATCTTGAATTGGTGGTTTTAGTTTCAAAGTATTCTGAGTTAATCTTTAATTAAAACCCTAGATTTTCAAGTGTTTGACAGAATGTGTGAATGAGCCTTTTCATACTTATGTCATTTTTCTTCATAAATAATTGGTATACTTACTATGGGAAAATTTGTGTGGAACTCTAGACTATGCATACCACTCTGCTAGACTTGTATACCAAAAAAATATCATCAGATTCAACCATAACAAATATGATTGAAGAACGGCTAGTTATGGAGCATCAGCACCAAGACGACTTAAGGAAAAAAGAACACTGGTGGTTCACTGAAGCAAAAATAGCACAAGAAGAAGTCAGCCGACTTACCACCAGAATGTATAGACTGATGAGGGTTGTCAAACTACAGCACCATGATTTTGGATCAAATCTGCAAGGCGTATTAAATAATCCCCCTAAATTTAAGTTGTTATGTTTCTCTGAGCTCACAATAGGTACAATAGATATCACGACTATGCTTGTTGACTAGGACCACTTTTAAGACCGCCTCACTCTATCTACTCTAGCAATTATTGAAGCTTTTGTTTCTTGTATCCCTCCAAGAGAAGCATCTTGCTCCTAGCAGCTATAAATCAATTGATTTTATTGTAATTTTTGTCAAAATTTTGTAAATTTTGTACATTCCCTTGTTCTTTTCAGGAAGGAGAAATGTTTTGGGGTGCGGGAGATGTTGGAGGAGCCTAGTTGGCCACTCGACTATGTCCTCCTGACCAGCTAGAGATTAGTCAGTTCAATCAGTCAATCCGGTTAGGACAATCGACTAGACAGTTAGGAATTTATAATTGTATAACTGTTTATATGCGTTATATAATAGGTTGGTCAACCAGGAGATGTAAATTTTCTCTTTGTACGTGATGGTCTCGTAATATAAGAGAACTTGTTGTTTTTTCTATCATTACTTATATTCTTCCTTGTACCTTTATGTATGTATGTATGATCTTGCATCTTGTTATGTATTACTGTGCTAATGGTAATCTTATGTAATCCCTTATTTTACAACAATCGCCTTCTGATCCGACAGTTGTGATTCTGTTTGATATTTCATCGGATGACCCCATGTGCCAAAATGCTTCGTCGATCAACCATCAATGCTCCCTATTGCCCTTTCATTTTGGCATTCAGATTAAGACTATGATGCATCATTGCCAACGCATCGCCCCTTTCAAATTGTGAGTTGCGTTGCAACCCCAACTTAGATCCATCGATGAGCCTTTGTCACTGTCCCTGAAGCGCTTTAAATTTGGCCTACTGTTGAACGCTCTGATACATCATTGTCAATATGCCATCGGTGTTGGTCTATCGTCCCTCTCCTAATCGACTTTCTTATGTAGCTATGATGTCACACTCTAATGACCGTCAGGCGCTGCCATGTGTCACCGCCGTGGAGATCCTTAGTCGAGGTTCCTTAGAAGCATTTTGTTTTCACCCCCAATTTCAGCACTCCGACAACCAATCGAAGGCTGCCACTTGTCAATGCAGAGGGACTTCCCAGTCGGGGTTTCTTATGAAAAACCCATTTTATCCCTAATGATGCATTTTGACAACTAAGCAGAGGTTGCCACCTGCCACCTTATGATTCATTGGTGTGCTTCTTCATCGTGGTTTCCCCATCGATCCATTCTTTATTTCCACCTTCCTGCATCGCCGACCTACCACTATGATATGCCTTTATTGATGTATTATCGACCCTTCCAAACCTCGCCCTATTTTGAACCCCGATACGTCGGCCCTGACATGTCGCTCTTTACCCGTCGACCTTTCCAAAGTGTCATCTCCTTTGCAACCCCAACGCGATATCTCTGATAGATATTCACCAACACCCCTGATTTAGGAGCTCTATTACTATTGGTTTAATACCCCCATTGGAAAACTCACAATGCATCCGATATCTTATTGGGTGGCTAATATTTCTTCTTCTAAGAACTTTGTGGATAACTTAAATGCATTGTACTTTTATGCGTTAAGTTTGGAAATGGTTGCAGCGACACCCCAAACTCTTGATCTAAAACTAAAATGGTGCCTGAAATCCATGTGTCTATATCGTGATTGAATACTTCAGCCTCATTTATCCTGTTGTTTCATTTAGGTTGGAGGAATTTCTTAGATCAAATGAACTAATGAACCAAGTAACAACACATTAGAGAGTAGTGTTGTTGGGTGATTTTAGATCTCTGGTACACTCCTGCCTCAGTGGTGTCTAGCTCTACTTAAGGATTCCAACATTGTTTGTTCTTTGGAAACTTTGATGCAAATATGTTTTTGAAAACAAGGTTAGTTTTTTGTATTCATTTTGTCAATCATGTATGTAGTTGTTAGCTAAAGGAATTTTGTTGTTCAAAGATGCCAACTAAGGCTTGTGATGATTACTCTTGTAATTGACAATTGTTTGCATATTAGGCTCATTCCCATAAATTGTTGTTTTGTTGTTGATGATGATGATTAGCATCCACTACAACCAGCTTTGGTCTATCGATCTTTAAGAAAAAATGATAAAGAATTATTTGGTTTTTGTTTAACCTTTTGTTTATGTGATTAAAAAGATTAGTAATAAAATTTCTTAAATCTCATTGGTTTTGGTGAGTTTAACAAGTTATGAAGATTGACAACATTACAAATATTTTGAAATTGAGATCTAACGTGAGCATATGAATGAAAATATAATAGAAAGTGATTTTTTCCCTCCACCCTCTTGGTATCATAAAGATGACAAATTATTTCATCCCACGCCGTTTTAGGATTTGTCCAACGCCCAATTCCACTATGAGGCCCGTGAGAATTTGTTCTTAGTTTAACAATGTTGATTTTATTCTTTAAGGTAGCTATAGCATAAATATACTTTTGATCTTCTACATTGGGGACAATGATATCTTTATAGTACATTATTTTTCTCTTACTTTGTATTTCTTCATTGCACCACAATTTCTCTTTAAAGTTAGATGTGATAGTATTTTTAATGGTATTAATATTTAGTAAATTGCCTACTTATTATATTCTCTAATGGTTTAGCCAAGAATTGGTATCTTTATGCCACCCTCTCTTAAGTTGCAAATGACTTTGACTAGAACTTGAAGCAATGTTAGGAAGCCTATTGTCTTTCATGTTAGTTATCTTGTGCATGTACATTAGGTACCTAAACATGGCCACACCCTCAATGGGTGGAAGACCAACTTCTAAGAGGAAAATTGGACAAGGTGTATTACTTTTAATTTAAGATTAAAATTATAAAATGCTTCCAAGTTTGCTTGATTTTCCTCCTAGACTCTCTATAGACATTGCAACCCCAAACTTCAAATCCAAATAAGATAACCAGAGTGACAAATGTCTTGAAGAGGAAATTATTTTTTTCCCTAGAACTATAAATCCGTTGGTCTATAGTTGTTCACGAGACCAAAATAGCTTTCCATTCTCTATTAATCATTTTCTCGATGCTATAGTTCTAATTAATTAAGCTTGTGATGAAATTAAACTCCAAGATGCTCATATGAATTAACTTCCTCCAAATTATTATTATCATACACAAAAATAACATAAACACTCTTATTAAATTTAAATATAATAACCTTTGTCTTATCAATATTTACTAATATATGATATATAAATACTGGAATATAAATCTTTGAGAATTTTTATTTACTTGTAACTATCAAAGAAACACCTAGCCAAAAAAACCATTATCGTTAACCTAAAAAGGAAAAAAGGATTAGACTATTCCAACTAAAAGACTGCCAACAAAAAATATAAATTGATACAATGTCTTGGACAAACTAAATTACCAAAACCCCCAAAAAAATCATATTTAATTGTAGAACTCAAACCACGCCTCAAAACGTGTCATATTTAAATATGCAACTCAACTATATGTTACGCTTGTGTTAGTTGATTCAATTATAATTGGGAAATTATTATCTACTTTGCATTCGGAGAATCTCATGCGTCCATTGAAGTTCTCATTTATAGTAAATGAATTGAGAGGTGGTCCCTCCACTTTTTTTAAAGAGATTATGATGGTGTGACGAAAGCAAATCTTCTACATTCGACACGGTATCATGAAATAGCCCATAGTACGTACCATTTAAGGATTTTAAATATAATATTTATTTTGTAAGAATGAGTTCAGTCCTCTCAAGTCATAAAATAATATTAATTGCAAATGAATTAATGAACTAGATTTGTGGTATTTGACATTCCATAATCAATTATGAGTCGTGTCCGTAGTTTATATTAAACTTTTTGAATCAAGGAAACACGAGTTTTCTTTACACCCATATAATTAGTGGTCGATGTAGTTATGATGACTTAAATCTTATTAATTTAAAGAAGGGCAATGAATTTAAAAGCTATACAATTTATTTTAAAAATATTGTAATTTTTTTTCTTATTTATATAAGATACTAGTATAGATTTATCTTAATTCTAGTTCTATGAAGGGTTGATAGGCATCAAATCTCTTGAGGAAGTTTAGGACTCTAAAAAGGGGTTTGCACCTCTTAAGGTGCAAATTCCTTTTTAGAGTCCTAAACTTCCTCAAGAGATTTGATCCTTGGTCTCGGCTCTTGATAGAGAGTTAAGATAGATCTATGTTGGTTTATTAATGTGCAATTATTACAAAAATAATATTTAACTCATTGTTATATTATCAACTTAAAAATACGTTTAATCTAATATATTTTAGGTTATAATCGTTCAAGCACCAACTATTCCAATTTGGATATCTTACAAATAGGTCAAAGTTGCATTAATTAATTAATTATGAAATAACATAGATATTCACCCAAAACTAATACCTAACCACCAACTATTCAAATTTGGAATCATGTTGTAAATGCTAACACATAAATACTACAAATAAACAAAATTTTCATTAATTAATTAATTATGAAGTAAAATAGTTATTTACCCAAATTTAATGGTCCAAGTGCCAACTATTATATGTTCTAAAGTATAACACATCAATCCTAAAAATAGGCAAAAATTGCATTCATTCATTGGTTATGAAGTAAAATAGTTATTTACCCAAATTTAATTCCCAAGTGCCAACTATTTCATGTTGTAAATTATAACATATAAATCCCACAAATACACAAAAGTTACATTCATTAATTAATTGTTAATTAATTGTGAAGTAAAATGTTTTCAATTTACCCAATTATTGGTATCACAAAGCTAATATCTTACTTATTGTTCTATTATTAACTTAACAATACATAATCCAATATTTTCATTGTTTATGGATAATCTACTCGAGCGGACGCAAGCGTGATCTCCTTAGTCCAGGTGGATCTAGAACAAATGAATACGGAATATAGATCTACTTTCCTAGATCAATCAAAGATTAAAGTAGATAGATGCCTTAACTTCAGATTCGTGAATCATTCTCCTCTTTGTCGCTCCAAGCTCTGTGGTCTTCAAATCTAGAGCTGCAAAACCCTGTCAAGCATATAGAGACAAACTAGTAAAAGTACATCTAAACACTAATTGATCTAAGATAATAGTTAAGGAAGAAATCTCTAAATATCATTGACACAAAGACATTTATGGAAAGAGATTATATTACTGTAAATAATGGGAAATACATATAAGAGTGATGATTACAACCCAAGCCTTAACGTTGTAACCTTCCTCCAACATTCCAAGCCAAGCCTCCAAAGGGTGTGTGTGCCTCCCAAGAGATTAATAGGGATCACCTAGGGTAATTCCACCAGCATGTAAGTGCTATAGTCCTTCCTCCTTTCTCAATGGAGAGAATGGTCTTATTTATAAGGCTAAGAGGATAGAGTAGGTTGAGGATTGGGGGGGAGGTCTAAGGGATCTTCCCATTAAGTTAGGAACCGAATATCAATTGTTCCTACCAATCAGGGATAGGTATCCATGTAACATCCCAAAAATCACAAAAATTTAAAAATTTTCAGAGTAGCATTAATTGCTATAATTATCGTGCAGAAGTATAATAAATGTCTGTTTGTTTAACTAGACGTCACAATGTATTTAGACATGTTACGTCGATTATGTTTGTATAATGTATTACAGATTATACGTGATGTTTTTATAGCTAAAGTATACTCTTGTTGGATGTTGTTACCTAAATTCATGCACCCTAGATCAGTCATGCTTTCTTATGTAGTTGTCGATACTTTATAGACTTGATGTTGAATTCATTTTATGTGCTAACTATTTCCTTTTCTTGTTGATGATGAAAGGGTCCTATGGACACCTCGAGCCTTACTTAGCTATTTAGCTAAAGCATTGAACTTCTGTTGCAGATCGCAAGTAAGAGAAAATACTATTTCGAAAAACATAGAGAGGTTCTATTTAACTTCAGTTAGCCTTCAATGTTTATAAAAGGAATTAGAGTAACTCAAGTATTCCAGGGTGAGATCTGTTCCGGTTGTTCCTTCAGTTCAAAATCTATATTGAGTAGTTTATATGATCTCACTCCAATTCTCATTATTTATGTTCTTTGTATTACACATGTATTTGTATAATGTTGAAAGTGTTGAGCATCGAAATTAATGTTCAGGTGTTTTACATTCCACACCTAGGAATTTACAACATGTAATCAAATAGCTATGTTAATAGGATCATATCCTAAGTTCAATGTTTTTATTGTAATTCTATGCCTATATTTTGATCCTATGCATTATATGTATAACCTATATTGTGATGTTATTATGGTGACTTTGACAAAAGTCTATAGTTGCAAACTATGTACTCTATGCATTCTCTTATATTAATTTATGCAATGGATATCTATAATCCTAGAGCATTGTAATAATAACTATTGTAACTATACAATATAGTGTTGACATGGTCTTTATAGTTTGTATACTATGCAAAAAGGTGGTCTACATAATATTGTACTGTGTTATAAACAAGAGTTGGCAACATGCAACGTTATATGTAACCATGTTATATCATGTTTGTAAGTCCCGCCATAATGGGTGGTCGAAACCTTAACCTAGGATATGGTGCGAATTACATATAGTAATTTGGCCTTTGATATTTCCATACTATAATATGGTTGTAAACCATTCAAGACCGAAACCTTGATTTTGATATGATGCGATGGCAGGTGTGATGTACTTAGTAGATATGGTAATAAAAGTGCATTTAAAGTGTTGTGGGTGGAGAGTCTAGTAGCGTCCTCTGTGGAAAGCCTTCACGTGGTCTCCTTGGGAGTGATGCTAACCCTAACTATTTCGGGCTTACCTCGATGAGAGAAATTACATTGGCATTCATTTGGCAGGGAGTGGGGTTTGGAGAGGCCGACAGGCTACGAATTCTTAGGGTTTACAGAGATGTTTTGGAGGCACCTCTCCAAGGTTCAATACCCCGACCTATAACTTGTAAGTTTTGCACAGTGAGTTCAAAATGTGAGTCCTTCTTCTTGCTTAGCTTGTTGGTGGTGTATTTGGCTCTGGTTCTCGTCGAAAGTGGGCATGTTCGGCTCATAAATGAGGTTCCTTCAAAAGGTAAGTCGTTAGCTCCACTCTTACTACTCACAATAGTTCATAATGTTTGCAATTGTATGTATTTTGTTTTGAACTTCATAATCCATCTTTTAACCACGCTCTATGTTAAATGAAAGGTACTCTTCAACTTTTGGGTTTCTATGCTCGAAGCTAAGTGGAAAAAACGTGCTTGAACCCTGGTAAGCTTCGGTGGTTTCCTATAGGTTGCAACTTGGCAAACTATCGGTCCTATCTGGTTTTAGTCGAAACTCCAGTCTTGTGGTCTAGCTGTGGGTATTGTCGTCGTTGTAATGTTTGTAAGTTATATGGCAAGTGTAGGGAGGATTGCATCCTCGACCTACTACTTCATTGTTTCTACAACGTTTTACCATGTATTAATTTGTTGAAAGTGTAACCCCTGTGTGAAAGGGTTTCAACACTCGGCAATTTGATTAATGAAAAGGTTATGGTATTTGGAACTTAATGTTGTTTTATGAGAACCGTGCCTGAGAGCAATGCTCCTGGAAGCTTGCATTATTTAAACGATATTTGTTATACAATGACAAGGGCAACATCCCATTCCTGGATGTTTTATAATCTGTTGAGTTTTGTTCTAAGGGCCGAGAGCCGAATGGTTAAATGCCTAGTTTGTAATTTCAAACCCTGAACTTGTTTTTGTAAAAGAATAAATTTGAAAAGGTTTTGTGAAACGATCTTTGTAAATGCCGAGACCTAGTCTCGTATGTCTATTCTCGATTCGCCGAATGATGAATTGCTAACTTAGGCTTGTTTTGAAAGAGTTCAGTTGTCTTAATTTCAATGTGGTTTCTGCGTTTAGTTTATGTTGTACATGGTGTGACTGTGTTAATTTATTGTTGAACAAGGGCTATGAACCTTATTTGGAACCCTATCGCAGTGAGTTCGGTGTTTAGAAAAGTTAAGAGTTCGGCCGTGAGGTTGGTTATGAACTCTTCTCAACACTAATGGCTATTTTGGTTCCCTTAAACTGTATAGTCAATAAGGTTTTCGAAAGTAACATGAAGGTGTAGACTGTAAGGAAAAATCCTTGTATAGTCGAGCTCTGTCTTGTAAATTCTATTTGATTAGCTAAACGATGAAATGTTTATTTAGTGTTATGTTGTAATTAGCTAGGGTTTGGCATATTGGGACATTCGTCCGAAAAGAATCAGAGTTGTTTTGTATTTATAATAACATTAATGTTTTCAAGGGTAATTAAAAAGATACTATTAGAACTATATAGTAGATATGATTGGTTTCTATTTACCTTGTTTTATGCTGATCTGAGGAATGTATCTCAATATTGTTTTAAATTTAAAAGGCAGAAAGCCAAAGGTCTTAGAAGGATTGTTATATTGAAAATAATATTATAAGTCTTATTTGCTTTCTGAAATATAAAAGGTTACCCTATAACAGTACTTAGGGTTTTATGCAGAAAACATGGGACTGTTTGAGTTCTTCAATTTCTATTGCTATAAATGTAAAGATATTCTAATGTCTGCATAATATAAATGTTTGCTATGTTTTTCTATGACTGAGAACATAGAGATTTTAAATTGCAAAATGTAAACAGCTAAATAAAACATAACAGAGTTTGTTTTTTCAATCATTCGATCTACTGCATATCATTTATCTATTTTAAAACACCCTTCCTTGTACTAGAGTACAGCACAAGGACAATGGGTGGAAAAATACAGGGAAGTAATTTATTCTATTATTTCATATAATCTTCCTCAACAATTTACAGAATCAAAATCAGTTCAGAAAATCAAACATTTACTTCTACATGATGATAACTTATCTACATTCAGCTAATAATTCCTAAATCAACATTTATAGAAAATAAAGTATAACTACTTAGGAAATGTAATAACAAGTAGAACCTGCAAATGTAGATAGGGTGGACAAACACCAAAGAGACTTGTTCCTCCCAACCTTCTCTAGAAGAAGCGGCCAATATCACTTGCTCCTTTGGACCCCCGAGCTTGTTTACTGAACCACTAGGTAGAAGACTCTGTGTAGAACCAAGGCACTCAGGTTGTACTTCCAGCAATCAATGGAGACTTTCAATACACCTCAAAATAATTCTTTGCACTTAGCAGAAGTGAAACAGACTTACACTACAACTCAAAACATAGCTTCCCCTCATCGAATCTCTTGTGTGCATACAGCAGAACCACAAGGTAAATTTTCTCGTCAGAAAAAGTGTGAGCCTCTGCTCAAATTCGATGGCTTATAAAGATGCCTAGGTCTTTTAGTGGTCAGTTTCCAAATAAATGATCCTCAAGCTCCAGTCCCATCTTTCAAGGAACTTTGACCACAATTCAAGGGAGTTGTCCCATAACAATAGCTAGTTACTGAGTTCCTGATGCTTCCACTTGTCCTTTGCCTTCTACCCCAAATTCCATTCCACCGACTAGGTCAGTAAACACTCTTTCAACAGTCTCTTTGGGTGAGTGTCTCCTATTTTACTTTATTAAATAATAATATTGTGCAATTATAGTCATCCTTGGCCACTTGGCCAAACATAAAACTTTACAATAAAAGTTAAGATAATGTTTTTCTCAAACATAAAATGTTTCAAGTAATGGGTATGTTACAATCCATGTCACCCAGCTTCGAGAATTCGCTCGAAGCCCCTTGTCATCCACTCTAACCAACCCTAGCGCACTCTATATGAAGACAATAGGCGCCAGGAAGGGTTAGCGCAGCTTGCATGAGGACAGAAAGAGCCAATGGCATAGAATGCTAGTGTACATCAGGCACCAGCCATGTTTGGCACCCCTTGCTAAGCAGCAAGATGCGCCAACATCACTAGGAAAGGTGGAAAACAAGGTCAAAAACTTGCTCAATGATGTTCTAGCAAGGGAAACTTCAGGGGTTAAGGCACTAAGTTGATACATGGCTCATGATGACGAGATTTTGGTATAACAGAATGCCCCCCAAAGCATGAAGCTAGTAAAATAAGACGGGTGAAATGCTTTGGAAGGATTAACATCAAGGACTTGTTGGACGGAAGAAGCTACTGCAGTACAACCGACTTTGATATAATAGTCTCACATGACTCATAACATGGTTGTCGACCAATACACTGCAAATCCATGGTAGTAGGGACCGACTGAACACAATCTTGGCTACTAGACATAATCATAGATCCATGATGAGATGATAACACAACCACGACCAATACAATGTGGATCCATGTATTATGACTCAAACAATCTCCATAGCAACCTGGGTAAGATATGATTTCCCAAGGTCTTCAAGCTAAACCCACAATGATACAAATCTAACCATGTGATTACAAATGTATTGGAGTCGAACATGGTAGAAACCATTTGATTACCGGTCATTGATGTATACCATTAACAAGCGCAAGGGAAATCGCCATTGATATCAATGATTCCCAAGGTATCACAGTACATACCATCGAATGTGAATCAATGAGTTGATGTCGAACAATCGATGGAATCTTTCAATCAAGAGCCAATGATGTGGACTCATGTCGAAAGCGAGGTAACCTGCCATTGAGGCATGCAGGCCCAAGGTACTTGATTGGTTTCTAGATTCAATCCTCAGATGATGTGTTGAACTCGACAAAGGTGAATACGTTGAAGGAGGTCCGTGATGAATCCCCCATCATCAACACAAAACACGATCATAGATGTTTGAAGTAAATCAGATAGTAATGTGTGAGACTGACTCAAGGATGACCGACATGATGGAAGGTAAATATGACTGCAAATAGTGAATGACAACCGTCTCTTGAACATGGGCATGGCATGACTTGGAAGTATTGACATAACGAGAATGATACCAACCCCCTAATGCAACTGATGATGGAAACATTCTTTAGATGACCCAAAGGAGTAACAAGACTCACGGAATCGGTGTGACTCGAAGACAAAAGGATTACCCAAGTACCGAAAACATATGAAAATGAGTGCCATGTTCAAGAGTGACTATGTACTGCTATAAATTATAGTGTAACAAAAAATATTTCATTTTCTCCATCATGATTGATGAGTACCTCTTTTTTTTTAACGAGCTTGAAGAGGGTAACAAATGCTCGGGTATAGCTCATCCTTCAGACGAGTCCAATCCCAAATATTTTATGAACCTAGGATAGGAGGGGTTCGTCCCAAAACGGGCCCTTCTATGTTAGCTTTTAACGAGTCCAAAGAAGGAAAACTCGGAGTCATTTCATGTTTGAAGAGTCTGAAAAGAAATAAAGAAGACTCAGAAAGTTCTTTTTCATAAAAGTTAGTCTCCTCACTCGAAAAAGGATAAAACAATGTGTGAGAGAACTCTTCCAATCATGATTAGATGGAGTGCTCATTTTTCGTAAATAGTACATCCTGGTCCAAAAAATGGGTAAACTATCACCAGAAAGATGATCATTCAAATACTTTTACAAGCATGAAAGCATCAAGTTCGCTTGGCGATCTTTTCGTATTTAGGGAGCCTGAAAAGAGCTTAAAGGAAGACTCCTGTGGGGTCACTTTTTCGTAGGAGTTTTACGAGCCCGAAAAAAGTGATAAAATATAACTCAGTAAATTATTCTCACCGTTTTATGAGCACGAGAAGGAACAAAGAGTACGCTCGGTGTCATTAATGTTCAGTTTTCACAGGTAGAATAACAACATGAAAACACTCGAAGAGTCGTTCACGCCTAATAATAGGCATAGAATAACCACAATCACGACCAAAAGTTAAACACGGCACTTTACTTCACCTGTGGACTTCAAAAAATAGGTCAGAATGATCAATTAGGTATATAGACACAAAAATAATCCCAACTATAGCAAAATAACCCACAAAGGGATAAATAAAAAAGGGAATATACCTTTTCCAATATATAAAATATGGGTAAATAGTAAAAACTAGTTACTATTTGTTTTTTACCAAATTGGGAAGTGAAAATACCATTTGAAGCCATTTTTCAAGTGCCGATTGCGGGAGCTCCGGTCAACCATTTGTAGTGTCCTCAGTGTCAGGTAACCCTAAACTTTGCCTTTTACATTTCTAGTGGAGTAGATTTTATTTTTACTTCTAATTTCCCAGTTTTTGGCTTGTGTGAATGGGGGAAATTGCGCCTTCAGCCCGACGCACTTCTCCCTTTCGGGATGTGCACAGAGGGATTCCTGGTGCCAAACCTGTGGGGATGTCGTGTGTCGAGGGCTCCCTATCCATACGGACGGGGTGTGCCGACATCGAATGCCCCCATGAACTCAAGACTCTACCAAAAATCAAGAAGTTGGAGTGTTGGAACTACTTCTAATGGGTATTTTGTTGATATTTGGACAGGTTTAGGTGGTAAAGATGGTCTAATGGCGTGAAAGAGAGCACAAATTGGATGATTCCCAAGTATCAAATGACCCCCAATGAATGAATGCATTGCAGAATTGCGGGCTACTGAAATACTTTCACATCCTGGGCATGAGGGCCCAAGTGCAGCTATTAGAATACTTGATCCGATGTTGGGACCTAGGGCAGTAGCACTTTCGGGTTGGTGTACATACACTGAACATAGATATCGAGGATATCTATTTTCTGATAGGGTTGTCTCGACAGGGGGCTCCCGTGTCTCTGACAATATCACGAGGGAGTGATCGAACTATCGAGGATGTGGTGGCCCAATGGTGCACCCCTGGCACACAGACAGTTGGTTGGAAGATCCCCATCAAAGATGTGAGAGACCGTCCTCTACGTATAATTATGTTCACTATTGAGAGGGTGGTCGGGAGTAGAGCACCTCACCTAGCCTGCAAGGCCCATATGCTATACGCAGAGGAGTGCATGTCTCCCATTGTTTTCAACTAGTGCGAGGAACTCCTCGTATCTCTCAAAGAGCAGCTCACCAAATGCTGACATGGTGAGCTGAAACAGTTTGGATATGGATCGGTGGTGGTCTCGTTCTTCCTAGAGTGGGTTCCACATATGCGCCCATAGCTTGAGTTATATGAATTGGATCTGAGGGGACCACACATGGTACGATGGTCTGAGGTGATGGCTCGTCATGGCGGTGGGAGACCCATCATTTGTTATGCTCCTTCTTTCTTCAGTTGGTTGAGGGGACAACTCCTCATGGTGGAGAACTACCCCTACGAAGGTGTCGATTTCATAGGAGACCCAGACTTGGTGCTTCTTGAGGGCGCGCAGTAGGGAGACATAGGTAAGAACGACATCTTTTGGATGTTTCATGTATGTGCAATGTACCAATCTAGAATAAAATTGGCCAATGAATCAGCAATAGTGTTCATCTCTCTAGGAATATGCAGGTATTGAATAGACTCAAAAGACCTCTCTAGGAGATGTACTCATTGAAATAGACAGATTAGGATAGCGTCGGGGATAGCGTAGATATGGTTAAGGTGGGAGACTACTAGTTGCAAGTCGAGGTGAATCACAACATGGTCCATACCCAGGGAAAGAGCATCGTTTAAGACTCCAATCACTGCGTGATACTCGTTGTCATTATTGGTTGCGTACCCTAGACAACTTCCTCCTAAACTAATAAGTTCGCCGGGAGGAGAGTAAAGCACCCAAGCTACTGAAGCGAGGTTACGGGTATGCCGACTAGCGCCATCTGCAAATCCAACACATGTTTCCATCTGCACATCTGGGCAGAACATGGTATAAGTGTAGAAACAAGATCCTAGCACACTCAATCAAAGCATCACACCACACAAAACACACATCATGTACAATATATACATAGTACTAATGCATAAAACTCTAAGCATAGTACCGTTTCAGGAAGATCCCATTACAAGGCTCCACTAAAGATATCCCATCATAATCTTCAAGCTCATATGCTCCTTTCTCCAACACTCGCTTTACCACATATGGACCATGCCACATGGACTTGAGTTTTCCTGCCCTCGGCTTATCATGTTTCTGGTTGTATGTAAGGACCAAACCACCCTCGTTGAAGACACGAGGTTTGACGGATCTGACATATTGGGCCTTGATGCACTTCTTATGAGCTTTGTTAGCCAAGGCAGTGTCAGGGCGGGTTTCGTCGAGTTTTGCTAGGTGGAGGAAACATTCTTCCTCGACGGTGTTATTGGGAAGGAGTTCAAAAACGAGTTTTAACGATGGAATCTCGCACTCTATCGGTAGCACTACCTCTAGTCCATAGACCAATTGAAATGGAGTGAAACCAATGGTAGTTTTCATGGAATTCTAGTATGCCCAAAGGGCTGAGAAAAGCATATTGTGCCAGTTACACTTGTGTGTCTCCACCATCCGTTGGATCATGGTTTTCAATACCTTGTTGATGGCCTCTACTTGTCCATTGGACTGTGGGTAATATGGATTTGAGTTCTCATGGTGAAAACCCAATCTGGCGCTTAATTCATCCACGTCTTCTTCTGAAAATGGGATCCATGATCAGTAATGATGGCTTGTGGGACTCTGAATCCTGCAATAATATCGTTAAACACAGTGCGGCAGTTTTGTCGTCTTCATTGTATGTAAGCATAGCCTCGGCCCACTTGGTAAAATAGTCAACAGTAATGATGACGTAACCATGCCCCTCGGTCAAGGTAGGCTTACAATGCATGAAATATATGCCCCATTTTGCAAAGGGGGCGACGGAAATAACGGCATGTAGTGGGGCTAGATGCGAGCGCTTTTTATAATGAAAAAGCTGACAAGGAGGATACTTCTTGACAGCTTCAATGCAATCTTTAAAGATACAAGGCCAATAGTATCCAGGGCACAAGATCTTCTGAGTTGTAGCCATCCTAGAAAGATGACCATCAGAAGCCCCGGAGTGACAGTCATTCAGAACATGTTCATCCTCCTCATGGGTTAGACAGCATCGGAGGATGGAATCAACACCATGGCAGTATAAGGTATCACCAATGATGAGGTAGTACTTGGCATGGTGACGCACAAGAGGATGGTTGTCGCGAGATAGATGAGGACTGAACCGCTGGGTTTGGAGATACAAAGTAATATCCCCATACCATGGGTCAGAAGTACTGATTAAAACAAGGGCTCATCAAGGAAAGATTCCATGGGCTCAGATTTTGTATCAGTACAGGGAAGATCGCATATAAGCTCCACAAAGATCAGAGATGTTTTAGACGTAGCCTTCTCAAATTGAAGGTCAAACTCTTGGAGAATGACGATCCAGTGTGAATACTTGCCCCCTAGTACCTGACACATGAGAACATGGTACATAGGGTTACAATCAGCAATTATGGTGGTAGTGCGGAGGAGAATGTAGTGATGGAACTTTTGGACAGCGATGACCGCTGCAAGAGCGAATTTCTCGACATGTGTATAGCACGTTCCGAAGTCAATAAGACCCTTACTCAAGTAATAGATCACATGTTCCTGGGCATTGCGATCTTTCTGAATCAAGACCATAGCAATGGTGGTAGTGGAAGCAGCAAGATAGAGGATGTAGTCCTTGTGGTAGTTAGGCGGTTGAAGTACAGGGGCATGGGTAATAGCATGTTTTAAGTTGTTGAAGGATCGCTAAGAAAATTCATCCCAAATGAATGGAACATCCTTCTTCAACAACCGCATGTATCCCTGCGTTTTCTCGACGAAATTACACACAATACGCCTTATGTAGTTTTCCTTCCCCTGCAAACTTTGTAGTTCCGGTATATCAGTGGGGGGTGGAAGAGCAACGATGGCTTCCACTTTCAAGGGATCAATGCAGATCACATATTTAGAAACAATGAAGCCTAGGAGGCGTCCGGACTCGACACAGGATATGCACTTGTGAGGGGTCATATGGATATTATACAGGCTACATCTGAGGAATACTGTCGTCAGATGGTCAATGTGGAACTCTCGATGTTGTGAATGAGCAGGAATGTCGTCGAGATATGGTTCTGCAAAGTCCTTCACATCATGAAGGGCATACGACATAGCCCGTTGGAATGTGGCACCAATGTTTTTAATGCCAAAAGGTAGTTTACGGTATGAAAACGTACCCCACAGGCAGATGAAAACAGTTTTGTGTTGATTGGATGAGTGGATCTCAATCTGATTGTAGCCAGAAAATCCATCCATAAATGAAAAGATGATGCTCCTAGCATAGTTGTCGATGATTTGGTCGATAAAGGGGGTAGGGTAGTTTTCCTTGGGACAAGCCTTATTAAGGTCCCTGTAATCGACACAAACCCTAATGGTGCCCTGCTTTTTGGAAACATGGATGACATTAGAGACCCAGTCTGTCAAGGGGACAGGGTAGATGAAGCCAGCTTTCAACATCTTTTCAATCTCAGCCTTTAGAGCCACAGTCTTTCATGGGTGCACTGGACGTAACTTTTGTCAAACGGGTTTAGCCTCGGGATATGTTTTGATCTCATGAACAACAATGGCAGGATCAATCTTGAGCATTTCCTCGTAGCTCCAAGCAAATACGTCGCGAGATTGTTTGAATAAGGCTGTGTATGATGTAATCTCTTCAGGAGAGCACTTGTGGCCTATGCAAATATGTTCCATGACTCTAGGTGTTGTCGAGATGTCGATCGATACGGTAGGTTCGATGTTTTCCAAGTTATCCTCAGTTACCGTATCACAAGTGAGGATAGGATATTGGTGGCAAGGAACGACATCTGGCGTAATGAGGGTTTCAATGTGATTCTCCACAGATTCTAGTGGTGGTAGGAAAGATGATCAATGGTGGAGGTCTTCCCAAGGAGGTTCGTCCATACTCATGACTTCCATAATGGACTCATCCAAGTGGAAAGTCCGAAGGAGGGAATCGGGTAGGGATGAAGACCGTTGTAGTGGTGGAGAATAAAATGTGGATGCCACTGAAGAGCGATCATCAGATGCTGATTAGATAGCCTCATATGTAGCTTCCACTGGTGTAAGAGGCATGACATCTCCAATCAAATCCAACATATCAAGCGCGGGCATGAGCCATTGGTCATTAGAGTTGGATGATGATGGCATCATAGAGGAAATCATGTTCATTGTGGAAACATGGGAAGGGAGGTCCGGTGATGGAAAAACTCCCATAAGGGATGAGTCCTTGAGGATTTCAACTCCCAAACTCTCATATATCTGGGACGAATGACCTAAGAGGGGTACATTGTCACCAGGATGAGTAGTGGTGTCTGGTGTACATAAATCCAGTTGGTCGGTGGTAACAATTTTCCCTTGGTGGGGAAATTATACGATGCAGAATACAGATGAAGCAACTGCAGTCATGGCATAAAACCAATTATGACCAAGGAGTAGGTTATAATCCAATGGGGCAGCGACTACTTCCACATTGATGGAAACGGTCTTACCCCCCAGCTCAATAGCCAAAGCTCGTAACAGCCCGTTTGGTTGGAATCCACGACCATCAAATGCTTTCAACATGGTAGGGGAACAGTTCAACTTGGGAGATCCGATGGCTCTCCAACAGGACAACGACATGACCGAGGTGGATGCTCCATCATCTAACACAGAATGATGGATGCTCTTCCCAACAACATTGGTAACAATTTGGAACGCTAGTTGGTGGGAAAGTCTCGGTTTAAAGTACTCAAGTGGGAACATTATGGTGTTCGAGGAATCGGGGTCTATAGCGTCAATAGCAGTGAGAAGAGTCTTGCGCTGATTGGGATAGTTTTGCAAGACTTCTAACGTCAATAACCGCGAGGAGAGTCTTGCGCTAACTGGGATAGTTTTGCAAGACTTCCAACGTCGACATAGCACAAGGGGCTTACGTTAGGTCCTCTATAATGTTGTAATTCTGAGCAGCCCGAGCATTAGGATTGAACACAGCTTAACTGATCGTTCTCTTGGGCGGACGTAGCACTGAATCAAAGGAAGGTTTCTCGATAGTGAGAGAACCTTGCGGCACGAGAATATCCGGTGTAGAAACATAATCTTTTTCAGTATTACTTTCAGTAGGTTCCTTCAGTGGGACCAAGTCATAAGAATGCTATCGTGTATTCAAGTTGACAGTTTCACTACGCATCATGAGAACATGAGCGGTAGAGGATGACTCTCCTTGAGCAGGAGAGGGTTGTTGTGCGACCATCTGTTGTTGTTGCACGGGGAAGGGATCTGTTAAAACTGCGGGTGTTGGGTTCCCTTTCAGGAAATTTTGGACCTCGTGCCGATGTGGACACTCTTTGGTAAAGTGGTCATTACCGCATAGTAAACATGGAAACTTGGCCTTCCGCTTAGGTTTGGTGGTATCAGGACTGTTCTGTTTTGGTTCCTGTTGATTAGAAGGTTTTTTGTTTTTCCTCTTGTTCTTCTTTTTACCACTAGATTTCTGAGGTGAAGCAGACTAGACTGAATTCACTTCTTCGATGGCAACAAGGTTGGGTGATCTATTGGTGTTGTTCCCAAACTGTGATGGCGATGGAGTGGAACCAGCATGGGTACTGGATTGAGGAACAGTCTGGTTTTGAATGGAACCGATGATGCTGTCCACATGAGGTCCCTGGGGCTGTTTTGTTGGGTCGTAGGTAGAGCAGGTTGCGTTGGGGACAATATCATATAGAGTGTCAGATTGAGCATAGACTAAGTCTAAGTACTGGGCACGTGCTATAGCTTTCTCTTTGGTGACATCCCCACCCATATCGACGTCTCTGGCCACGACGGGTAAGAGTTACTTACTAAACCAATCTGCAAAGAGTTGGTCCAGAATGGGATCTTTTTATCAAACGCCATCTTTGTCTCCACTCGTGAATATGATAAAAAATGTGAGTGGTGGTAGTTTGTCGGAGAGAGGTCAAAAGATCCGTACCGGATTGGTAACTGAAAATGCGTCAAGAAGGACATGGCCAAGGATCGGAAGTCATGAAAAGAGTGTGGTGGTAGTTCAATATACCACTTGACGGCAGGGTCGGTGAGGGTTCGCTGGAATAACCGTAAACGGATGGAATCATCCATTAGGGAATTAGATTAACACCATAAATGATAGGTCATCACATGGTTTTTGGGGTCTTCACCCAGTTTGTCGTCAAAATTTGGAATGTCGGAAGGTAACTTCATCGGAATAGTCGACCAATTGGTTCCATGATAGATGGGATCATTGGTCAACCGTGATAAATCTGGCAGATCGAGAGTAGCCAGAAAGGGTAATTATTGGTTGGACTGTGGATATCGGTAGTATTGATATGGAATTGGTGTACCAGTAGGACCATGAATGAATTGACTGTAGGGTCCTCCCATAGGAAATTGGTCGTATGGAAGTGGGCCGCTGGGGTTAGGAGGGGGATGAGAAGGGGTCTACCTCCGCTAGAATGAGGTGGCCCGCCACCAAAAGGTGGGGGCCCTCCAGGGTAAGGTGGTCCTCCACCATAAGGTGGGGATCCTCCTCTCCCCGAATGTGGTGGTCGCCCACCAAAGGTTGGGGGTCCTCCTCCTCTGGAGTAAGGTGGGCCTCCACCGGATGGCGGGGTTCCTCCCCCTCCGGAGGGGGGTGGTCCTCTGCCGAAGGGTGGGGTCCTCACCCTCTGGAGTAAGGTGGTCCACCACCGGAAGGCAAGGTTCCACCTCCTCCAAAGTGGGGTGGGATGTTGTTGTAAGGTGGGGGTCTGCCTCCTCTGGAATGGGGAGGTCCTTCGTCATGAGGCAGGGGTCCTCCTCCTCCAAAATGGGGTGGAGGTGGTGGAGGTGGTGGTGGTGGACCAGATGGTGGTGGAGGTGGTGGGGGTGCCCCGTCGACCGGAGGTCCGATCTATGGGACATCATGGTGCTCCCATGGGGTATAAGGGTTTCAAGGGTAGGGTAATCCATGAAAAAGGTTTCCCAAATAGTTTTGTCCAATATTGATGTTATGATGTCCTGGAATAATGTGTCCCCATGGGGGTTGGGTCCAAATAGATGGACCCCCTGCATGATGTGTCCACGTGGGTTGTTTGATGTTTGGAAGAGGACTACCAACCATACTAAAACTCGCATGAGAAGTGTATCCTCCACTCATGGTATGACTATTGGTTGGGTTATTTCCCCCAACCAGGTTAGGTCCACCAACTACGGGTTTTCCCCCAATTGAAAGTTGTCCACAAAATGGAATGTGCCCGGTGACCAAATGTTGACCACTGATGCTAGGTTGACTCATGACCAAAGGTTGAGTGCTAACGAAAGGATTACTTCCTCTTGACAATAGAATGACAGGCAGATTATATCCTCCCCTCAAATTTTGAGGTGGGGAAGGTGGAGGTAATGTCCCAAAGTTAACAGATGTTGAAGGTTTCCCTTCAGAGGATGTCATGGTGGGAGTCATAGTAGGTATAGAATTAGTCACATGTATTAAAGGTGTACTCGTAGGGAACAAGGGTTGGCCCGGTTCGTGAGTGGTCGAGCTAGGTGTAGTTGTATCTGGTGAAGCGAATGATAAAGAGTACATAGGGGAATATTGATAAATGGGTGTATCTGGGATGTGTGTTCGTCGTGTAAGACTTTGGCGTCTAAGTTGTTCGCTAGTCATGCGCAGATGATGCATCTGTTCAAAGAGTGGCGCAAGGAATTCATTGTTAGGAATCCAACGATGAGGTATGGTTTCTTCCATGGGAATTGACCCAAAATCGGCAACATGTTGACCTAGGGACGTGTCCCAAAAAGATGCGGACGGACCAAATGTTGTTGATATATATTCATCTTGGGGTTGGCTGAAAATCCAATCAGCAGCTCTGGGATATCCCTCTAGTGAATGATAGAAGGATGTGTCATATGAGGTAGGTTGTTCCGCCATTGAAGGTCCCGTAGGATCAACGATAGGTGGGTTGGTGGGAGACGAGTAGTTCGTTCCCAACTCTAAAATAGAGGTCTCTTCCTCACATGACATAGACATTATAGGTTGATCGATTCGTGCTCCCGAGTTAGCATCCTTGTTAAGGGGATATTCAGGTGGAAAATTCAAAATCCTTCAAGATCTTCTCAAAGGTTGATCGGCCAGTGTGACCAGATCAAAATTTCTCCTAAGTGTAACCTATAAAAAGAAAAAATCAATCCAACATCTACATAAGCTAAAGCCGCAATCAAACTTAAATGACAAGTGGGGATTCAAAAAGTCTGGAACCTCGTAGGATTGTCAAGGTGGTGCAACTCGCGATATACCACAGGGTCCAATAGTTATACTTGACCCAATTTTTCATAGCACTAACCAGGGAGGATAAGGACCGTACCCCTGAACGTATAACCCAACTACCTGAAGCATGTGCATAGTATCTCACCGAGTGTTGTTCTCGGTGTATTTCCACACCAAGACGGCCAATAGCTTAACTCAGTTGGTATAGGAATCCTAGAAGGGTCTCCCGATATACGCAAGGTACGTGGGACCTCAAATCCGTAGTAGTGTTGTCTATTGCACAACCGTCCAAAAAGAGCCTTCCGATATACTACCGAGTACATGAAGTACCTTTCTATATACCCAAGGGTACGTGAAAGGACATTCGATATACCGGTTGATACGTGGAAGAACTACAGGCCCCCGGGATGTAGTGCAAGCAGATAATGACAGCTTCCAGGCTTAATGATGCCAGAACACGTCACTAACTTATCACACAAGTTACTAGCAAGTTTTAACCTAACACTACCGTTAATTTTATCTTGAGCGGTTAGGTGAATGCATGGAGTGTAGACAAAAATTTAAACAAATGCAGCTTAATCTATATGCAAAATGCAAAAAATATACTTTTCCGATTCAATGAAATCTATCTAAGGTAGAGAGAAATTCCTTTGTTGTCGATATTAGAAAAAGACAAGTACCCCTATAACTCGAAATCAAAGCAAAAGACAAGCGAAGTACTCTTTTCAATATGCCAACAAAATCACAAAAACTAACAAGCACCAAAATGTAAATGCTTTTCTTTTTTCTCTTTTCAAATTAATCGAATCTACGAAACATGGAAAGAAGAATTTCGCTTTCAATATGTAACAATCTCTAACTTTCGAAATAATGACCTAAAAGATGAAGGAAAATCAAAGAATGGGAATTTTCAATCTTCAAAGATGCTTTGCGAAAACTCAAATATGCTTATAACTTTCTAAGAAATGAACAAGTTGTCATTACCAAGAAACTACAAAATTGATCATTCAAGCTTTCCAAAGATTTTTATCCCAAAGTTATGAGAATTATTCCCAACAATTCCAAGAATAAGACTTGAAATGAAGATGATAAAAGTTTGTTTTCCCTACTCAAATGTTCACAATGGATCTGAGAATTATAATGCTCTTTAGATCTACTATTCAGAAAATCAAAGATGATGTCTCGACTAGCTATATCAAACTGGAAATTCCCAAAGAAAAGAGATCACTCAAAACTCAAAAAACACATAAACACACACAAAATCAGACAACAAAAATCGCAATCGAAACTCAAGGACTGAATGTAGGAAGGGGTTAGGAATCAGACCTAAGAAACTGAATCGATCTGGAAATGGGATCAGGGATCGCAAGGCCAAGTGGATAGATGGGGGATTGAAATTGTCCGCCACTACCAAATTGCTCACTTAACTAGATTAAGACCCAAAATCAACCAAATCAAACTTAGACATAAACAAGCAGGACCTAGGGGTTCTGTGGCTGAATCACACAGCATACAAAGCTCAATCAATAAGACCAAATGATAAAAAATGGAGAAATCATGCTAATCACCAAGCAACAGGTGTTGGTGCACTTTGTTATTGTACACCAGAGCGCTAGGCGCATACTCTGTGAAGGCTAGGGGCGCCAATGGTGCAGACTGTAATCAAGATAAAGGTGCCAATGGCGCAGGCTGTACTCAGGCTAAAGGCGCTAGAGGCGCAGGATGCTCATGGACAGTGAGTGGCAGAGTCCAAGTAGTGCAGGGAATGTATACCCCAGGTGCATTGGGCAAATAGTAGGTAGCAAGAAAGCAAAGATCTGCAAAAATAAAAAGAAATAGGTCCAATGTTGATCCCAGACAGAGTCAAGGGAAGCCAACAGACTCTGAAATAGAAAAAATTCGAAGATGGGAGGGGCTTAGGAGGATAGAAAATGAATCAAAATAAATCAATGAAAAAAATCAGATTGAAATCAAAACTACGTTATTTCTCCAGTATGGTCGCCAGATTTGTTTATGGATAATCTACTCAAGCGGACGCGAACGTGATCTCCCTAGTCCAGGTGGATCTAGAACAAATGAATACAAAATATATATCTACTTTCCTAGATCATTAGAGATTAAAGTAGATATATGTCTTACCTTCAGATTCGTGAATCCTTCTCCTCTTTGTCACTCCAAGCTCCGTGGTCTTCAGATCTAGAGCTGCAAAACCCTGTCAAGCATATAGAGACAAACAAGCAGTAAAAGCACATCTAAACACGAACTGATCTAAGCTAACAGTTAAGGAAGAAAACTATAAATATCATTGACACAAAGACATTTGTGGAAAGAGATTATATTATTGTAAATAAATGGGAAATGCATAGAAGAGTGATGATTACAACCCAATCCTTAACGATGTAACCTTCCTCCAACAGTCCAAGCCAAGCCTCTAAAGGGTGTGTGTGCCTCCCAAGAGATGAATAGGGATCACCTAGGGTAATTCCACGAGCATGTAAGTGCTATAGTCCTTCCTGTTAGGATATTCCTATACTCCATCCTAGTCCTAGTAGCGTTTTCATTATTTCCATTTTCAGTCTTGCATGCATCTCTACATGCATGCATGCAATTGCATGCATCCTAGTCATCAATCCCAACACCTAGCCCTCAGTTAGCTAGCCCCGGGAGCTTCTCACTGATCAGTTTTAGCACTCCTAGTGCTTAGTGCACCCTACATGCAGTCGCATGCATCAAATGCGCCCTCTCTCACCTACCACTTAGTTGCACTTCAGTTGGTTGAGTTATCTTTAGTTCTCTCCTTGATTTAAGGATAGACTGACTCTCAACTAACTGTATCACTCCGATGGACCTCCAGTGAGACTAGACTTCCCATTCTAACTCCAATTAGCTCCTCATGTGCCCTCCATTGAGCCTCCTTCATTCAGTTAGTGCCTCCATGTGCCAGTTACATCTACCACACTCAGTTAGACTCAGTTTGACATCTGGTTGACAATTACTTGTGCATTGATGACTCCACTGATGATGATGAGGACTCCTAGTTTTGCTCTGATGACACTCTATTGATCTGATGATCACTCTATGAGAGGCTAATTCGAATTGCCACCTTGGCATTCGAATCCTCCCCACCATTGTACTATTTATTGTTCATATTTGTGATTAATGAATTAGTGTATGTGAAGTTATTTTGCTTCTATCCGAGTTCTACTATATTATTATTCTATTGCTCATTTACACTGCATTGACCACTCTTCTTCTATCTTCCTGCTTAATCATAATATTTCTTGTGAGGTATACATCAGCTCTTAGATCTGCTGTGAGGATTTTCACATGGTATCAGAGCATGTTGAGAGTATTGTCTATCTCCATTCCTGAGAGTTTTTTGCAGGTTATTATCAAGATTTCAAGTGCAACAGTTTCTGCACTTTTGCAGCAATAGCAGTTTCAGAATTTTTCTATTGTTTTTGCAGGTCTTCTACAACTTCCATGTATTCAGAAGAAATCCCTCCTCTTTCTCCATTCAACTATGATGAATGGAAACCAAAAATGATAGCATATTTGAAGAGCCATGATCTCTTTGATTATTTTTTTGAAAGAGAGTTCGAATCCTCTGAAGAAGAGAATGACTGGTTAAATAAAGGTGACAATGTCTATGGAGAAATGATGTTTGCTATGTCTCGTTGTATGTTTACCCACTTCATTGATTTTGTTGAGAGCTATGGACCCATCTAGATGAAAGATTTGGTAAATAGAATGAAGGGATTGGTCCAAACCCTTTTGAGAGCAAGCCCAGTGATGCATTCGCCCTCCTTGATGATATCATTGATCATGAATCAGTATCAAACATATCTCATATTGAAGTTGTCCACAAAGAAGAAGAACATGCAAATTCTACACTCATGCTCCAAATTTCTTCTATTTCAAATTCTGTGCCAACTCACACTCTAGAAATTGCAGAGGTTCCTAAATCCTCTCTTGCACCAGAGTCTGTTGGTTTGCATCATGATCTCATGAATGTTTCGGAGGTTGAATCAGCCATTGGAGGTAATGCATTCGCTCTCCTTGATCAATCACCCCTTATTTACTACTGTAAGATCATTATTTCATGCTCTCATAATGATATTGAAGATGATGGCCATTGCCATTCGCTTGGGATAATTTCTCATGCATTTACTGGTTTAGATCTCACCTCAAATGGTTCAAAGGAGATCTTAAGAAACCAATTTTCAAGTCTTGGATCTAATTTGGATTCCAAGCAATCACTAACATTTGATGTTTCTTTTGAGCATAATCTCACCCATGATGGTTCGAAGGAGAAAACAAAAGACTATCTACACATTCATGGTTTTGATCCTACCTCAGCTGATTCAAATCACAGGTTCCAAGATCATCCTCATAATTTTGGATTTGTTTCCATCACATTCGATCTGAAGAGCAAGTACAAGCACATGCTTTTTGAGCATGAACCACTTCTTCCCAAGAAGAAGATACCTCCAGACATATGATCAAGCATCACACCTGCTTGAGTTTGGAGCATTTATTTTTGGTGTGCCCTGCAGTCTATTTTGAGGGGGGGTAATTTTCCCATGAGGTTTTCCCCATTTCCTCGGTTTATTGACTATTATTATTATTTGTATTGGGTGACCTTTGGTCTCAATTACCAGGGCCCCGGATAGATTAAGGGGGGGTGTTAGGATATTCCTATACTCCATCCTAGTCCGACTAGCATTTTCATTATTTGCATTTTCAGTCTTGCATGCATCTCTGCATGCAGCATGCATTTTGCATTTTGCATGCAATTGCATGCATCCTAGTCATCAGTCACAACACCTAGCCCTCAGTTAGCTAGCCCCGAGAGCTTCTCACTAATTAGTTTTAGTACTCCTAGTGCTTAATGCACCCTACATGTAGTTGCATGCATCACATGCGCCCTCTCTCACCTACCACTCAGTTGCACTTCAATTAGTTGAGTTATCTTTAGTTCTCTCCTTGATTTAAGGATAGACTGACTCTCAATTGACTGTATCACTCTGATGGACCTCCAATGAGACTAGACTTCCCATTTTGACTCTAGTTAGCTCCTCATGCGCCCTCCACTAAGCCTCCTTCATTCAGTTAGTGCCTCCATGTGCCAGTTACACCTACCACACTCAGTTTGACTCATTTTGACATCTGGTTGACAGTTACTTGTGCATTGATGACTCCACTGATGATGATTAGGACTCCTAGTTGTGCTCTGATGGCACTCTATTGATCTGATGATCACTCTATGAGAGGCTAATTCAAATTGCCACCTTGGCATTCGAATCCTCTCCACCATTGTACTATTTATTGTTCATATTTGTGATTAATGAATTAGTGTATGTGAAGTTATTTTGCTTGTATCCGAGTTCTACTGTATTATTATTCTGTTGCTCATTTACACTGCATTGACCACTCTTCTTCTATCTTCCTTCTTAATCATAATCTTTCTTGTGAGGTATACATCAGATCTTAGATCTGCTGTGAGGATTTTCACATGGTATCAGAGCATGTTGAGAGTATTGTCTATCTCCATTCCTGAGAGTTTTTTGCAGGTTATTATCAAGATTTCGAGTGCAGCAGTTTCTGCACTTTTGTAGCAATAGCAGTTGCAAACTTTTTCTATTGTTTTTGCAGGTCTTCTACAGCTTCCATGTATTCAGAAGAAATCCGTCCTCTTTATCCATTCAACTATGATGAATGGAAACCAAAAATGATAGCATATTTGAAGAGCCATGATCTCTTTGATTATTTTTTTGAATGAGAGTTCGAATCCTCTAAAGAAGAGAATGATTGGTTAAATAAAAGTGACCGTGTCTCTAGAGAAATTATGCTTTCTATGTCTTGTTGTATGTTTACCCACTTCATTGATTCTGTTGAATCTCAAAAGAGCTATGGGCCCATCTGGATGAAAGATTTGGTAAATAGAATGAAGGGATTGGTCCAAACCCTTTCGAGAGCAAGCCCAGTGATGCATTCACCCTCCTTGATGATCTCATTGATCATGAATCAGTATCAAACATATCTCATATTGAAGTTGTCCACAAAGAAGAAGAACTTGCAGATTCTACACTCATGCTCCAAATTTCTTCTATTTCAAATTTTGTGCCAACTCACACTCTAGAAATTGCAGAGGTTCCTAAATCCTCTCTTACACCAGAGTCTGTTGGTTTGCATCGTGTTCTCATGAATGTTTCGGAGGTTAAATCAGCCATTGGAGGTACTGCATTCGCTCTCCTTGATCAATCACCTCTTATTTACTACTGTAAGATCATGATTTCATGCTCTCATAATGATATTGAAGATGATGGCCATTGCCATTCGCTTGGGATAATTTCTCATGCATTTACTGGTTTAGATCTCACCTCAAATGGTTCAAAGGAGATCTTAAGAAACCAATTTTCAAGTCTTAGATCTGATTTGGATTCCAAGCAATCACTAACATTTGATGTTTCTTTTGAGCATAATCTCACCCATGATGGTTCAAAGGAGAAAACAAAAGACTATCTACACATTCATGGTTTTGATCCTACCTCAGCTGATTCGAATCACAGGTTCCAAGATCATCCTCATAATTTTGGATTTGTTTTCATCACATTCGATCTAAAGAGCAAGTACAAGCACATGCTTTTTGAGCATGAACCACTTTTTCCCAAGAAGAAGATACCTCCATACATATGATCAAGCATCACACCTTCTTGAGTTTGGGGCATTTATTTTTGGTGTGCCCTACAGTCTATTTTGAGGGGGGGTAATTTTCCCATGAGGTTTTCCCCATTTCCACGGTTTATTGACTATTATTATTATTTGTATTGGGTTACCTTTGGTCTCAGTGACCAGTGCCCAGGATGGATTAAGGGGGGGTGTTAGGATATTCCTATACTCCATCCTAGTCATACCAACATTTTCATTATTTTCATTTTCAGTCTTGCATGCATCCCAGTCATCAATCCCAGCACCTAGCCCTCAGTTAGCTAGCCCTGGGAGCTTCTCACTGATCAGTTTTAGCCCTCCTAGTGCTTAGTGCATCGTGCATGTAGTTGCATGCATCTCATGCGCCCTCTTTCACTTACTACTCAATTGCACTTCAGTTAGTTGAGTTATCTTTAGTTCTCTCCTTGATTTAAGGATAGACTGACTCTCAACTGACTATATCACTCTGATGGACCTCCAATGAGACTAGACTCAGTTTGACATCTGGTTTACAGTTACTTGTGCATTGATGACTCAACTGATGATGATGAGGACTCGTAGTTGTGATCTGATGACACTCTATTGATCTGATGATCACGCTATGAGAGGCTAATTCGAATTTCCACCTTGGCATTTGAATCCTCTCCACCATTGTACTATTTATTGTTCATATTTGTGATTAATGAATTAGTGTGTGTGAAGTTATTTTGCTTCTATCCGAGTTCTACTGTATTATTATTTTGTTGCTTATTTACACTGCATTGACCACTCTTCTTCTATCTTCCTGCTTAATCATAATCTTTCTTGTGAGGTATACATCAACTCTTAGATCTGCTGTGAGGATTTTCACACTTCCTCCCTTCTCAATGGAGAGAGGGGTCTTATTTATAATGCTAAGAGGATAGAGTAGGTTGAGGATTAGGGGTTGAGGTCTAAGATATCTTCCCATTAGGTTAGGAACCGAATACCAGTTGTTCCTATCAATTAGGTATAGGTATCCATGTCACCCAGCTTCAAGAATTCGCTTGAAGCCCCTTGTCATCCACTATAACCAACTCCGGCGCACTCTACATGAAGACAACATGCGCCAAGAAGGGTTGGCGCAGTTTCCATGAGGATAGAAAGAGCCAATCGCACAGTATGCTAGTGTACATCAGGCTCCAACCATGTTTGGCACCCCTTGCTAGGCAGCAGGATGCTCCACCATCACTAGGAAAGGTGGAAAACAAGGTCAACAACTTGCTCAATGATGTTCTAGCTAGGGAAAATTCAAGGATTAAGGCACTGAGTTGATACATGGCTCATGATGACGAGATTTTGGTATAACAAAATGCCCCCCAAAGCATGAAGCTGCTAAAATAAGACAGGTGAAATGCTTTGTAAGGATTGATGACAAGGACTTGTTGGATGGAAGAAGCTACTACGGTACAACCAACTCTGAGATACTAGTCTCACATGACTCATAACATGGTTGCCGACCAATACACTGCAAATCCATGGTAGTAGTGACCGATTGAACACAATCATGGCTACTAGACATAATCGTAGATCCATGATGAGATGATAACACAGCCACGACTAATACAATGTGGATCTGTGTATTATGACTCAAACAATCTCCATCGCAACCTAGGTAAGATATGATTTCCCCAAGGTCTTCAAGCTGAACCCATAATGATATGAATCTAACCATGTGATTACAAATGTCTTGGAGTCAAACATGGTAGAAACCACTTGATTACCGGTCATTGATGTATACTATTAACAAGCGCGAGGGAAATCACCATTGATGTCAATGATTCCCAAGGTATCACAGTACATACCATCGAATGTGAAACAATTAGTTGAGGTCGAACAATCGATGGAATATTTCAATCAAGAGCCAATGATGTGGACTCATGTCGAAAGCGACGTAACCTACCATTTAGGCATGTAGGCCCAAGGTACTTGATTGGTTTCTAGATTCAATCCTCGGATGATGTGTTGAATTCGACAAAGATGAATCTGTCGAAGGAGGGCCATGATGAATCCCCCATCATCGATATGAAACGTGATCATAGATGTTTGAAGTAAATGATACAATAATGTGTGAGACTAACTCAAGGACGATCGACATGATGGAAGGTAAATATGACTGCAGATAGTGAATGACAATTGTCTCTTGAACATGGACATGGCATGAATTGGCAGTATTGACATAACAAGAATGATACCAACCCCCTAATGCAACTGATGATGGAAACATTCTTTGGATGACCCAAATGAGTAACAAGACTCATAGAATCGGTGTGACTCGAAGACAAACGGATTACCCAAGTACCGAATACATATGCAAATGAGTGCCATGTTCAAGAGTGACTATGTACTGCCGTAAATTATAGTGTAACATAAAATCTTTCATTTTCCCCATCATGATTGATGAGTACCTTTTTTGTTTTTTAATGAGCTTGAGGAGGGTAACAGATGCTCGGTATAGCTTATCCTTCGAACGAGTCCAATCCCAAATGTTACCTAGGATAGGAGGGGTTCGTCCCAAAACGGGCCCTTCTATGTTAGATTTTAACGAGTCCAAAGAAGGAAAAATCGACGTCATTTCATGTTTAAAGAGTCTGAAAAGAACTAAATAAGACTCAAAAGGTTCTTTTTTCGTAAAAGTTAGTCTCCTCACCCGAAAAAGGATAAAACAATGTGAGAGAGAACTCTTCCAGTCATGATTGGCTGGAGTGCTCATTTTTCGTAAATAGTACATCCTGGTCCGAAAAAGGGGTAAACTATCACCAGAAAGACGATCATTCAAATACTTTTACAAGCGTGAAAGCATCAAGTTTGCTTGGCAATCTTTTCGTATTTAGGGAGCCTGAAAAGAGCTTAAAGGAAGACTCTTGTGGAGTCATCCTTTCGTAGGATTTTACATGCCCAAAAAAGTGATGAAAGATAACTCGATAACTTATTCTTATTGTTTTACGATCATGAGAAGGAACAAAGAGTACGCTCGATGTCATTAATGTTTAGTTTTCACGAGCGGAATAACAACACAAAAATGCTCAAAGAGTCGTTCATGCCTAGTAGCAGGTGCAGAATAACCATAATCATGACCAAAAGTTAAACACGGCACTATACTTCACCTGTGGGCTTCAAAAACTAGGTCAGAATGATCAATTAGGTATATAGACACAAAAATAATCCCAACTATAGAAAAATAACCCACAAAAGGATAAACCAAAAAGGGAATATTCCTTTTCCAATATATAAAATATGGGTAAATAGTAAAAACTAGTCACTATTTTTTTTTACCAAATTGGGAAGTGAAAATACCATTTGAAGCCATTTTTCAAGTGTCAATTGCGGGAGCTCCGGTCAACCATTTGCAATGCCATCAGTGTGAGGTAACCCTAAACATTGCCTTTTACATTTCCAGTGGAGTAGGTTTGATTTTTGCTTCCAATTTCCCAGTTTTTGGCTTGTGTGAATGGGGGAAATTGCACCTTCAGCCCGAAGCACTTCTCCCTTTCGGGATGTGCACCGAGGGCTTCCTGGCGCCAAACCCGTGGGGATGTCGTGCGCCGATGGCGCTCTGTTCGACTCTGGTCTAGGTATAGATTAGTCCATAAATTTCAATGTTTAAAAGTTTACTTCTGTTTAAAGTAAATTCTATATGCGAAAAGTAGATCATGGATTTATGTATTTTAGATATGAGATTTGGGGTTTGAAATATTGGTATAAGTTTTGGTAATTAGTTTTCTATGATAGGTTGAAATGAAAGACCTTTCCTTCGGTCGTTCTGTATTCTATGCAAAAAATGAATGCTTGATCTTTATTTTGGGAAGAGTATTTAAATAAATAAAAGACATAGGTTATTCTAAATTTGGTTTGGTAGGAAAATTTTGGCTATGTTTGAGGATCTAGATTTTAAATCTACAACAGTAAAATCAAAGAGTATCCCAAGTGCATCATGACTAAATATTTATGTCGATGACCATGCCACTAGATAAAGAATTACTACTCGATAATAGATCTGCAACATAATCATTGAAATCTGAAACATACTAAATCTCTATTTAAAAAATACCTTGAGAAAAACGAAACTGAACATAAAAGATTGATAATACTTACTTGCAAGGATGTTGTTGGAATTACCTCTTTAACCTACACACTACAACCACAGGTTTATAGGAACTACCTTTAACAGACCTGTAGAAATGTAACCAAATAACTTCAGAACTGCCATGTTCCTCCCAACCATAGATCCTAAATTGTTCCTGGTTCTTTGGACGGATCACCCCCAAGCTGATTCGAGCATGCAAGGAGTCTAGAATACCTAAGTAAAACTGTTGTTATCTTTGGACTAAACTTTGTACCTTACAGGTGCAAGACTTGGAACCTCTCCAATCTCATAAGAATAATAATGTTGATGATGATCCTCTTTCTTTATACTTATCCTTATATTTATAGGTATAATGGCTAGGGTGCAACCTAGGTTTTTGGAAATGGGGCAGTTTGTTTTCTTGATTTAACATCAAGATTTTTAACATCTTCTTGTCCTTAACTCATAGTTCCAATTTATTTAATAGTATATATTTATATAACTAAAATTTCACTTTAGTTATTATTCCTTGATAACTAAACTTTTAATTGTTTATATTTTATGAATTAAAAATAGAACTCTTAGTTTTATTCATTTAGTTATAATAATATGTCTAAGTTCGATTATATATATATATATATATATATATATATATATATAGTATGAACTCAACTCTTTTAATTTATTCTCTTCTAATATATATATATATATGAGTCTCTTTTATAAATCCTCTTTATTATATTCATTGCATCATATAATATATTCCTGATGCTTCATTAATCATAAGATTTCTTTATCATAGTCTCTAGTGGGTTTGGTCGGTCAACTAAAGATAGGTAGTTCTAGACCCTTTTGCATGCTCGATTCCTTGTTTAGTGACAGTGTCATTCAGTCCTTGATGAGAAAATAGACAATGATTCAATTAATCAATTTGAATAAATATGATTACTAATGCTTCAGAGTTTTTGGCTCAACATTAGTAATAAGATGAATATTTGTGCTATTCAGAGTTTTTCAGGATCAACGCCTTTAAGTGAGGTAACTCCAGTGCTATTCAGAGCTTATGCTCAACACTCTTAATGGGAGTTACAGTAGTGCAATTCCAGAGATTGTGCTCAACACTAGTACTAGGATGAATACAAGATACACCTAGGGATACAATGGCCAAATATCCGATGCTTCGGAGCTTATGCTCAACATCCATGGTTGGTGTGCTCTAGGGATTATTCCCAACACTTTATTAATTATCTTTTGGGGTTATCTGTGTACTCCAGAGCGCACACTCTGTACATACTACTGTAACCCATGTGCTCCAGGGATTATTCCCAACACACCTATGTACATCGGGGCTTATGCCCAACACATAATAAAAGTCATCCATGTACATCGAGGCTTATTCCCAGCACATAGGGAATCCATGTACATCGGGGCCTATGCGCAGCACATAGGTCATCCATGTGCTCCAGAGCTTATGCTCAACACATGATGAAAGTCCTCCATGTGCTCCGGAGCTTACGCTCAACACATAATAAAAGGTCAAAGTCTTGGGATATTACAATATCTGGAGGTTAAAGATTTTTGAATAATTTTTTGTCTTGGGAGAAAGGTTGTTCATGAGCCTCGAATAAGTTCTTTGCATTTTGAAAAGACATTAAAAAACAAAAGGAGATATTTTGTATATTTTAAAAAAAGTTTCCTTTTATTTTTTACTATGTGATGATTTTTATATTTTGTATGCAACTCCTTCTTGGTGTACTCCCCTCCATTGTCTGATTTGAGTGCTTTGATATTCTTCCCAAAAGTGTTCTCAACCAAGGCCTTGAATACTTTGAAAGTCTCGAATACCTTAGACTTCTGCTTAAGAAGATAGATCCAACAGAACCTAGAGAAGTCATCTATGTAGGTCATAAGGTATCTGGATCCGTTCATAGAAGTTGTGGGCATTGGTCCTGAGACATCACTGTGTATAAAGTGTGGGGGAAGCTCTCTTTGCCTTCCCAACATCAAACTTTCACTTTGGATGCTTCCCTATCAAACAACCTTTGCAGATCCCTTGACATAATTTTATGTCGGGAAATCCTTCAACCATATCTTCCTTGTGCAATTGTTGCAAGTACTTGAAATTTAGATGTCCGAATCTCTCATGCCAGAGTCTGTTACTCTCATTTGCATGAGACAAGAGAGCACTTTGATGTAAAAATGGAAAAAATGGGAGAATTCGTATGCCTTTGAGGCATGGTTTGCAACACCATTAGCTATTAGCTTCCCAGATGAGATCTTTGTAACCTCAATTGTGTTAGGTAACAACTTTATTTGGTGAACTTGTGTGTGTCATCTGATAAATAGATAACAATTTTTCTGTTAGAGAAGGCACATACAGAACATTGTTGAACTTTCCATGCTCCATTTGCATTGTTCCCTTCCCTTCAATAGAGATCTGTGAATCATCTCCCATGTGAATACTAGGACCATCAGTGATATCTAGAGAATAAAATGATTCTCTAGAGGCAACCATGTGGTTGGAGGCTCTAGAATCAATGAGGAAGGCTTGTGATTGTGAGAATCCAGCCTTTAGTGCACGACATCTCTCATGATCATGTGTCTCACTTCCAGAATCAGTCCTCCTTGCGCCTTCTAGGAGGGAAATGTTGTGATGTTCAAGAAGTTTGGTCATTTGATATGTCTTCTTCTTCATGCATGAACTCTCTGGATGGTTTCCTTTCTTGCAATAGGTACACTTGGTCTTCCCAAACCTCTTGTGCTTATCCTTATTGGAATTGGAGGCGCCTTCTAATGGATTGGGATTCTCATTTGGTTTGGATTCAAATTGCTTCTTGTCTTTTCCTTTCTACCTCCCTTTAGCATTCGCACTTTTTGTCTCCCCATCCATAAGACCTTGATTTTTGGAGGCCTTTAGGGCGCCCATTTGAATTAGTTTGTCTTGTTCTTGGATGAGAGATTCAATGAATGCATATAAAGAAGGCACTTTCCAATTAGGGATTGCCAATATCCCACAATGGAAAGTAGAAACAAATATTGAAAATTTAGGACCAAGCTTGCTTAGGATGGATAACACCACTTGCTCATCCTTTTTTTCAATGCTATGTTGTTTGCACTGCATAACCAAGGACTTGAACTTTGAAAATAATTGTTGTATGGTTTTGAAATTGCTTGGTTGAAGAGCAATTAAGTCATTCTCCAAAACATGGCCTCTCAGCTCATCTTGCTTGGCAAAGAGAGTTTCAAGCTTCAACCAAACCTCTCTTGGTGTCTTCAATCCATCAAGATAGAAGAGAAAATCTCTGGAGATGTGAATACACATAAAACCAAAAGCCTCATCTAATCTGTTCAGGTACTTTGCTTTCTCAACAGCTGCCTGAGGTTTGAACTCCTTTCCCATTGTGACCTTGTACAGACTCTTGTTGTGCAACACAATCTACATATATACCCTCCAATCAAGATAATTGAAGGGTGTCAAGATTCTTGGGGTCAAAGGAGCATTCAAATTCTCCATGTGTAACTACTAGAATACAAACTGAAACTGTTGCTACTGCTGCACTAAAAACTTCTCAAAATCCTACAAAAACTCTCAAACTGAAGATAAACCAACCCTGCTAGGCTCTGATACCATGCGAAATTCTGGAACACAACAGATCTTTGAGCCTGAGAATACCTCGCAGTTATAGGATTAGCAAGGAGGAAGAATTACAGTAAAAATTATAGTGAATTGAGCAGTAAAATTAAACATGCATGGAAACTCAGTTGTGCACAGAAAAGTGTGTCATATTCCATTAATCAGTATAGTCAACAGATATGGTACAATAGAGAGAATTTGAATACCAAGGGAAAATTCAAATCCATGTCAGTCTAGCCTAGGAAATATCACCACTACAATGCTCCAGAAGTTCCAAACTCAACTGATTGTCAGTGAACTAAAGCTATTGTCAGTTAAGTGATCAAGTAGGGCACATTAGTGAGTTGGTCATACAAAATCTCGTGGAAACAGGATAGAGAGGGTGAATTATATCACAATCAGTGGTAATCAGAGCACAAACCCCCCACTAGAGTCATGAACTCAGGTGGACTGAACTAGATCACTAAGTTAGCTCCTAAAATGTAGGGAATTGACTCTGGATGGCCTAAAATCACGCATGTAGGGCGCATCAAGTGGCTAATGGGTCTTAGATGACATCTGCACACCACTAGGGGGCCAATGACATCATCCAGTACTAGGAAAAGACTAATAATACTAAGGTGGACAAGATTGGAGTATTAATTATCCTAACATATATGACTCAACCTCTTGGTTTTGAAGTTCCAGGAGAAGAAAGCAAAGTTTGTAAATTGGTTAAGGCATTGTATGGGTTAAAACAAGCTCCCAGAGCTTGGTATGCTAAAATGGATGCCTATCTACATAAAGTTGGGTTTATCTGTAGTGAGTCAAATGACACTTTTTATGTTCGAATCCAGGAAAACAACTTAATCATTTTGGTTATGTATGTTGATGATTTGTTGATAACAGGTAATAATGATGATCATATTTTTCAAGTGAAGCAAGAACTTCAAACAAGTTTTGAAATGACAGATTGGGTTTACTTCATTACTATCTTGGAATTGAATTTATTCAAAGAGAAAAGCATCTATTCATTTCTCAAACTAAATATGTTTTTGAATTATTGAAGAAGTTTGGAATGGAGGAATGTAAGCCAGCTATTACCCCCATGGAGCAAAACTTACAACTTTCTAAGTTAGGAGGGGGGGGACTTGTCAGTAGTACCAGGTATTGACAATTAATTGGAAGTTTGATATACTTGACTAATACTCATCTAGACTTATCATTTTCAATCAGTATTCTTGCCAAGTATATGCAGGACCTCGGGAAATTCATTAGAATGCAGCAAAAAGGGTACTGAGATATCTTCAAGGAACAAAAGATTTTGGACTTGAGTTTAAAAGGAACAAAAATTTTAGACTTGTTGGTTATTCAGATGCATATTTAGCTGGAGACATTGATGATAAAACATATACTTCGTGTTACTTAATGAATATGGGATCGGTTGCTATGTCATAGAGTTGTAAAAAGCAGGATACAATTGCAAATTCTACAGCAGAAGCTGAATATATCTCAGCTTGGGAAGCAACTTGTGAAATAGTTTGGCTACGAAGAATTTTACAGGATCTTAAAGTTGTTCAAAATGAAGCTACTTCATTATTTATCGACAGCCAGTCAGCCATCAAGTTAGCCAAAAATCTAGTTTTTCATTTGAAGATAAAACATGTTGATACTAAGTATCATTACATTCAAACTCTCGTCATGAAAGAAATCATCAAGCCAAAGTATTTCCCATTGGAAGATCAAACTACGGATATCTTCACTAAATCTCTTAGAAGGGTTAAATTCACTAAGTTCATAAATGAACTTGGTATTTGTTCTAAATAAGTTTTGGATCAAAGGGGGGATTGCTAGAAATTATGATCCAAAACTTAGGTTTAGATTTTTAACTTAGTAAACTTTATTGTAAAACGAAACCTACACACTCACGTGATTATGTGAAGTGTCCTTAGTCATTTTTAGGTAACAGAATTTTAGTTATCTCTTTTTGGGTTATTTAAACCCATTTCGTATGAGGTAGATTTGGTTCTTAGCCCTCATGTGTCTTTTGTAACTATTTTTCTCCATATCAATCAAACTTGTGTGTTTGAGGACACTATGTCACAATTATTGTTGCCTATATTCAAGGAAAATTCATCGGTGGCGATCTTCCAACCGCAACTTAAATTGATAGATTTTTAATACGCAACCTCAGTTAATAAAGAAATGATTTATAATACCATCTGGTAAGTAGTATTTGTTTGTCAATTTGTTATGGGTTCGGTACTGTTGATTTACTCCTAAATAATAAGTTAATTTCCCCTTTCTTGTATATGTCAAATTCTCAACTCTTTTGTACAGTGAATCCATACCATTGAACTAATTTAGATGGTCTACCATTAAAATATGTGAGTCTCGTCTATAATATTCAATGAATGCAAAAGTAATAACGATAATCAATAGTATGAATACACACCATTTATATAAACAAATATTACAAATTATATAAATAAAAATCGAATTATAATTATATAAAAATTGAATTATAATTGGGTTTAAAAAAGCATATCAAGACAATTTCAACTTATAACATTTATACATAAATATACACATCGAATTCCATCTACCCAACACCCTATGACAATTTATGGAATTGTAATCGATTGTTGGTTTTATCTATGGGTTGATATGTCGTATCGGTTGCTACGATATATTCATATATATTTTATAGCGAAATACTTCAGATTTTGAAGGTAACATTGGATTTTTTTAAGAATTTCAAAGATATGTGAATAATTTATTTAGTTGTTTATATTTTTTTTATGAGTAATATCTTTTAAAAAAATTATATAAATTTATAAAGTTGTAATATTTATATGTTAAGTTTAATACACAATTCGAATGTTATTTTATCTTCCAATTTAAGTTTATATAAATTAATAAGATATCAGATTTTTCTTTTTTATAAATTATGAATTTTTTTTAAATATGAGATTGATGATTGTTTCCAAAAATCCAAAATAAAATAACAAAAAAATAAAAACACATTTTTATATAAATACAAACAAATAAAAAATAAAACAATGCAACTAAAAACTAATATTAAAATTTTAGTATTAATTATATACATATTGACTTAAATAATATAGTGTACTTACAATTATAATTATTGACTAATATACTTCATTACATTATTGGATTGTTGTTATCAATGCCCTTTCACTACAAATAAACAATCAATCTCTCTCTATATATATATTTATATTTTATAGTAATTTAGATCATATAAATTGTTTGTGGGTTTTTTGGATTTTTATCAAAACTAATTTCACATTAACCACCACCACCATCATCACAAATATACAAAAATAAAAAACAACAAAAATTAATTCTTTATTAAAATTTATAATAAAAATAACAACACTATATATTTCCAACATATATGAATTGAGCAGTAAAATTAAACATGCATGGAAACTCAGTCGTGCACAGAAAAGTGTGTCATATTCCATTAATCAGTATAGTCAACATATATGGTACAATAGAGAGAATTCGAATACCAAGGGAAAATTCGAATCCATGTCAGTCTAGCCTAGGAAATATCACCACTACAGTGCTCCGGAAGTTCCAAACTCAATTGATTGTCAGTGAACTGAAGCTATTGTCAGTTAAGTAATCAAGAAGGGCACATTAGTGAGTTTGTCATACAAAATCTCATGCAAACGGGATAGAGAGGGTACATTATATCACAATCAGTGGTAATCAAAGCACAAACCCCCCACTAGAGTCATGAACTCAAGTGGACTGAACTAGATCACTTAGTTAGCTCCTAAAATGTAGGGAATTGACTATGGATGGCCTAAAATCATGCATGTAGGGTGCATCAAATGGCTAATGGGTCTTAGATGACATCTGCACACCACTAGGGGGCCAATGACATCATCCAGTACTAGGAAAAGACTAATAATACTAAGGTGGACAAAGTTGGAGTATTAATTATCCTCACATATATGACTCAACCTCTTGGTTTTGAAGTTCCAAGAGAAGAAAGCAAAGTTTGTAAATTGGTTAAGGCATCGTATGGGTTAAAACAAGCTCCCAGAGCTTGGTATGCTAAAATGGATGCCTATCTACATAAAGTTGGGTTTATATGTAGTGAGTCAAATGACACTTTTTATGTTCGAATCCAGGAAAACAACTTAATCATTTTGGTTATGTATGTTGATGATTTGCTGATAACAGGTAATAATGATGATCATATTTTTCAAGTGAAACAAGAAATTCAAACAAGTTTTGAAATGACAGATTGAGTTTACTTCATTACTATCTTGGAATTGAAGTTATTCAAAGAGAAAGAAGCATATATTCATTTCTCAAACTAAATATGTTTTTGAATTATTGAAGAAGTTTGGAATGGAGGAATGTAAGCCAGCTATTACCCCCATGGAGCAAAACTTACAACTTTCTAAGTTAGAGGGGGGGGGACTTATCAGTAGTACCAAGTATTGACAATTAATTGGAAGTTTGATCTACTTGACTAATACTCATCCAGACTTATCTTTTTCAATCAGTGGTCTTTCCAAGTATATGCAGGACCCCGGGAAATTCATTAGAATGCAGCAAAAAGGGTACTGAGGTATCTTCAAGGAACAAAAGATTTTGGACTTGAGTTTAAAAGGAACAAAAATTTTAGACATGTTGGTTATTTAGATGCATATTTAGCTAGAGACATTGATGATAAAGCAGATACTTCATGTTACTTAATGAATATGGGATCGGCTGCTATGTCATAGAGTTGTAAAAAGCAGGATACAATTGCAAATTCTACAGCAGAAGCTGAATATATCTCAGCTTGGGAAGCAACTTGTGAAATAGTTTGGCTACGAAGAATTTTACAGGATCTTAAAGTTGTTCAAAATGAAGCTACTTCATTATCTATCGACAGCCAGTCAGCCATCAAGTTAGCTAAAAATCAAGTTTTTCATTCGAAGATAAAACATCTTGATATTAAGTATCATTACATTCGAACTCTAATCATGAAAGAAATCATCAAGCCAAAGTATTGTCCATTGGAAGATCAAATTGTGGATATCTTCACTAAATCTCTTGGAAGGGTTAAATTCACTAAGTTCATAAATAAACTTGGTATTTGTTCTAAATAAGTTTTGGATCAAAGGGGGAATTGTTAGAAATTATGATCCAAAACATAGGTTTAGGTTTTTAACTTAGTAAAATTTATTGTAAAAGGAAACCTACACACTCACGTGATTATGTGAAGTGTCCTTAGTCATTTTTAGGTAACAGAATTTTAGTTATCTCTTTTTGGGTTATTTAAACCCATTTTGTATGAGGTAGATTTGGTTCTTAGCCCTCATGTGTCTTTTGTAGCTATTTTTCTCCATAACAATAAAACTTGTGTGTCTGACACTTTGTCACAATTATTGTTGCCTATATTCAAGGAAAATTCATCGGTGGCGATCTTCCAACCGCAACTTAAATTGATAGATTTTTAATACGCGACCTCAGTTAATAAATAAATAATTTATAATATCATCTGGTAAGTAGTATTTTTTTGTCAATTTGTTATGGGTTTGGTATTGTTGATTTACTCCTAAATAATAAGTTAATTTCCCCTTTCTTATATATGTCAAATTCTCAACTCATTTGTACAGTGAATCCATACCATTGAACTAGTTTAGATGGTCTACCATTAAAATATGTAAGTCTCGTCTATAATATTCAATGAATGCAAAAGTAATAACGATAATCAATAGTATGAATACACACCATTTATATAAACAAATGTTACAAATTATATAAATAAAAATTGAATTATAATTATATAAAAATTGAATTATAATTGGGTTTAAACAAGCATATCAAGACAATTTCAACTTATAACATTTATACATAAATATACACATCGAATTCCATCTACCCAATACACTATGACAATTTATGAAATTGTAATCGATTGTTGGTTTTATCTATGGGTTGATATGTCGGATCGGTTGCTACGATATATTCATATATATTTTATAGCGAAATACTTCAGATTTTGAAGGTAACATTGCAATTTTTTAAGAATTTCAAAGATATGTGAATAATTTATTTAGTTGTTTATAATTTTTTTTATGAGTAATATCTTTTACAAAAATTATATAAATTTATCAAAGTTGTAATATTTATATATTAAATTTTGAGTTGATATGTGCTCTTTTATATATATATATATATATATATATATATATATATATATATATTTGTTTTTCTTGGAGTTTAAATGTGCCACATTAGCTTTATCAGTTTTATAGATATTACATATTTTACTTACAATTTATGAAATTGTAATCGATTGTTGGTTTTATCTATGGGTTGATATGTCGGATCGGTTGCTACGATATATTCATATATATTTTATAGCGAAATACTTCAGATTTTGAAGGTAACATTGCAATTTTTTAAGAATTTCAAAGATATGTGAATAATTTATTTAGTTGTTTATAATTTTTTTTATGAGTAATATCTTTTAAAAAAATTATATAAATTTATCAAAGTTGTAATATTTATATATTAAATTTTGAGTTGATATGTGCTCTTTTATATATATATATATATATATATATATATATATATATATATATATTTGTTTTTCTTGGAGTTTATATGTGCCACATCAACTTTATCAGTTTTATAGACATTACATATTTTACTCACTTAACATGTAGAAAGCACCTCTCAACACAGTAACATATTTCATAATAATAATAATAAAAATTGTATTAATTATTAAATTAATAAAAAATATTACTTTAATAAATATGTCATTGACATAAAATTTAAAAATATAAATACACAATTCCACGAATGTTATTTTATCTTCCAATTTAAGTTTACATAAATTAATAAGATATCATATTTTTCTTTTTTATAAATTTTTTAAAATATGAAATTGATGATTGTTTCCAAATATCAAAAATAAAATAACAAAAAAATAAAAACACATTTTCTATATAACTACAAACAAATAAAAATAAAACAATGCATACTAAAAAATAATATTAAAATTTTAGTATTAATTATATACATATTGACTTAAATAATATAGTGTACTTACAATTATAATTATTGACTAATATACTTCATTACATTATTGGATTGTTGTTATCAATGCCCTTTCACTACAAATAAACAATCAATCTATCTCTCTCTATATATTTATATTTTGTGGTAATTTAGACATATAAATTGTTTGTGGGTTTTTTGGATTTTCACATTAACCACCACCACCATCATCACAAATATACAAAAATAAAAAACAACAAAAATTAATTCTTTATTAATATTTATAATAAAAATAACAACTCTATATATATATATATGAAGAGGTACATATAGATAATATTTATAAGCTATAATTACAAAGAAGGGTGTTTTGTTAATGAATTATATATATATATATATATATGTATGTATGTATGTATGTTTATTATTAGTTATATTTATAAGTTATAATCACAAAGAAGGGTGTTTTGTTAATGAAGTGTTTGAAAGTACAAGTATAAGTAAGTGTGTGTGTGTGTGTGTGTGTGTGTGTGTTTATTATTAGTTATCGTTTAGTCAAGTTATATGGAATTGTTATTTTAGAAAGTCATGGAAAAATAGCTAAAGGCTAGATAGGATTTAGGAGTTATTAATCACTTATAAACCACCTTGTTACGCTTAGAACCATTGTTGAGGAGTGTAATAATAAAACAAATCTTCAATATTGTTTTGTTGACTTTAGGAGCTAGCATTTGATATAGTGCCCACAACTAACCTTTGGAATATATTATAAGAGCTTAAAGTCCATTTTGAGTTGAGAGTTGTTACGATAAGGCTGTATGAGAAGGTTATTTCCTAGTTTAGGAACTCTAAGGGTTGGTAAGAAGAAATTATTTTTCAAATAGGAGTCAAGCAAGGTTGTCCTTATCCCCTACCCTTTTCCATATATACATTGACAAGCTAGAGGGTTGCTTAGAAGACACAGGTTGTGTTGGCTCGACTTTGGCTAGTATAGTCATTATCATTCTTCTATACATTGATGATATAGTTCTTATGGAGAGGATTCCCTATGATCTCAACAAACAAATAAAACTTCTCAAGGATTTTTGCTCTAGTACATGTATGACCACTGACATAACAAAGCAAAAGTTATGCTAATCGAATCCCAAAATATCACTTATGCTAATTTCATGTACGACAACAAAAACTTGGAGGAAGTGACTTCATACAAATATCTTGGAATCGATATTCATCGCAAGCTTAACTTGAACCATAGCATTGAGAAAATTATTAATGGAGGGTGGATTGCTTATTATGGAGTTGAAAACAATTGTAAATTAGCATACCTTTGGCTTTGGGATAAAAAAAAAACTCCTCTTTGGGACTCTCACCACTCTTATTATCTTATATGGATTTGAAGTTTGGGGTTGCAACATCTATAGATAATCATGGAGAAGGATAAAGCAAATCCAAAGACGTTTTATAACATATATTCTCAAAATTAAAGGAAATACACCATATACTATCCTCCTCATAGAACTTAATCTCTACCTTATTGAGAGCATGGCTACCATTAGGTACATAATGTACAAGAACAAGATAAACAAAATGGGAGACATGAGGCTTCTTAGGATTTTGTCATACTATACTCAAAACAACCTGTGCCTTAAGCAAGGTAGGAATAAAGACAACATGTCATGGCTAAATAATTTGGGAGTCGAGGAAGAGGTCACTCTACAAAATAATGATAATTGTAATGTCCCCATCTCGGCCCTATTGCATTAAGATTGTAAATGAAGTAATATTGTTATAAAATCGTGGTGAGGAGCTCAAGGCCAAGGCCCTACCATCGATTTATCAATGCATATGGTTCACGTGCTAGCCATGCGCAATGGAATTGCGAATATTATGTAAATATGCATTTTAAATAAAATACCCACAACTAGCTATGCAATGCAACAAGAGATGGGGGGCATGATTTTACAAGGAATTGGGAGGGAAAACATTCGAACCCTTGAGCCAATCAAGTCAAGCCAAGTGTCAATGAGATAACCCATCAAACTCTCAACTACCCATGTTGACTTTTGTACCCAATCATTCATTTCTCCCAAGAGTTGGGTGAAGTAGTTAATGCCTTGGGGAATGGGGAGGTATGGTTGTCCAAAATTCGAGTATGGGAAACCACCCTTCATGGAAAAACGTGTTTGGCTTCCTTGGCAAGAAAAGAGCCATAAATTTGCCTCCCAAGCCATAACCCATCAAGCAGTTTTGTCTCTCTCACATTTTTGGGCTGCCTGGGCGTTTTCTCTCCACGTTTTTATGGTTTCTCCTGATTTTTCTAGCTGGAAACAAGGCGTTTTTGGGTTGCAGAGTGGCTAGGAGTATGGGAGCTTGGTTTGGGGTTTCATGGGAGCTGTTTTGGCCAATGCCCAAAATACCATGGAAAAATCGGGTTGGTTCCCTATGGACGTTTTCCCCAATCCAAAATCCATTTTTGGTGTGCCCACGTTTTGGGAAAACCCCTGGCCATCTTGTTATTGAAATTCCCCAATCCTTTTTTGGTGTGCCCGTGATTTGGGAAAGTCCAGGGCCATCTTATTGGTAAATCCCATTGCTGAAAGAGTGTATCCATGCCTAGTTTGAGTTGCTGTGGGTAAAAGAGTGTTGGGGTTGAGATGGGTATCTATTGCTTTGGCTATGTATGAGCTGAATGTTCCCTTTCCTTGTAACAATCATGTCCAGCTCAGGGGTGGCAGTTGTGTTGAGAGAATTAATGAACACAATTGGCCTACGGTTGGGTGGAACGTTGTAGCGACATAGCTAGTTGTTTGGGACAACTGCATAATGAAGATAAGTGTTTTTCTATGTGCAATTTACTTCTGCAAATGTTTAAATTTGATGTTTATTATTGATATGTTGAATGCATACAAAAGATGTGTGTGGGTGGTGTTCTTATTCCGCTGTGCATATATGTTTGATTTGCATCTGCACACATTAATTTTATGGCTATGAGTCTAATGAATGGGCTGAGTTTTTGTGAAAGCCCCATAGATTGGCATCACGTTCCCTTACAGAAATTGGATAGATGGGTGTGGACATGACAATAATATTAAAAGTATTATTACATCTAAATTTAAGGAGAAGTTGTAGTATGATAAGGGATTAGCAGATAAGATAACATTAAGATATTACAAGGACATGATCAACCCAATTAAAGTTTGTAAAAATCTAAATTTGGAAATGTTCAAATTGTGCTTCTGAATCCATAAATAAATTTAGCACCCTTAAATACCCCATGACATCATTATGCAATTGTCAAAGCTAATATATGTGATTCTCTACATATTTCCAACATAACTCCAAATAAAACCAGTCTAGATCCAAATCCTAGGCTCTATCAAGCGCCGAGTGGGATCAAATCTCCCCAAGTGCAAACCTCTCCTTAAATAGCTCCTTGAGTGCAATACCTGAGCCACCTAATCCTAAGCTCTAAAGTCTTTAGTTTAAGTATCATATTTACGTTTTACTTTGTATTATTCTTTTTTGTTTATGGCCGACATAATATTTATTACTTTTTACTTTGTATTATTCTTTTTTGTTTACTTTGTATTATTTTGTTACTCGACAAACTCGACAAACACTCTAAAATCTCATGTTTACTTTTTACTTTGTATTAAAAGTAAAAAGTAAAGTCTCTAGTTTAAGTTTCGTATTTACTTGTTACTTTGTATTATTCTTTTTTTGTTTATGACCGACATAATATTTATCACCTAATCCTAAGCTCTAAAGTCTCTAGTTTAAGTCTCATATTTACTTTTTACTTTGTATTATTATGTCCCTGTCATATATGATTCGAGAGGTTGGATTAGTTTGCAGGTTTTTCAAAAAACATTATGGCTGTCTAAAGTCAGAACTATGGTTCAAAATATTTTTTTTTTGTTTTTTAAAATGTGTATTTATCTTGTTTTTTATTAGTCCCCTGCAGGTGACGTCGGCTTGGGGTCCTATGCCCCAAGCCCCGGCGGCGAGCCCTCGTCAGCGAACGTACCGCAGGTTCAGTTGTCATGACAGGTTTGATTGACAGGTTCATGGGTTTGGCTCTCCTATTTGCATTATCAGCCAAGAAAATGTACCGCAGGGTCAATTTTCATGACAGGTTTGATTGACAGGTTCATGGGTTCAGCCCTCCTATTTGCATTATCAGCAATCTCTTCCTCGAATGGACTCAGGACACAGCTAACGTAGCTATTGTTTCTGGCATTTGCAGCGGTCCCTTTCTTCCCCATTCCACCCACTTTGGAATGGCACTAGTTGGCGATATGACTAAGCTGATGGGTCGAGTACTAGATGCTCCCAGGCTAAAGCTCGGAGATGGAGGTCGAGCTCGGCAGGTAACTCCGGGCCAGGAGAATCGACAATGGAACCTTATGAATAGCCATGTTTTTTATGGGAAACGGATTGAAAAATGGGGTCTCATAAACTTCTCCTATGATAGGCCTTCACCACAGCTAACCAACGTGCTTCAAACGTTCACGTCTTCCCTGGTAAGAAGGTGCGCAGATGTTGAAGTGGGCATGAATCCAAATCCCCTTGTTTGGGAATGCCAACCTATGGCGATGTTCAATGATATGAAAGCTCTTCAGCAAAATCTGTTGAATGTGCACCAAAAAGCTAAAGGACAGTTGCAGATTTTGATATGTGTCATGGAGGAGAGGCATCCGGGATACACCACTCTCAAGCTCATTGCCGAAACAGATATTGGATTGGTCACACAATGATGTCTGTTTGAGCACGTCAGGAAACGCTCTGACCAGAGGTCGCAATCGCAGGCATCACAGTATTTGGCGAATTTGGCCTTGAAGATGAATGATAGCATGAAAGATAGTGGCCTACGCTATTTTCCTTCATCTCTGGGTAGACCAATGATAGTGGCCTTGCACATCTGTGTCTATAGATTGCATTTGCAGAACAGGGTTGACATAGGTGAATTGCCCATACAGAGCTCCTTTCGTTGCATTTGAGAATTTTTTTAGGGAATTTCACATTGACTGTGAGATGTGCGCCTCTTCACTATAAAAAGTAACCCCTCTCTTTCATTCTCTGTGATATCTACTCTCTAACTCCTCTATCGATTCAAAAGTAAAAAGTAAAGATGGAAATAAGGTGTAAATGCTATAGAAAGCTATCTGTGATTTAAATTAGAAAATTTCCAAATAATACAAGCGGACCTCACAACAAGAAGCTTTCATGCTGATTACTCTAAGCAAAATATGCTTGTCAAACCATGGAATTTTGGTTTTGGTTAAGGTTTATTTTATAAAAGCTACCAAACAGAGATCTGAAATCGCAACCAGTGAGTATATTCAAAAGATGCAAACTTTAAATCAGATAAGGATTTGGATCTATATATAAGCCCCCCAAACGTCAGTAAGCAAATAGGTTTTGCATTTTATGAGAAAGTTTTGCATTTCTAATAAGATTGTACAAGCTTGCATTTAGTGTTATGGAAATATGTTTGATCTTTTCTTTCATATTCGATATGTACAATGTTTACCAGTGAAAAGATGTACGTATGTACAGTTATTGTTCAATGGTCTTAATGCACTATAAGAATGTTGGCAAGCTTGCATTTAGTGTTATGGAAATACGTTTGATCTTTTCTTCATATTCGATATGTACAATGTTTACCAATGAAAAGATGCATTTATGTACAGTTATTGTTCAATGGTCTTAATGCTATGGAAGAATGTTGCTAAAATTTAATACAATGGTTGCTGCGTTGCCCAGAGTTGAATTTATACTTTACCTGAAGATGAAGGATGTGAATGCTATGGTAGATGTGTTTTTGGTGTTGATCTGTGAATGTGATACATTAGGAGTTGCAACTGATATATGGTGACAGTATGCAGCATTAGTTTGTGTTGTTGGCTATGTTGCATTTAGAGTTGACACATATGTCTTTGCTTCACATTGGCCATGTACAATGCTGACCAGTGAAGAGATTTGCATATTTACAGTTGTTTTGATGGTTTTAATGCTTGCTTTACTTAAACTGAAGATGATGGATGTCAAGCCACTGTAAATGTGTTTTTGAGTTTGATCCATGTAGGTTTCGTGTTGGAGTTGCAACTAACTATGAAATGCAGATGGTTTTGTTAGTATTATTTGATGGTAATATTTTAATTACCGAACAAACATGCTTTTAGAAAATTTTTAATAATTGTAGTCATCACATAAATTCCTAGTATATGCATATATTGTTGTTGTTACTATGTGTCCGTAATTTTTTTAACTCATGGTCATGCTGCTTTAGGTTCTGGTGACATTGACTCAGTGAGTGTCTTTTTAACTCTCGATGGATGTTATGGACCCTAGATAATTATTTTGTTTCACATTGTTGTTGGTTGCCTATACCTTTTGGTGATACATGCCAATTAACAGAGTTTGCTAATTCATGTAGACGTCCTGTCCTGATTACTAACGAGTGTGGATGTCTTGTTATGCTTATATTTTAAATTTTCATTTTTCGTTAGAATATGTTTTTCATTGAACCAATTCTTGTTGATAAGATGAATCATTAAACATTGAACTTCATTAGGAGGGGTTGAAAGGTCTATGACTTGTCATTACCCATAATTGTTGGCTTAGGAACCATTCTCTTCAAGATTTTTTCTGTTAGAAGTGGAAATTTAAAGATGGAATCGACTCAAAATTGGTGTTAGATAGATCTGACTAGCATGGACACACTACAAGCGCAATGGATAAAAGAAAATGCAGTTCACAATGTGCCCGTAGAGAAATGTGATATTGTAGAGAAACACAGGGAACTGTTTTGTTAGTGTGAAATCTCATAATAGACATTTGACTGCTTTGAAAGTAAAAAAAAAACACATTAGTCTTCAAGCTTCTATATGATAGCCTTCACAGTTTTCACAAAGTTCTGAACAATTGAAGGTTAACATTTTTTGTGTATGGTGTCTCGGGCAAATTTGTATAAATTCTGTCGAGCTCTATGAATTGGTAGAAGCCTTTATAAAGGTCTTGACTCTTGGATTAACCCATCTTCAAGTGATGGCCAGCTTTGAATTCTTGTGCTGTTGTTTTAACTCAGCTCGATTCTTCTCAACGATTGCAATGTAAACCATTCTTTCTTAACATTTTCGCATTTTCAATGAATATGAAATGAGATTCATAAACCACCAATATAAATTGCTTTCGATCATTGCAAATTACACAATGCATTGCATACAAGCATCATTTTCAATTGCAATGTTTTCCAATTGCAATGTCAGGGACATTGCCACCCTCGTGGCTCTTTTCTTTTTTGTTTATGGCCGACATAATATTTATTACTTTTTACTTTGTATTATTTTTTTTTGTTTATTTTGTTACTCGACAAAATCTACACATGTTACAAGATTTCCCTCATATGAGTTGTAGAGCGCCTCTCGACGCAACATAACAAAAAATATATTTAAAAAAAAATTAAAAACATAAAATATAAAAATTAAAAATTAATTAAAATTATTTTTAAATGTTTTTTTTTAAATATCACGACGCAAAAAGTCAATGACAACAAGTAACATGTTTACATGATCAACGAGACTTGAATTACTCATATAAACAATTTTATTTAACTAATTTTCTTAATAAAATATTAATTTATAAAAATCATTTAAAATTTACAACTAACTCCAGCATCGGTACCTTGGAATATTAAACCTTAATAAATGATCCAACTATCATTCTTAAAAAATACTAATTTATAAAAATCATTTAAAATTTACAACTAACTCCAAGGTCAGTACCTTGGAATATTAAACCTTAATAAATGATCCAAGATACAATAGTGTTCATTGATCAAACACAACCCTATATAATTTATCATATATGTCTAAGATTCTATAAAGTCATAGCCCTATGATACATTTTATCCTTCTCTCATATATTTATATATATAATATATGTACAGATTCTATAAGGTCATAAGTCATAGCCTTATGATACATTTTATCATTCTCTCATATATTTATATATATAATATATATATAAAGATTCTATAAGGTCATAATTCACGTACTTAGAAATAATCCATTATGCCTCCCATCCCTATAAAATTGGGATTCTAATGATTAAGATCTTATAAACTTCCGTGAAAGGTTGAAGCGAAGGCACTAACGTTAAGATAAAACTATTATAATATAATGTGTGAGTTTTTGGCATGTTATATTAAGACTTTTCCATATCTCCTAGCAAGTAAACAAGACACTCAAGTCAAGTCTATGTAAAGCTTTATAGGCCGTATAAATATGCTTTATGTAAAGCTTTATGGGTAACATAAATAGTTCTTATTTTTTAATAATTATTTATTTAAATTTATGGAAAGTTTATTAAGTTTATGGAGAGAAGACATAAAAAAACAGCACTTAACAAGACTTGAGAACTAAGATTTCAGATTATTTAATATTAATATTTTTATCATTACATGATAAGATATGGATATAAGCCTTATTTCATTATATATTTATTTTATTTAAAATGTGTGGATAAAATTGCATGGGATTTACATTAAGATATAAATAAAACACAACACTCTTGGATGGAAAGGAGATGACCATTTTCTCCCTTAGTTCGATACATCTCAATGATTAAATATAATAGTCGGTGATCAGCTTTATTGAAATAAGAACTGTTAATTTTTTTACATTGAAGTTGTTTTCAATGCTAAGACTCATGGTAAATATTCACACTAAATTGCTATAAATGGAAAGACTCTAACCTCCCGTCCATGGAGCCCCTCACCTCTCAATGACTATCCATCCACGTTGATGTGACTTTGGCCTCTCCAAGGAGTAAATCATTTAGTTTATTCAAGTACCAATAACGTGATATCTAATTCTATAAGGATTACTTACACCTTTCTTTATCATCATTCTCATTAAACTATTTAAGTAAGCTTGTTTTCTACATTTTTAAGAACGATGATTATATTGCTTATTTTTATAATTTTTATTTTATTTTTAATTTTTGTATTAAGAGTAGCAATGCTTTCACCGATGGGGAGATGTTGTAAAGTTATGTTATAAAATGAGTAATTACAAAAATTCATGTCAATTAATCAAATAAAATTAAATTAAAATCAGTATAGGTCCATCTTAAACTTGGATTTATGAAGTACCATGAGGGATCTAATTTCTCGAGGTGTAAATTTTTATTGACTTGTAAAATATTTAAGTTAAAAAACACACACACCTCAAGAAATTGGATCTCTCTCGATGCTTATAAATCTAGATTTAAGATGGATCTATACTCGTATTAATGCATAATTCTAATCTCCCAACAACAATAAATATGTTATGTTAATGGTAGTGAATTTTAAGGTGATTTCCAATAGAAAGGACCTCTCCAAGTTTCTTGTTGTCTTCTAACTTTAGATGATGCGAAGGTCAGTGAAATATTGTCAAAAAATTGCCTTCATAAATTTGGGTTTAGTATATAAGTGGTGTGCATAAATATCTATAATACTTTGTGTTGATGTGGAGTTAATGGAAATCCAAATACTAGTTATTTTGGTTTTTAATAGTGGTCATGGTGCTTACAACCACTTTACTCCTTGGCTCTCTTTGATTGACAATTGGGTGTTGTTTTGTGGATACTAAAAGAGCAACTAGGAATTTTGTAGTGCGTTCTCATGGTTAATTATAAACCCTTCTAAAAGCTTCCACCAAGATTGACATGTAATTTAATACTAGCTTCTACTAAGATCGCCTTACACTCAGTTAAATGATATCTCGTAGAAGAAGAAGAAACACATAATGATGTTATTATCTCAAAATAGTTTCTACACTTTTAAAATTTCCATTCTTTTTTTCTTATAATTTTTTAAAATAAAAAATTTTAATACTTGTGCATATAACTTTTGTTCAACAATTAAATACTTATGCTTATAACTTGTGTTTAACAATTAAATTGAATTCATAACTTGGAATATTATATTTAACTTGTTTAATGTAATTAAAAGAATTCCTATTATATAATTTGTGTGTAGTTTGAATAATTATAATACTCGAGAACATATGTTTCCTTTTAGGAGATAATAAATTTAAATTTGAAGGAGAATGAAAATTAACCTTAAAATTAGATTATTATCTTCAATAACAATCATAAACCTAAACATGATTCTTTTAATATACAGTTTCAACATTTTCTTTATAATAATCTAATTCTATATACTTTTATTACCTAAAAATATATCATAAACTCAAACATGATTATTTTAATGCATATTTAGACATTTTATTTATAATAATCTAATTCTCTATATTCTTATTTAAAAAATAATAATATCTTATATAACATAGGTAATAAAATTGAATTCAATAATATAATAATAATCCAATTCTCTATATTCACATTTTTTTTATACGAACAGATAAAAGCTTTGTATTAAAAAAGAGGAGCAGATTACATAGATATGGGGAGGCTATTCCCAAAAGACCGGAGCTGTCAAGACAGTCTCAATAATTGCCAGCCTCTGAAGTTCAAAATTGGCCTTATGCCTGTTACATTTGAAGAAAATTGCAGAACTATTACAACTATAGATAATAACAAACTGCCCTAACAGGATGCAACAAAAATAGAACATAAAGCTACTACTGTAAACGCTAGACCAAAAAAGAACAACTCAGACCCATAGCACTAGTTTTCATGGTGATTTCAGGATATTTTGTCCTTGCTTCCTGTGGTTGTGCCTGCATTTCCATCATCTAAATTTAGGATGACGAGGGACTGTTTCCACTACTGGTCCTAACACAATCCACTTTTGCTTCTACAATTCGAAGACAGTGATAGAAAGTATCGTATTTGCTCATCAATTTATCAAAACAATCTTTCGTCTTACCGGTGCTTGAGTGAACTTCTAAGTTGGAGATTTGTACAAAGGTGGCCAAGTGGGAGATAGCTTTCTTCATGTCCAGGAGGTTGCCTTTGAGCCAACGCACTTGTGCATCCAGGTCCTGGAGATGAGACTGAAGTTCAGGGGAGGGACTTCCCTGCCCTTGAGGAGAATCCAGACTGGTCAGACCTCCAATGTCACCATTAACATGCTTCCAAGTCTTACTACCTGTTTCACCGGGACTGCCACGAAACTGCTGTGGAGTTACGTCATGATTGAAGTCAAACGGGTTCAAGGGTAGGCCAGAGTCCGGGGTCTTTTCGGAGACGAAACCATAACCAGGGAGCTGCGCCAAACTCCTGCTGCCCTGTCCATGTCCAACTTCTAGGGGCGTCCATCTTCTTCTGTTGCCATACTCATCCATCTTAGGTTGATTAAGGCAAGCCATTTTAGTCACACCACCCCTAGGGTGTTCATTGCCACCGGTGCCATGGAAGAGGTCAGAGAGATATGCTTATGTCCGCCATTGCAGGTCCCCCCAGGCTACCCCTGAGAATTTTTCTTGCATTTTCGACAGTGCTGAGCAGGTGGGCATTGGTTGCAATTCTCCATGGCTGGCGAGGACAACAGAATGTCAGGAACAACGTTGAGGAGAGAGGCACAGGGAAATGGAGAAAACAAATGCAGAAGGTTTCGAATGGGACTAGAAGCTTCACCACCCTGCATGTTATAGCCGACCATCACCTTGGAGGTCGTCCACCATAAAATCATGCATGCGAGTCAAGTGGTCTCTGCCAAGGATAGCCGTCGATTCAGGGGAGTGGACGTTGAAAAGGAGCGGGAGGATCTAGGATGGATATGGGGAGTTAATGTGGTCGATGGGATGGTCACGAGGGAGGAGGGGGTGAGGAACATGAGGTTAAGGAGATTAAGGAACCTAAGCATCCACCTCAAGTTTGCCATTTATAAGAATATGCCCACAATTCAAACTAGTGCCGACATTGGCCATGGAGTCGACGGAATGATTGTTGTTTCTTAGGATGTGGAGGTATGAGAGGGAGTGAAAATCCTTAGCCAACAAGATGAAATGTTGATGCATCGTGGTGACAGGTTTCCGGTGAAGGTTGATTAAAGCTCTGGATTCTCTAATAACCAACATTGAGTCTCTAAAGACCACAAGGTCCTTTATGTCTTTGCTTCTTGCAATGTCCATCCCTTTTACCAATGCTAACCACTCAACGTTGTTATTAGTTCTTTTTCCAATTCCCAAAGCATAGTCATTCAAGTTGCTTCCATTGGAGTCTGTAAGGACTCCCCCCGCACCTGCCAACTCGGTATTCTCTATATTCACATTTACTAAATATGTATCCTTTAATATGTACAATTTGAGCATACCTAATAGTTAAGAATATGTGTTTTCTTTTCTGAGTTCATAGATTCAAATCTAAAGGGGATAGGGTATGTACACCTCTATAAGCTTTAGTAGTTACATCCCTGGGCAAAGGAGAGTCCCTTATTCCAAAAACAAAGAGATCTCATACACCAAATTAATATATTATGACCTTAAAAATATATTATTATTAACGTAAGGATAAAAAAAATTAAATTCAATAATATAATATTAGAAATGAAAACTTGTCTTAAGCCTTTCTTTTAGTCATCACCACAATCTCACATTTAATTATCAATAAACAAATTTCATATGGTTATCAATAAAACATTTTCATATCATCTTATAATAAATATCAATTTCACATGTCAAAAAGTCGATAACCTTATCCTAATTGCATAATACATATTAATACCATACATGAAAAGTCACAAACTAATTGGTGCTTTGATCTCAAAGCAAAGTTTAGTTATTTATATTTATAAGTCTAATTATTTGTTTATATATAGTTAATCATTAGACAATTATATTAGAAGTCCAAGCAAGTAAATAGTACAATTAAATCAAAACTTTAGAAACATTGTTTAAAAACACAACGATTTGCATCTTAGTGGTCGGAATCCGACAATTGATTCTGGTAGAGTTCCCATTGATTTGGGACTTTGATTGATTTTTCGAGCATCTGGGTCGGTTTAAAATGGGCCAAAACCCCTAGGGGCAGATTTCCATAAAGGAAATGTGCCACCAGACCCTTGGAACTCTGCCCCCACCTGGAATTTTGCTGGATTTATAGAGGAACTCTGCCAGAAAAAGCCACCGGAAAAGGGGCAAAATGTTGTGGTTTTAGCTTATTTCTATATTAAGCATATACACAAAATAAATATCATATTTGCAAAGTTTAAGACATAATTGTATTATTAATTGTTTAATTTAACAAAATATGTGCAAAAAGCATATGGAATATAGGCTAATTGAAATAATAGTTACTATGGCCTTCTTCCATGAACTTATCTTCATGATTCGACCCAATTAGTGCATCCTCAGAGGGTGGTTGCTCAATGACGACCATATCAATTTGTTGCATTGTTCCCTCCTCCATGTGCTTAGATCTTGAAGAGACCAAAGACTCTTGCAATTGAATGACAACCATAAACAAACCCAAGTATAATGTGATAATGCATCTTTGGATGAGTGGTAATTTGTCAATCTTGTTACTCTACTCCTTTACATTGTTTTCCAACATTTCATGTTTGCTCTCTTGATGTTTCAAATGCTTGCTAAGATACTCAATAACTTTTTGACATGCAAAGAGTGTATTGGTAAGATAAGGTAGTACAAGATCATATCCAAGATTATTGCTATTCGCATCAAGCCGATCTTGTCAAAGTACATTTCTATGGAATAATATGGTTTTTTGGAAGGTAGGTAGATTCATGATGCGGTTGGTGAGGCTCAGGAGGTTTTTCACAGCATTAATCAAAAGAAACTTGATGCACTCATCCTTCAGCTTGACTTAGTGAAAGCCTATGACCAGGTTAACCGGAATCTTCTTAGATTGATCCTCATACAAATTGGCCTGCCACGGAAGGTGATGAAGTGGATTATGGCTTGTGTCACCTCTGTAAACTTTGTTGTTCTTATCAATGGCCAGCCGACTGATTTTTTCAAGGCATCCAGGGGCCTTCGACAGGGCTTCCCACTCTCACCCCTTCTATTCCTCCCGGTCATTGAAGGTCTGAGCCTCTCCATTCACAAAGCTAAATGCGAGGGCACTATTGTGGGTATCAAGGTTTCTGCTGGTATTTCTGTTACTCACACTCTATTCGTGGATGATGTAATTCTCTTTGGTCTGGGAATACTGGCAGAATGGTTACAATATAAGAAAATTCTCGATTTCTTCTGCTCGGTAACTGGTATGCTCATTAGTTTGGTTAAATCTTTCTTCTTGAAGCACTCATTGGAGGAAAATATGGAACATTCGATCCGGATGATATTTCCTTTGGAATTCAAGGAGTTATCAAATAGCTCTAAGTACCTTGGTTTTTTTGTCAAACCATCAAACTACAGGATAAATGACAGGTCTTGGCTTATCAAGTGTTTTGATTCGCGTATTGGACATTGGAGTCTGCGGTATCTATCTCTGGGTGGTAGACTTACGTTGGCTAAAGCAGTTTTACAGAACCTGGGAGTTTACTGGTTCTCTCTTTGCAAAATACCAAAGTCCATTATGCGCCTTATTCATAGGAAATTCTTCAGATTTTTATGGTCTGGTGGGGGGGAGAAAGACAAATTTCACCTGATTAAATGGAAATCTTTAGCTCAACCTTATGCACTGGGGGGTTGGAATGTAAAGAATTTGGAGCTATTCGTGATGGCTCTTCATGCAAAAATCTTATGGTGGGCTTTATTTGTCAACTCTGTGTGGGGGAAGATCATTCGGGCTAAATATCTAAAACATGCTCCGGTTGCGAACTGGTTTTGAAACGGCATGCCCTCTGTTATTGGTGCTTCAAATATATGGAATGGACTCATAAGCTCTTTCACTATCATTGCACAGTGGTTATCTTGGAAACCTGGCAATGGTCGGGATATCAGACTTGGCATTGGTCCTATTCTGGGGGGATCTCCCTCATATCATATGTCTCATGAACTACTAGCTCATCTACGGGCCAAGTGGCTCTGCAACCTTGCTCATGCGTCTTCTTTTAATAATGGTGGGTGGATCAATGCTAATCAGCTGGGAATCAGTGGTGTTTTGGGGCAGGAATGGACTGATTATATAATGCACCTTTGTCATGCCAATATTCATTTAACTAAGTCCCCGGATTGGTTAGTATGGTCGTGGGATGTTGCACATGGTGCGGTCACTTCTAAGCTTGCATATGATTAGTTGTTTGCTGACAGTCGGCCTGAGAATATGATTCGTTGTTTGCTGACAGTCGGCTTGAGAATATTTGGTGGCACAACACAATTTGGAAACTTGCTCTTCCTCTGAGAATCAAGTGTTTTATTTGGCTGGCCTTGGGTAATAAAATCCTTACATGGGATAACCTCTGCCATCCTGGGTTCAGCGGCCCTGGGTGGTGCCCATTATGTTGTTCACAATTGGAATCAATCGATCATCTTTTCTCATCCTGCTCGGTCATATAGGATCTCTGGATTTCAATTGCTTCTACCCTTGGCATCCATGTTGCCTGGCAATCGTCCTCGCTGATCGACAGTCTAGGACTGTGGTTTCAAGACTCACTCTCGTTACCATGGGCAGAACTTCCATGTTTTATGTTGTGAGAATTATGGAAGGCCCGTAATTGACGCATTTTCGAAGGTTCCTTACCACATCTGGATTGGTTATGCAGCCGATCTATTGCTACTTATAAGGAGTACATTTCACTAACCGATCCTCCTGGTGGTAATCATGTTCTAATTGTTAATAGCCCTGGTTATCGGTTAGCTCCTCCGGTGCTGGTATATCCCTGTGGGTTCTTCGATGGGGTTGCGGTTGGGGGTCGGGGTGTTAGTGGGGCTGGTGTGGTTCTACACCTTACCAACACTGTCTTTTTTCGCATCCATTTAAATTTGGGGTGTGGGACTAACACCCGCAGTGAATTATGTGCTCTCTGGCTCCTTTTACATTTTGCTCGGTTCAAACATGTATCATCCCTCTTGATTATGGGTGACTCCTCCTCCATCATTTCTTGGGCTTTGGGCGCCTCCTCTATCAATGTGATGCTCCTTTCACACTGGTTGGATGCAGTCAGAAAATACATCAGTGATTTTGAGCATATTCATTTTTCTCATGTTTATCGGGAGGTAAATTTGGAGGCAGACCATCTCTCCAAGTTGGCCTTGAATTCATTGGCAGGGATCATCATGTGGGAGGAATGGCACAGGGACATCACTTTCTCTCGGGGCTCGCTTGATTTGCATTGGACTCGATTCATGTGGATTGGTTCTTTTTGTGGTCTTATCTGATCTATATGTGCCTATATGTTTATATTATGTGGTATTTTTTTGCAGGTTCATAGACACTTTCCACCAACTTCTTGTTGGATTTTTGATCCGTTGTTTTTGCGGCATTATTCATCTGGTGTCTATATGACATCGGTGTCCAGGCTATATGCTGTTTTGGACTTTTATCATTTGTATTTATGACTTTTATATCAGGTTTATGTATGACATTTGTGGTCTTTGGTACTTCGACATTGGGCCCAGTTATGTGGGCAAAATTGCTGATTGGTGATAGATGCTCTGTTTTGGCATCTTTTATGCTACATTTGTATGAGATCTTGGTTTAGAACTGGTACTATTGTCTATGAGACTTGGGCTTTTACTTTCCCGTGATTGGTATGGCTTTCATACCCTGATGCTATGATGCTTTGATGTAATTGGACCTATTTACTATTTCGCGGTATTAATAGTAAGTTATATTTTTCGATGGAAAAAAAAAGATAAGGCAGTACACTCTTTACAGAAGGATAAAATCTCGAGCCTAGGTTGTTTGCCAATGTAATTTTTTAGTGTTTTGATGGAGTTTTTTGAAAGGGATCTTGTTGTTGTTTAAGAATCTAGGATCAGAGGTTGAGTTTTGGTTGCTTTCAATACCTCTTTCATAGTTCTCATTCCAAAGCAATGGGTTATACAACTTGACGAGAACTTTATACTCAAAATGAGAACTCTAGCCATAAAAACTCATATTTTTGCATAAAAACACCAAAAAACAACCCTGAATCAAAAAGTGGTGCTAGCTACTAGTAGCACCTCTTTTTTTTGTGGTTAAAAATATAGACATGGACCAAAATAATCATTATTGTTGTTTACAAAATTCTTAAAATCAAGCCTTGAATTGAAAACTAATGCTATCGGTAGCACACTTCAAAAAATGGCATTATTATATCATTGTATCATAATTTAAAATTAAATTTATTAAATCCCTTGGTAACACTATATAAAACTAGCACTGAATTAAACACAGATTATTTAAGAAATTATTCCACCATTATTTCCATATAAAATAATAAAAGAATTTATGATATTATTCATAATAAAACCATATACTAAACCATAAAAAGTAGAAGTTATGATATTTGGGTGCACAAAGGAGGAAACACACTATACTATAGAACGAGAAATACAAAGAATGAGAACTCTATCCATAAAAATTCATATTTTTGCATAAAAAACACTAAAAAACAACCCCAAATTGAACCGTGGGTGGCATCGTTGCGATCAAAACCCTAAATCGACCCTTGAATTGAAAAGTGGACCTTCTAGAATCATTGTCATTTTTATTTGAGGTTAAAATTTTAAAAACAATAACTTAAAAAAAAAACATAATTCAAAAAAATAAATTCAAAAATGTGAAAATTCAAAAACGCAAAATTTATTAGAAAAAATTCAAAAACTAAATTAAAAAAAAATCAAAATATTTACAACCTTAAAAGAAATTTTATAAACAAAAAATCAAAATCAAAATGAAACACGAATTTAAAAATTTTAAAAATACAAATTTAAAAAAAATAACATTTAAAACAAATTTAAAAACTTAGAAACAAAAAAAATCAAAATAAATATATATATATATATTTTTTAAAACATCTCAAAATAAACCGAACTATTTAAAAAAATTTAAAGAAAATTTAATAAAAAATTAAAAAAAAAAACTTAAAAAAACAAAATTTAAAACTTAAAAACAAAATTCAAAAAAACAATTATAGCAAAAGTTTAAATTCAAAATTCAAAATTAGTTAATTAATTAAAACCCCCTAACACCTACACTCCCCTCCCGTCCCCCCTCCTGTCTCCCCTCCCGTCCCCTACCCACACAACCACCTCATGGCCAGCCGCGATTCTTAGAATCACATCGCCACAAAGGGTCGGCACTTGGGCCCTCCGCCTAAGCGTCGCCCCTTTGTAGTGGCGTGATGAGAAACACACAACACTAAGAGGGGGGGTGAATTGGTGTTGTAAGCTTGATTTATTTTTCTCAATCAGTCTTTGCTAAAACATTATTGAAGCTTCAATTCAATCAACAACAACCAATGATTACAACACAAACAAAATTACAATACTGATACTCATAATAGTTTCCAATTTAATATATATATAATTTGATTTACAATCATGAAGGTGCTTCAACACCTCAGGAGGCTTCAACCTCCAGTTTTGTCAATCAAAAAGGGATGCTACAACATCCAGGCAAGCTTCAACTTGCCAAAAAGACTAATCAATCTTTCCCCAGCTCCACCCTACCTCCCTATAAAAATATCAAATTACAAATTACACCAAGTCTTTTTATCAGCAATCTGGTTCATCAACATCATCCTTAAACTTTCTCATACTATCTCCATATTCCTGTACATAATCACACCAATCTGTAGCCGCATAAATTAAGAAGTCTTTTGTTGCTCCTGCTACTGTCCTCGACCCTGTCCTCCTTCCTTATGTCTCCCCGATCAGTTCCTCTACACAATTTTTTCTCAAAACAACAAATTGGTCTTTGTTTATATATTTGATTTGTCCACACTAGAAGGAGGTCGACATGCCATAGCATTTTTATTTCATATTTTATTATCTTAATTTAGGGAGGCCGACTTATCCATTATTCAAATTATTTTTATTATTTTTTTTATTGCCTCCATGTTATGGCGGTCTTCACATGCCTCCATACATGCCCGCAATAGCTCAGCTAGAGAATCTCACAGCTGAGGTTTTGGTGATGCCCACAGTGTCCTTCATTTAAATGCCCGCAAGGGTTAGAACGCGTGCCCTCTTGGGGGTTTAACCCTTCAAAATGAGAGCCCGCAACAGGTTGTAGGAGACACCCACACTTCATTTTCTGGATGCCCGCACTTGTCCTCATCTCTTATCATCATGCCCACAAATGTGTTTCAATGATGCCCACAGTGGTCATGAAGGATGTACGCATACCCGTTCATTTCCCTGTCACCATCACATCTTCCATCATGCCATCCAATATCCACTTGCCATTTTCATGCCCGCAAGCTTATGCTTGCTTGGCATATGCCATTCATGCTTCTTGTCCATATCATTTTTGCCAAGTCCTCTATGCCATGTGTTTTATCTTTGTTTTCCTTTGTCCAAATCCTTGTCCAACCATGACCTTGTCATCTTGTTTGCCTTCTCCAAGTCATCTTCAAATGACCACAATATGGGTCATTTGACTCTTGGCTCATTAGGTGTGCCAATGGGCTCCAATGCCCACACCCACTGTCCTGCTTTCCATCTCCATCTTGCCATGTCATCATTCTTAGACTTTGTCATTAATGTTGTCATATATGAAAATCCTATTCATCAATCTCCCCCTTTATCATTGATGGCAACCAACCAACTTCTTTTCTTTCTCCCCCTTTGACATTAATGACAAAGGGTGAACCTCTTAGCCATTTAAATTCTTCACAATGCCCAAAATACTTGAATACTGCTTGACATCATGTTGAACTGATTTCTCTCCCTGAGATGATTGTTTCTCATCGTTCATTGTACAAGTATTATTGGTTGCGCCAATGTGCTACTCTTGACAACTTAATTCAAATTCTTATTTTCATATGCTGCCATTGTCAATAAAATAGTTTACAACTGTTGCATCTTGTCCTTCTATCTACAATCTGTCTTAGGTTCTCCACCTCCTCAACAATGTCAATTTTAATCAACTGCTTTAAGCTGCCTTTCTAAATTTGATAATGATACCAATAATTTGTCAAAGATTTAAAAGATTAGTTCTTCAATATAACCATCTTTACTCCTGTGGCTTTTAGTGCTGTAGATTAACTAATTCACTATAGCATGAAATTAGACACCGATCACTGTTGTTGAAGACCCGAAATTCTCAGATTAAAGGATAGATCAAATCCTTCAAAGGGACATGACAGTCCAAGAAAATATTGTTGAATATTTTTGAGAAGTCTGCTCTGAATTCAAATATGCTCTTATTTCACCTTGCTGTACCAATTTGCATGTTCATAAATTCTTCGTGCTTGCCACCAAACTAACCATGGTCAAAGATAAGAGGATTATTGTGTACTGTTGCTGTAAAAAAAAAATTGATCTTCAAATTTTTGTCATTATCAACCTCCAGATCAGACTTAAGTAACTTTGGCTTATTTGACAGTGATCGGACCTTAGGTATTGTGGCTCCTCAAACTCCTTAGTTAAGCTTATTTTTACAAGGAATCCAAGATAGTCTTATGATTAGTGCATCAGTGATTAACATCATCAGTCCAAGGATTCAAGTTTTTGTTCTTCAAACTATGTCTAAAATAGTGCTCAAACACAGCTCTCGAGCATACTTCATGAATGCTCCCCCTAAGTAATATGTTGATTTAATATTTACATTCTTCTTCTTTGGCTGCTCATCATGTAGCAAGACATAATCCATACTCCCCCTTACAGTATGCCTTCCTCATCACAAACAGATCCCATGATGGGTGCCACTCTTATAGGACACCCTTATGTATTATTTGAAATTAATCTTGAAGGGAGATAGCCCCCAACCTCTATCGAAGATACACAAATGTATCCTTGGGCAAGGGTTTGGTGAAAATGTCAGCCACCTATTCCTTTGTGCTCACATACTTGAGTGTGACCTGCTTCTCATTGACCTGCTCTCGTAGAAAGTGATATTTAATAGGGATATGTTTGGACTTGGAATGCATCACTGGATTCTTTGGCAAGCTGATTGCACTTGTATGTCACAGTTGATTGTGACTGGTTGATCAAGATGAATCTTCATGTCAGCCAAAGTCTGTTTCATCCAAATTATTTGAGTGCAGCATTCGACAGTTGTAATGTACTCAACTTCTCTAGTAGATAATGAGATTGAAGATTGTTTCCTACTCATCCAAGAGACAAGACAATTTCCTAAAAAGAAGGCATTTCCACTTGTACTCTTTCTATCATCCAAACTACCTGCCTAGTCAGCATCAGAGAAAGCTGTGAATTCAATATGTGAATTTTTGGGATACCATAGCCCAAAATCCATTGTACCTTTGAGATATCTGAAAATTCGCTTAACTGCCGCTACATGTGATTCTTTCGGATTGGCTTGGTACCTTGCCACCATCCCAACAACTTGCATGATATCGGGTCTTGATGCAGTGAGATAGAGTAGACTGCCTATCATTGACCTGTAGAATGTGGCATCAACTGAGGGAGACTCATCATCTTTGCTGAGTTTGCAGCCTGTTGTCATAGGTGTTCCTACTAGAGAGCATTCAACCATCCCAAACTTGCTTAGCATTTCCTTCAAGTATTTGGTCTAAGATATAAAAATATAATCTGAAGTCTGAGTAATCTATAGTCCAAGAAAAAAAGATTGTTCTCATATCATAGACATCTCAAATTCTTTAGCCATACTGGCTACAAATATTTGAATTAGCCTGTCCAAATTGCTTCCAAAAATAAGATCATCAACATAAACAATGGTAATTAACAAGTGATCTTCTTCGATTTTGAAGTAAAGATTGTTGTATGCACTTTCTCTTTTAAATCCTTGCTAAAGAAGGTATGTGTCCAACCTTTCATACCATGCTCTAGGTGCCTGTTTAAGTCCATAGAGTGCCTTTTTTTAATTTCCATACGTGATCTTCTTTACCAAGTTCCTCAAAACCCTCAGGCTATTCAGTGTAAATTTCTTCCTTTAAGGTGCCATTCAAAAAGGCTGATTTTACTTCCATTTGGTAGACCTTAAAATTTTTGTAACGGGAGTATGCTAGAAACATCCGGATCAACTCCATTAGAGCTACAGGTGCAAAGGTTTCATCGAAATCAATTCCCTCCATCTGGGCATATCCTTTACAAACCAATCCTGCTTTATTTCTAATGACATTTCCATTTTCATCCAGCTTATTTTTGTACACCCATTTAGTATCAGTTATGTTCTTGTTCTTTGGTCATGGAACTAACTCCCAAGTTCCACTTATTTTGATTTGACTTAATTCTTCTCTCATAGCCTTATTCCAATGTTCATTTTTGAGAGCTTCATTGAAATTTTTTGGTTCAGTAGTTGAAAGCAATGCAAGATTCTTTTGTTGTGGTGTATGTCGCAACCGCATCCCTTCTTCAATACTTCCAATGATAAGATTTTCTGGATGATCTCGTTTTACAGATTTGAGTGAAGGTTTTGTGCCTTTCGAGGAGAGTTGTTCATCCTTAGGTTGTTCCTGTTGATCAGTCTATTCCTTTGTCATTTTATTTGACATTTCTTCATCATCAGTTGAATCACCATCACTATCCTCGGGTTCGGATTCTGACAATTTTTGTGCTAGATCTTCATCAACAACTACGTCTATACTTTCAACCATTAGTTTCAATCTCTTGTTGTAGCATTTGTATACTTTCTTTTCAGTTGAGTAGCCCAAAAATATACCTTCATCAGTCCTTGAATTGAATTTTCCAAGACTGTCATCAATAATTTTTATGTAACATTTGCTCCCAAATTTTTTAAAGTAATTCACCGTAGCTTTTCTTCTTGTCCATAACTCATAAGGTGTTTTGTCATTGTTTACTCTCAGTTGTGCTATGTTAATGATATATACTGTTGTGCTCACTGCTTCTCGCCAAAAAGTCTCTGGCAAATTTGCTTCCAGCAACATTGTTCTTGCAGCTTCTTGAACAGTCCGGTTTTTTCTTTCTACTACCCCCGTTTTGTTGAGGAGTTCGAGCTGCACAGTATTGCCTTTTGATTCCATTTATATCACAAAAATTTTTGAAATCACTTGAGGTGAATTCACCTCCATTATCCAAGCGTAAGCACTTAATTTTTAGTCCACATTCATTCTCTGTTTTGGCTTTGAAAAGCTTGAATTTTTCAAAAGCTCCAGACTTATTTCTTAAGAAGGTGCCATGTCATGCACGAGAAATCATCAATGAAAAGCATGAAGTACAACTCACCTTGAAGAGTTTGGACTCTTACTGGTCCACATAAATCTGTGTGGACTAACTCCAAGGGATGTGATGTTGATTGATAAGACTTTGCCTTGAAGTTTGTTCTCGTTTGCTTTCCATGTTGGCATGACCCACACAACTTGTTTGTAGGTTTGGTAATTTTTGGCATCCCTCTGATTGCATCTAGCTGACTAATTTTTACAATATTATCAAAATTGAGATGTGCTAATCTCTTGTGCCATAGCCAGCTGTTGTCATGTTGACTTACAAGGCACCTTTCTCCTTCTATTTCTTCTAATACATAAACACTTCTTTCTTATCTGATTCCTCTTCCTATAACTTGTTTACACCCATTTCTTCTTATTTCACAATGGTGGGAAAAAAAGGTGACATTGTAATTGGCATCACATAATTGTCCAACACTTATCAGATCATGTTTTAGTCCCTCAACATAAAGAACATTTTGTGCCTTTGCATTTTCTGTGAAGGCCACAGTCCCCTTACCCAATATTTTTGCAATTCCATTATCCCCAAATGCTACATCACCACTTCTTTCCCTTTTTAATGTAAGAAACTTGCCTTTGTCTTAGTCATGTGCTTAGTGCACCCACTATCAATATACCATTTATTTTCATTTTTCTAAGCATAGAGAGCTATCCCACAAATGTCACTAGTGGTCCTTTCTTCATTAACAGTTTCTAGCCTGCAATTTTCAGATGTTTGACCAAACTTTTTGCACTTGGTGCATTCAAATTCGTCGGACAATACAAAGAAGGAGTTGTTATTACGAGAGTAAGTTCTCTTGGTATGTTGTATCCTTGTGGGGCTTTTAAAACTCCTCTTGGGTGCCCTACAATCAATGGCTTTGTGTCCAAACTTATAATAGTTATAGCAATGCCCAAAGAATAAATTTTGATACCTAGAAAAGATTGGTCTTCTTGAAGCCTGAAATGAGAGATTTGTTGCTGCTGACTTTGCCTTGACTTCCTGGCTCATGCTGACTTGATGGTCATCTGGTTTGCTTAGATAGATCACTTCCTTTTGCAACTTTTCACATTCCTTTTCTCTTAGAGCTAACTGTCTTTGTGCCTTAATCAGAGACTCTTGAGTTTTCTGAATATTATCCTTGAGTTTAGAAATTGCTTCACTGATTTCCAGAATTTCTTGGTTCGGTGAGCATTCTGCTGTATATTCGATCCTACTTTTGATACCAACATATTTCTGTTGAGACAATAGGTTTGATTTCTCAAGTTTTCCCTTCAAAGAGTTGACTTCTTCTTCTTTTCTTTGTAATGCCAGACCTAGTCTTTTGGTCCACTGATTTTTTGCAATTTGATAATCTCGATCTTGCTTTTCATTTACATTCTTTAGGTTCTCAATTTCTTCCAAAGCAGCAATGAGTTCTGCCTCGAGATCAACAATACCCTCATCATGTTCTGAGAAACCTTCATTGTTTCTTGTGCTAGAAACAAGATCTCATTTATTTCAAAAATTTCTTCTTCTTCTTCTTCACCATCTGAAACTCCTTCATCTTCTACCTTGGAGAATAGTGTTTGTTTGTTTGCAAATCTTCTATCTCCAAAAGATCTTATAGGATTTAACTACTTAGAAGTTGCCTATCCTTTAAGGGACATTTGGCTGCAAAATGCCCAATTTTACCACAATTAAAACACTTTAGTGGAAGTTTTCCTTTGTATCTTCCAGTCCCTCTTTGAAGCTTATTGACAAAATTTGCCATCTCTTCATCAGATATTTCAGAATCTGGTAGACAAGGTTCACGATGTTGATCCTTGTTTTTAGATGCCTTAAATGCTGCTTCATTCTGCTTGGGTTCTTGAATTCTCATCTCATATGTCGTGGCTGATACTTTGGGATTGTATTTGTATGTCAAGGTTCTGAGGACCTTTTGAACCACTAACTTTGGTTCCATTATTTCACTAAGGCCTCTCATGGTGTTCACAACTTCTTCTACCTTCTGGAAGTAGGTTACTACATCTTCTTCTTCTATCATCTCTAGGATTTCAAATTTACTTTAGTAAGTCTAGATCAGCTTAACTTGTTGAATTTTAGAGTCTCCTTGATAAATGGTGGCTAACTTGTCCCACATTTCATTAGTTGTGGTATTGTTCATAACTTTGAAGAATTATGTCTCACTCAGCCCTGCTAGAATAGCATTCATAGCCTTAGAATTGTTTTCACAATCTTCTATTTCATCTTCAAAAGTAGGACCATTTGTTGGTTCCTTATATCCATTCTTTACTATTGCCAAACCTCAAACCCCAAAGAGATTAGATACGCATTCATTCTCTTACTCCAATAAATATAATTGCTCCCATCAAATCTAGGAATGTCCCTGAGCTTAGATCCACCCATTGTGTGTTACTTAGGATCTTCTTCAAGTTGTCAAGCTTTTATGAAGAAACCTGTGCTCTAATACCAATTGAGAAACACACAACGCTAAGAGGGGGGGTGAATTGGTGTTGTAAGCTTGATTTATTTTTCTCAATCAGTCTTTGCTAAAACACTATTGAAGCTTCAATTCAATCAACAACAACCAGTGATTACAACACAAACATAATTACAATACTGATACTCATAATAGTTTCCAATTTAATATATATATATAATTTGATTTAGAATCATGAAGGTGCTTCAACCTCCAGTTTTGTCAATCAAAAAGGGATGCTACAACATCCAGGCAAGCTTCAACTTGCCAAAAAGACTAATCAATCTTTCCCCAGCTCCACCCTACCTCCCTATAAAAATATCAGATTACAAATTACACCAAGTCTTTTTATCAGCAATCTGGTTCATCAGCATCAGCCTTAAACTTTCTCATACTATCTTCATATTCCTGTACATAATCACACCAATATGTAGCCCCATAAATTAAGAAGTCTTTTACTGCTCCTACTACTGTCCTCGACCCTGTCCTCCTTCCTTATGTCTCCCCGAATTGTTCCTCACAAGCTTCATGAGTTCCTCTACACAAATTTTTCTCAAAACAGGGAATTGGTCTTTGTTTATATATTTGATTTGTCCACACTAGAAGGAGGCCGACATGCCATAGCATTTTTATTTCATATTTTATTATCTTAATTTAGGGAGGCCAACTTATCCATTATTCAAATGATTTTTTTTTTATTGCCTCCACGTTATGGTGGTCTTCACATGCCTCCATACATGCCCGCAATAGCTCAGCTGGAGAAGCTCGCAGTCGAGGTTTTGGTGATGCCCATAGTGCCCTTCATTTACATGCCTGCAAGGGTTAGATGGTGTGCTCTCATGGGGGTTTAACCCTTCAAAACGTGAGCCCACAGCAGGTTGTAGGAGATGCTCGCACTACCTTTTCTAGATGCCCGCACTTGTCCTCAGCTCTTATCATCATGCCCACAGATGTGTTTCAATGATGCTTGCAGTGGTCGTGAAGGATGTACGCATACCCAATTGTTCATTTCCCCGTCACCATCACGTTTGCCATCATGCCATCCAATATCCACTTTCCATTTTCATGCTCGCAAGCTTATGCTTGCTTGGCATATGTCGTTCATGCTTCTTGTCCATATCATTTTTGCCAAGTCCTCTATGCCATGTGTTTTATCTTTGTTTGTCTTTGTCCAAATCCTTGTCCAACCATGACCTTGTCATCTCGTTTGCCTTCTCCAAGTCATCTTCAAATGACCACAGTATGGGTCATTTGACTCTTGGCTCATTAGGTGTGCCAATGGGCTCCAATGCCCACACCCACTGTCCTGCTTGCCATCTCCATCTTGCCATGTCATCATTCTTAAATAAACGCATTTGTAAATAAAATTTATAGTTTTTTTTATGACCAAGAAGTTTCAAAATCGCAAAAAAAATGCTCAAAATGAAAAATGGTGCTACCAGTATACACACTTTTTGAAACGAAGATAAAAACAGCTACTAAACTTAACCCCCCAAAAAATGAGAACAATGTCGGGTTCTCGTTAAGTTGTATAACTTGTTAAGCATGACAGAGTGATTAAAATTGAGGATTTTAGGCCTACATCATTGTGTAATTTCATATATAAAGTGACTACCAAGATCATATCCAGAAGAATCAGGGGTATCATTTCTAAAACAATCTCACATGAACAATTTGCATTTCTAGAGGGATGACAGATCCATGATGCTATTGGAATAGCACATGAAGTGTTGTACTCTACCAAGCTTAAATGTCTTTTGGTTGTTATTAAAGTAGATCTTACAGAGGCTTATGATCGGGTGAATTGGACCTTCCTATGATTGGTCCTACTCTAGGTGGGTTTTGATCTTCCTTTTGTCAATTGGATCTTATCTTGTGTTTAATCAATATCCTTTGTTGTGTTGATCAATGGATTAGACACATCCTTTTTTAGGCCTGGCAGAGGCCTGAGGCAAGGGTTCCCTCTTGCACCTTTGCTTCTCCTACTTATCGTGGAAGGTCTTAGTCGATCTCTTCTCCAAGCAAAGTCTAATGGAAATCTTAAAGGTATTAGGATTGGAGGATCTATTTTCATTACTCGGCTGCTTTTTGTAGATGATATCCTGCTTTTTTCAAATGGCTCAAGGAGGGAAATTGCTAAGCTTAAAGATATTCTAGACCTCTTCATTGAAGCTACTAGGATGTTGTGTATTTCAAGGAAGTCCACTGTCTCTGTTATGAACCCGATCCATGAATTGTTAGAATGGATTGTTTCATAGTTTGATTTTGTTATGACAAACTTATCTCAGGGGCTTAAGTATTTGGGTTTTGTCGTCAAGGCCAATGACTATCTCCGAAGGGATTGGACATGGCTCATTGATAAAATAGAGAATAAGATTCATCTATGATGTAACATATGGCTCTCATGGGGTGTAAGACTTGTTATGATGAAGTTTGTCCTATAAACCATACTTGTCTATTAGGTCTCTTGGGCCTACGTCCATGCTAGTATTATGGAAAGCATAAGGAAGTTGTGCTTCAATTTCTTATGGAGAGATAAGCCCAAGGAGAGGTATTTCCCTTGGGTCCCTTGGAAAAGGTTATCCTTTCCCAAAGAGTTTAGTGGATGGGGGTTGAAACACCACCTCTGTTTCTCCAAAGCTTTAGCTACCAAAGGTATATGAAGAGTTATTAAGGGAGAGGGACTTTGGGTCAGAGTTGTTTACTAGAAATATACCTTTCCCCTTACTTTGGAAGAATGGGTAGAACTAGAGACAAGTCCAACATAAATGTTTCCATTATGCGGAAGTCTCTGTTATTGGATTTTGAGGTTATTGGGGATTGGATAGAATGGGAGGTCGGTAATGGGAGAAGAGTCAGAATTGGCCAAGATCCTTGGATTGGCTATTCGAATTCTTTTAGGCTTCCTACTTTGATGGTTGACTCCTTAATGGACAAAGGTATTCTTTTCCTAAGTCAGATTCAAGATCTTCATAATTCCACTCCTCAGAGACAAATTTAGTTGTCAGCAGAGCAAATGGGTTTTGAAGCAGAAGATGAGATTTTGTGGGAAGGTTATGTCAAATATCTTCATGATAGTCATATCTACTTGGAGGACCATGAGGATAAGTTGTTACGGTCTATGAATGTAGAAGGAGGTCACTATCTTCCTAGATTAGGCTACAAGGGAATAAGAGAAGAGGAGGATATTCCATAGCCAAAAATGTGGAATCAAGTGATATGGAAATTCTAATGCCCTTTGAAGTCTAAACTATTTATGTGGTTGGATCTGGCAGGTAAAGCTCCTGTTTGGGACAATTTGTTTTAAAAATTTGGGAGTGGACCGAGAAGATGTCTACTCTGCAAAGAAGACAGTGAATCCATCAATCACCTTTTCATTTTCCGTCCTTATTTCATCAGCATGTGGAATTATGCTTCTCAGGTAAAAAATATTCAATTCTTTTGGAATGGTATTGGACTCCAAGAATCTTTGTAGGCTTGGTTGAATAATGGAGCTTTTTTCTGACTATTTGGCTCTCCCAGTTCCATGATTTGGGGGGCTTGGTTGGAAAAGAACAAGGTGATCTTCCAGGATATCACTATCCCTCCACAGATTTATGCTTCCAAGAGTTTGGCCATTCTTGAACACTTTCCACATTCTAGAAGTCCTAAATAGCATAGAAGAATTGAGAAGTTAATTGAAAAATCCAAAAGGGAGGAGGTAATTGACAAATCCAAAAGCTAGGCTTATTTCGATGGTGCATCTCGAGGCAAAATGGGTATGGGTGGTGTGGGGGGTTTAATTTTCTTATTTGACTCCCACCGGTTCAAGTTCTCTGATGGTCTTGGAAGATCCTATAACAATAGAGCATAGATGATGGCTATAAGCTGGTGATGTTATTGGCTATTTGAAAGGTGTCCATCAGCTTTAGGTTTATGGGGACTTTCAATTAGTTATCGATTGGTTAAAAACGAAAAGACCACCAAAAAAATACTTTTGAAGCCTCTTTATGAAGAGATTTTGAGAATTGCTGGCCTTTTCCAGGAGATCACATGCCGACATATCTTTAGGGAAAGGAATATGCTGGCAGATCAACTTTCAAAGTTGGGGTTGCAGGTAGGAGATGGCACTTGGAACATTTGGGAAGTGACAAATCATACTATTATGAAACTCTATTTGGGTCCTCATCCGGGTTAGCCTCTTTTTGTTATATTCCATATAGTCTTGAGGAAATGATGTCTCATTGTTTCTAGATTATAGTCTCCATTTTTGTCATCTTTTGCTTAAGTACACAATCAATTTTTTTGTATATTCAACCTTGTTAAAAGCATAGTATTCGAGAGTTTAGTGAAAACTGTTTTTTTTCTTTTTGGCCTATTGTACAATGTGGTTCGATTATTAATATAAATGAATTATGATTTTATTTTATTTTATTTTTCCTGGGGAAAAACAAATATCTTTGTGACATTTTAGACATCAAATTATGAATATAAAGGTGCCTTATTAAATGGAAATGCAATTGCATTCAGAGCAATAAAGTGCTTTCATTATTTGAAGTATAAATAATATTGATTCTATATTAGTAGGTGTAAAGTTTTTAATAAAATAAAATAGAATTTTTGTTGATTGGTATAATGTAAATCAATAAAATAAAAAATTATATAAATAAAAGTGTTTTTTTCCTTGTGTTACGAGGTCCTTTTTATAGCTTAATTAGTGAGATGTGTCGCATCTATAACATTGACATGGTACATGTTGGCTCCAAAAGCACAAATATAAATAAAACAAATATAAAACTAAATCACATGTCAACTCCAACTTTAAAATTGTTATATTGTGTTTTATAGTTAAAAAGAATTAATTACTTATTAAATAATCCTTTCCTTATAAATATAATAACAAATTTGAGGATAAAATAGTGTATCCCTATTGCATCTCATGCTTATCGAGAAAGGCCCTTAGTCCATGTTTGTGAAGGTGAAGATAGAGAAATTTGGTGAGCGTTTCCTTCACATCAACCACAGGATGGCTTATGATAACAAATTTGAGGATAAAATAGTGTATCCCTATTGCATCTCATGCTTATCGAGAAAGGCCCTTAGTCCATGTTTGTGAAGGTGAAGATAGAGAAATTTGGTGAGCGTTTCCTTCACATCAACCACAGGATGGCTTATGAATACACTAAAGTCTTTGTTGTTGGGATTAGCATCCATAAAGGTGGAGGTGGAGACAAAAGTGGAGGAGATGGATTATGAATACACTAAAGTCTTTGTGGTTGGGATTAGCATCTATAGAGGTGGAGGTGGAGACAAAAGTGGAGGAGAATGTAGCAATTGCTAACTGTAAAACATAAATAAAAGTGGTAGTGATGGACGTGATTTGCAATGAATATATGAGAAATAAAAGTGGCAATGAAGGACGAGATTGCAATGGAATATATGAGTTAGGGTTTTAGAAGCTCAAACAAATTGTGGGGAAGATTGCTGTGCAACGGTATACCTATATGCTGTGCAACAATATACCTATATACAAATTAAACCATTTTCCTATCGTTTATGTGATGTTATTTTACTATTTTATTAAGAACTTGGGATCCCACGCTAACCGATAAATTTTAACTACTTTCTTCAAGAGATAGGTTAACTATCAACCATGCTTGGCCTAAATTACATCTGAAGTTGTGGCATAAATTAAAAGAGAGATATCTTGAAAGTGTGATATATCTTCTTAAAATGATATATCAAAGTGTGTGAACGCTAAAGGCTAGACCAAGTCACTCATTGTATTAAACACCGGTACAAATCATTGTCAAGTATATACATGTTGAGGTGGGTTTACTCCACCTAATAGTTCCAATAAATGAACTTGATTTTATAGAAGTAGTAATGATTCGTTGTATGTCTTCTTGTATTCATATTTATCCTTAACATATCATTAATAATGAAATTATTGGTTATTAACTTATGATTATTGTTACATTAACATCGACTAACATCAACCAGGGAGATGGATTACTGTAATTGGTAGTTGGTTGGAGTAGCATTTCTTTACATATGTAGTTATAATCACATTTCTTATCATTAATTTTATATATAATTAACAATATGATACATTTATGATCAATTTAAATGTATTCTATAAAATACAAATGGTAGTTTGAGCATATTTATCATATTTATCTTTATATGTTGGGTTGTTCATTATTATCATGTGATAGTCATTTTTATCTACCTCTTGGACATGAAGAGTTTCTCTTTAATCATTTTTAGTTTTTGTTATATTGAATTCAATTGTTTTGAGTATAAATAAATTAGCTCTTTTTTAGTATTGTTAAGATGCACTGTTTGTTTACATTAAGGGACATATGTGATCCATTGATCTATGTCTTTAGAAGGATGTTTGCATTATGATCTAAGATCCCTCTAATTTGAAATTTATGCATTGGGAAATGCAATATGATATAATGGTATTGTTAAGATGAGTTGATTTTAGTAATATTACATTTTGTATAATATCATTATTATATAGTTTTGATTTGAATGTTCTTTTATTAGTAGGATGCATTGCTTACACCGAGGGGCATCTATGATCTATTGATCTATGTCTTTAGATGGACAGTTGTGTCGATATAATCACCATACTTGAATAGTCGAAACCCTAATATGATCATGTATTTTTTTTGGATGAAATGATTTCAATGTGGTAATTTTGTTTTTTAAGAACCATTGTTTTGATGCAAGTGCTGCGATTGGAACCGACATAGATCAATATTAACTCAGCTCTATCAACCACAGAGAGGGATCAAACCTTTGACGTGCAGATATTTCCTCAAGTTTAGGACTCTAAAAAGAGCTTGCACCTCAAGAGATTTGATCCCTCTTGGCACTTGATAGAGCTAGAGTTAAGATGAATCTTATAATACATATGATGATGGTGGTGGTGGTTAATGTCCATTGAGACCAACTTTGGTCTATCACACCTTAAGAAAAAAAGGAACTACTTAGTTTGCTTTAGAATTTTATTTATGTGCTAAAAAAGCTTTAAGAGGAGCATTCCTAAATTACCATAATTTTGATAAGTTAGAAGGTTAGGCACATCTGTATTGTAACAATTTTTTTGAGATTGAGATCTAATGTGAGTGTACGTGAGGCAATCTAAGAGAAAGCGCTTTTCATCCTCAACACTCATCAGATCACAAAGGTGACAAATTCTTTCATCCCACAGGGTTTTAGGAATTGTCCAAAGCCTTGTTTCGCTATGCATCTCATGAGAGTTCGTTCTTATTTTAACTATGTTGATTTTCTTCTTTATTCCATGTTTCACTATGCAACTCATGAGAGTTCGATCTTATTTTAGCTATGCTGATTTTCTTCTTTACCCTAATTTCTTCTTAGCTATAAAAGATGAAAATTGCAAATAAAAATTCTTCATTAAAATGAAGATATGCAATTGGGTTGAAGAAAGCAAATATTTTACAATTTAAAATTTAATAATGTCAGTTTTTAATTGGTTGATATAATATTAGTAAAATAGAATAAAAAGTCTTCACTTAAAAAATTAACATTTAAATAAAATCCATTCCTTTAAAAACAAGTATAGAGCCATCCTAACTCCGGATTTGTTATGCGTCGTGAGCGATCAAATCCTTGGAGGTGCAAATCTTTTTTAGAGTGTAAAATTTGAGGAAAATTTGCACTCTAAAAAAGATTTGCACCTCCATGGATTTGATCCCTTCGATGCATGATAGATACGGAGTTAAGATGGATCTATGATGGTATGTATTAAGTTAAACTCAATATACTTCATATTTATTGAATATTATAAGACTAATGTTTTATAACTAAGAAATAGTTTGGGGTTAGAGTGTGCTAAATCCATTTATGGAATTATAAAAAAACTACAATGAGTAGATCCATTTTAAATTGATCTACAAAAAGTAGATGATCATGATTATGTATATGTATGTTTTTTTAGATGAATATGATTCTTTAAAATTAACAAAATATTATTTATAATGTACATTTGGATGAAAAAACAAAACAAAGTACCAATATTTATTGGTGAAAAATGTGCATACCAACAAAGTGAATATTACCTTTATGACATGTAATCATATATTTCAATTTTATTTTTATTTTTTATAATTAATTAGAATATATATTTTTAGTTTTGAAGTTTAAATATGACATTGTAAAATTTTGTTTAATTAATATTGTATTAAAGTGACATGTATAAAAAATATATACATCCAATTGATATAAAATTTATATATATTTATTATTATGATAAATATATAAGTATAAAAAATCTATAGATCCAATTGATTTAAAATTTAAATAAATATACACTTAATATTATTATGATAAATAAATAAATATACACTTAATATTATGACAAATATATAAGTATAAAAAATCTATTTATCCAATTGATTTAAAATTTAAATAAATATACATTTAATATCATTATGATAAATATATAAGTTGATGAAGTATTATGATATACCATAACTAAACATTGTTCAACAAACTACTAATACTATCGATTAAAAAAAAACACGACTTTATTTTGTTGACTTTTGTTGTGTATTCAATTACTTCGAAAATAATAGCAAATATTAATGCAATGACTTCTGATACAAGCAAAAAAAAAGAACTTGAGTTCGTTAAGGCGTTCAAGCAACATGGCTAATTAGTAGCGTTCAAATCAAATTAGTATAGAAATGAAAGATTTGGATAACAACAAGATTAGTAACGAATTTTTACGAATAAAAAATCGAATCATAACTAAAATATCATCTATAAACAGGCCCGCAAATATTTTGTAAACACAATACTATAAAGTCAATATTATCTCTTTATCCGATACGTGTACAAAATGCAAATTATTTTATTTTTTAATCATTTTTAATAATAAATTTCCAATCCGAAGAATTCAATTTGTTTTAGAATATCATAAAACCAACCAACTAAAAAAAGTAATCTTATTTTGACCAAGAGTTTTCTACATTATCATAATTTTATTATTATTATTAAGAAATGGTTTTAAAATCCCATACATAACGATGAATCATAAAACCAACCGACTAAAAAAGTATGCCAAAAAATGTAATCTTACTTTATCCAAGAGTTTTCTACATTATCATAATAATAATAAAAATAAATTATTAAGAAAACCATTAGGGAGAGGTGTGAGGTGTCCACCATGCTTTCTTATGTCATTAGGTTGGAGGAAGTGAATATGTACGTTGCAAAAGGCTACAATCAATGAAATTGACTCATATTTAGCTTTTATGTGACATTTAGGCGCAAGTGAAGTACTCCAAAGTAAAAGAGCGAGTACCGAGGCTGAGCCAAATCACGTGGGCCTTTCAACAAACCAAAAGGAAAACTCCTTTGCTAAGGTGGGCACTTACTTAATCAGATGATCTTCAATGACCTGGGCACAGCTGGGATCATGGATGTGTATATATATATATCATGTGGTCTCCCCCCATCCATGATACCCTTATCATACACTTACAATTGGAATTGGGCTTATTCATTCATCATGTGGCTTTGGGATGGCAACGTAGTATCCTATAAAATTCAATCAGTAAAGATCAGCTTTTTTCCCAATGGCTTATAATTAATTAAGTAATGGTGTCCGATTTATTCTCCAACTCGGGCATTGTGGTCATTGGGCAACACTCTCTCCTGTGTCGGTATCTGTGAAAAGCAGCAATACTAGTCATAATAATAATATTAATTGGCATGGTGGATAATTCACTTTCAAGGGAGGGGTCACAGATAACGCTACATGCTGTCAGGTCCTGCATCACTCTGCAGACACCGGGGATCCAACTCTTTCTTTCCTTCCTTAGCATTTGCATGTGTGTGTTTGTTTGTGTCCCTAACTATTTACAGCTTTTCTTCCAATTCCCAAACAGTCAAGAAGCACTCCCTCCACTCCATTCTCTTCACTGTGTATTGTGCCCTGCCATCTGTAATCGTCAATCATTTCATCACTAGTATACAATATTAAAAAGGAAAAACCAAACACTAATCTATTCTGGTTTACTCCATTGGTTATCTCAATCTCAACTCTGGTGGGCGGAGTTTATTTAGATATAAAAATGTCAGATTTCTAAGATAATGAAGCTTCTGTGCTCTCTGCCTTCAATACAACTTTTGATAGATGGGAGTGTACCTACAGCAGCAGGACAGCAGAGGAGCACAACCCTCTTGCCCCCTCTCTCTCTGTGAATGCTTATCTTTTGGTGGTGGCAACTGTTTGAAACAGAGACTGGTGATGGATTAGTGGCCCAGAGAGGCAAGGTATGGGAGGATTTCGGGTGTGCGCAGGGCCAAGTTGGGATCTGGGAGGTGTTTGTTTTGTAAGATGAGAAGCTTGTGGCTTACAGATTCGTGCAAAGACAGCCAAGTTCATGTACTCAACCCCATTGAAAGGACTCCCCAGTCCTGGCTCCAAGTCGAAAGAGGAAAGCTTGCGAGAATGTCTTGCTCCGATCCTTCCTCCTTTTACAAGTATGTATATTCTAATCTCTTTCTTGAGTAGCCTTGTCGAGACACTGAGCTTTTTCTGGCTTACTCATATTTATGCTGTGCAGAGTTGTAGCTAGTGTGAGATTTGATTTTGAGGGTGTGCATGATCCCCTGAAATACAAACTAAAAAACATTTGTGTTTGAAGGTAGATTTTGCCTTAATCCATGAGAAAGAAACATAGCAGAGAGAGTGGAGATGAAACTCTCTAGAGATAGTATAAACGTTAAATTTAGCCGCTAATTCAAGAGCTTTACCAGTATATATCTTGATAAAATGCTTTCTTTGATTATTATATAGTCAACAACAGTACACAGGCATTTTTTAACAAGACCATCGCTGCCTCCACAAGCACTAGCTAAGCTCAAAATTGGGCTGGTTAAATGCCCACTACACTGCTATCGGCCCCTGGGGCATACAAAAAAATGAATAAATTCCATAGAGTGACCAAGTAGAAGCATAATCAAACGGCCCAAGGTTCTTGTAAGTCCATTATCATCAGGCAGCAGCAAGAAGGGGTCTAGCATTGGGCAGCTGTTCATCGTGGTCCTTGGGGGTTGGGCCCCAACCAGTAGTAGCAGGCTCAGGGTTGGTTACAATTTTTTCCCAATCATCATTGCTAGGTTCTGGTGTCTTCTCGGCCTCAGAGATGCAAACCTTGGGCATAGGGAACTTATCATTATGCTGTGCAGGCTGGGATGGCCATTGGCCAGCTGTGTTACCATGATATATCTTATTTTGTAAACATCCTATTTTATGGCAATCTGACTGTAAATACGCTAAGAATGTTTTTATTGTTGTAGATGCTGTAAATTTGTCCTCTTAATGTGACCTCTCCAGTTGCAAAATCCTTTCCCTTCACCAGACAGTTGTGCGTTAAGTCCCAGCCATGTTGCAAGCTGTTATAACAGTGTTGAATCCATCTCAATGTTGGTCTCCCATTTACTATAACATACCATCTCTGTTTGAACATGATCTTCTTAAAATGAAAACCGCATGCTAAGAATGTTACAAATGATTACTGCTTGTGGTTTGACAACATAATTTATTCAAATAGGACTGCATTTTCCAAGTGAATAAAAAGACTGGAAATGCTTCAGATGAATGCTATCTGCTTTATGATTGTCGCTGATTGTTTCTGTTCAAAGCTTAAGTACTAGAAGTATTTCAGATGAATACTATTACTAACTGCACTAATCGTTTCAGTTTATGTGCTTGGTATAGGCAGTTTGTGTGCTTAGCATAGGCAGTCTTTAAGAAGTTATTTTATATTTATTTTTGTGAAACTTTGACATGCAGCTCATCACTTATCAAACTTGCAGAACCTCCCATAGAGCCAAATTTCAAACCCCTAGATTATGTAGAAGTGCTGGCCCAGATTCATGAAGAACTTGAAGCTTCTTCCAACCATGGAAAGTCAGACCTTTATTTATTGCAATCTCAAGTTTTCAGGGGCCTTGGTGAAGTCAAATTGCTCCGGCGGAGTCTCCAATCTGCCTGGAAACATGCTAGTACTGTTCATGAGAAGCTTGTTTATGCAGCCTGGCTGAAGCATGAGAAACGGGGGGAGGAGATGATTAGTGACTTGCTCTCTCAGTGTAGCAAATGCATGCAGGAATTTACTCCCTTAGATATTATTTCAGAAGTTTCACCAAAAGCGGCTTCAAAAGATTCCTCATATTCTCCCATTTTGAAAAACCAGGAACCCCCAGTCCAAGGTGGTTCTATTTCAGATCTGTCTTCAGATATTGTTGTCTTCCACATTGGAGAGGATGAAATAGTTTGCAATCGGCAGAAAGTTGCCACATTGTCTTCTCCCTTTCATGCTATGCTGAATGGCTGTTTCACAGAATCACGGAAAAGAGACATACATTTTTCTGACAATGGTATTTCCGCAGGAGGCATGCGTGCCATTTGTAAATTTAGTGAGACAGGTAAACTAAGTGATCTGTCACCGGATGTCTTGTTAGATATCCTGGCTTTTGCAGACAGGTTTTGTTGTGAGCAATTAAAGGATGCTTGTGACAGAAGTCTGGCATCTTTCATTCATACTGAACAGGATGCAATAGCTTTTATGGAATATGGCTTGGAAGAGGGTTCTCAGGTGCTATTGGCTTCCTGCCTACAGGTAATCTTGCGTGAACTTCCTCATTCTTTACATCATGAACAAGTTGCAAAACTCTTTTACAGCATTGATGCCCGGAAGAGGTCAATAATGGCAGGTAGTGCTTCATTTGCTTTATATTCTTTATTAAGTGATGTTGCTATGAAGGATGATCTGAAATCAGATAAATCAGCCTTTTTCCTAGAATGCTTAAGAGAGTGTGCGACAACTAGCAGACAAAAAGCATTGGCTCTCCATCAGCTGGGTTGTGTGATGCTCGCAAGAAAAGCGTATGATAAGGCTGAAAGGTTATTTGATGCAGCTATAAAGGAAGGCCATGTTTACTCTCATGCAGGCCTAGCAAGAGCAAAGTATAAGAGAGGATTTAAGCATGCAGCCTATGATGAAATCAGTAATTTGTTATCTTCCTGTAAGCAGTTAGGCTGGATGTACCAAGAAAGGTCTTTATATTGTGATGGGAAAGAAAGATGGTTAGACTTGGATAGAGCAACAGAGTTGGATCCAACTCTTACCTATCCATTTATGTACCGAGCTGCAGTATTAATGAGAGAGCAGAGTGCGCATACTGCACTGACAGAAATCAATCGTGTTCTAAGTTTCAAGTTGACACTTGATTGCCTGGAGCTTCGAACCTGCTTTCATTTGGCTCTTGAAGATTATAGGGGTGCATTGTCTGATATTCAAGCAGTCTTGACTTTAAATCCAAACTATATGATGTATGGGGGTCGTGTGGGGGCTTCTCAATTGCGTAGTTTATTGATTCCACATGTGGAGCATTGGACGACTGCAGACTGCTGGATGCAGTTGTATGATCGGTGGTCTTCTGTGGATGATATTGGGTCACTTGCTGTAATTTACCAAATGTTGGAGTCAGATTCTGGAAAGAGTCTACTTTTCTTCAGACAGTCACTTCTTCTTCTCAGGTCTGTCACAGTGGAAGCAAATGTATTTTGGATGATATAGAAAATATAGTTGCAAGTAAACTATTCAATGTTTGTTTTTATCATGCTAATTTTCTTTCTAGAACTGCAAAAAAATTGAGTCTTGGGTGTTATTTATTGACTAGGCTAAATTGTCCCGAAGCAGCAATGCACAGTCTTCAGTTGGCCCGCCAACATGCAACCTGTGAGCATGAGCGTCTGGTTTACGAGGGATGGATCCTTTATGATACAGGCCATTGTGAAGAGGGGCTGCGGAAAGCAGAGGAGTCAATTTCCATCCAAAGGTCATTTGAGGCCTTTTTCCTTAAAGCATATGCTTTGGCAGATTCCAGCCTAGATCCAGCATCTTCCGATATCGTTGTATCACTACTGGAGGAAGCTTTAAAGTGTCCTTCTGATGGGCTTCGCAAGGGCCAGGTTTGCATCTATTCCCAACAACAAATGCCTTGGAAGTTCAAATCTAATTTTCTTCTGTGCAGATTGAGCACTAATTCTGGATTTACATTTTTCTGTTTTTCTCTCCCATTATTTCATTCATTAAGATATTCAAATGGCTTTATGGGACATTTTGTGAGCCATATCAGGTACTGAGCATGATTTCTTATCCACAATAGTTCAAATTATTGTGTTGATCACATGTACTGTATTTTAGCTTTTGGATTGCTCCAAAAGTGTTTACACCATGCTTAGGGGTGCATTCATGAGACGTGAGGTGCATGATGACATTTGGAGAGCTTTCTATAGGTGGTTGCTTGACCTTGGACTTGGTGCTAGATGTGATACACTCCTTGATGAGGTGGTTATCTTATGTGCATTGATATCTTCTACATGGCGTGCATGTTGAGGACAATGGTTGCTTTCATGGGTGTTGGGTCTACCTTGGAGGACAATAGTTGGGGACTAATGGGGGAGTGTGCTTAACCCTATGAGTGTTGGGACCACTTGACATGCCTTAGGAGGATGAGTGCTTGACTTGAGGGTGCATTGCTTGGGGTTGTATTGCTTGGGGGTTGTATTCCTTTTTCCGGTGGTATTTCTTTCTGCTACACCTTTAAGGATATTGAGTCGATGCAAGAGTATAGCTGTTAGCACTACTCAATGGTTGGTTCATTCGTGCTGAACTCAAGGTAAACTTCTAGTTTATTATTAGGTATTCCTTTTAAATGTTATCAGTAGATTTGTTGGTATTATAAAATATAATTTGTAACTGTATTTTGTTATAATGTTATTATTATTATAAATATATTTTGTTAATTATAATATCTATTAAATGTTATTACTTATATATATAATATATTAAATCGTTTTCTGTATATTACTATATATAAAGATATTTTAATATATTGTAAAATATAATTTTACTGTAAAAATATGTATATAGACAAACTTCACGGTGAACCTTATCCGAACCTCATCAAGAAATTCAAATTCGAATCAAGTTTCATTGTTGTCGAACTTGAACAATGTGACTTAGGGTTGAAGTAGGGACCATGAGCTTGGTACTCTAGGATTGATGAGTTCCTACTAAACTTAGGGAAGTTAGGGTTTACTAAGATTAGTGTTGATCCAAATCTCTCTATTATTTGTATGATAACACTGATTTTGTTATCTTGTTTCTATATGTAGATGACTCAATCATTGTAAGTAGTTTAGAGAAGCTCATTATGTGGTGAAAAATAGAAATTGGCACTTGAATTTGATATGAAAGATGTTGGAATTTGGCAGGTTCTTGATGATCCAGGTTTATGCTCCTTCAGATTCACATATGGTCAAGCCCTTAATAGAGGGGAGGTTTGAGATGTCGTGATGGTATCTTGTTTTGTTGGATATAGTAAGACTTCCAAAGCTTATAGGTTTTTACATTCCAACGAAATGAAAGACTGTTGTGAGTCAAGATGTGAAGTTTGATGAGGATGTGTGGTCCTCTAGGTCATAGGTATCTCTTTAAGTGATTGAACGAAGTGAGGAGATCATTGTCCAAAATATGATTTAGAGGTAAGAGAAGAGTTAGATCCAGGTGTAGATTAGGAGAGCTCAAGGAAAGATACGTCCTTACCCCCTCCTTTAGTCTATAGGAAGCCAAGATGGCTTACTCAAAGATTGCAGGATGCACACAAGTATATAGGGATGCCTAGATCTTGAATGAGGATGAGTATACCTCCTAGTAGATGTGATAACCATATCGAGTCATCTGGTCGCTTTGAGGAAGTGAGGTGTAATAACTTAATGGAAGAGAATGATGTTTGGGTGATAGTTCCTTTTGAGGGGTCAATGATTGATTTTGAGACCATGACAGATTCATATTTGTGCTAGATGTGACAATTGCTTGACCTTGGACTTGGTGCTAGATGTGACATTTACTTAACTTTGGACTTGGTGCTAGATGTGACACACTTCTTGATGAGGTGGTTATCTTATGTGGCATTGATATCTTCTACATGGTGCATGTGTTGAGGAGGATGGTTGCTCGCATGGGCGTTTGATCTACCTTGGAGGAGGAGTGTTGGGGACTAGGAGAGAGGGCGCTAGCCCTGTGAGTATTGGGACTACTTGGCATGCCTTAGGAGGATGAGTGCTTGACTTGAAGACACTTGGGTTGAAGGGCACATTGCTTGGGGTTGTATGTGGGCCTGCCACACACATGTTGAAGTGGAGTGTTGGAGCACTGGATGCTTGTTTTGGAGAGCGAGGAGACTTGTGATGGGGAGCACTTGACACTGGGAGCCCATGGTTGGAGAGCGCACCGCTTGAAGAGCCTTGTCTTGACATGTGTAAACTTTGGAGAGAGGGAGCTTCACTTGGAGACCTTATCTTGAGGATTAGATTAGGTTGTTTGTGGACTTAGTCCACTTCGCTATTGTTGGCCTCCCTCACCAATTCTATATAAAGGGAGGAGAGTCTTTAATTGTAGCATTCATGTAAGAGTTCATTAGATCATTTGTATCTTGAGGATGAACTTGTCTTGACTCTTGAGTCCTTGCATTTGCCTTTATGCAAGGAGGAAGGCACTAGGGTTTGTGAGAGGGAAAACCTAGAGGAGACTTAAAGTGCTAGGGTTTGAGTTCTTGTATGAGGACCTAGGGTTTGTGGCAAAAAACATTAGAGGAGGCTTGGAGTGCTTTTCTTGGAGAGCTTGTGTGAGGCAAGCTTGGAAAAGGATCAAGGGTGAACTTGTTGGTGTTGATGCTAGCTTGTTGTGGAGCCTTTAGTGTGGCTAGATAGTTGGGTGGGATGCCTTGCTAGGTCTGTGTATTGTTGGTTAGAGTTTTTTATTGATGGTGGATGACCTAGCTAAGGTTTGGAAGCACTGAAGATTTCTAGCTTGTGAGAAGCTTGAAGGACTCTTGTACCAGCTTGTGATAAGTTGTTGGTATGTACTTGTAACTTCATATATATATATATATATATATGAACTATGAAGTGTACTTTGTTGTACAAACTTTGTGCACTTGCAGATTTGATTTTCAGCTTATATTCTCATGGTGAATGAGTTGTTTCTAAGGCTGTTTGATATGTTGATATATCATTAACAGTTAACAGATTTGCTTGAGTGATTTCACAAGTGTATAGAAGCTAAGAGGGCAGATTTCTAGCTGTAAAAAATCTGCTGTTATTTTCAGATCTGTTATATGTTGAGGATGTCCTAAGTGCTGGAAACATAGTTCCCTTGAAGCATAATTGTTCGGTATTTATTTTCTTTGGCTACCTTGCATATTTGGTTGAACAGAAGTGAAATATATACTACTCTAACCTATATTTCAGATACAGCACTAAGGCTGGAAGTTCATAGGAAATAGATTTGGGTAACCTCAAGGTTGAGGTGAAATTTCTGAAATTGCATTGAATACGTTTTCTCAAAATTTCCACACTGTACATCCCAAACACATACCCACTCGGATATGTTTTCAACTTTTCATGCATGCTTAGTTCATACTTCATAACGAATTGAACTTGGGAATGCCACAATGAACAAATAGTAATCTTAATTAGATTCCCTTGTGTTCAGCGTTTTTCAATTTATGGAAACATGTTCGTTGTTGTAAGACTTCTACTCCACCATGGACAATCAACCTACTATAGATTGGGGAACTTAGAAAGAGATAGAAACCAGGGAGTTACCTGAGATTAGACTTTGGATAAAGGAAGAAAAGAATGGCAAACATTCTCAAAGCAATACAGATTGTGGCATTGCATGGATGGACTTTAGAATGTCCATCATTGGTCATTAAAAGTGAAGGTCCTGTGGCTTTGGTGTTTCACTCTTGAGTGATACAAAGGACTTCATAAAATTGCTTCAGCAGCATAATGTTGAAGTACCCTAGAATTAAGATTCCCAATCTTTATTTATTCATCAATACCTAGGCACAAAAATTAAAATCTCTTCAGAACATGTGGACATGTAATGCCACTGCTATCAAGTTTCCTTTGATGAGTTTTTTCTAACTTATCTGAGACTGCATAATACTCATGACCCAATCTTGAAGTTGAAATATGGGATTCAGAGAATCAGTATCTTGAGAAAAACCACTTAAGAAGATGTGCTGATCAAAGTGAGAAATCTAAAAGGGGGTTAGTATTTAATTTAAAGTGTTTGAGTGTCCAATCCTCCTTGGTCAGCTTGACTTGTCAAGAAATTGTGTTAGCTAACATTCAGTGCTTAATGAATGATTTGCTGTTAGTAGTCCAGGTTCTAATGAACCTAGGCTTTAGTTAATAAGTACCTATATTTCAGACTGATTTTGACTACGCTGTCTCTCTTCTACATGATTAAGGTCACTTCATCATTTGGAGATGGTATTGAACAAGCCTTTCTTGTGGCTGAAATTGGGTCATGAGCCTAATTTGATGACAACTAATAAACCAGTGGGCAGTTTGCTTACGGTTCCTTATCCAAATCTGTTGTTATAACTTTTTCTAAAAGTTGGTAACAGTACCAGATGGCAGTTCCAATGCTGAGAACTAATAACAGATGTCAATAAGAAATCTGCCATTAAATGGGGATTGTAATGCTGCTGATTGTTAGATGGTAACACACAATAAGTGTCATTAAGAGTTATCAATATTATGTCACTTTATATGTTAAATATGTAACCGATGTAATGTTAGATGTTGCAGTTATGGTTAAGTGTGTTATAAATGTCTCACCTATGGTGATTTATGGTTTTGAGAGATGTGTCGCACAACATTTATAATAAAGCTATCTATTTGTTTTCTCTCTCCACCATTGTCTTTGTAAATGTGTGCACCCGAATTTCCTACATGGTATCAGAGTGATTCTGATTCTGGAGTCCACCCTTGCAAGTTCAATGAAGAAAGTAGTTCATATGAAACTAAGTTCAAGGATTCCAGAGGAAAGGAAAAATGTCTTTGTCCCAGTCCCATCAAGAGGAGATGCTGTAGATAAACTGAAAGGCATGGTAAATTAATTGTTTTCATTTTAGAAAAGAGAACTACATACATTAAAGGTTCAATAAAGAAAAAGAAAGGTCAAAACTGAATGCAAAAGGAGACAGACCGTTGAAGAGGAAAGAAAAAAACAAAGCCGAGAGATAAAAAATCATGAAAGCCAGAGGCCAATCAAAACTGTGGAGATTTGAAGATATTGGTGGTTGGCAAAAGAATCAAAGGTAATGTAAAAGCAAGCCATCACAGAGAGGTTAAACAATTTAACAGAAAACTTAGCATGAGAGAAATGACTTTCAGACATTTAGAAAAAACTAAACGTGTTATCGACTTGCAGATTGTTATTAGAGCATGGAAAAATATCTTACATATATGCCCAACAAGGGTTTACATGTTGAATATTTTCCTGCAGTTTCAATACTTAGATTTGCACAGGTCCATGACTGCATAGACGGAGATACATGAAGACACAGTAAAAACTTTTGCACAGACCAGGATGGTAGACACTAACCTGCGTTTTACATCTTTAACTGAGGAAGCATTTACTGATGCTGAGGACAATTAGAGGCAAAGCGAATTTCTGTGCAGAAAATATGTCATTTTTAGCAGAAGGCAACACCAAATAAGGGCACACACAACCTGAAATAATATTGCAGCAGGGAGACTCTGATCGGTGGCATGGTATTTTTTAAATTTTCGTAAGCAGGAATAAAAATCATCTGTTGCTGGTTTTTCCTCAGTTGGGGTTTTCCGGGGTAAATTTAAGTGTCAAATGCGTGTGATTTCTTGTTTATTTTCCGCTGTGTAATAGTTAGGAACTCGGTGTATTTGCTTTCATAATCTCGTAATAATTGAAACAAAAGATCTGATCTGGGTTTAGTAAAAACTAACATGGTATCAGAGCTTGGCTAAGACTCTGAAGGGAAATCATTTTTTGACGAAGTTTTATAGAACACACAAAAAAATGCTGAAGTGTACGGTCACCGTACAGACGCCATCCTGCATGCGGGCCGCAGTAGAATGTGGCCGTCAGCATTGGAGCTACGAGGAGCTGGAGGCAGAGCTGGCCTGGGCAGCAGGCACTTAACGTGCGAGCTCGGGCGGAGAGGAGTTTATGGGCGGTTAACTGTACGGGGGGGACGCTGTGGAGGTAGCTCGGACAGTAGCCGGTAGCGACGTTGATCAGGCTCGAGCTGGAGCTGCGGGAGAAAAACAACGGCCGTAGCTGCAAGGAAGAGAACGCGGGCAGTTGGCGGGAGAGTAGCGCATGAGCAAGGGTCGATGACGGACGTGGGCAGAGAAGTGGTCGGGTGAAGGCTAGCCACCGCAACAACCAACAGTTAGCAGATCGGGCGGCAGGACTGGCGGCGGTGGTGAAAGGGATCCACAGGTCGTTGGAGATCGGGCTGTACGTGGGATAGAAGGGCTGCGGAGGCAGAGGCAGAAGAAGCCGCCAACCTGCAGGTCAGCGAATAACCGCCAGGGAACAGGCCACCGGCGGAGAGGTAAACGGAGCAGGGCAGGGCGGCGAGAGGAGGCAGCCGCCAAGCTGCGCGTGGAATAAGGAAGTTGGTTGGTTGAGTGAAAGCGGCTCGACAGGAGAAAAGAGGAGCCGTCGGGTTGCAGCTGCAGCTACAGCCTCTAGATGGCCAACAGAGGAAACCAACTGCCAACAGAGCCGGCTAGCACAACCGCCATAGGGCAGACTGCGGACAGGCCCAGCAGACCGTAGGCAGCCCAGAACAGCTGCGGGAATGCCACGAGCAGCCCAGGGCAGGCCCATGAAAATTAGAGCAAACCAGAGAAGAAAAAAAAAATTCGGGCAGCTGCAAGCAGCAGGTAGCCACCTGGGGCAGTGAATCAGCCCTGGGAAGCCCAGAACAGACCTTAGGCAGGGAGCAGAAAAGCTCAGACAGACCATAAAGGAGTCCAGACAACAACAGGCTTGGGCAGCAGTAGGCTGCAGATTCGGGCAGCAGGCAGCAGGTTCGTGCAGCGATCAGCAGTTCAGTTTCTTGAAGATGGCTGCAGCAGGGATACGATATGAAGACAAGTGAGGGTTGTAGTGCCTCCAACTACAACCCTTGGAAGGCGAGGGTCATGCTGGTTCTCATGGAGAATGGGCTGTGGGAGTTCGCAAGCACAACAGTGATCGTGCTGACAGATCCTAAGGACCTGGCAACTCGCGACTTGAAAGATGTGAAAACCAGGAGGATTATCTTGGACGCAGTGAAGGATCATTTGACACGCTGGTTCTCATGGAAAATGGGCTGTGGGAGTTCTCAAGCACAACAATGATCGTGTCGACAAATTCTAAGGACTTGGCAATTCACGACTTGAAAGATGTGAAGGCCATGAGGATTATCTTGGACACGGTGAAGGATCATTTGATCCCTCACACAGCTGAGAAGATGTCAGTGAAGGCGACGTGGGATGCTCTGACAGGTCTATATTAGAGTAATAACCACAACAAGAAGATGGTGCTGAAGGAGGAGCTCAGAAGCACTAAGATGCCCAAGATTGATATTGTAGCTTCTTATCTCACCAATATCACACAGATTCATGATAAGTTGACAGCAGTTGGGGAGACAGTGGGAGATCCAAAGTTGGTAAGGATTGCCCTGAATGCCCTGAATGGCTTCACCAAGCCATGGGCACCATTCGTTAAAGGGATCATTGCACGAGAACATCTTTCCAATCGGGAGAGGTTATGTGTTGACTTCATCCAAGAGGAGGTTCGGGAGGAATCTCTATCTAGAGGCCAACAAAAGGATGATGATGAGAAGGATGTTGCTCTTGCCAATTAGGAAAGGAGGAGCAAGAACAGTATAGGTAGAGAGTCAACTTCACAAGGAGTGAAGAAGAAGAAGGACATGAGCAAAGTCAAGTGCTTTGCATGCCACAAGTGTGGCCACTATGCTTCACAGTGTCAAGAACGAAAGAAATGGAAGAGCAAGTCTTAGTAGGTAGCAACAACTACAAAAGCTCAAGTTGAGGAGTTTATTGAGAAGTTCGAGAAATATTTCTAATTAGTCCGTTGTATTTTTGGCATAGTTTCTAGTAGTGCCTGGTTAGTGGATAGTGGGGCTTCTTGTCACATGAAGGGGACATGTGAGTTGTTCACCAGGTTGTCAGGGACAGACCCAGATTTGTATGTGGAGCTTGGCACTCATACCAAGTGTGTTGTGAAGGGAGTTGGACAATAAGGTTTTAGCCAGAGTCATGAGGATCCCTGGAGGTGATAGATGTGTGTTGTATGTACCGAAGCTCAAGATGAATTTGGCCTTAATATTGACATCGGAGGACAATGGATACTTCATCTCTTTCGAGAGTGGACAGGTTCTCATTCGACGATGGGATTTGGCATTGACTCAGCACGAGTTCTTGATGTTAGAGAGGGAAAAGTTTATAGGATACAAGGAAAGCTTATAGTTGGATCCAAGGGGATCTTTGATCATGGATCGATGTCAGTGACAGAGATCAAGGAGTAGAAGACTTTGAAGGGTGAGCAAAGTTCACAGACTTCTAGTGTGGGGAGTAAAACTTCAGAGAGGAAGAGGGAGTTAGCCCGTTCCAGTTCTACTAGGAGACCTAGTTGGTACGAGATGACATTGATGGATGCTCAGGAGCAGGAGGCTCCTAGGAGCAGAGTGAGGGAGAGTAGGCTTTTGACGAAGTTTTCAAACTTCTTGGCATTGATGTGTAGCGTCATCGATTCTGTGACTTCCAGTGATTAGGGAGCAACTGACCAACTGGGTTGGAGGGATGCCAGTGAGTAGGATGATTTATGTGACAATGTACCAAGGTCATAGGAAGAACCGGTTCCAGGTGGCTCTTTGAGAAGTACCTTCCTTGCTAAGAGGGAGTGTTGATTATTGTAGCTCAGATAGGTACTTTTGCATAGGCCATGTGTCAGGCATGCAAGAGTCATCGAGATCACCTCTCTAGGAACATGCTTTGTTGAGTAAGAGACCTTTGTATCTCATTCCCAAGTCTAACTTAGGAAAAGCACATTATTAATTTAATGTTAGCTAATGACTAAAAAGTGAACTTATGATTAAGTCACAACCGTTGATCTTAAGTGGCGCTTGAGATCTAATCTTAGCCATCGATCACTTTAGAGATCTAGGGTTAGGGTTTTGGTCATTGAGATGATATAAAAGGAAGCCTAAGGAGAGGAGACACACAACATTCACACAGAGTGAGTGAGATCTCATTGATTGGTTGGAGATGAACTTTCAACCAAGTGTGCAGGTGCAGGGACAAGGTCAAAGGAAAGGAGCAAGGGTCAGTAAAGAAGTAGCAACCAGGTGATAGGATAAGCTATTTTGCTGTATTGTATTCCTTAGTGGGCCATTTTCCCAGGAAGGGTGCCAAGGATTTTTATCATTAATAAAAATCCTCTGTTGTTGGTTTTTTCCTAGTTGGGGTTTTCCAGGGTAAATCCATGTGTCAAATGTGTGCGATTTCCTGTTTATTTTTCGTTGTGTAATAGTTAGGAACTCGGTGTATTTTCTTTCAAAATCTCATAATTATCGGAACAAAAGATTGGATTTGGGTTCAGTAAAAACTAACAGTATCTAATCATCCTCTAGTGGGATCTTGGACTTTGAATTTCACTAGTAACCTTTACAGTATATGTACAAAGATACATCATAGGTTGTATTTCGCACAAATCCCACACAATTTGACACCCAAGCAAAATATTCACACATATCACAATATTTGGTATGAAAATCCCAACTAAGCTATACAAGACTAGTAAGGGATTTGTGCTAAGATAAATTTTGCTCAAGTAAGGAACCCAACGCTGGACCTCCTATTGGTGTAGGTTTGAGTTGTTTATCAACTCATGAAGATTAGGGATCAACATGGGTTAGCAAATTCACCTCCTTCCTAGGCTCACACACTCAGAACAATCCACACCATCCTTCCTAGGCTCGCACACTCACAACAATCCACAACATTTGCATGTACCAATGCCTAGATGGATTACAAATGACATGGTCATTGTAGCATTTAGGAGATAGAGCAAACGATGCTAGATAATAAAGAACGAAGAAGAAGTTTTCTAATGACAAAAGGGGTATATATGGTGACTCGTGCATGGGAGATGCATTGTTAAAAATACTTCTAAATTTGTTATATGGTATATGCTCCTTTATTCATCGATGGAAAGTTTATGGATTGACACATGGCATGGGCACTTCCCATTCACCACTTCCACTTCTTGTCATATCATAGCCACCCTCTTCCTCCTAGCTAGCCATTCCATGTTTATTTTATATTTATCATAACTTTAAGACTTCACATCATGCCAATGTCACATGTCCAAAGTTAGGACATGCCAAAATCTGTATGTATCTAATCATTCTCTAGTGGGACCTTGGACTTTGAATTCCACAAGGAACCTGCATAGTATATGTACTAATATACATCATATGGTGTTTTCTACAAAAAGCCCAGGTTAGACACCCAAGCAAAATATCCACACATACACAATATTTGGTATGAAAATGCCAACTAAGCTACAAGTCTAGTAAGGGGCTTTATGCTAAGATTAACTTTTCAATCAACAACCCAACACCAAACCTCTTATTGGTGCAGGTTTGAGCAATGTATTAGCTCATGAAGATCAAGACTCAACATGGGGTAGTTGATTCACTGCATCCTTCCTAGGTTCTCATGCTTACATCGCTTGTACTAGTGCCCATATGACTCACAAGTAACATGGCAACCATATCATGCAAGTGGTAGAGAAAACAATGTCAAGTAATAAACAAAGTGGTGGAAGAAGAAACATAAGCTTCCTGTTGAAAAAAATGACAATATATATGATGAACTGTGCATGGATGATGTGCTATCATAATAATTCTAAAGTTGTTATATGGTATATCGATCTTTAATCATGGAAGGAATGTTTGTTTATTGATTGACACATTGCATGGGTGCTTTCCCTTTCACCACCTCCACCTCTTGTCACATCATAGCCACCCTCTTGCTCCTAGCAAGCCATTCCATGTTTATTTTATATTGATTATAACTTTAGAAAGTTACATCATGCTAATGTCACATGTCCAAAGTTCAAACTTAGGAAATGACAAAATCCCTAAGTATCTAATCGTTATTTAGTGGGGCTTTGGACTTTGAGAAATCGTGTGTGTTAACATTATCAAGGGTGTGTTTGCGTTGTGAATAATTTGACATACATAACAATTGTGAGGTAGGGATGATTTATAACTTTATAAGGTATTACTTGCACCACCAACTTTGCCATTTTGAAAGCTAGCTTTGGGGTGCAGGTCGTAGGGTTGATGTGATACATCCTCCGTCACTCTTGTACTAACATCACTAGTAGTTCCAGTGTCATGCCTTCTAGGTTTTCTTTGGCTTGTGGTTGTTATCTATGTGATGTTACATGCTATCTTACTACAATGGCATATCCCTATGTGGGGATTTCATTCCAAATTAATACTCGTCTTCTAAATTGTGTGTGTGTGTATTAACATTGCCTTGTGTGTGTTTATTGTGAATAAGTGTGTTTGTTTTGAATTATCCCACATACATAACAATTGTGAGACAAAGATGGTTTATAAGGCATTGACAACACCAAAAGCTTTGCCAATTTGGAAGTTGGCTTTGGGATGGGACTGGGAGCCCCTGAGTTGATGTGATAACATCCTCCCTCACTCTAGTACTAACATCATTGAGGATATTAGCGTAGAGCCTTGTGGGTCGCATTTTGGCTTGTGGTTGTTACTTATGTGATGTTACAGGATATCTTACTATAATGGCATATCTCTATGTTGGGATTTTGTTCCACATTAATACTCTTCTAAATTTTGTGTGTGTATGTTGTGGATAATCCCACATACATAACAATTGTGAGACATAAATGTTTTATAATTTATAAAGCATTATTGACACCAAAAGCTTTGCCAATCTGGATTGTTGGCTTTGGGGTGAGTCCCTGAGTTGAAGTGATAACATCCCCCCTCACTATAGTACTAACATTGTTGACAGTTTTGGTGTACTTTGCTTTCTAATAGATGACTCCGGTGAGATTTTCAGTTTTATCTCATCTGTTGCCATGCATTAAAGCAACAAAACAAACAAAAGCTTCCTAAAGTTCATTCTATTATATAGATCTAGAAAACTTAAGCTAAGATTGTCCCACATATTGTTAGTTTTTTTGGGTTACTCCAAGAGTCTTTACACCATTTTTGGGGTGCTTCATGAGATTTTAGGTACATGGTATACATTCAGCCCTTGGATGATCTGCGATGGATTGGCACATGAGAGATGGTCTGTGGTGGATTTGCACAATTGAGATAGCTTTCTCAGTGGATACTTGACCTTAGATGGTTGTTGGTTTGGTGTTCTTCCCTTAGGCATTGGAGTTCTCTTGTTTGGTTGGTGGATGCCCTTCATGATGGCCACATGGAGGAACCACTTGCTTGGAGAGCGTCCTGCATGGGATGAGGAGCGTTGTGTAGCTTGGAGGAGAGCATCAGGCCTTGGTTAGCATGTGGTAGCTTGGATTCTTGTTTGGAGGATTGGAGTTGGCTCGGGGATACCTGGGGGTTTGATAGTATTCTTGCAGGGGTAGCTGAACGGAGTCCATTGCTTAGGAGGATGAATGAAGTTTGTGGAGGCTTTTGATTGAGGGAGGTGGACTTTCCTTGCATAGCTACATCACCTTGGAGCATGACACATGTACTTTAGAGTGTAGCGTCTCACTTGTGTTGTCCTACTCCTACAAATGCTCATTGTAGATTGCTTGTAAGGGCTTAGACCTACGTTGTGATGATGGCCTCCCTTACCTCTCATATAAATAGAGGAAGGAGAGTATTCCCATTTATCATCTTATTGTTCATTCTTATATCACTATTGTGTTGAGATGTGACCTAGAGAAGGGTGCACACTAGCCTCTCTCTCTTTCTAGAGTCTTCACTTGTACTTGATATCTCTTTGTGTCTTGAGGTGTTAGGGTTCTTGGTCTTCTAGGAGTAGCTTGGAGCATCTTGGAGGTCTAGGGTTAGGGCTTATCCCTTGGAGATTGGAGGCTAGGCTTTTGTGATAAAACCCTAGGGTACATTGTTATAGAAGAAGAGGAGAGGACTTCTTGCCTTGGAGGATGCGTTGGAGTGATTCTTGTATAGTGTAGCTCCTTGGTGTAGCTAGGGTTTTGGAGAGCTAGTGGATGTGTACTGGCCCTGAGAGAAGGCTATGGTATGTACTTATACTTCATCTTGAGCATATTAATGAAGTTTGCTGCTGTCCAAAACTTGTGCAATTTCCAGAGTTGAATTTCAGTTATAAATCTTCTTTATGCACTGTTATTTACAGCCATACATGTCTTGCTGATTTGACATAAAGTAAAAGGACAATTTTTAAGTGATTTGACATAAAGTAAAAGGACAATTTTTAAGTGATTTGACATCTAATTGAAGAATATAAGGGGCTGCTTTGACTGCTGTTGTACTGTTGTTATTACTGCTGTAAAAGAGAATTTTCAGATCTGGTTTAGGGTTGATAAGTTGCCCTAAAAGGGCTGAAACATATCCCTTCAGTTTGTTATCTTTTCTCCTTGGATTGCCTAGAAGTTTGAGCAGTTTGGAAGTGAAACATTGTAATCTTTACACTGCTGTTTTGTACCTTGTTTTGCACAGCTCTTAGGCCGAAAATGTACAGGGCTAAGATCTGAGAAACCTCTAAGGTTAGAGGTGAAATTTCTATTTTGCATTAAAAGGTGTCAAGGCATTTATGAGGGACAGACATTATACCCATATCTACATCAGCATCTGAAAATAAAATCTCAAAAATAGATATATCATTGTTAGAGAAAAAATAATTGGGTGGTGCAGGTTCTCCCAGGTTCTGGTTTGCCATCTCCATAGGATTCATGACTCAACTACCCATTCCTAGGGTGCCATTGACCCCAACTTTGGCTGGGACGTACTGTTCCATTATCCTGGTGTCTTCTTTGATACATTTAATGGATCTCAGAGCGGTTTGCATTCCCTCATGGATTCCCCAGTGGGTGTAGCTTCATTGTACTGCTGCATGAGAGCCTTCATTCCTGTCACCATGCTAGGCAGCAGGTTCTATTTCTTATTGTTTTCTTCAATTTTCTGCTGGAAGATATGTTCCAAAATGGCTACTTTCTCTCATATTTTGTCCATGCTTTCAATTTTCTTTCATAATTTTCACTACAATGTCCGAGTCATTTACTGCTTAACATTTCACTCTGCTGCGTGCGTGTTTGGTATGAGAAGGCGAGAAGATGAAAGGATCCACTGCATTCTCCCCTTCTTGACATGGCACTCTCCTTTTCCCCTATGCATCTAAGCTCCTCAACTTTGTTTCGGATTGGCAAGGGGTGACGAGTGATGAATGCAGATTTGTGTGCCTCTGTCTGCTCAGAGTAGCAAATATATTGGGCCTTCGACCACCTGACTCCCACCATTCCTTCATATTGGGGGGGATTCTTTGAGCTGGATGCCCCCCTTTGCCTCTGCTTTTGTGATTGAATTCCTTTAGCTCTTTGGTTCTTCTTACTCTCTCGATTGCGGACATCCTATCTTACCATCAAGTCTATAGGAAGCGGTTCTATTTCTTTCTTCACCGATACACTATCTAAGTCCCAGACCAGCTATTGACCTCACCCTTCCACAAATGAGAGAACTAGTTTCATGTACAAAGACACAGTGGGTGAGATCCTCAAGTCTGTTATGGGTCGACGGCCGAGGTTTATCCCATTTGTATGCAATATTGAACTTCCTTCTGACATTACTTTGAGGCAGATCTATTTCATTCTCTCCGTCTTTCGCCATGATTGAGGTTTTATTCCCACTGCTTGTCATCATGTATTCCAGGTTCCTTCCCTTGCCTTTTGCTTCTCCACTGCTACTCTCTGCCATGAGGATCAGAGGGGATCATGGCAGTACTATCTTCACCCACCTGCTAGTTGGCCATTTGGCTTCTGTCGACTTCATCACGGTGTACTGCTAGGTGGTTGTCACATTAATGTTGACATGCCTCTGCCTCCCTAGTCATGTCTAGGATGTCCACTCTTGTAGGTGAGGTGGCTGCCTCCTGTGATTCAACACTGTCACCCTTACCTCTCCTTTCTTCACCGGCACCGAGGTTTCCTTCTTGTGTATCTCTGCTATCTCTTTGGGATCTGCCTGTAGCTGTCTTGCACCTCTCACTCTCATCATGATTGACGGTGTCTTCTTCTACTAGAGTTTGAATTGTGTTGAATGCTCCTCTCCTACCATGCTATGCCACATAGTTTGCTGGGGTTCTTCTCTCCAGTCAGCCTCATAATTTGCTGGGGTTCTTCTTCCCAATTGGCCTCATCACCAATATGTTTAAAGTTTTAAACTATATTTTGATGTTTTAAATCTATTTTGGTTTCTTCAAAAGTGAATGGTTCATATATATTTTTAATATGCATGTTCATATTTTGCTGATTTTTTTTCAAAAACTTTTAGCATGCCTAAAGTTTTAATAAGTATTTTGTTCAATGAATTAGAAAGAAAGAAAGAAAGAGTTAATGTTCACTAAGTTACTAAAGACAAAAGTATGTGACATAGCTTTTGATATAACCCACATTAGCAACTTTTAGATTGTGTGTAATCCTAAATTCCTCCATTCTTTTCCATAGATGGCAATTAGGTAATCTGTTGAATGCTTCCAAAAATTTACATATAATAACATAGTTTGCTTATTATATTTTGCATTTAATGGTTGCTAAATGTATTCTGCATCCTGTACTTGCTTTCAATGTGATGAAATGGTCTAATGTTGAGCAGGATGGTTTGAAAAATTGAAACCTGTCTTTCCTTTTCTCTTTTTTATGTTTATCAGTAAAATAACTGTTTTTTCTTGTCATATGGTCTTGTACAGCTTGGCCATTTCAGGATTTATTAGAGTTATGTGATAGTTTGATGGATTACTTTTATCTCTGTTCTCAAACAGGGGAATAATTGGATTCTCTGTCTAGTTTTTTAGGGCTTCTCTGTTATGAGATAAAATAAATCTTTGATGATATTCACACCCATTATTAAAAAGTCAGCTGGGCATTCAATGCTTTTTGCTTTTCTGGTTCCCTGGGAGAGTTTCTCAGCTACCTTTTCTTGTTTTGTACTCAAGGGCGATATTCACTCAACATATCCCTATGCTGGGATTTTGTTCCACATTAATACTCTCCTAGAATATCTTCACTGTGTCTTATTTCTCCTTTCTATGCTTTCCTCCTTTCCGTACCTGTTTATTGCCTTGCATATTTCTCTTCTTCCTCTCTAGTTTCCCTCATCTAGTTTTCCTCTTCTAATGCTGGTAACTTCAATTGCAGTATCTCTCCTGCTTTCTGGATCTGGCATCGTATATGCCATACTTTCCAGTGGTGTTGTTGATTGAACACATGTATGCCATAAGTTTATCATGTTCTGAAATCTGGTTGGTGATGATATGATCATTATGCAATGATAGGATAAATTAGAAATATGCTTGGTGGTGATATCATCATTATTCAGTGATAGAATAAATCATAAAAACTTTGCTGCTAATACAGCCACCATTCTGACTTGTTTTTTATTTCCCATTGAATATACTTGTTGAGATACTGCAGGCATTGAATAATCTTGGTAGCGTTTATGTGGATTGTGGCAAGTTGGATCCAGCCGCAGATTGCTATGTGAGTGCTCTTAAAATTCGTCACACTAGGGCTCACCAAGGCCTTGCTCGCGTGTTCTATTTGAAAAATAATAAGAATGCCGCTTATGAAGAAATGACCAAGCTGATAGAGAAAGCTAGGAATAAGGCCTCGGCATATGAGAAGAGATCAGAATATTGTGATCGCGAAATGACAATGGCCGACCTGCAGATGGTTACTCAACTTGATCCACTCCGGGTTTACCCATACAGATACCGTGCAGCTGGTGAGATAATCCCATACTTCATTTCATTCTTGAGTCGGGTCAATATTTAAAATTAACAGTTTGATTTGCATCTGTCCTTCATAGTTTGTTTCAATTTCTTTCCAGTTTTCAATATCAATTAAAAAGTAGTCTAGTTATGTAATTTACTAATTTGTTTTCTAGTGATTTGGTATGGGTTACTTAATGAACAAAACAATTGTAAGCTAAGTTAGAGGAAGGGGGAGCAGGGAGCAGGCCTAGGAGACTGCTCAAATATTTTGTATGGAAGGGACTGAACATTTCTTTTGTGTATTTTGGCTTCAGACTTAGATGTTGGATTATTCAAGCTCTATATTGTCATGTGTAAGATTCATTTTAGGTCACAAAGTTGAACTATTCTCTTACATGGATGGTAGAGCTAGATCTCACTCAAGTTCCACATAAAACATAATTGTTGATCTGGGTTGGTTGTAATGATTCAATGAACTGGTTATGGAGGAGAACAATAAACACAAATTAGACATTTGACTGGAAGGAAGTCATGGAGCAGTAAAAGGAGGCATGCCAGGCTCAAGCAGATAAAAAGTATCATATGAGAAAGTATGCAATAATCTGCAACCAAAACTATGAGGTGCTATGGCAAGATAAATTGGGAAAATCATGAAATGATGTAACTTTGATGTTGATCCCAAAATGTGCAAAGTCAGAAGACAACCACATGTCCACCAAATCCCTTGAAGAATGCATGATTGCAAATGTGCAACTTGCAGTGATCTCATGCATGTATTTGCAGAATAGCTGAGCTGAAATTAAGTTAGGATGAAAGGAGAGTAAGAAGGAGAAGCACCAAAGCCTAGGAAATATGGTGTGAAATAGGTTTTGAATGCAATAAGAATGACCAAGACTAACAAGTCTGATTTTCAATGCTCCTATAGTACAGGAATATTAAATAAAGAATCATTGTTTTAAATTCCTTTGCCATTCCTATTAAAATGATGCACACAAACATTTAAGAAAATTACATGCGAAGGCAACTGCTGGAGGAGAGAGAAACAGATAAGAATAAATGACATTTAAAAAAAACAAAAATACTTCCATTATTTCTTTAGCTAATTACTGTTTATGGCTATAGTTCCCAGTGACTTTACAGAGATAAATATTATTCCCCATCAATTCTACCCAATAGTAGAAGCACTGGACTTCAGTGCATTTAATAGGTGAGAAATTTTGCAGTATCTACTGTTGTTAAATGATAAATCTCTGCCAAATCTGGATGGAAATCAGTGAAGCTAACACATCAAGATAAAAAAAGGAGTGCAGATCATGTCTGAGCACTAAAACAACTCAAGAATGAAGAAAGAGGCAACAAACTCACTAAGAGAGCCAAAAGAAAAGCTGTCTGAACTTGACTAAGCAATTTATGCAGTTGACTTGGAAGGTTCCACATGGAGATGTAATACTGAGGAATAAGACTCTTACCTTGACAATCGACAATTATAAGATAAGATAATTTTATTAATGTCCAACAAGTGACCATAAATAGGTCAAATTGACTGCTAGGTACATCAGAAACAATACATAGTGGGAGTGCAAGTGCAGCTCCTATAAAGCATGTCTACACTCTGAGGTCAAAGATCTAGAATCTAAAATCTATCCTCAAAGAAACACAATTATGTATGTTCTGGACAAAAGAAGGCAACAAGAATACTCACTCAATAAAGATAAGTTCTATAAGTTTCTTGATAAGCCAGTCAAAAGAAAAAAGAACTCCGATGAAGTGACCAAGTCCCTATAATTTGTTGCACTCACACTTAAAAACTTTCAATCTTTTTGTAATTTTCTTGGCTGAGTACATAATATTATTGATTCATTTTCAAGAGTTTGAAATTTGTCTGATAATTGTTTTTGGCTTTGAACATAAGCCATTTTTTCCAAAAACATTGCTGAAAATCCCCTAAATTTTAATTTTCCAGAGGCAAACTAACTTCTTGGAGCCGAATTATTTAATAAATTACAATTTACAATGAAAATTTTCACTTAAAAGACAGTAAATCTATTTTTTAATTTTTATTTCTTTTAAAATATTAAAATTTCTTAAAAATAGGTGAAATTTGGCTCTGAAATAGCATTTCTATAATAAGCATGCTGAATCCTTTTGCAAGCTCATATATCTGGCCTTTGATTGCTTTTCCTGAAGGGCTTAATCAGGCCATATGGAATGAGCAAAACTTGACTTTTTACCTTTTGCCAATCACAGCTCAGTGCTTGTTTAGTGTTTATTGATTAATTTTTTTGATTGATGTGTCATTCCCTGAAATTTCAGGCGTGTAACCATCTGTTCCCACACTCATTCCCTTGTCCTTGAATATTGGCAAAACATCAGAATTTTTAATATGGACTTCCACAGACTGCTGTATCACCTAATAAGCTAGGTTTATGTTGTGTTCCCTTTACTTTGGAAGTTCATTTCATCCATTGATATGGATGCCTGGTTGGAGATGCCTTCTCTTCTCACTTGGGTGGGAAGGGGAGTTGCTGCACTGTAGAGCCTGTTATCACCCAAACTCACACCCTTCAAGATAAAGTCCTAAATCTCTAGGTATGGGCTTAGTGAAACTAAGAGGGAAGCTAATGCCACCGCACCAAACCCTCTTTTGCTCTTTAGGTTGGCTCTTCTCCAACTCAATGGAGGCTTCCCTAGGATAGGATTACTAAAGCTTGCAGTTAGGTTCAAGGTGAAATGAAGAGATAGCTTTAGCAAAATGGTTTATGACAACAAATGAGAAATAAGGATGAATAGATTGGACTCTTAGTGACTAGTGTCTTATCCATTGGGTGAATGGGGTTTAAAGATCAATGCGAAGGATTTTAAAAGGAATGATTAGGAGGATTAGGGCAGGAGCGTACATACACTAATCACTTCAAAGTTCTAATAGCTTTACAAATTTTAGAAGTCTTGACAAAGGGAAAATACTAGAGAAGATAGTTTCAAATGATTTTAGGAGGATGATTTCCGTGCAAGGATAAGAGAGCATATAACCGAAAGCTGAGATACATACTAGAACCTAAACTTCCAATTGATAACCATCACATAGAAGAAGAAAATGCTTATTTCATTAGCTCAAAACCGTTAACAATTGAAGATCTCATCCATAAGTAAAACATGAGGAGCACATTACCATTCAAGAAACACTTTAATTCACCATCCAAAGAAAAAACCAATAGATATTCAATTAGGCTCAATGGGATTTCTCCCCAAATCCAACCATGAAAATAGATGAGGAAGGACTACTCTTTATATATAGTGTAGCTCAACTTCTTTTACAATAAAATAATCATTTCCCTTATAGATCCACTATTTGCTCAACTATTATTTCTAGAAATAGCAAACTAGTGGTTAGATCCACTTTTTTCGACAAGGAAAATAATACAATAATAGTTCTGATCTAACCAACTCTTTGAGAAGAGTTCAACAATAATAAACAAATGGAGTTGGTTAGATCCACTTGCTACAAGTAACTAACTTCATAAGAAAGTTTCAACAATGAATAAACAATGTAATTAGTTACCAACCACCTCCAAAATGGCTCAATGAAAGAGGGTGCACCCGTGATTGACCAAATGTTCTTTCACCATGAGCATTTATTAATTATACTCTATTGAAATCATCAAAACGCTCAAAGCATCCAAGGTGGGACACTCCTTAAATCAAGTGGTCAAAGAAAAACGATGAGTGCTTCAAGTTGATGGTTTTGAAACTATCAACTTCCTCAATATTTATTGGATTTTCTATTATAACCACTTTTTGGAAATCCCATGGCCACTCTGCTTCAAATGATATTGAGATGGCAAAATTTTGGGCACTCTGTCAAAAGATAATTGCTCCCAAAGTTAGGACGCCCTTGCAAAAGTGTAGCAATTTCCTATGTGTCAAATCCCCTAGGGAGTTCCATCTAGGAGCCCCCCAACCTTAGTTTTCATGAATTAATCATCAATTTAGTTGCATGAGACACCATTGCGCCTAGCATCCCCTTCTTAAGTGATTTTAAAATCAATCCTAAAGTGCAAACCTTAGGTACTTTGGTTAATCAGTTTGATTAGTTCTATTTCTTCATTGACATTAATTAATCACACTAAAATCTTAGAAACCCAAGGTTAAACACTTAATTAATCCCTCACTTGAAAAGTACAATTATCAACACTTCAAAACTTAAGGAGACCCTAAGTTGATGGGTTCCCATTCCATAAAACACTTGAGTGTTAATTAATTTGCCTTATTACCTTGGTCAAGTATCCTTTAATCATCATTTAGAGGGTGTGTATCATCTTATGAGCACTGTTTTACTTGTTAGGCACATAGTCTTTAGTCTTTACCAATAATCACCAAGAAGACATAAGAGCACATCACATCATACCTCCTAGTCAATAACCAAGGCTACCACTTAACCATGAAGAAGCACCATCTTTGAGTCAAGAACCTAAGTGTACAGCCTGCCCATCCAAATGTCTAGCCATGAAGAACTGCAAGCTCGATCCTAGTGAACAATTTCACAAGTGTTGTGATGAAATCACGTGTGATGCTCATACAATATAAGGGTTAACAGGGCCGATTCTGTTGCACTTCGTATTTTATTTGTAATATAGGACTAAGGTGTTACGCAAAAAAGATAAAAAAAATTATGACCCTCTTTCATTTTCATTACAAAACAACTTTTCTGCAAGAAAGGAAAAAAAAACATAGCCCTTTTTTATGCATCATAAAAAGGATTAACTTGACTTATTTGAATTTTGAAGTAATTTGTCATTACACCTAGTTCAAAAGTCAAATATAGTTTTCAACTAAAAAACAAAGTTGAAAGCAAGAAAACTGAATGACAAGGGAATGGGCCATGCCTAGAGATAGCAAGGAAGTGATGGCCGTTTTATGTCTCCTTTAGAATGGATACAGTATATTGCAAGCTATAACTGATATGAGCTGAGATGGGAAGTAGGACGTTTCAGCTGTGGAGACAGGACTTATCAGAGAAAACACAGAATTGTATTAACTTAGAAAACTCAGCTTGCAGTACAAAATGAGTGAGGGTCCTTAAAAAGAGAGAGCCCTTTCATGTGTGTGACACCTAACATAACTCTTCAAAAGAATACTGTAATTCCTCGATGGGTGTTACAATTCTGGTTGGGTGTACTAAAGCACAAACACTAAAATAACAAACTGTGCTGAAGACAACATGTTGCTGCAGGATGGAAATGTCCACTCCTACTACAAGACAAAATCATACACGAACACTTTAATCTTTGAAGTATAATGGGCTGAGTGAATTCTCAATCAAGGTTGTCATCATTTCCTCCCTTCTTAAAATTGTCCCCTGGCACATATGGGGAAATTGCTGCTAAAAAATAGACTGTAATTTCCACTTAGTTTGTGAAGCCAGTTTCCATTCTTGCTAACCGGAAATATTGTAGTTTGGTTCTGTATAGGAGTCCATGTTCTGGTGTGAAGGAATGTATCCTCTGATTGTAACTGCTATGAGTTGAGATGGAAGCAAGATGGGTAGTAAGGATACTTCATGCCTTGGTGTGAAGGAGTGTATCCTCCGATTCCAACTGCTAGGAATTGAGATGGAAGCAAATTGGGTAGGGATGATATTTTGGCTATCTATACACAGGATTGGCTCAAAGAAAACATAGAATTACACTAACTCAGAAAATCTAGTGTGCTGTACAAAAGAAGCGACTGTTCCCCTTCATATATACCTACCATAACTCTCCCAGAAAATGCCGAAATTCCTAGATGGAGTTACAAGTCTAATTGGTAACACTAAAGACAGTTGTGCTGAATTTTTTTCTTCTATGGGACAAAAAGCTCCACTCTCAGACGATTCACAACTAATATGCTTATCAATTATAGCATAGAAATTGTGAAAATGCAAATGCGTACAAGGAATATGGCACAACTTCAAATAAGCCATTTGAGCAAGTTTGTGTGCTTGTAGCTGCCCCAAGTTCATGTTTGATGCATACACTTGGAGCTGACGTGAAACCATTAAAAAGACGTGAATGAGAAGAATAAGATATTTAAAGACTTGGAACTCTCAACTGTCTTAAACACATGGTTGATTCTGTGTCCTTTTTTTCCAAGGAAAACCTCATGGGGAAATCCAAAGGATGCTTCCCCACATTCATGGATGGCATCCCTAGTAAACCTGTTGACGTAGACTAGTGTGCCTCACACAGGGGGATTTGAACTGGACACCTGTCGGCACGGGACTATCCAAATGCCTAGCAACATTAGCGACAACTGGGTGAGCTAACTCCATGGGCTATCTGACTCTGTCCTATATAATGAATGCAAAAGATTGTGGGATTCCTTTATTCTTCTCACACTTCTGTTGCAATCTTCACCATTGTTAAATTACAAACTAATTTTAGAAATGGACTCTTTTTTTCTGTGTAAGAAAGCATTCTCCACTCAATTCTTTTGAAAGATTTGTACCACAGATACTCATTTTTTCATTGTTATTTTAACTAATTAGTTGCCACAGGAGCATAGTTATATTTTCTAGAGACATGCATGGTACTCAATGAAACTCAAGTTTTGTGAAGTCTGGTTAATCATTTTAATGATTACTTACTGTTTTCAAGTATTTGAAGGTATTCATAGAACCTTTAATATTTATCTTGGAAGTTGGTCTCACCTGTGAATAGGGTGGTGACCAATACAGAGTTGTCATTTCGACAGGGTTTGTTTTGTCTGGCAGATCAGTTCATAAAGCTGGTGATAAGGGACTGGCTGCTATTGCCCTGTATATTAAATATTATCCATATCCAAGTCTTATACACGTGCCTAAAGATTTCAAATCAGATTAAGTATTCAAGTGAACTTGTTGCTAGAGATACTATAAATTGTCTTTGAGAAACTTATTAGAAATCAGATCGAGCATGGCACATTTCAGCCTCCAACCCACCAAGTTCCTAGATTTTAATCTACTAATCTGGAAAACTTTATAGCTGCTTTGGGATGCATTTCCCATACAAAAACATCCCTGGATACCATAAACAACTTCTAAAACGTTTCTAGAATCCCAGAAATAATTAATCAGTTTCCATCCTTCGTCGCAAACTGCTGAGGCTGTTTCTTAGCATTTCCACGAACTCTAGAAATTTGCAGCAGTTTCCACTTTCTTATATCACCATGGATATTTGGGAGCTTATCACTAAGTCCAATTGTGAGCTTGTTCTTTGGGGTTTTGTTTCACAAAAGAGCAAAACACACACTGCTGACTTTTTTATTTGCAAGACATTGACATTTTATTTGAAGCTCGTGCAATTATGATTTTAAACAATCCATTTTTTTCTAGGGCTTGAGGAAGCTCTGTGATAATCAGTAACCACTATAAAGTGCTCTAATCGCGGGCCATCCAAAAAAAGTGAAAGAAAAGGAAAAGGACAAAAGGAAAATGAACTTCACAAAAACCTAACCTTCCCTCTTGGGCATGGTACACATCTTGAGTGGGCAAATCGTATTCAAATAGAGCAATTCTGACTGTCCAGCATCAAAGATTCTAACTATAGTAATGTTTTGTTAAAATGAAGCCTGGCTCATGGAATTTACATCTCTTTCTGGTCACAAGGGGTTATCTGATTTGTTGAGATCATTGAAATACTAAAGGTGATTATGTTTTGAGGAAACATAGTCTGTTTTTAACCAGTATTTGGATATCTCATTAGAACATAGCTTAGTTTACTAGTCCATTTGTGATTCTTGAATCTCTTCTCATTATTTGAGCAAGGCTAACTTGCACATGCATGTTTCTGGGTGAACAGTTCTGATGGATAGTCACCAAGAGGAAGAGGCTATTGCAGAGCTTTCAAGGGCTATTGCATTCAAAGCCGACTTGCATCTTCTACATCTCCGTGCTGCTTTTCATGAATGTATTGGGGATGTGGCTGGGGCTTTGAGAGACTGTCGTGCAGCTCTTTCTGTGGACCCAAATCATCAGGAAATTATGGAGCTTCACAGTCGTGTCAACAGTCAAGAACCTTGAGGTATCTTGTTAAATAGCAGCATGGTAAAAGGGTTAAAGACAGCGATTCCGTCCCACTGTACCATAGCCGGAAGATTAAGAGTTTTTCTCCATTTTGCAGAGTAAGTTTTCTGAATCGATGCTGCAGATCAGGTCCAGTATAGATCAAGATGCTTTTTATATTATAGTCAGGAAATTCCATCAGTTTTGCCAAAGTGCACAATGTGGCCTTTGTCAAGTCACTTGCTCCGGCAATGTACCTTTATTTTGTAGAATAGCTCTTAAATGCAGAATGAAACGTTGGCATCACATTGTTAACTATATATGTGAGATGAGCTGCAGTCTAGTTGATTCCCTTCAAGATGCAGAAAGCACATTGGGAATTTAGGATTAAGTGTATGCATTCATTCTCATATGGCACCTCTATATAGTGTATGATTATGTCAGTGTCCAAGTTACCAGCACGAATTAAAATGAAAGTTTTATTCTGTTACTAGATTCATTTATCTGACATATGTGGACTGTTTGGAATGCATGTAAGAAGCAAAAACTGCAGGTTTACATTGTTGTTTCTTTGTTTCTTTTCCATGTGGCCTGCTCACTTGTTTTTACCATCCCACCATCTGTAGCTTCCTCTTATGTGTATTTTGAATGTTTTACCAACCAAGTATCAGTGCTATTGTATATTCTATCCATCTCTTTTAATGGCTTAATGTTCATAGCAGTGTTCATTAATTAAGTGATACCTGCATGGGCATCCTTAATCAATAAGGCTAAGATCCTGGGGATCGTTAATTGTGAAGAAGATTGGCCAATGTGTTTCTCCATTAAAGTTTATATTCTTTACATTCCTTTTAGGAACCAATCAACATTGTCTCCATTTTACTCAAAATAGTCCAATAAATTAAGAAGTAAATAGAGTACATTGTAGAAATTTAGGGGGCATACATTTATGAAGAACAGGGTGGAGAGAATACGAAATAGACTAATATGGTAAATGCTGCACTCAATATATCTATCTCGTACTTTTATGTCATGTTTCATTACAATCTATAATACTCATAAGTGGTTATGGTGGTTTAACCACCTAATCTCTAACGTCATGTCTAAATGTTACGTAGTTTATATGTCATTTTATTTATTTCTAAGTATTATTAGTGTTAATACTCCAACATCTTCCTTGATACAAATATTTTTTTATTATCAAATCTCTCCTTTATACACAAGCTGAAAATCTTTTGTAAATCAAAATGGTTGTTAATTAGATAAGCAAGATCATGAGAGAAAAACAAATATATAGGTAACATATTATTCATTAATAAAAGAGTCACTAAATACATCGACACAATAATAAGTTATTCAACACTTTTCTCAACTATTGTATAGTTAATGTGGTCATTAACATTAATTATGATCCTTCTAAACCAAAGACTAACACTTTATTGAGGGTTACACACCCACCCATTTAATATAAAATAAATACTTTTTATTTTAAACCTTCTTAATACAAAAGCCAAAGATCAAAATTTTGCTGACGAGACTTTTTAAAAGCACGTTCACAAAATCTTGGTAATGACTTTTGAAATTCTGATTGTAGCTCCTTTCTACTAGATCTGGATGCTTTTAGGTGCTCCATTAAGACAGCGGCACCCTCATAAAGGTTGAGTTTTTAAATTCCTCCCAAATTCCTACAGATAAACATCCACATTGAGAAAAATGTCCACTATTCCCATCTTAGAGATGTGGCTTTAAAAAATTCATTGTCAGTTTTTCATAATCATCCTCATCCTTGTCACTAGTATTATCAATCTGAAGATTGTCCTTTGTTTTTTTAAAAACTCCAGGTTGTGTGGCCCATTTTTCCATAGTGATCACAATTTAGTTCTTTGTCATTGACCTTGCTTTCACTTGTTTTATTGCATGTATTTTCAGAAAGACGAGCAATTTTCGAGGTTTTTTTTTTCCTTGGTTTTTCACTCAATCTGTTCGCTGCAACGGTAAAAGATGATATTGGTTTCCAAGGATTGCTAAGCCAACTGACTGTGTGAATGTGACATTACTAAAAGTTGAGAACTAATTGGTCAAGTGCAACTTTTGCATCTTCTTCAATAATGATGCCTATTTCAGCGTACTAGTTATCAAGGATCTGATGTCATATGTATGACTTGATACAGTTACTCCACCAGCTGGTTTGAATCTAAAACATTGTTGTTTCAGGAAGATTTTGGTATTCAATGCTTTTATACCAAATAATCCATTCAACTTGCCACAAGTATCTTTTGATAATTTTGATATGTAAGCCCGACAATGATGCCTATTTCAGCGTACTAGTTATCAAGGATCTGATGTCATATGTATGACTTGACACAGTTACTCCACCAGCTGGTTTGAATCTAAAACATTGTTGTTTCAGGAAGATTTTGGTATTCAATGCCTTTATACCAAATAATCCATTCAACTTGCCACAAGTATCTTTTGATAATTTTGATATGTATGCCCGGTAATGGATTCTCTGTCATCCCTATTCTACCACTATGATTTTGTCTTGTTACTCGGGTTTGGATTGAGTGAAAGCCAGTCACTATCCCGCGAAGTTTTTGTATTTTGGTCCAATTGCGTTTAAACCTTCCAAGCATGGAGGTTATGTCCATTAAAATTCTCAAGGGGAATTCCATTTCAATACAGAAATTAGAAGTGATGTAGAAGTTTATCTACATCACTTTCTTTGTATGTGTAGAAGTTTATCTTCTGCATTTGATGATGTTCTAGTCTTATTGTCATCGCTGGTTTTAGTAGGGGTCAATGTTGTTATGTCTATGATCAACGTGAGATGGCTGTCGCTTTTATTCTTCTATTTGTGCACAATTTATCTTCTAGTCGATCCATGTGTTAAATATATTTGTCTTGCAACAAAACACGTGTAATGCTTAACCTGCTTTTGTAATCTCCCTCTCAATATGTGCAAAGTTTGCTTTTGTTGGTTGTATGTTGTAAAAAATTATTCTCTACATTTGAGTTTGCACTATGCATCGTTAGGTATCTCTACATATGTTGTTATTCTCTTGTATGACTGGTGGTTTGTGGGTATTTTCATTTATTCTCTTGTATGGCTTTTGGTCATTGTGTGCTTCTTGATATATGTCAGTCACATTGTTTGCTCCTCCATGTATGTTTCATATTCGACTAACATAGGATATTTCCAGAAGATTGAACACCTTCTAAAATTGTTTACACAAACATATCACATATTAATACCGATGTTTTTATATAGTTAAAATCCTCGAAGATGGAAACAGTCCACCACCCCAACCAACTAGCTACTTGAGACAATATATTATGCAAAAGAAAAGAAATGTTACAATAAGTTTCTCATAATCGATCATCAAGCAAATGACCCATTCGTGCTCATTAAATAGAGATCATGGACAAGTTAGGTGTTAAGCCATGAATAAGTAGCCGTTAAGATCTAGGTGAAGATGAATCGTTGGATTACTCTATGTCTAGAACATATAGTGACCGCCGAATTACATAAGTACAAATGTATATTAATGCAGACTAAAGAAACACACTTTACCTAAAGACACATTATACTAAGTTGATCTTAACAATCTCCTAAGTGTCTAAATGTTCTAACATCTATGATTAATAACAACTTGGGATACGATTGAATGATTTACAAAAGTGACACTATAGGAGCAGGAGAGAGGCATTAGAGCATGTACCCCCTTAATGGCAAATTCCTCAACTCCTAATATAGATCAAAGTTTAGAAAACTTTGCTTCTATAAGATACTTTGTGAAGGTGTCTACAACTTGATCATCTATAGGGAAAAAGAGCACTTTGAGAATGTGATCCTGAACAAGCTTTTTGATGAAGTGGATATGTAGCTCAATGTGTTTGCTATGTTGAAATTGAACTGGATCTTTGGTAAGCTTGATGGCACTCTGATTGTCACATCAAAGGTAGTCGGATGCTACTGCTTGAATTGAAACTCTGAAAGGATCCGTCGAAGCCACAAGGCTTCTTGACTTGCATTGACTGTGGCTCGATACACTGCTTCTGCTGAAGAAAGAGCAAAGACTTGTTGCAAGGATGTTGCTTATTGGGATTCTTGGTTTTATTCTTCCGTTGTGCCACTAAGGCTTTGCTAGATGTATCGATAGTGTTGATTACTCAAAGATGTATGATCTTATCTTGTTCTCTAATCAAGGAATCACAAAAGATTCAAGAGTGGGTTCTGCATATTGAGCCCCCATACATTCTTTCATGGAGTAAAAGGTAGATACAAAAACAAAATAGGCAAGACCAAGCTTGGAAAGAATAACACAAATACATTGCTTTTCTAGCTTAGCTATTTTGCATTCTTCAACTAAGGTTCTATGGGTTTTGAATTTAGATAGATAATCGTGAATGCAAGAAAAGTACTTGGATTTAAATCAACAAACTGATTTTCAAGCTGGTGACCTCTAATCTCATTATGTTTGCCAAACACAATTTTCAAATTTTCCCAAGCCTTATCTGATTCATCAGGTCCTTGAAGGTGGGATCGTAGTTCATTAGAAATTGACATCTCGATTAATCCACGGGCTTCATCACATTTATTAGCCCATTTTATTTTCTTATCATTATTAGTGGGTTCAATTTATTTTCCCAAGGTAATCCGATAAAGCCCCTTACTTCGTAGGACATCCTCCATACGTGGTTTCCTTGAGAAATAGTTGGTATTGATAATTAAAATATCACATGTAATGACCATATTGTAATATGTGGCTTCAAAAGCAGAAACTAATGGTCTAGAAGCAAAGATCTCAAAAAAATAGGCAATTAAAAAAAACGACACTGAAAACGTACTTCGGATGCCAAAGCTATGCCATTTTGAAAAAATACATTAAAAAGAACCAAGGAGCCACGTGGCAGGCAAATGTTGATCCACGTGATGATGGGAGCAAAAATGCCGTAATGAATCCCTACTTATTAACTTTGCCTATAAGCTCACTTTACAAATAAGTTGCTTTAAAATAAATGACCCACTTTTATAGAACAAGTGTTAAGCACTTTTACAATGTAGTTATTTTATAATTTAAAGTTACAATAAATTTTACAAAAAGTAACAAAAAATACTTAACCCAAAACATTTTACTTTTTAGAGTAACTTTCAATCAAGTGAGTTAAGCAAAATATTTAGTAAGATTATGGAGGAGAATGGGGGTGTTGTTGTTGAAAGAGCGTGACTACCCAAAAAACCTTTGGTTTACAAGACACTTTACATAACCACACAAAAACAAAAAACCAAAATTCTGAAACCGAAATGTCTCCGATTTGGGGTGAGTCCTTAGTTACATACCCAAAAAATTTAATTTTCTTACTGTTTTTGGTTTATCGAGTTCGTACAAAACGCAATAGAAAGAACATACACAGTAAAGAAAACCCCCAAAGAGTAAAAAATTGGAAATACAACAAAAATCCAAGCTAAAATCTCAAAGAATATGATAATTAAAAAAAAAATGTGTAAGTGTAAACAATATACCTATGGATATGGTAAAATGGTCGTATTTTGGGAAAACATAAACATTTTTCAATGAAATGAAAAATGTTTCCAACTGAAAGCAACACTCCAGATACAATGGAAGACCTCTCAGTTTAGAAATGCATAAAAATACTAGAAACCATAAATCCTTTAATGCATACGACAACACTAGTTCAAGATCTGGATCATTAATGGAAGATGAACTTCATAAGAGCTCTGATACCATGTTCGACTAACACATGATATTTCCAAAAGATCGAACACCTTCATAAACTACTCACACAAATAAATCACAAATCAAAACATCGATGTTTTTACGTGGTTAAAACCCTCGAAGAGGGAAATAGTCCACAACTCCATCGAAACATGTAAGGCCCCAATGGGCCTTACAGACAAAATTTATCAAGAACACAACAATATTTCATAATTAGCTAAAATCATTTTTCATTACCATGGGAAAAATAGATCAAATAACAATTGAATGAAACAAAGAGAAAACATTCCTGTAATCCAATGAGTTGTTGAAATATTTTACCTTAGATCTCCACAAGCAATGAGGGAAAACGACGTGTGGGGAATGACTCTCCACCCAACCAACCCCTTAGTGAGACACTGAGAGCCCCCAAGCCCCCAACCAACAAAACGTAGCCATATACATTCTCTTACATTCCATAACCATTCCTATCTCTCTTCAAATCTAAGAAGAATGAATACCCTTACCATCCAATCCTCCTCTTTAAAGTTTTTCATTCTTTTTTTGGTACTTGAACAATTTATATTTAATTAATACTTATTAATAATTTCTTCAAATTTTTATTATTTTAATATTTAATACACCTATTACTTACATTTCTTATGTTTTATTTAGAATTAGTTTAATACCAATTTTGAATTATTACATACTTTTGATCTTCTTCAAGAAACTTCGTTTCGAAGTCACGTTATACTAAGGTAATATATAATATATTAAAGCATCACACAATATGCACCTAAGTAACTAGAGTTACACGTGTTGCCAACATAAGTAATTCTCAATTTTGTATTAATAGCAAATACTCTAACCTATATTACTATATATTACTAGATGCTCTTGATTGTTGTTATTAGATGTCTAACATGCAATCAATTCATACCATTATGTATCATTCAATTATGTATTAATCAATTCAAATTATGAGGTATCATGATTATCTTTATATATGGTTTACTTCCTCCTTTACACACCCTCACCATGAGAATCATACCATCCGAGGAACCTCCATAACCCTCCATGCCAATACTCTGGAAAGTCCCGCTCGCCATGGCACATACTCTCTATTGCAGTGTGATCCCATAGTAGGCATCGAAAGTTACTGGGAGGTTACCAAGACCTTAGCCATCCTCCCCTTTCGGTTTTGTAAAAAAGTTACCGTGGCTTCAGCCACCCTACCTCATCTAGGTTAGGGCAAGCATCTGCTTACCTGTACACTACTCATGTGTACCTTAGGAATCTTGAAAGGATGGCCTAACTTCCTCCCTATTCTCCCTAAAGGCAATGATCTCTAGGCATCGAAAGTCCCTCTCCATATACCTTCCACTGACGAGTATAACTTTAGCCTTGGACTTCCAAAATTCTTGGAATTTAAAAGAACTACTAGCATAGGTTTATTGGTTGAGTTGTCCCCAACTAAAGCAAGCGGGTCTAAAAGACTGGCTTACAGATCACAGTGCATAACACAAGCATAAACCACAATAAACACAATCGATAACTAGAAAGAAATAATGTCTTTGTTATTAATATTTGAAACAAATTACAATGAGATGTTTATAAATGCATAGTCCAAGCTCTGTTTCAGTTGACCTATTCAATGACTGTTCCTAACAACATGTATGGGAAACAACAACCTCAATCACTTGGAAACAACATCAATATGGGCATTTTCCCTCTCCCTCTTGCCTCAATCTATATTTATAACCTCCTTACTGCCTCAAATTCTTTCTCAATCTTCTTCTAGAATCCTATGGTGATTCCTTATGCAGTTATGAGCATTAAATGCATCACCTGCAACCTCATTGGCCTACCTTGCCACCTGGAAAATTCAACAACCACCATAACTCATGCAAAAACTGCTCCAACTACTCCCACAACTGCTTAGATCTTCGTGCCTAGAATTTTCTGGTAGGTCGTGCTTTCGACCAAGCCTTGTCGTCGTGAACCTTTGTCGAACTCTACCTCTCTTTGTCAGTTCTATCACCAGTCGGTCGACTCCTGATTGCTCTCGACCTTGTCGGCTTGACCCGGTTGTCAACTCTACCGACCTGCTTAACTGTCATCGACCTTGTCCCGTCGACCTCCTTTGCGACTCGACCATCTTCAGACTGGTATTCCACTCGACTACCCGTGCTTCAACCAACCGCATTTCCTTTCGTCTACAGGCCTTCGACTTTCCTCCAGACGACTTCAGTTGTCTATCTGCAACTGGGAGTCTTAGGGCCCCATGCCCCTTCATCAATTTCCCTGTGTTGAAAAGAACTACACTCTCGGTTCGTCACCCTCTTGAACTCTTCCTCGGGGATCCATGTCGCTTCTTCCAAACTTCCGTCCTTCCAATAATGACCAAATATTATTTCCCCTTCTTGCTTCTTGTCCTTTTGACTTCTCGCTCTTCGAGCACCTCGACGAATTCTTCTATCGGTTGGCCTGGTAATTGGTCTTGTCAATCAATAGTCGGCTTGCTCCCACTCGTCGACCGTTCTTCATTCTATACAAGTCGACGACATTGAACGTAGGAGAAATATCTAATTCCTATGGTAGCTCCAATATATAAGTATTATCGAAGATCTTCTTTATTATTTTGCATGAACCAATCTTCTTCATATGTTCCCTTCGTGAACCTTTCCTTTCGGAGATGCACATAGACTAATTCTCCTTCTCCAAATGTTTGTAGTCGTCTCTTCCGGTCGGCCTTAAACTTATAACCAACGTTACTTTTCTCCAACTACGTTCTCACCTTCTCATGTACTTCTTTCATGTGTTCGACAAATGACTCTATATCTGTGCTCTTATGCATCCCCTTCAACAACTTCATCAAGTTGTTTACTCCAATGTGCGGACTTCTTCCTTGCACAACAAGAATGGGTTCATTCCAATTGACTTGTTCACAGAGTTGTTATATGCAAATTCTGCCTAGGCTAACACATTTTCCCAGTGCTTTGGTCGATCAACGGTTAGACACCCCAAATTTTTTTCCAAACTCCTGCTAATGACTTCAGTCTATCCATCAGTCTGCGGATGGTATCAATTTTGCAGTACTGGATCAATTTCTTCACATCTGTCACCAATCTTGGCCAACAATATTTTTCCTCAACCAATGCATTGGCCTTGTCAATGCCAAAGTGACCTCCTAATCCTCCACTATGCAATTCTCTTTTCAAACATTTCTCTTATCAACTTTTCGAATGCTCGTCGGTCTCATTTAGTTTACTTAAATTCTCCTTTTTCATGCACATAGTCAATGGTGCACATACCCGACTAAAATCTCTAATAAAATCCCTATATAAACTTGCAAGTTCATGAAAAATTCTTATTTCGATGGCATTCTTCGGCTCAAGCCACTCCAAAATATCTTTGACTTTCTCAGTGACCATTTTCAATCCTTGGCTGGAAATTATGAATCCCAAATAAATTAATTCCTCTTTCATGAAGGAACACTTCTACAAAGCAGTTTCTCCTGATGCAACTTCTGTAATACTTAGGTGACTCAAATGGTCTTCTTTAGTCTTACTGAAGATCATAATGTCATCCAGATAAACAACAACGAGCTTCTCTAGAAATGGTTTCAAAAATTCATTCATCAACCTCATGAATATGCTTGGTGCATTGGTCAACCCAAATGGCATAACCGACCACTAATACAAACCCTACTTCGTCTTGAAGGATGTCTTCCATTCATCAGCTTCTCTGTTCCCAATATGGTGATATCCACTCTTCAAGTCGATCTTAGTGAAGTATCTTGTTCCACTCAAGCAATCGATCAAGTTGTCCATCCTTGGAAAATAAAATCTATACTTTAGGGTAATCCCATTGATGGCCTTGGAGTTGGTGCACATCCTCCATTCTCCACATTTCTTCGGTGCCAGTACAACTAGTATTTCACACGGGCACAAACTTTCTCTAATCAGGCCTCTATCCAACAATTACTGGACCTGTCTATTCAACTCGACATTCTTGGTCGACGTTATTCTATGTGGTGCCTTGTTTGACAGACTCGACCTTGGAATTAAGTCGATCTGATGAGATATGCTTCTTGTTGCAGGAAACCCTATCGGAATGTCATCATTCAATATCCCCTTTAACTCCATCAACATCCTTCCAAATTCAGTCGGCATGTTCTCCCTTGGACTTTCGATGCTTAGTCCCTTTGGAATGGCTACACAAAAATATTGTTGCTTATCAGGAATTCCTTAGCTGAACACATCAATATTCTTTTCTCCCAATAATTATTTTCACTTCCCTTATTACTCCTTTCCTTTTTTAAGGGAATAATTTTATCTTCTTGCCATCCTTTTCCACTATAATAGTATTTGCATGGCCATCATATATCATGTTCCCGTCGTACTGCCATGGTCTCCCCAATAGTAGATGACAAACATTGATGGTTATCACATCACATAACACACTGTCATAAAAAGTACCAATCTTGAAATTGATCAAACATTGCATTGACATTGTAACAGGATGTCCCTTTTTCAACCACGACACTCTGTAGGCATTCGAATGTGATCGACACTTCAAGCTCAATTTATCGATGAATTTTGTCGAGACTAAATTCTTTGTGTTTCCACCGTCGAGTATTGTAGAACAACACCTATCTCTAGTTTTTACTTTTGTTTGGAAGATAGACTTCCTCTGTGCTAGTTATTTCTCTTCCTATTAAGCAGGTTGCGACAGGGCCTTCTAGTTGTCATATTTTGACCTCCCTCAGATGCAGTCTCTATCACACTTTCTCCTGCATTTGAACTAGTCTTGTCATCGGTTCCTCCACTTCCGATATCCTGCCGACTTGCAATATGAAAGTTCGCTGGACACTCATATGCCTTATGTCCGACTTCACAACACTTATAGCAGAATGCAGTCACTCTGTCTACACCCCTTCCTCCAAATGTTCCTCTTCGACCAAATATACCTCTACCTTTTGGGTTTTCACCACCCTGTCGGTACTATGGTGCATGGTTTCTTACTGTACCCTCATGTCCCCTAACTTCATTGTTTTCTTCTCTCCTTGACCCACTAGTCTTCCCTTTTGTGGAAGTAACTTTTCCACCTCTGCCTCTAACAACAATCTTCTCTCTGGTTGTAGAGGCCTTTCTAGTGCACTTCTCTTCTGCTTTCAAGGCCAATTGGTAGGCCTTTTTGACTGTTCTGAACCTTGATGGGCTCAACTCATCCTAAAAGGCATATTTCATGTCATTCACATATCTACCCACAACTTCTTCTCCTTCATCCATTTGTCCTGACCTTATGGACAGTCTATAGAATTCTTCTATGAATTCTTGAACAATCAACTCATTTTGTCTCAGATTCTGTAATTTCTTAAACAAAGAGATCATGTAGTAAGTGGGAAGGAACTTATCCTTCAACTTGGAAACCATTATGTCCAAATATTTATTTTTATCTTTCCCTTTATTTACTTTGTTAGCCTGTACATTGTCCCACCACAATGAGGCATGACCCTTTAACTTCAAACAATCAACTTTCACCTTTTTGGGGTCTTCAATATGCTCCATATCAAAATATTTTTCCATTTCTCTAATCCAATCTATCAACTCTTCAGGGTTTAGACTCCCTGAATAGGTAGTCACTGTGAGGCTCCCATTTTGCATCCTTTTTAGCATTACAACCTTACTTTTTGGACCATTTTTGCCCCCTCCATATACCCATATTTCTTTCCATTTGACCATACTTGTCACCCTTTTGGCACTTATCACATTGTTCTCCTTCAACAAGAGAAAAGAGGTAAAAGTTGTTATATTTTGAATAAATTACACATGTTTTAATGAATTGGAATTATTCTAGAATTAATCATGCCTATGCTGAAGACCTTCTGAGCAGATATCTGTTTCAATACTCATTTCGACACTAGTCAGAATAGTCAAAGGAGCTCCAAGAGACACAAGCATGCATTTTCAGTAAAGAGACTCGACCTCCAACTGCCATAGGTTGAAATTATGTCAAGCAAGATCGATCCCAGTTCATGTAACACAATAGTATTCAGACTGAGAGTTCCAAAGATGTAATGATTTAGTTGCATTTAAGCAAGGCGATGGAATAATTGCGGTGATCCTATCATCATACGATGCTCCATTCAACTCTTAATTGAACTCTCAACTTATCAGTTGTAATATATGAACCAAATTGTGACACCTGTTTACTATCTTTGGGATATGGGCATCTATATATATGTGTGTGATCTATGAAAGAGAGGGGAGAAAAATATTGCACTGTTATGTTGTTGAACTCATCAGTTTTTGTCACACTTTGATGCCACTGTAATTTTGAAGCTACAATAATGAAAGTTTGATTTCATGATGTTTAGTGTCTTCTCTTAGTCCACTGTAATAATTTTTTTTTTAACAACTCCTTCACTAGACGGGAGGTCCCACCAACCTGGGAAGGCATTGCTTTGTATCATGTTCCTGATTGATTACTCATCACGTTACCTTTATATGTTTGTATTCCTTGCGCAGGATCAACTTTTTGTACATGTTTATTATCTCTTTTAACGTTCTGTAATTAGCTAGTTATTTAGTTTTGAATTACATAAAGAATGTAGGAAACTTTACCACTTTTGTTAATAAGAATATAGTTATGTACCTTGTATACGTGAATACTTCTTATTTTAACTCACAAATAGTTTGTATTGATGAATTCATATGTATAAACGAATTGGCATGTGATATTCCTCTTTTGAATTTATATGTGAAGTTCTGCATATGTACTTATAATTTTATACCTCGAGGCTTTTCAGATTTCATAGGTATGCTAATACTAGTTTTCGTTATAGGCCCTATTTCACTCTGGTTCTGGACCTGTTTATTCTTCATTATCTTAGATATTCTAGAGTGTTTAGAGGAATAGTTATTTATTAATGCATACTGTTTTCCCTTTAGATTTTTGGAAGTAGTTTGGTAAGTAGTAACATGATTTCATGATTGTAGGTAGTCTCAAAAGGAACCAGTAGATGATATATATATATGTATGTACTAGAATCTAGGAACATTGCTCAGAGACAGAATTTTAGTATTGTATCTTTTACTTACCCTACCCTGATAGGTTTTCATGTCAAACTTGTGATCCTTGTTAGGATTGTATATTTAATAGGCCAGATTACAAATTTACATGTAATCACTGCTCACAATACAATGTTTCTCTTGAAAATAAGTAGTTTAGGTTCAACTGCATTATTTAACTACACATCCTGGTATCATATTCCGCTTAAAGGTCTGAGTACCATCTTATGGGATACAATGCATACCTAGATTAGGATTGGTTAAGATGTCCAAGTTAACACTTTAGACGAGCATTTGCATTCACCTATTTAACTCTAGATTTCGTTTTTGTTATGTTGAAGTAGTTGTTATCCCATTTTTCAGTCTTTCTTTTATTCATTGGTCTTTGCATTTTCAGTTTGATACTACTTTCAGTACTCGTTTATACACACAGTGTCTGCTTGTCTTATTTGTAATTTTTTACATATCTATACATATATTCTTCAAAATGTGCTCAGGTCATCACAAAGCTTTTATAATTTTAATATCTCATTATGTATAAAATTTCACCTTTAGGTCATAATAAAGCTTTTATAATTATGAAATCTCATTCTATACAAAATTTCACTCTTAGGTCATCACAAAGCTTCTATATTTAAATATAGTATTTTGTACAAAATCCTCATTAGGTTAGGGATTAGTCAGTAGATTATAGGTTTTAGTTTTTCTTTTTAGGTAGGACATACCTCCAGGAACTAGACATTAATAGGACAATTGTTGACTCCTTTCACCATTAGAAGAATTTTGTTTACTTGCACAGATAGTGATTACAACTCACAAGATTACTAACCTTGATTGATAACAGGATGACTAAGGTGAATTGTTGAAACATATAATGAACTTGTCATTTTTGGCGCCGTTGTAGGGGAAGTTGTAGAAATGGGAATAGTTGTTAGTTAGTTGTGATTTTTTATCACCCTCACAAGTGGAGGAAGGATAATAAGACACAAAGATGCCCTTACTTCAGAAATTCTGAAGGGGTTCTATCTTGATGCATTCACTTTGGTGAGCCATTCCAAACCCTTATCATCATGTATTTCACTTATGAGTAGGCCTGGAGGTAAGTCGAAATTTACAGTTCCAAATAAAAGCAGTTTGTATGGTAAGTACATTGGTAGTTCCAAAACCCTTGTTACTAACCCGACTGAGCAATCTACAGGAATAAAAATTCAGATTGGGGGAAAGCAGAAATTAGTCTTCCTAGGTTGGAGAATTCGCAATCTGAAGCCACTATGAATCAAGGGTAGGAAGAGAATATTTTGACCGCTGCAAACAACCATTTAGTAGTCCCAGAACATATTCTAAAATTTCTTGAGGCTACAAGGGAAACTGTAGTGTCTCAGATTGAACCTGTAGATACATATATAGGATTAGATTGCAAGTTTAACTATAGAACCCCCTTCATCGTCTCGTTTAGGAACCATATCAGAACACTCATTTCATTTATTCAGGAACATGGGGGATGAGGAAAGAGCTTCAAATGCAGGTGACGAGAATGAAAGGAACAACATGGTAATGAAGAGCAAGAGGTAACCTTTGGTTTTCCCATTTTAGACCTCACACAAAATGATAATATGAAAAATATCCCTCCCTTAGTCTTACCTCACTTTCATGGTCTGGTAACTGAGGGTCCTGATGCATTGTTGTTTGAATTTAACATCTTGTGTAGAATTTATAATTACATTAGTGACGCTCAAAAACTAAATTTGTTTCCTGCTACATTGAAATATTATGCTCTTAGGTGGTTCATGGGTTTAGGAGAATGTTCTATTCTGAGTTGGGAAGGGATGAAGAAAACTTTTCTAAATAAATATCATGAATATTGTAACACTAGGGATGCAAAAAATGACATTTTTAAAATGCAGCAAGCAAGAGGATGAGAGTCTCAAAGATTATGTTGAAAGGTTCCTCTACAACCTTCAGAAGTCCAAACATGGTACTCTAGACGAAGAATCCATCAAAATCATTTTCTTAAAGGGAATTCAAGAAGAGTATATAGACACCCTAAATCACATGAGCTCTGGTGATATCTCTCAAAAATCCTTCCAAAACATTTGTCAATTGTGTAAAAGGTATTCTAGGAGTAGAGCTAAAGCAGGTAGGGGTATTAGAGATCCCATTTCTAAAGGAAATAAATCTATCGTGGGAGTCACTAGGACATAAATATGAAATTTATTGGAAAATTTTAAAGTATATATTTTAAGTACTCTTAGTAATCAATTAGATGCATTACAAACCAAGGAAAGGCAAGAAGAATGAAATGCTGCTTTATCTATTTTCTATTCCAAATGTAGACAAAAACACCCTCTTAAAGACTGTCCTTTGAATAATGTGCAGGTTTGTGCTATTTGTACAAAAAATCATAGTACTGAAAGCTGCCCCTCGCTCCCAGGGTTACAAGCTGTTTATAAAGGGAGTAGTGAAGCAACATAACTTCCATAACAAGCAACACATAAGAGACCATAGAAGCCAAGTACTCAAGGTGTAGTTTCTGACCCTTATGCACAATCTGTTCCTTTTTATCCTAACCAGCCATCACAATGGGGTGTACCTAACCTATGGAAAACTTACCAATCTCAACCATTCCAAAACAAACCTTGGAAAGAAGGTTGGAGAGGAAATATTCATGGAAATGACCCTCTTCAATCATTCCCACCTCCTTACACTACTTATCCACAATTCCCTAACCCCATGCCACAAACTCACCCACATATGCATTCACCTCACCCTGTTATATTTCAGCCTCCACAACTCCAACTGCCCCCAAACCAACCTATTCCTCCTCGCCCTACACCACTTCTGTAATTTACCCCGAGGCTATCAAAGGGTTTTAGGGAAATATCATTAGCTCTCTATGGCTAATTAGAATATTATAGCACAACAAAATAATTTTAATAAATATTTAATTTCATTTTCTACAATTTAATTATGACAAAATATCGATAATTCCAAATAAATTAAAATAAAATTCATAACCAATCAATAAAATTGAACAAAGGTTGGTAAATATTATCCAACACTATATAACATCATTATGTATCCATCCCAAGCCATAACACATGTTACTTTCTCCTAAAAAGGTCATTTTCACTTAATCATGATTAACTAGTAATTAGTGTACGAAGTGCGACGCTTAGCACATAATTGGCAACACTTAACATAACTTCATTTGCTTATCACCTAATCATAATTTATCAATACCAATGGCTAATTAACACCTAATATCATGTAAATAAGGCCTAATTATCATTTTCCAATTAATTAAACAAAACAATTACGAAAATGACTCCACAAGACTAATTAACTAGTATTTAACCCAAACAACTAGTCTTGCACGAATTCAACACACAACCATGCCAGTGAACCAAAAAGTGAACCTAAAACCATTATACATATATTTAATCATGCACATACAACCAAATAAATTTGCATCATATACTTTCACATAAACGATGATTCTTTCAAGCTAAATCAGTGCAACTAGTTAATAAACACTGTTAGGAATTTAACCCAATCAATTGTACTGAGTTACAGATCACATAGAGGTGAGGGTAAGGTTATGGAAAATAGAATTCTACAACAAAATTAAAGTACCAAAAATAGAGCATATGGCTGTACATTCCAAAAATTACGAAAACATAGATTCAATCTACAAACTAGTTACCAATTTCCACCGATTTGAGCTAGTTTCCGTTTCTAGTTTCCAAATGAAAAACAATAACAAAGTATTGACTACTGTAACTCATGGAAATCATATAAAAGTTCCACTACATCCAAATGGCTGTATATTTCCGCTCATAAATAGTCCTCTTATTAATTCATCAAACTAGCTAAATCTACTTCTCCAAATTGGCTAGAAATTGAGGAATCAAGTAAGATAAATGCATAATCAATTTGCAGAGTCATTCAGAAGCCATTCCAACTATAAATAACATTTATTATCAGTATTATCATAGCTATAAATCATGTAAAAATTTCATCAAACACTTCTCATGCAAATTCATAAATCCATTTAAAACAATTCTTTCGAAGGAGCTAGTGAATGGAAACAAAACTAGGATTTCGATAAGCAAATATAGAACTATATAGGACTATTCCATACACTTATTCATACATTTAAAGTTAAATTTTAAAATATAAGGTCATTTATCTCACTTAGGAATTTTCTCAAACATTTCACATGCCAAGTCTCGAAACTACATAAAACAACCCAACTAGTGAACTAGTTTTCGAATAGAGGCTAGAACACTGTAGAGAGGTATTTCCAATCATTCCTAAGATATTGAACAATACAAGTACACATAATATAAATAACATAGGCACAATTATCAGATATTTAGCATAGGTTCCAAATAAAATTTCTTCTCAAGTAGTTGCTCACAAAATACCAAAACTAGTTAGCTATTTTCCCCAAAAACTAGTGGCATACTGCAACTAAAATCTATGAGAGATTTATTCCATAATTAGATCATATATTTTCTCATAAATTTCATGTGAGACCATATAAGAATCTTATTGGATCCAAGTAATTGAAATAAACATTAAATAAAGTACTTATCTTGCAAAATACGCAACCGAAATCGACCGTGCCACATTCCACCCAGCCGTAGACACAATTCAAGCAAAAACTCACTTTGAAATGGTCACCTCTGAGCCAAAACCATGATGCCACAAGAAAGAGTGCACTCAACCAAAAAACCCATCTAACATTGGTCCAACTACAATCCAATGGAAAGTGGATTCCACATCACTTCCAATCCAAGATCTCTAGTGACAATTCTAGGACAAAGTTTTTAGGAGAAATTAGTCCAACCACAACCCAATGGAAAGTATTCCTCGAATTCCACTCCAGGGAAATTCCAGTGGATTCAGGACAAAATATTCATAAATATATAAGTCCAAACTCAAATCCAATGGCAAGTGGATTCCACATCACTTCCAATCCAGGATCTCCAGAGGCAATTCTAGGACAAAACAATGGCAATTCTAGAGTAGCTCAAATTGGGCACAGGCTTAGCAAGGGTACACCAACCAACAAAAACTCATGTCAAGAGAAACCAAAACCAATCACACCAGTACCATATAAAAACAAGAGCCAAGATCATTCATAACCTACACACAAGTGTGACTAGCCAACACAAGTAAATCGAATTCATTCATGAGAAATTCAAATTGGGAGAGAGAGAGAGAGACAAGCATGAGAGTTACATTCCAAAAATAACAAATAGGAGTTACACATCATGAGGCTACACCAAGAGACACACTAACCCAACTCAAAATGGCGCACTAGAGAGAGAGAGAGAGAGAGAGAGAGAGAGAGAGAGAGAGAGTCCAATTTTAATAAAAACAATCCCGGAATAATAAAATTAAGGAGTAACACAACATAAGAGGGTGCACAGGAAAGAGGGTCCACCAAGTCCACAAGAAGGGTGTACAACATCAACATAGACACAAACACAAAGGTAACACTTTTCCCACAACCCCTTGCTTGTAACATAATGGTTCCTCATACTCTCTTTTGTGGCATCAATCAATCCGTTAGTTTTATTTTATTAATTAATTAATAATAATAATTTTAAAGCCATAGTCTTGGCACCTTGTGCCATAATGTCACAACATCAAAATAATAATAACATGTCCAGGGGCTAAACCAGAGGGTATTACAACTTCCATATCAATGCATCACTAACCCAAATAATAGAACCCAACCTGCTCTTAACGCTGGGATCCAGAACTTCCCAACTTATATGATTACCCCCTTTGCCTTTGCATGACATCCATCTTAGGTCCGAGAAGGTTTTGAATAAAAAAAAACCTGCTGATATCATTGAAGAAGAACATGATGAGTAAGAGACTCCTAACTCAAAAATCAATGATGATCATCCATGAAAAGAGACCCCACCACCTTAAGCATTCCTACCTTTGCTTGCTGGTAAGCCATAAGAATCTAGAACTCCTCCGTATTCGGAGAGACTAACTAGAGAAAAACCCGTAGCCCAACCAGAATTTGATCTAGAAGATGAATTGATCAATGTTTGTGCTAGAATTCGCTTGTTGCAAGATATCAAAGATATACCCATTTATGCAAAAAATATCAGGGAATCATGTCTCAAGAAGCCATGCAGAAACTGTAAGGACCCCCCTTCTATTCAAGTAATTGGTCATTTATCCACTATGATGTCAGAAAACTTATGAAGTTTATTAACCCTGGGAATCCTATAGTCACCATTTACATCAATGATACTCCCATAGAAAACACATTAACTGACCTAGGAGTTGCCATTAACATTATGACTGTTCCTCTCATGGAATCATTGCAGATAGAATGTATCAGACCAACACCAATAGTTTTGGAATTGGTAGATAGATCCAAACATATACCTGCTAGCATTTTGGATGATATCATTGTGACTCTTACATCTTGGGAGTACCCTGTAGACTTTGTGGTAATTCATCCAAAAACTAATATGCATGGTAATCCTGTGATTTTGGGTAGACCCTGGTTAGATACTGTTGATGCTTTCATCAGTTGCAGGTTTGGGGAAATGACTATCTCCAATGGTGAATCTATGCAAAATATTACTCTCTATCCACGTGCACAACTTGCTCCAAAATGACTATTATGGATAGAGAATCCTTATTTAGATGAGGAAATTGCTTATCCTCTACTCACCATTGAACAATCTAAGGGACTACAAGAACATACAAAGGAGAACATACTGAACCAATTCCTTTTTGCTGCTAACACAATTGAGTATCCTAAAACTTTTTTAGAATATGAACATATTTTCAGCAAAACATTTCAAGAAAATTGTGACCCAACAACTGCAGCTTCATCCTTAGTATTATCCATAAGTGTAAGTGTAGGTTCCAACTACCCTTGTTGAGATTAGTCCAGATAAATTTCTGCATATTAATTCTGATCTGGAACCAGATCGAGAACAACAGTTAGTTCAAATGCTTAAGGAACAATTTTATGCCTTCACATGGGATTATAAAGACATGAAAGGATTTTATCCTACGGCATGTATACACCACATATATCTACAGGAGGATGATATACCTGTTAGATAGCCACAAAGACGAATGAATCGTACTCTAAAAGACATTGTAAAAGAGGAATTGTAGAAATTGCTTGCTGCCAACTTTATTTACCCTATTTATGATATCAAGTGGGTTTCTCCACTTGTTATTGTTCCTAAAAAGAATGGTAAGTGGAGGATGCGTATACTTTAGAGAGATGAACAAAGCCACACTAAAATACTACTTTCCTCTTCCTTTTATGGATCAGGTACTAGACTCATTAGCTGGAAAAAATGCATTTTTTCTTTCCAAGTTGGGTTCAGTGGCTACAATCAAATTCAGATTGCACCAGAAGATCAAGATAAGACTACCTTCACTTTCCCTTGGGGTACTTATGCATATCACATTTTTCCTTTTGGCATATGCAATGCTCCTGCCACGTTCCAAAAAGTTGTCCTAGGAATTTTTGTTGATTTGATGCATGACTGTGTGGAAATCTATGTGGAGAATTTGACTGCATATGGTGATACTTTTGAGGAATCCCTTACTAACTTGGAATTTTTTTATTATCAGATGTCAAGAAAATAACTTAGCCCTTAGTCATGAAAAATGTGAAATTATTTTAACTAAGGGCATAGTTCTTGGGCGTCATATCTCCGATACAAGAATTAGAGTAGATCCATCAAAGATAGAGGTAATCACTAATCTTGCAATTCCACAGTCATAAAAATAGGTAAGAATTTTCTTAGGACATGCAAGTTACTATAGAATATTCATTGAAAATTTCACTAGGATAACTGCACCTTTGTTTAAGTTACTGGCTAAAGATGCTATCTTTTCTTGGGATTCACACTGTCAGGATGATTTTGATACATTGAAAGAGAAATTGTCAGTTGCAATAGTTCTTAGGGGGGCCAAATTGGTCTCTTCCTTTTCATATTCATACTGATGCTTCTAATTATTCTTTAGGAGCTGTCCTTGGATAAAGAGAAAACCAACTGTCATATTCCATTTATTTCATTAGTAAGAATCTCACGCCCATTGAATCTAATTACACTGTCACTAAAAAATATTTTTAGCTATTGTGTATGCAATCAATAAGTTTAGACATTATATCACAGGCTACGAAATATTTATTCATACAGATCACTCAACCATTCGATTCTTCATGAATAAACCTGTTACTAATGGTAGGATCAAAAGATGGTTGCTTTTCTTACAGGAATTTAATGTGACCATTTTAGATAGACCTGGCAAGGAAAATCTGGTAGCAGATTTCCTTTCCAGAACCCACAACAATGGTGAGGTTGTCCCTATAGATCATAGTTTTCCCGATGAACATTTGTTTGTTGTTTCTACTCATGCCCCTTGGTTTGCATATATAGCAAACTATCTTGCTACATGAAAGCTACCACAGAGTCTTCCATCTCGAGAAAAAATAAGGATTGTCCAATTGAGTGCCAATTACTCCTGGATTGGGGGAGATCTCTTCCGTACTTGTCCTGATCTAGTCATCAGAAGATGTGTGTGAGAAGATGAAATAAATGATATTCTCCAAGATTGTCATGATGGGCCTTGTGGAGGCCAGTTCTCAGATAAAATAACTGCTTATAAAGTCCACCTTGGTTACTATTGGCCAAATATTTTCAAAGATGCAACTCGGTGTGTCAAAATTTGTGACAACTTCCAATGAATGGCAAGGCCAACACAAGCAGATGAAATTTATGGCTTGTAGCCTCAGGTATTAATCGAACCATTTGAAAAATGGGCATTAGAATTTGTAGGTCTAATTTCTCCAATGTAGGTCCTAGTTTTCACTGAGTATGTAACAAAATGGGTAGAAGCAAAATCACTTTTTAAAGTAAATGAAAAAGATGTTGTTGATTTTCTTTTTGAGGATATATTCACCTGTTTTGGTGTACCTAGAGAAATTGTGATTGATCAGGGAACACAATTCACATCCAAATTGATGAATTCTGTTACCGAGAAGTACAAAATCAAGCATTCAAATATTCTCCATATCATCCGCAGGATAATGGGCAAGTAGATTCCACCAATAAAGTGTTGGAGGCCATCCTCACTAAGACCATTCAGCTACATCATAAAGACTAAGCTGATAGTATTCCAGAAGCACTTTGGGATTACATAACTACTGGAGGAATACCATAGGCCGCACACCTTATGAGCTTGTATATGGTAAGCAAGTCCTCCTTCCCATTGAATTCCAGGTGAATAATTTTCAAATGGCCATGCAGTTGGGTCTAGACTTGACCAAGGCACAACAACAAAGGGTGATGCATCTAAATGAGTTAGATGAGATTCACCAAGATGTTGTCCAACGTACTATGTTGATTCAAGATCAAATAGATAAATGACATGACTGAGTTTATTAAGAATAAATAGTTCCAACCAGGTGACTGGGCTTTGCTTTTTGATTCTAGATTTAAAAATTTCAAAGGTAAACTCACAACTCGGTGGCTTGGACCTTATGAAGTTGAGGCAGTATTTCAGAATGGTTTAGTAAATATTAACACCATTGATGGTAGTCTGATTTATTTTGTGGTAAATGGGAATAGGATTAAAGTATATCATAAGCTTATTTCCAAAGAGGATTTCATTCATAACATGTTGTAGCAGCATGAAATAGAATTTTTTAATGTGAAGGATCCTTCTCCCCCTTCAATGTGAATTTTATTGCAGATCCTTAGATGTACATATGTAAATAGTTCATGAAAAAAAAGAAAATAATGTAAAGACAAAAATATGTCTAATTGTCAATGGGAAATTAGGCTTGAAATTGGCCAAACACTAGTCGTATTAGAATCGGTAGCAGGGCAACGAGGCTTGAACTTGTTTGAAAACCAGGTAACCGACAGACAAAGTTCATATTGAAATTACGTATTATGTTGTTGGTTCGCATATATGATGCTTAAAATAAATTCATTTGTTCTCATGTTGGATGATGGATGAATTCTTATGGCCTTCCTTCTAACAAGCCTTATCCTATCGACTGCAACACCTTATCTAGGATTAAGTCTAGAGACTCTTTTCGGTACCCTAAGACTTGCATGCCTCAATGGAAAGTACTATTGCTGATGATAGTGGGAATGCATCATTGTCTTATGCCCATCAGATCTCAGAAAGGGACTCGACATCAACACATTTATTTGTACTCCGTGGGATGTATTGTGGCACCTTGGCACCCATTGAACCCAATGGTGGGTTTCCTCGTATTGGTTAACAACATTCATTAAAGGTTGGTAATCCAATGACTTCCGTCTATGTTTGACATCAACCAAATTCATTCACATAATCAGAACAATTCCTTAGTGTGGTTTATGGTGAAGATTATCAGCTTGTGTTCTAACTCCAATTACAGATTTTCAATGGATTTTTGGTCTTTTGGTTTAATAAAGAGGAAACATGACAAGTCAGTCTCATAGTTGGTGTTCCAAAGACAAAAGTGTTCTCTGTGTCTTAGTATATTTATTTTTTCCGAGGCTCAGTCCCAATCTTGTTTCAAAATACAGAGCCCAATTTCTTGACTATCCATTCCCTTATCCCTGTTCCATTGTAGTTAATATCCTTCACATAAAATCATTGAGTGACCTTGATACACAATGCTTTTGATATCTCTCCTGACTACCACTGAAAAATATAACCTTAGAATACCCCCAAATATTTGGTAATAAAAAAAATCAGTTTTTATGTCTTTGTGCATTGGTATTGAAACTTGTATTGAAACACCTGTAGGTGAGCCTGCTATTTTCACTGGTACCGAAATGCCTGTAGGTTACCGTTCCATTTCAAGTGCATAAGCTAGTACTAAAGCAATTGGGAAGCAATAAAGGTGAGTTCTATTCAGGTACAAATTTTCTTAGAATATTTTTAAATTTCTACATGTGGAATAAATTTAAAGTATACAATTAAACCTTTCTTTTTCCTACTTAATGTATATATTCAAGCCCTTTGTCTATGTTATTTCTTGTATATTATCCCCTGCATATTATGACATGTTTATAGTCTACTTCTATCACCATATTATCCATACTTTTTAATTATTACATAGTTTCTCCCATAACGAGGTGCCTAATTGTACATATCATAAGTGACCACTTACCCTTGTGAATTTGAATGTTATATCATTATTTTACCCCATCCACTGTCATTTCCCTAGTTATAATTACTTTGGTTATTGGGATAATATGCACACATCTCAATCATTTCTACCGATTCTAATATGACTAGTGTTTGGCCAATTTCAAAGTATATGAAGGTTGTCCAATTTCAAAAGTAGTTTCATACACGCCCTTGTTGTGACCTACACTGCCTTTTCGATTACGCTATTCTCCACCTTTTCTATCCCTTTCCACCATGGGTGTTGACCGCCATGAACCATATTCACTCTAGGCACTTGAAATACTACTTGAATATTAGGCCTCAAAACATTTGTTATAGGAAGGAGGATGGATTGAATTTTTCACGCAATTTCATGGATTTCATGATGAAGTCACAGCTTAGTTTGATTTTACTTTCAACTGGGAAAAGGCCAGAATCAGAACATTGGAATTGGAAGTCTCTGAGAAGTTAGTGGTAGAGGTTGCCAAACTTCCCAAAATAGGGGAAGGATGGTTCAAAACAAACCAATCGAGAGGTCAATTTGTAACAGATTCCTAAAGGCTGAATATTAGGGTGCCGATTGGGAGAAAGGGATTCCACGAGCATGGTTGAAAGATGAATGGGCCCAACTACTAGTTGTTTTACAGAAATACTTGACATGTGAAGGAAGGTATGCACATGTCCTCCTTTATCACGTTCGAATCCGCCTTCATTTTGAGTCGGTTCAACATTTAAACTTTCCCTATTTTCTACTCCGAAGTCTGTATAAAATGTTTAGTCAAGATTGAAAGAATAATAAAAATCCGGGTGGTAGTTTATACCACCATGGATTAATTATACTTCTCAGTGAAGTTGAAGTACAAAAGAAACAAGAAACTTGGTAAGGTTTTCTTGTTACCTTCCTTGATACCACACAAAACCCTAATGGTAAATCAGAAGGTCATGTTAGTAGGATGAAAAGAAAGAGGGCGATCGTGGAGGAAGGAAAGTGCTCAAATAGAATATCCAAGGGTAAATTCCCCCCTAAAAGACAAGAAACAGAGCATCCATCAGTTCATTCTGAAGAACATAAGGAAATTGAAGCCGATGGTAATTTACAAAAGGGAGTTGAAATGGAAATCAGGGAGGAATTAAATAAGTCTACAGAAAAGTAGAGAGAAAATACAGGAGATACTGAACTTGATACTGATGAAGATACATGCTTTGAGGTTGAGGGTTTCATTCTCAAACCACGAAAGGTTTCTATGCAGCCAAAAGTGACACACAATTCAGAACCTATCCATCGCAGAATTACACGAAGCATGTAGGAAAGCCAGTATGTATCTAAGCTTCTAGAGATTTGTCCATACGAGGAACCATAAAGTTCATGGAAACCCTCTGAGTTCATAGTGTAAAATTAAAGCACAACAGATCTACGAGACAAAAACAACAATTACTAGAGATGCATGCGGAAAATTGTGTGTCAAAAACATGATGCAAAAGGTTTGTAGCAGTTCATGCATTATCATTAACTTAGAATATGTTTACAATGTGTAACAATGGAAATAATAGCCAAGAAATTCGAATCCCAGGGAGGTCATTCGAATTGAATGCATGAGAGTGTCTTACTGGTCAATTAACACCACTCGACACATCACTTAACCACTTAACTACCATGTAATTGAATCTAACAGACTTTGAAACTGTCTAACTGTATCCAGAACTCAATTGAATGCCCAAAATTAGGGGAGGGCACCTTTCTGACTTCATTTAACTGAAATTTAGTTGAAATAACACCATATTAGGTCAAACTGAGTAGGAGGGTGCCTTTTTGACTCCAGTTAGCGGAATATAATAATAAATGTTGTCAATTGGACTGAGTAGGGTTCTTTAGTCATGCAAATCACCCCATTTGGCTCCCCGAATTATGGAGGAGGCCCATTTAACTAATATTGATGGCCTAGTTGGCTCCTCGAATGAAGGAGGAGGCCCAGTTCACTGAAACTGAAGATCTACTGATGATGTAAGCACATAAGTGTGTCAAAATACTTAGGATAAGTGGTAAAATAGGATGTTAAGCCCAAATAAATGATGTTATGTTGGAAAATTACTCCAACACCCCCCCTTAAGCTAATATCATGTGGAGGAGTAAATAAAAATAATAAAAGGGCCCCGCCAACAAAGGCCATAGGTCACCTAGTACAAAAATAATCCAAAAAATGCTCAAAAAATCTAAGTGAGGAAAGAAATCCCCCCCTCAAAGTGAACACTGAAGGATCTAATCTGTCCTCACCATATTAGAACTCACCCCCAACAATGAACAGAGGTAAGAGAAATTCTTCTCAGTGAATCTCTTGGTGAAGATGTCTACAATTTGCTCTTCTCTAGGGAAATATTGCAGTACAATGGTTCTGTCATGCACAAGCTCTTAGATATAGTGCATGTAGATCTCTATATGCTTGTTCCTCTGTCTCTTAACTGGATATGTCGAGATCTTGATAGCACTATGATTGTCGCAAAAAATGACAGTAGAAGTGGTACTACCAATATCAAACTCTGTTAGAATACCCTACAACCAAACTGCCTGAATGCAAGCATTGACTGCTCCTCGATACTTTGCCTTTGCGGAAGATAAGGAAATGGAAGCCTTATTTTTTCTTGAACAAAAAATAGTCTTGTGCCAATCATGAAAAAATATTCGGAAGTGGACTTCCGATCAATGCTATCACCCGCCCAATCTGAATCAGTGAATCCAATCAAGTCAAGATCGGAATCCGCAACATAGTGAATGCCAAAATGTATCGTACCTTGCACATAATGAAAGATACTTTTGGATGCCTTCCAGTGAATCTCATGGGGCTACTGCATGTACCTTGACACAACACTCACAACATAATAAATATCATGCCTAGAGTGTGTCAGATACAAAAGACTACCAATCAATTGTTGGTAAAGTGTAGAATCACGATCCTCAAGATTGATTCCAGAGAGGAATGGGAATGGTGCCACTTTACATTATTCCATATTGAAATTGCTTAGAATGTCTAAAGCATATTTTGATTGATAAATCATTATCCCATCAAAATTCTGAGTGATCTCGAGACCAAAAAACTGCTTCAGCAAGCCTAAATCACTCATATCAAATGCTTGGTGTAAAGCGTTTTTATAGTGCCGATCGAAGCAAGACTACTTCCTGTAATCAATAGGTCATAAAAATAAAGTACAATGATCAGAAAATTACCTTCATGCTGCTGTATATACACATTCATATTTGATTTTCATCTCACAAAGTTTTGTAACAGAAGAAAGAAATCCATCTTTGCATACCAAGCTCTTGGGGCCTGTTTTAAATCATACAGGGATTTCATTAATCTACAAACAAGTGTTGGATATGATATGTAAAATTCATGATGATTCATGTATATCTATTCCTAAAGATACTGATGAAGAAATTCACTCTTCACATCCATGTGGTGCACCTCCCAGTGCTTGGATGCGAAAATTGCTAAAACTAGGCAGATTGAGTCCATTTTTGCGATCGGTGAAAAGGTTTTTGTGTAGTTACACACCATGGAATTGTGAGAAACTTTTTGCCAAAAATATTTATTTGTATTGCAAGTTGAACCATCAACAACAACCTTGGTTTGGTAGACCCATTTTCATTGAACCAATTTCCTCCCAGGTGGAAGTGAAACTAGCTCCCATATTGCATTTTTCTGAAGAGAATTGTACTCTTCATCCATGGCGGTTTTACATCTCAGATCACGGTGGGAATGGTAGTATGATTTTGGATCTGATACAACCATCAAAATTTTTTTTTCGTACAACAATGGATCATCATATGAAAGATCCATACCTGCTCTTTGAAAGTCTGCTCGGGTTCTTCTTGGATTGATAGGATTTCCAATGTTAGAACCGACATATGTGAGAGTCGTTTTTGCCCACTTTGGAAACTGAGGGGGCTCATATGGATTTGAATCTGAACCTGATATTTCATGTTCATTAATATCATATATAATATCATAAATATCAGATTATAAACTTTCAGTATCATCTCCTGAATCTTCTTCCGGAAGAGGAAGCAATTTGGCAATTTCTTCCTCCACTAGTTGTAGATCAAGAAGCAGTTCTTCAAATTGGACACTTCTCTTGATGAATATTATTTTGGATATGATATCCATGAGTTTGTATCCTTTGTATTCTTCAACATATCCAATTAGGATGCAATCATTACTTTGTGGTTCCAAATATCTTCTCTTCTCAATCGAAATTCTAGCCCATGCAGTGGACCCGAAAACCCTGAGATGTGACACATCAGGCTTGTGACCAATGTAGGATTAGAAAGGAGTTTAAAATTTGACATATGAGTGTGGAACTCTTTTCTAAATGTATGCAGAAACATTCATGTCCTCATCCCAAATATTTGAATCCAAACCTTTCGACTGAAGCATACAAGTAGCCATCTCTTTCAATGCTCGGTTTTTCCTCTCCGCTACACCATTCCGCTGAGGTGTGTAGGGGACTGCGTGCTGGATTTGAATTCCATTTTCCAAAAAAAGTTGATGCATGTCAGTTTTTTTATATTTTCCATCATTATCAGATATGAGATATTTTATATTTATCCCAGTAGAAGTCTCAACAGAAGCCTTGAAATTCTTGAATTTTTCAAGCATTTTCGATTTGTTTTTGAGAACATAGACCCATGTAAATCTGGAAAATTCATCAATGCATGCGAGAAAATACTTTGATCCATTAATGGAGGGATTTGGTAATGGACCACTGAAATCACTGTGAATCATCCCCAAAATACAAGAAACCCTGCTAGCTTTTCCTCGATCGAACTTGTGCTCAAGATGCTTGCCAATGATGCAACCTTTGCATATCCATTTTAAGGATTGATGTTCGGAAGGCCTTCAACCATGGAATTATTTTGCAGCAGCCGAAAATATTTATAATTTAGGTGTCCAAACCTCTCATGCCATATCCAGATAACCTCATTTCCATGAGTCAAAAGGGAACTTGGCTTTGAATGTCATGAAAAGTGGGAAAAATCATATGTTCTTGCAGCATGATTTGCCTCGCCTATTGCAATGAGATTTCCGGTGATAATATCAGAAATTTCAACATCATTAGGGATGAATACAACCTTCTTGGGAAAACCAGTGTGTGTCACTTGATACACATAAATTAGGTTCAAATCTAGAGAAGGAAAACATATAACATTTTGAAAACTGCCATGTTCTAAATGAATTGTACCTTCACCTTTTGATGAAATTTGTGAATCATCTCCCATGTGGATGGAGATGCAGCTTGTTATGATTATACTAGCACTAGCATACCTGCAGAGGTTCCCCAGGGAGAGGGTGTCCTTTTTCTGACCAGGAGGGGTGTTTAGCCAACTCATTCTGAGGTAGGGGCATGGCTAGACCCTTTGGCTTCTCTTCTGGAAGTACTATGGCTTAATGGAATCGCTGAATGCCTCATGAAAGGGTTTAAAACCCTGAGGTTGGTGTCCAGGTCTTCCAGGGGTGGGTCACTCGATCACATGCCCGCCGCCTTGTTTCAACACTCCAGCGATAGTTGTTCCAACGCTCAAGATCACTCTTATCTTCCGGAGTACATCCAGCACCCTCCTGGTCCTCCAGTTCAACAACGCCCTCCCTCTGGGCCCCTCCTTCAGAGGATGACATCATCCTCCTGGTAGACTATTTGCTTGCTAAAATGGGGGGGCTTTGAGGGTTTTCATCACTATTGGGGTTAGTTGGGGCATGAAGAACCCCCTTGTACAGTCTGGCCTTTCGTTTCGTCAAATTTGGCCTTGTTTAGCATATTTTAGCAGCTAGGGGGTAAAATACCCCAGGTAGCCCACAATAGGCCATCTTTAGATTATTTTATATTATTTTTGTTATATTTTTAAGTTGACATTTTAAAATATTAAATTGACCTTATTTTGTGTAAAGTGAGTGTGAGATCATATAAATAAGATATCCTCACTTCATTTTTAGACATCAACTTTTGGGATAAGATCATTATGTTTGCTATTTTCCCTAACTAGGGCTCTTTGAAGGAAGGCTCTCCTTGATGAAGGTTATTTTGCAAGTTTGAAGCATTTCTTGGAAGTATTCCTTTTGTTCACGCCATTGCTAAGGTGAAGCTAGAGTTGTTTGCTTAACACATGCACTTGGAGGTATCTATACTTTTTTATTTGATGTCTCTATGTCAATTGTATGAAAATGATGCTTGTTAGGGTTTGATGGAAGCCATTATTGCTTCATCTTTTTCTTGATGTGCATGTCATTTTCACCATTGGTCACCATTGCAATTAAGCTTGAGCTTTAGGTCTTCAAGTCTTGCTTAAGCTAGGCTTCCTCTACGAATCCTAGAGACTGTGGAGGTGAGCTCTAGTTAGCTAAGCTTTCCAAGTACCATCTCAAGGAGGGTTACTCCTCTCATTGATGCCATAGGTTTGGTAATTAGTAGTATTTTTGAAACCCTAATTGCTCAACTTCAACTATTTTAACCTAAATTTTCGAGTTTCATTTTGTAAATATTAAGTTAGCTTAGGTTAGTTTCTTATTTTTCTGAGTTAGTTGTTAGTGTTATTGTTAGGCAAACTCTAAAAGTTAGTGAAAATCTAAACTTAAATATGGAGTTATTTGTCTTTTAAAATTTTCTGATATTCTGAGTTAGTTGCTTTAAAAAATTATAAAAACTTAAAATTAATTTCTGTGTGTGCTAAAACCCTAATTGCAGCAGCCTAAGACTCCCTACGACTTCCTGGTTTGACCTCTAGTATCTTCTCTTAATAACTCTGCCTTTTTCTACCATTCTACCCCCTTCTATCACACACGACCTCCTTTCTTCTTGCACTTTACACCTCGGCCTCCACTAGGACTCCCTCCCTCACCACCTCTTGTTTCCCTCTCAGCTCGCTTTTCCTTCTCTCCAAGTCTGCCACCACCTATCCTTCCTCCACCTGAGCTCTCTTGCACCTCGAGCTTGTTGTCCCTTCTTTTCCACGCCGTATTTTTTTAAGGAATTCGTCCGCGGCTCCTCCTTCCAGCTAGTGTAGACCTACCGCCCAAATCCGCAACCCTATCCCGTCCTGTCCGTATCCCCCAGGATCCCGCGTTCCCTCTAGACCCGCAACCCCTTTCCTCGGCGGATCCCGCAAAATCCCGCTCCGTCTCTTCTTCTTCCCTGTCCGCGGGCTTCACCCTGCTTGCATCTCTAAAATACCCTTGCGGCCTCTCCTACAATCGTCTTCCTTTTCCAGTTGCAACCTCCCACCTTCCTTTATAACTCGAGTCTTCACCCTTTCCATTTGTTACTACCTCCATCCACTTGCGACCTCAACTCGTGGCTGATCCATATCGCTCCCGCCATCTCCTAGACTTGCTGAACCCGTAGCCTTTCCCCACAATACCTTCGCTGCCTCCTTTCTCAACCTCCGAAGACCTTCACTCCCAGCTGACCACTTCGAAGTGGGTGTGCTCTTTTGGATCCAAGGGTCAAACCCTAGCCGCGACCTCCTCTCGGTTGCTATTGATTCTATTCCCCGTGATCCTTCTCCCCATTATAGCATCCTTCCCATCCCGTGGCTACCCTTTTCCACGTAACTTTTCATCTACACAGGTCTTCAAATGGGATTTGCAGCCCTTGTGTGCCCTTAATTCTCTTCATCTTCCACTTATACAAAACCCGCACACGAAACACAAACATAAATCTAAAAATTGAGAGTTAAAATCATATTATTATTTGAACGTAGAGATAAACAAAACAGATATTTATTACTGCTGTTGCTAAATCTTTTATGATAAGTTAATTGGTATATATTTAGCCTTTTATATTGCTGGTTGTGAACCGTGGTCACCTTCATATCTGAATTAATGTGATTGCATATTGATGATAATATTCTTAGCCGGAGATGTTACATGCAAATTGGACAATGATATGTTGAAAATGTTTTCATCCTTTGTTCTTAGATTTGATCGGTGATCTAATTATCTGCTAAACGGTGAATACAATTGTGGTTTGCTTGTTTACTTTACCCTATTGGTTATAAATTGTCATGCTACATGCTCATACCGCAATAAACTAAATAACATTGACAACTACCACTTAGTACATTTTTGGGTTCGTTTATTGGAAATATAGTCTTTTGATCCAATATTGATTATTTTAATGCATTCATGCCTCGCCTATACATTTGATTGAATGATCTAATTGATATACATCATTGTTGGACATTACCTTTACTAGCATTTTGAATACGCTTGACTCCATTAGGCACTGGCTTAACCAACACTCGCATAGAAAATATAGTTTTTGGCTGTCTCAGTGTTCTATAGGATTTCAGAAGGATACTTCTCCTTGGAGGTTTTAATTTCTGAAGAAGTTAGAAGGTGACCGAGGTGACATTGGGTCACTATTCTTATTTGTGCTTACTGGGAATTAGCCCTGCTAATTTGCCCGGTAACATTTTTGGCACCGTTGCCTAGGAGGTTACGTAAATTGAAGTGGTTTATCCAGAGTCATTGAAATCCTTGGAAAAACGACATTTGGTAAGAAGATTGAGGTAAGTCTTTGATTAGTATTTTGAAAATATTGTTAAGGACTAATCTTGCAGATCTTACCTGGCAACTCCACTCATTTAAATCAACTCCATTGGTTGATTAAGAAAATCACGTAAAAAAGGAAGAAAGCCTTTACATGAGAACATTTATTCATCACCTGGGAGGAAAGCCTCTTGCTTGGTTCACGGGCTTAGAAAAAGCGACAATATCATCTTTTGTAGAATTAATAGAAGCCTTTTGTAGCCAATGGGATCCTGAGCACCATGACAGATGGATACCTTATGTTGAAGATGCAAAGAACTTGTTCGATGAAGAAATCCATGAAGATCAATTCTCAAAATTTCTACTTGAAGAAACTATTGTTTAGGACCAAGAAAGTAAAGTAGTTACATAAGATGAAGATGCCTCAGTTGAAGAAACTGAAGAATGTACAGAAATGGTGAGTGCTCCATATCCTCAAGTTATAGTTTCTTATGATATGTTGGCTCTCTTGGAAGAAAGTTACAAATATGTGGAAAATGATGATTACTGGAAGTTCCTTGGTCCACCGATGTACGATTCTTCTAGGTCTTGCAGCATCATAATAGACCGTCCCCCGAGTATATATATGGATGAAGAAGCTTGCTATGCCTACGATGAAGAATGGATCAATCCCTTTTCCTTTCTAAAAGGTACAGTGGTGCAAGATGTGGTCCTTGTTGACAATACTCTTGTGCAAAGCTTCTCAAGTATCTCTCAACTCATGATAACTTCAATCAACTACACTTTGCAAGAGGTATTCAACCCTTTCAGTCCAATATCGATGAGTGTTCAACGATGTTTTCCAATCAAGACAATACAAGTATATGGACAGGTGTGATCTTCTTTTCACATTGTCAAGATTCATATTGTTTATCTTTTCGATTGAAATGTGAAGGTTGTAATTATGTAGTTGATAATTTTGAAATGACAAAGATCGTTAGGGATACTAACGCGATAATTATAAAGAAGAACAATATGCATGTATTTCCAGGGGATTGTACAAATAGGTTACAGATGATACGTGAAGATTCGCAAGGCCCACCTTCACAAGTGATTTCTTTAATGGACAACAAAGCAATCTTGAAGCAAATTGTTTCTTCAATGCATCAGCTAGATGGTTCGTACATTAGTCCGGTGGAAGCTAAGATAAATGGGGCTTGCGAAAGAGATTCTTCGCCATGGCAGCATTATTTCAGCTCTCGGATCTTTGTAGCCAGCCAATCCTCATCTTATATCATGATGGAGATCTTGGTACATGTTTTCTTCGTGATTAATCAGGTTTTATCATGGATTCTATCCAAAGACAAAGGTAAGGCAACAAGTATGAATTGCTTACTCACATGGTTACATTGGTGGTATGATTTCACCTAGTCCTTTATGCTTCCTCATGTTAGCGTAGTTAGGTAGGTTAGGAATATACTGTTATCCATGCATTGCATTTGACATCATTCATGTTGACATAGGTTAGTCATTTGTTTTTGCATTTATTTAGTCTTATTTGATGAACAAGGTAGGACGAAAGTGTTTGCCTCTCGGTATTTTGATGTCCTCGGTCATTTGATGTGTGTGTAGGTATACAGGTACCCAGATGATTCTTGGATTCTCAAGCACCCTCAACAGGAGTACTCGTCCCGTAGTTGGATCCAGTGTTACAATGATGCTAGCACCAACGTATCTGCAGAGGTGCCCCAGGGAGAGGGTGTCCTTTTTCTGACCATGAGGGGTGTTTAGCCAACTCATTCTGAGGTAGGGGTATGGCTAGACCTTTTGGCTTCTCTTTTGGAAGTACTATGGATTAATGGCATCGCTGACTGCCTCATGAAAGGGTTTAAAACCCTGAGGTTGGTGTCCGGGTCTTACAGGGGTGGGTCACTGGGTCACATGCCCGTCGCCTTGTTTCAACACTCCAACGACAGTTGTTCTAGTGCTAAGACTCACTCTTATCTTCCAGATCACATCCAACACCCTCTTGGTCCTCCAGTTCAGCAACACCCTCCCTCTGGGCCCCTCCTTTAGAGGATGACATCATCCTCCTGGAAAACTGTTTGCTTACTTAAAGGGGGGGGGGGCGTTGAGGGTTTTCATCACGGTTGGGGTTAGTTGGGGCATGAGGACCCCCCCTGTACAGTCTGGCATTTCATTTCATAAAATTTGGACTTGTTTAGCATATTTTAGCACCTAGGGGGTAAAATACCCCAGGTAGCCTACAATAGGCCATCATTAGATTATTTTGTATTATTTTTGTTATATTTTTAAGTTGATATTTTAAAATATTAAATTGACCTTATTTTGTGTAAAGTGAGTGTGAGATCATATAAATAAGATCTCCTCACTTCATTTTCAGACATCAACTTTTGGGACAAGATCATTATGTCTGCTATTTGCCCTAACTAGGGCTCTTTGAAGGAAGGCACTCCTTGAAGAAGGTTAGTTTGCAAGTTTGAAGCATTTCTTGGAAGTTTTCCTTTTGTTCATGCCATTGCTAAGGTGAAGCTAGAGTTGTTTGCTCAACACATGCATTTGGAGGGATATATACTTTTTTGTTTGATGTCTCTATGTCAATTGTATGAAAATGATGCTTGTTAGGGTTTGATGGAAGCCATTATTGCTTCATCTTTTTCTTGATTTGCATGTCATTTTTCGTCATTAGTCACCATTGCAATCAAGCTTGAGCTTTAGGTCTTCAAGTCTTGCTTAAGGTAGGCTTCCTCTACGAATCCTAGAGACTGTGGAGGTGAGCTCTAGTTATCCAAGCTTTCCAAGTACCATCTCAAGGAGGGTTACTCCTCTCATTGATGCCCTAGGTTTGGTGATTAGTAGTATTTTTGAAACCCTAGTTGCTCAACTTCAACTATTTTAACCTAAATTTCTGAGTTTCATTTTGTAAATATTATGGTAGTTTAGGTTATTTTCTTATTTTTTTGAGTTAGTTGTTAGTGTTATTGTTAGAAAAACTCTAAAAATTAGTGCAAATCTAAACTTAAATTTGAAGTTATTTGTCTTTTTAAATTTTCTGATGTTCTGAGTTAGTTGCTTTAAAAATTTATAAAAAACTTAAAATTAACTTATGTGTGTGCTAAAACCCTAACTGCAGCAGCCTAAGACCCCCTATGACTTCTTGGTTTGACCTCTAGTATCTTTTCTTAATAACTCTGCCTTTTTCTACCATTTTTCTCCCTTCTATCACACTCGACCTCCTTTGTTCTTGTACTTTACACCTCGGCTTCCACTAGGACTCCCTCGCTCACCACCTCGTGCTGCCCTCTCAACTCGCTTTTCCTTCTCTCCAAGTCTGCCAACACCTATCCTTCCTCCACCCGATCTCTCTTCCATCTCGATCTTGCTGCCCCTTCTTTTCCACGCCGTTTTTTATTAGGCCTTCGTTCGCGGATCCTCCTTCAAGCTGGTGTAGACCTGCTGCCCAAATTCGCAACCCTATCCCATCCTGTCCGCAGCCCCCAGGATCTCGTGTTCCCTCCAGACCCCCGACCCCTTTCCTCGGCGGCTCCCGCAAAATCCCGCTCCGTCTCTTCTTCTTCCCTGTCCGCGGGCTTCACCCTGCTCCCGTCTCTAAAATACCCTTGAATTTTCCCTAATCCCTAAAGCATTAGTGCCAAATTTCCTGGGAAAAGGTTCCGCTTTTCCATTTTCCAGTTCTACAACAGCGACACACCGTTGCATGTATACAACAAGTGTCTAATCCTTGTTAACACACTCTGCACACTAACAAGGTGTGTCCCTGAACCTTGCTGCATTGATTCAACATGTGTCACCCTCCAGTAACGCATGTTTCTCTTTGAAAGAGTGTGGCACTGTCCGTTTAAAGGTAAAAAGAGAAGATTCGAGAGCCTTCTAGGAAGAAGCTCTCATGGAGGCTTATCCCAACAGATCATCATAGGTGGAAGTTGAACCCCTAAACTATTGGGATGATTCCTTCACCTTCTCCATTGAATTCTTAACTGCCTCTATCCTCTTTGGCCTATATATACAAGCTCACCCCTCATAGTTGAGGGAGAAAAGATAGAGCATCCAAATGCTGCTGAAATACTTCTAGAGCTGAGTTTCCCTTCTCCATTAGAAACAAAGTTGGATCTTGGAGGCAAAGGTTAATTGGAATAAGTTACAATGTCAAGGCAATGGTTGTAATCTCTCCCTTGGTATTTGTGTTAATACAATAATATATATACTCTTTCCATAAATATTAATTGTGTTATATCTTTAGAACTTGTTTCCTTGACCACCTGTTTAGATTGATCAATATTACATATTACTTTTACTTGTGTTTCCACTTGTTTGTTTCATGTTGTTTTGCAGCTAGAGATTGAAGACTACATCAAACAAGGAAATACTACCATAGTTGCAAGGTGAGCAATTTGTTGCGCTTGTCACGTCCCCATGACCCTCGGAGGCCACGAGAGACTAGATACATTTTTTTTTAACTGACTTGACTGAATACACACACACACAAACTGTCAGAATAACTTAGATACGCAATCCGCAATAGCGGACGTGGAAGTGCAAAAATTCCCATCAGAAAACTTACCTTTCCGCAATCCGCAATCTGCAACTGCGAACCCGCAATCCGCAATCCGCAACTGTGGATGCGGAAGTACAAAACTTCCCATCAGAAAAATTACCTTTCCACAATCTGCAATATGCAACTGCGAATCCACAATCCGCAATCCGCAATCTGCAATTGCAGATGCGGAAGTGCAAAACTTCCCATCGGAAAATTTACCTTTCCGCAATCGGAAATCCACAACTATGAATACGCAATCCGCAACTGCGGATGTGGAAGTGCGAAACTTCCCATTGGAAAACTTACCTTTCCGCAATTCGCAATACGCATTGCGGAAGTCCCACTTCAACTTCCTGGAAAACTTCTCGTTCCACAATCCGCAATCGGCATTGCGGATGCGGAATTGCGGAAGCACCATCTTTGCTCCTACAGCTCACCAATGCAAAATTCAGAGAGACATAACTTCCCCGTCCTTTAACAAAATGAGACAAGGTTGGTACCATTGGAAAGCTCTTGAAGATCTCTATCCAATGGTGTAACTTCCACTCCAAACTGAGGTCCCTAACCCCGTCATTTATACAACCTCACATTTGTGCATAAATCCGCTTAAAGACTTTAATCTTCTTCCTGCCATGACTTTCTCCTTCACCTGACTCACATAGGGGTTTCTGAAACACATGAGGGTATTCCCCTCCCTTCCCAAGATTAGGTGTAGTCACACAACTCATTCATAGGTTTAATCAAACATATTACAACATGTAAAGTTCCTAAGTTAGATCTAACCATTAAATTTATCACATGCAAGACTTATAATACATTAAAACTCATGCAATACAATGAGGTACATAACAATGGACTCAACCCTCTACTTAGGCCTACACATAAACTTCTTATCAATCAAATTCATATAAACAAACATTCCCGAGCTGAACATAAGAAACCATATCATATCAATGGAACATCATCATAGCAAGGAAGTACTTATCTTTTAACTTTCTGAAGCTGCCAAGCAACTGGCTAAGTGAGAGCATTGTTCCACCCAACCTTAGATCTCTGTCCAACCTGTACTCTTTCAGTTGAGAGATCACCCCCGAGCTGGGCTGTGTATCCATTAAGGAGGGCTATTAGGTTCTCTCACAGTAAAGGTTCCATCCCAATGCTAAGCCAATCTGTAGTTGGGTTTATCAATCATTCCAGGGCATCTACCCATGCTAAGCCAACCTACAGTGGGTTTATCAAGCATATAGGGATATACTGGTCATGCTAAGACAACTTCTAGTTGGGTTTATCAAGCATAGCAAACAACATAGTCATGCCAAGCCAACTTGCAGTTGGGTTTATCAAGCATACCAAGCGAGCTGATCATGCTAAGCCAACCAACGGGTTTATCAGGCATATAAGGATAACAAGGGAGGTATTTCTAAGCCAATGAGCTCAACCACATAGCTACAGGAATCTCAACACTCAACAGACATGGCACTCACATTACCTACCTCACCCAACACAAGGAAGACCCTCTTCTCTTCTCAAGAGTCCCTCAAGGCCTCTTCCATTCCAATGCTATTCAGGATGGGCATAGAAAGGTCTAGTCGCTAGTTCTATGAGATTACAGCCTTCACTGGGTTTATCGAGCAACCCAACGTTCTACCACAATTCAATAAGCTGATTCCTTCCAGACTTGCATATAGGGATTTGTTCCGCAAATCTACTCCCTGTGACTCAATCCCCTGTTCTCACAATTTCTCTGTACTGTTCAAGCTTGTAATTTCTCTCAGGATTCTTACCACTCCTATCACGATTAGATAGGGTTCGCACACACGCTTCCCATGGTATTTTTCTATTACACAGGAAATGTGATTGTCTTCAAGATTCCTCATGGCTGGGCTCTATGGGTCGGCGTACGCAGGAATGTATGAATGAGTTCTCTCTCGATGAATCGATGGATGATGAATGGTGAGTGCGTGAGTATCTGAAAATGAGTTCCCCTCTCCTCTCCATGGATGGATGATGAACCACGAGTGTGTGAATCTTGTTCCCTTTCCCAGGGGTAGTCAAAATAGTTTTTGTGAGTTCCCAGGTGATTTAGTGTCTTCTAGGACAAGAAACCAGAGCCATGCCCTACCATACGAAATCCCAGGCATGCTCCATACTCCATCGGCTTCAGCAACATGGTTCTCAACCACCCTCTGCAACCAAATTAATGTCAGCAGGGAGGTCAAACGGGTTCATAGCTAGACATGTGGCAACATGGGTATCAATCCCATAACCCCCACACCTCTCCCTAGTGGATACACATGGCCCTTTCTTATTGGTTGCTTCCTGTTGGCCGAGAAAACTGTCCTAGGCCAACTAACGGAAAGACAGCCCACACACTCGACTTAATGCAGTCTTGTATGTGTTTAAGGTAACTATCTTTCACAGGATCAAGGCCCCGTTGCCTGTATGATGTGCTCTTCAAAATAAAAAGTCTCTCTTTGGTGTGTGTGTGTCAAATTTACTTAAATCAATCTGCTAACAAACCAAAGAAATTTAATCTAATGACTAACTGATTCTAAAAAAACTATTTTATACAAAATGCAGAAAATTAGTAGCTCCTAATTCTAGTATATGATAGCCTAAATGCAGACTACCTATCTTGGCCAAGAGCATGAATTATAGTGTTGATCTATTGTTTAAAACAAAGAAAATAATTGATACTTCAGAATTGGTAGAAAAGTCTCCAAATAAAGAAGTGAATCATTAATCGTTTCACAACAGATAAAAATCTCCGGCAAAAATGATCATAATAGGAATTAAACCAGAAACCAATAATCTAAACTGAATATGCGCTTCTGGAAACATGGAAATATGTGATTATGCCTCAACTTGTACATGAATCACAGTCAACATACAAGTTAAGAATTAACAAAGCCAATTTATACAAAAATCGGAATAACAAAAACCATTTGTTGATTTCAACTGTTGAATAAATTATTCACATTCCAGATTCACATACAATTTGACTTCTCGAGTGATGACTTAACATATAATAGCAAGATATAATATGTAAGTTACAAAATGACAAAAGAGGTTTAACAGTAAACAATATAGCATTAGTAAAATGATATTCGCAGACTTAACCAAAGCCTCCGAAGTTCTGCAATTACTTCAATCTTCAGAAGAAGTTCAAGAAAAATCTAACATAACACAGAATATAATATGATACTGTATAGAATGCTATTACTCTCAGATGTCCAGGAAATCTAACCAGTGATAGGCAACACTTCCAACTCTATTCTTCCAAAAACTCCTTTACAGAAAGAAAGAGATTAAAAGAACAGACACCATTCTCTTCTGTTTGGTTTATAGAGACCCCCCAGCAGAGAAACATGTAAAAAATGGAAAAAAATAGTTTTGTCCAGTTTCCTGGAGCGTTCCCCCCCTGGTTAATGCTACTTCCCGGCTTTTATAACTTTAGATTGCTGTTAGAAGGGATCTTGCTAAACCCTCACCAACTGCCTCCTAATCCAGGTTTTGTGGAGAATGAACAAGATTTCAGGCACTGAATCTTAAACGTGGAACTCTGCAACAACTTAAAATTAGCAACTTGCCAACTCCCCATTGATATCTGTGTTCATGTTAGATTTTTATCATGAGCGATACTGCTTTGATGACACACTACTGAACTTGGTTAATAGATCATCCCTTCTGCAAGCGCGTAACTTTCTTACTTTTTTTCCAGTGGAAAAAAGCATACTGTTTTATATTCATATAAGAAAAAAAAAAAACAAGTACAATGATGGATCAGTCAAAGATTGTGATGGATCTGTCAAAGATGACACAGATCACTATATCACACATACTCCAAGCACTGCTGGTCTTGAAATAACCTCCGAATATTACATAGCTACAAATCTATGATGGCAAAAAAAATATCTATAACTCATCAACTATCTACAGACACATACTGTCAAAAAAGAGTTTATAACATTCAAAGCTAATATAGGAAGTAAAGACACCCTCTATCTAGAATCTCTTCATCATAATATTCTTCCCATATAAGCTGACCATCTTCATAATATTCTTCCCATATAAGCTGACCATCTTCACCTGACAAAGCCCAGTAGGATAAAATATCTACGACATAATTGTGTTCCCTGTAAATATGCTTGACTTTCTTACTTATCAAGCCTGCGGTAATTTTTAAAATCCCGATACTTTCACCGCCATGATTTAAAGCCTATCTCTGCAAATACGAATAATAGTTTTCATGTGGCGTGATGGTTAACATCAAAACTTCCTCGAAATTCTCTTCCATATTGAAATTACATGAATTCGATAGAGTATTTAAATGTGTATAATTTTCCTCTCCTTGCTGCGTGTCATAAAGCTGCGTACAAAGAGGAAAGTCACCGATCTAAATTATATTCAAAACATATGCTTTTATTCCCTTTCAAACGTTTATTGACGGAAAATAAAGAATAACGATCATTTTTATGCATATCCGAGCTTAAGGAAAAGAGATCGTTTATAGATTTCAAAACATTTATTTATCACAATAAGCTTCTTTCACTCCATTCATTTTGATAAAAGGGAAGAACTCATAAATATTAATTTAAGAGTAAATTCCTTAATCATAGATAAAATGAATTCAATCTTAAAAATAAAGTTTACTCCATTCATTTTGATAAAAGGGAAGAACTCATAAATATTAATTTAAGAGTAAATTCCTTAATCATAGATAAAATGAATTCAATCTTAAAAATAAAGTTTACTCCATTCATTTTGATAAAAGGGAAGAACTCATAAATATTAATTTAAGAGTAAATTCCTTAATCATAAATAAAATGAATTCAATCTTAAAAATAAAGTTTAGGTTACTTTTTCTTCTTAGAAATCACATTCTAACCATGTTTAACCAAGAATTGTTTGGGAAATAAATAAATTTCAATATAAAATCTTTTCTATAGTAAGATTAATTTAATGATTTAAAGAAAAGTATATGTATTAATGATAAATTGAAATTAAAATAAATTAGTTTTAATATGAAAAGATAATTTTAAGCAAATCAATATAGTTAGATATAATATAGCCCACACTTAACAAGCAATCAATGTATATGGACTAGAAGTTTTTGAATATCTATATATTATTTTGATCATAAATGTTTCTCATCAATTCATATGGAAATTCAAAAAAATTGATTTTTAAAGGTGTAACTTGAAAGTCATAAAATTAAACTTTTATCAAGATCTGTGAAAATGCCCTCTCAACCAACTAAAGTGTCAAAGACTGAAACTTTGTGAAATGCCGCAAGATCAAAATAACTCATTCTTTTCGAACTGAAGCACACAGTCAACTTGGACAACCTCAATTAAGTGCATGCAATCTTTGTTAAACGTCAAGGAAGCTAAAAGGTTCAAGCGACTAATATCGGTGGGACCATCAAAATCTTGTGAAATGAAAATCAAGCCAAGAAACCAACATCATCGAGAGTGAAGGACCCAAGAAAGAAAACCATGGAATCACCTTCTCAAAACCAAGTACGAAAAACTAAAAGAAATGAAAGGAAAAATATATACAAAATTTACATGGGGACCCCTTGATTTTGCAAAATAAAGGGGAGTTGTTGGGGTGCCAACACGTCCTTAGCCATCTTATTGGTTATTTTATTCATTAATAATAATTACATCATTTACATTTATTCATGTCTTAACAACCCATGAATAATCAAACTGTCAAATACTTGCCTACGTAATAACCTTAACATCCACTAGTGGGGCCTTGGCCTTGAGCTCCACACTAAGGCGAATACACACACTGCATATACATGGTATTTACATTGAAGCCAATAATCATCAAGGATAAAATGAGGTATTACAACTCCCTCTCCCTTAAAATAACATCGTCCTCGGTCTTCTCAAAACTGAACAAAAATGAGAATGCCTCTTTCATGTCATCCTCCAGCTCCCACGTGACCTCTTATGGACTAAGGTTCCTCCATTGCACCTTTACCTGCCCGATGGCTCTGTTCCGGAGCAAAGTGACTTTCCTGTCGAAGATGCATATAGGATCCACCTGGAACTCTCCCTTTGGTTCCACCTGTATCACATACCAATCAATGATATTATTAGGATCGTGTACATATTTATTAAGCAAAGAGACATGGAAAAAATTATGAGCTTTCATGTTAACAGGCAATGCAATCCTATATGCAACTGACCCTATCCTATTAAGGTCTTCGAATGTCCCACAATATCTTGGTGCCAACTTGGCACAACTTCCCAACTTCATGGAACTCTTCCTTGGTTTCACTCTCAAGTATACATGGTCCCCAATCCGAAATTCCTAATGCATTCTTTTCAGATCTGCATAAATTTTCTGCCTGTCTTGTGCTACCTTAAAGTTCTTCCTGATCTTCACAATCTCTTGCTCCATCTCCTCAATCATTTTTGGTCCAAGCACTACTTTGTTTACTGGGCTGTCCCAAGTCACTAGAGTTCGACATCCTTTGCCATACAACACTTCAAAGGGACTAATTTTCAATGATTCTTGATGTCCATTTGTATAAGCAAATTCCACTAAGTGTAAATAGTCTTCCCACTTAGATGGCTTGTCCATCACATACATCCTTACATATCTTCAAGAATTTGATTTACTCTCTCAGTCTAACCATCTGTTTGAGGATAACAGGCTGTGCTAAACTTCAGCTGAGTTCCTAATTCCTGGAACAGTCCTTTCCAAAATTTAGATGTGAACTTTGTGTCACAGTCTGAAATTATTGCCTTGGGAAATCCATGCAACCTGAATATCTCCCTCATAAAGATATCTGCAATGTCATTGGCCTTGTGGGTGGACTTGACTATAATGAAATGAGCTACCTTTAATAGCTTGTTCACCACCACCATGATTGAATCATGTTTCTTCACTATCATTGGCAGACCCGTTATAAAATCCATAGAGATCACTTCCCACTTCCATTATGGGATGGGAAATGGCTGCAACAATCTTGCTGGATGTTGATGCTCTTCCTTGACCTGTTGACACTTTTGACACCTAGCAATGTACTCAGCTATTTATTTCTTCATACCATGCCAAAAGTATTGTTTCCTTGCTGTTGTTATATTTTTTCTGATATCTTGGTTGTCCTGAGTATGGTCTTTGATGTATCTCATCCATCACCAACTTCTTCAAATATGCACTGTTTGGAATGTACAGTCTGGTGTTTTGATAAATGAGAACATTACCCTCACCCAGTTGATATCTTGCATGATTTTCATCCAGAACACCCTGCTGCAATTTATCTTTGATCTGAAGGTAGACTTCATCACTAGCTTGAGCTTCAAGGACTCTTGCTTCCAAATCTGATTCACACTTACTAATTTCTGCAATATGAATTTTTTTGCTGAGTGCATCAACAACTTTGTTCTCTTTACCTTTTACATGTTTAATTTTCAAGTCAAACTCGCAAAGAAACTACATCCATCTAGGTTTGTCTAGCGTTCATATTTGGCTGGTCAAACAAGTATTTTAAACTCATATGATCAGTTGTGAGCTCAAATCTTCTTCCCAAGAGGTAGTGTCTCCATCTCTTGAGAGCGTGTAATATGGATGCTATCTCTAAGTCATGGGTGGCATAGTTCCTTTCATGCTCCTTCACCTTCCTTGACTCATAACAAATCATAGACCCTTATTGCATTAACACTCCACCGAGTCCTTCAATGCAAGCATCCATGCATACTACAAAATATTTACTGGGGTATGCAATCTTCAAGACAAGTGCACTGGTAAGTAACTCCTTTAACTGCTGGAAACTTCTCTCACATTTTTCAGACCATGTGAATTTGATGTCCTTCCTCTGCAATGAAGTGATTGGATGTGATATATTGAAGAAGCCTTAAATGAACCTCCTATAGTAACCAGGAAGGCCCATAAGAGATCTAACATCTGCTGCATTCCTTGGAGTAGGCCAATCCATGATGGCCACAATATTTTCTGGATCCACTGCAACGCCTTCTGCCGATATAATATGACCCAAATACTATACCTTATGCTGATAGAATTTACATTTAATCAGCTTAGCATACAACTGGTGCTCCCTAAGGACTTGCAATACCATTCTCAAATGCTCATTATGCTCTTATTCATTCTTGGAATACACAAGGATGTCATCCAAGAACACAATCACAAACTTATCCAAATATTTGCTGAAGACACTATTCATGAGACACATGAATGTAGCAGGTGCATTGGTAAGACCAAATGGCATAATGGCAATACCTAGTCCTGAAGGATGTTTTATGAATTTCTTCTTCCTTTATCCTCACTTAATGGTACCCAAGCCTCAAGTTGATCTTTGAAAACACTCTATCTTCCTTCATTTGGTCAAGCAAGTCATCAATCCTTGGCAAGGGATATTTGTTCTTAATTGTCACTTTATTGAGCTGTCTGTAATCAATACATAGCCTCAATGTTCCATCCTTCTTCTTAAAAAATAACAATGGTGCACCCCATGGGGATACACTTGGTCTGATATATTCCTTGTCCATTAATTCCTACAGCTGCATCTTCAATGCTACCAATTATGGTGTCATTCTATAAGGAGCTTTGGAGATGGGTGCTTCCCTTGAAATAAAATTAATGGAAAATTCAATGTCTCTCTTGGGTGGAAGCCTTGGAACTTCATCCAAAAATACATCCTGAAACTCTCACAATATATGGAAGTCTCCTAGCCTGGGTCCTTTATCTTTTGCTGAGTCCAATATATGCACAACATATAATTGACAACTCTTTTTATAAAATTTCCTCAGCTATAGGGCTGAAATATGCCCTACTGAAACATGCTTCGGAATTCCCTTTACCAACCTGGACCTTCCTTCATCATCAAGGCATTCCAGTGCTTTCTCATAACAGTCCACCTTGGCTCTATGTCTTTCCAACCAATCCACTCCAATTAGGGCATCATATGATCCTAATGGTAAGACATTTAATTCTTCATGCGTGAGTAGTCCATTCATTTCTATAGGTCACTCCTTCACTACTTCACTTACCTTCCTCTTGGTACCAGTGGCTAATTGAACTAGCCAAGCCTTATCATGCTTTACTTTACCAACATAACAACTTTCAACTACCTTAGGAGACACATAACTATGAGTAGACCTTGGATCAATCAAAACAGAAATAGACCACTCAACAATCTTACCTGCAACCTCCATCACTACTGATTGATGGTCTTCTTGGTGATCATCCAGTGCTGCATAAATCCTAGGTGTTGCTCTTTCCATGTCCCCTACTGTAGCTGCTCATTTAATGTTATGCAAGCTCCTAGGGTTCTTCTTTTCGGTCGGGCAGTCTCTAAGCATGTGGTTTTCTCCACAACCCCAACACTAAAGTGGCCCCTTTGATGTTCTATCTGTAGCTACAACTGGATTGAATTCTCTTCTTGCTTGCTGGCTCTATGGAAAGGTTTTGGGATGATTCCTGAATGGTGGTTTGAATCCACTTTTCCTCGGTTCAAACTTTCCTTTAGGCTTTCCTTTCCATGCTGGCCACGCCTCTGCTTTACCTTTACTCTACTTGTAGCAATGCTTTGCCATTCTAATGGCTTCATCCAAGCTTGGTGGATTTACAAACTCTATTCTATCCTTGTAGTTCTGTGGTAGGCTACCAAGGAAGCATTGGATCTTCACTCTTTCATCCTTGATGTAGTCTACATACTTCAATAGTTTCAGAAACTTATGAACATGCTCTTCCATGGTATTCTGCCCCAATATAAGTGCATTGAACTCTTTTATCTTACTATCATAATATGTAGTTGATAGGTATTTCTCCTTGAAATATCTTTGGAATCTTTCCCAGCTGATCCTTCTTTCACTGATTCCCTTCACTTGCATGAGATGATCCCACCAAATGGAGGATATGCCATTCAGATTGTAAATGAAAAATATGTCCTTTTCATCCTCCGAATAACCATGCATTTTGAAATACTTCTTCATTCCAAGAATCCATGCCTTTGCTTCTTGGTCTGTTTTACTTTCTCCCTCAAAAGTGGGAGGTCTTGCCTTCCTAAAATCTCCTTGCGGGACTCCTCTGTACTTTATTCTTCCTTCAAACCTGTTGGCAATGTGCCTTGGGCTTCTTTGGAAATCCTTGGAGTCATCTGACCTGCTGGAAAGTGATATGGAGGAGGGTGTTCTATTCCTTCTGCTCACAGAACCCCTTCTAGGGCTTGGAGTTCTCTTCCTGGAACGCCCTATAGAATGACTACTTGCATTTTTTTCTTCTCTACCCATATTGCTTGGGTTGGATCCAAGGTTTACCCTTTGGTGCATGTCTGTGAGGCTCTGCAACATGGCAGCATTGAGCTAGTGCTGCTCTTCCTGAGCCTTCATCAACCTCTCATTGAAACTCACCATTGTTTCAACCAAGCTCTAAGGAGTTACTTTCTCCCTTCTTCCATTAGATTCAATTTCGGCATGCTCCTCTTGCATGTTTTCTCCTAGTACATCTTCTTCAGGATCATAAGGGTCCCGTGCGTCGTTAATTGTTACCATTTTCTGCATAGAAAGGTCCAATTGATAGTTATATGAGATTACATCCTTCAATGGGTTTATCAAGCAACCCAACCTTCTACCACAATTCAACAAGTTGATTCCTTCCATACTTGCAGACATGGATCTGTTCCGCAAATCTACTCCCTGCGACTCAATCTCTGGTTCTCACAGTTTCTTTGTACTGTTCAAGCTTGTAATTCCTCTCAGGGTTATTACCACTCCTATCATGATTAGAATGGGTTCTCATGCACGCTTCCCATGGTATTTTTCTATTACACAGGAAACACAAGTGTCTTCAAGATTCCTCACGGCTGGGCTCTACGGGTCGACGTATGCAAGAATTTCTGAATGAGTTCTCTCTCAATGAATCAATGGATGATGAATGGTGAGTGCGCGAGTATCTGAAAATGAGTTCCCCTCCCCGCTCCATGGATGGATAATGGACCATGAGTGTGTGAATCTTGTTCCCTTTCCCAAGGGCAGTCAAAATAGGTTCTGCGAGTTACCAGGCGATTGAATGTCTTCCAGTACAAGAAACCAGAGCCATGCCTTTCCATACGAAATCGGAGGCATGGTCCATACTCCATCGGATTCAGCAACAGGGTTCTTAGCCACCCTCTGCAACCGAATTAATGTCAGCAGACAGGTCAAACAGGTTCACAGCTGGACATGTGGCAACATGGGTACCGATCCCATAACCCACTCACCTCTCCCTAGTGGATACACATGGCCTTTTCTCATTGGTTTCTTCCTTAGCCATCTTCTTGGTTATTTTATTCATTAATAATAATTACATCATTTACATTTCTTCATGGCTTAACAATCCATGAATAATCAAATTGTCAAATACTTGCCTACGCAATAACCTTAACATCCACTAGTGGGGCCTTGGCCTTGAGATCCACACTAGGGCGAATACACACACTGCATATACATAGTATTTACATTGAAGCCAATAATCATCAAGGGTAAAATGGGGTATTACAGTGCTTTTTGTAATTTTATTAATATAGGAAAGTATATATATATTATGTGGCATTGTTTTCTAGATCTAAATCATTTAGACTAGAGAGATTTGTCCTTGTTTGCATAAACAAAGTGTCTTCAAACAAAGTTGGTGAATCCATTGGGGAGAGCCCATGGTCTTTGAGTTGTTTAGTCTTTAATTTTCATTTCCTTGTTTATCCTCTTATAGCTATTTAATTTGCGTTGTTTCTTTTGGATATGTCTATTTTGAGTTAATGGGTGATCTAGTCTCAGTCTGGAATCTCTAGCTCGTCTAGTTACCTAATTTTATTTTGAGAATTTTTCCTTTTCTAATTCTTGATTGCGCCTGTCACACTTGGGTTGTGATTGACCTGCGTCACTGGTAAGTTTTTGCACTTTTATTTGGGTTACAAAGCATCACTAATGCACTCTATTTGTGTTCAAGAAGCATCAACGCCGCAATATCCCTGTGAATAGATTGTGTCACTAGGGGAATGACGCACTAGTGCATACTAGCAGATCGCGTCTCTGTAAGTTTTCATAAAATTTTGGCTCAATTCTCTTATTTTGATCTCTAGATTTCATTTTCAGATAAATTCACTATCTGTTGCAGTTGTTGAATTTTCCAGGATTGTTTTTTACTTCTGATCTTTTAGTTGATTTTAAAGATTTGATTTCTGTAGGCTTCATGGTCATTTTTGATTCACATGTTTTCTCTTGAGATTATTGTTTGCTTTCTTAGATACCTGATTATTATTGATATTCACAAAAAATAAAAGATATATTGTTTCCGTCTTGATTTAGAGAAAGAGATTTGTTTTCATCTTCTTTTCCAGATTTGCAATATTTACAAAATTCCAAAAAGATTTGCTTTAACTAGTCTTGTTTTAGTTTAGATCTAAGTTTTATATTAAAAGAAAAGAACAAAAAATCCTTTTAGATTTTTTGCATAGTTAGAGGTTAGTTCTTTTTCTTGTTTGGAAACATTAATTAGATCCTTTCTTTGTGTCATTAGAGATCTGTTTCTTGTCTATATTGAAGCAAAATGAACTTGATTATTTTGTGTTTGTCTTAAAAATTGAAAGATGGTTGTTTGTATTTTGGTATTTTCTTGGAAATGAAAGTGAACAGAGTAGTATTTTTTTTTTTTGGGAAAAATTCACTTGTATTAGGAAGAAAAATAAAGATATCTCTATCTCTCATAGATAAACTTCATCGAAAGAAAAGGACTTGAATCTCATTTAGTTCATGCACGATATTGGGATGAGTCCACACCTCATTGGTCCACTTAACCCTACAAGATAAAATAAAGCGTTAGTTAAGTTAAAATATTTATCAACTTGAGTGATAGGTTAGAGACATGTTCCGATGTCTTTAAGCGTAGGAGCTATTGTTATTTTATTGCATTGCATCCAGTGGATTGTGTGGTTCTTCAACGTACTAGTCAGTATATAAAAAAGACTTTCACGCACTTGATGGTATATAGAAAGGCTCTTTCATGTACTCGCTGGTATATAGCAAGTCCCCTTTCGTACGGTTGTGCATTAGACAACACTACTAGGGATTGGATCTCCCACGTATCTTATGTATATCGAGAGACCCTTTTAGGATCCTGAAACCAACTAAGTAAACCATCGGTCGTCTTGTTGTTGCAATACACCGAGAACAACACTCGAGAGCTGCTATGCATGTACTGCTAGGTACTCGAGTAATACAATCATGGGTACAATCCTAATCCTCGCTGGTTAGTGCTATGAAATATTGGAATGAGTATTACTGTTGGACGCTACGGTATATCGCGAGTTGCAACGACTTGACACTCCCGTGAGGATCCAATGTTTTTATCCCACCCGTTACACAAGTTTGCTTACGCCGTTTAGTTTGAGTAGGACTTGCAGTGTGTCTTTTTGTTTAGAATACCTGGAGGGAGATATTTTTGTTAGACATTCTGGCTGAGAAACCCTCGAGGAAATATCGCAGAATGCAAGGTTTTCCACCCGAGTATCCCCCCGTTGGAGAGGGAAGTGCAGGGGAAAACATGGACCAACCTATTATAGCTATCCCACATGAGGAAGGGATCCCAATTACTGAATCAAGAGGAGATTATGCTCCCCCTGTAAATCCACCTATCACCGATCCCATGGGACCAATGGTGGTAGAAAAAATTTCTTCGCGTGATACCTCTTTTCATGCATCACTTGAAGGGTATTCTGGATCCACAGATTGGATATTTAATTGACTTCCATATGATCCAGTAGCAATCATTTTTGGTACATTCTCTCTATTTTGAAGTACTTCCTTAGAAAAAACTATTTCTAACTTCGGTACACCATCAACTACGGAATTAACTCCACCTCTACTCTCATGTCCTACTAGATACATCTTAAATGATGAATTTTTAGCACCATTTCAAGATACTATATCCTGTATACAAGCACTTGAAAAAATGTGAGATGTCATAGTTTTAATCCTCCTTTACCATCCACCTCGAAAGTAGTCAATCCCGAATGCCATACTCCTGTTCATCCTTACACTTTCTCTTCACCAGGAATACCTGTGACCAACGTGGTCTCTTATGAACTAGGCCAACCATCCTTTCAGGCTGTATGGACTCAAAATAAAATGGCCGGATCTAGACCTCTTTAGACCTCGATGACTAGGGGGAAACCTTGAGCCAACGTTAATTCTGCAATTGAGGGACAATATTTGACCGTGAGGCAAAATGTCACTAGGGCACAACCTTGGGTTAGTGGCCAAAATGTGACGAGGGAAAAACCTTCGGTTAGTGGTCAAAATGTGTATGGGGAGAAACCTTTGGTTAGTGGACATAACGTAATTGGAGGAAAACCTTTAAATACACCCTACAATATGACTAGAGGTCCACCTCCAACCATGGGACAACCTTCTTAGGATTATCCCTCGTGGGGGATACCCACATGGGGTCAACCCGCATGGGGTTACAAATATCCAAGGAATCAAAATATGACTATGAGTCAAATATACCGACCCACCGCTTTAGGAAATGTTCATCCTAGAGTACCTTACCCTAGAAAAAAATACCCCATGGGGCCAATAGAATTTAACGAACACTCCTTCGACTGGAACTGCAGTTGGAGGACCACCCCCACCCCCACCTCCACCCCAATCACCTGGAAAACCCCCCCATTCGGGGGGGAACCCACCACCGGGTCAACCTCCTAATATGGGAATACCTCCACCATATATCCAACCCCTTATGGGAGGACCACCACCATATATAGCCAAACCTTACGTTGAATCAATTTATGGTCCTACTGGTACTCAAATTCCATATAAATACTACCAGTATCCTCTTCCAAACCGACATTTACCATTTCGAGATACATTAGATCTGCCATATCTGTCACGTTTGACAAACAATCCCATTTGACATAGCACTAATTGGCCACCTATTCTTGTTAATATACCATGTGACATACCTAAGTTTGACGATAAACCCAATGAAGATCCAAAAATCCATGTGATGACATATCACTTGTGGTGTTCCTCGAACTCCTTAATGGATGATTCTGTTCATTTGAAGGTCTTTCAGAGAAATCTCACTGACACGGTTTCCAAATGGTATATTGAACTACAACGACAGTCTTTCACAGATTTTCGATCCTTGGCTATGTATTTCCTAACACATTTTCAGTTATTGATCCACTATGAAACCGACACATACCTCTTAACCTCACTCCGAAAATCTACCTCCACCCATATGTCTGATCATATACATGAATGGAGGAGGAGACATAGGTTAATTAAGGCCTCTATTCCAAACCAATTACTAGCTGATTGGTTTACTAAATCATTACTTCGTATTATAGCCAAAGATGTAGCTATGGGTGGGTTTTTTTACCGAAGAACAAGCCATTGCATATGCCCAGTATTTAGACTTAGTCTATGCTCAATATGGAACACTATATGACATAATTCCCAATGCTCCTCACCCCACCACTGACCTATCCAGACCAATTGTGGGATCACATGCTGATGGCGTAGTTGGTTTCGTCCAAAACCAACCTGCAACACAATCAACTGGATCACAAAGCCATCCAGACTTAAATCCAGCTCTGAAAAAAGCTGGTAACAACACCACAAATTCACGCAATCTTGCTCAGACCACAAAGTTGAATTCAATTCAATATAGTTCATCTCAAAAATCTGGTGGTAAGAAGAAGAATAAGGGTAAATCCAAAAAATCTTCAAAGCAGTAGGAAAACAAAACCAATCAGGACACAACTGAAGCCAAACCCAAACAAGAGGCTAAGTTTCCATGTTTAATGTGCAATGACAACCACTTAACGAAGGATTGTACCCATCATGAAGAGTTCCAAAAATTCCTTAAAGGAAATACTCAACCCACGGTATTAACTGAACCCTTACCACCACCACAACAACAGATGTTTGCAAAAAAGCATACCCCCTCGCAAGGAGAAACATCCGTGACCGATCATGTTCTCAAGCTGGGTAGTGAGAGGGATAGTTTATCCACTAAGGCACATACATATGACTCCGTTCTAGAAAAATAATCCAATGGAGGTAATACTTAAAAATCCTCCACTTCTGCATCCACTACTCCTCCCCCACATGGTCCTCTGTTAATAACCCATATCATATGCAGTGTTGTGCCCACCCAAGAGCACGATTCAAAAAGCGAATTTCAATCCTATATCCTGGGCCATCCAAAACTAAAATATTGTTGAAGATTTGTCCCAAGCACCTTGCACCATATCGACCTTCAAAGTATTACAAAACTATCCTAATCAATGTAAGACCCTGCTATCTTCCATCAAAGCAGTGGATCCAGAAACGTCCAACATTATCATGTTTAAACTGGATTACTTGAAGGCGAGATTTCCCATCAACTAGCATTCCAAATCATTACCAACATTGTCAGGAAAAACATCCATCATACTATTCTAGATGAAGGAGCCTCCACTTCAGTTATGTCTTTGTCCTGTTGGAGATCCATTGGCTCTCCTGAACTAAACCGACCTCCAACCACCTTAAAAGCATTTGACAAATGTGGATTTAAACTGATTGGAATTTTACAATCCTTAGCTATTGAGTTGGGAGGAAATACCATTTCCATTCACGTGGAAGTAGTCAATGTTACCTTGGACTATAATTTATTACTTGGTCAAAATTGGTTTTATGCCATGATTACAGTTGCATCCTCAGTTTTTCGCATTGTGCAGTTTCCCCACCAAGGGAAAATTGTCACCATTGACCAACTAGATTTATGTACACCTGATACCAACTCTCATCCTATGAATAACGTCACTCTTATGGGGAAATCCTCACCTAGTAATGAGAGTGTGGGGGTAGGAATCCTCAAGGACTCATCACTGATGGGAGTCTTTCCAACACCTGATCCCCCATCACAAATTTCCACGGTGAACGTGATCTCGTCCATGGCCCAACAATCCTCCAACTCGATTTATCCCTGAATTGTTCCTAGTTCTACTGAATTTGACTCAATTGGAAATCAGATTCCACTTATCCCAACTAAGGCTACATATCATGACTTCCAATCGATGTCTAACCCACGTAATGACCATCACCTAGTGGCATCAGACCCCTATTCTATGTCATCTTGGATAAACTTGTCTACACCATCGCTGGATTATCTCCTCCAAACCTTTCCCTCTGAAGAATCTATCATGGATATTATGAGCTTGGATGAGCTTCCTTGGGAAGACCATCACCATCAATCATCCTTCCTCCCACCCCTGGAAATGGTAGAGAATGATATTAAATCCATTGTTTCACCGGATATCGTTAAAAATCCTCAACCTCCTATTCTCACACGAGATACGGTAATTGAATGGAATTTGGCGAATATCACACCTACCATCTCCATCGACATCTTGGTGAAAGTCAGTGTCGTGGAACATATTCACATCGGCCAAACCTTCTCTCATGAAGAAATCAAAGCTTACACAACCTTATTTAAACAGTTCCACGATGTATTTGCATAGATCTACGAAGAAATGTTGGGTATTGATCCTTCCATTGTTGTTCATGAGATCAAAGCTTATCCTGAGGCAAAACCCATCCAGAAAAAAATCTATCCCATGCACCCCCAAAACACTGCGGCTATAAAGGCAGGAATAAAAACGCTCTTGAAAGATGGCTTTAGTTATCCTCTCCCCTTGTCAGAATGGGTCTCTAACAATGTTCATGTCATGAAAAAATAAGGAAATGTTAGAGTATGTGTCGATTATAGGGATTTAAACAAGGATTGTCCCAAATACAATTATCATACCCCTTTCATCGACCAGATTATCGATAACTGCACTTGTAGCGTCATATTTTCCTTCATGGATGGCTTCTCCAGCTATAATCGGATCGAAATCCACCCAGCTGAACAGCACAATACTTCCTTCATCTTCCCATGGGGCACATTTTATGTTTGAAGACACTCTGTCTATGCGGACAAGGACAAAGCTCTCTAGTCCAAATGGTTTAGATCTAGAAAAAAATAGAACATAAACGTAAACCTCTCCCTAGATTTATCAAATTACTTGAATGTAAAGAATCCATACCTCTTTTCGAAATTTGTCCTGATTGAATTAAAGATTTTGTAATCCAACTGATTGAAAAGGAGATAACCTGCAAAAGACTCAAGAGAACAAGAAAAAAGTAGAAACTAAAAGATAATCTGATAGATCTAAGCAAATGACCAAGGAGAAATTCTATAAATGATATTAAACATAATTTATGGGAAAATAAGACATTAATGTATTAATAACAAAGAGGAAATAATTACAACCATAAATCCTTAGTGTTGATAATCCCTTCCAATGGAGCCTTGCCTTGAGATGGAAGCTATCAAAGATCAAATATCTGGTCTAATTTCTTCAGCATTTAGCTAATCTAATTCTAACCCCGCTATCCTATGAGGGTAAGCTTGTATTTATAGTCCAAAAGAGATGAGGAGGAGAAGAGAGGATTAAGAGAGAAGGATGAGATAATATCCTACTAAGCTGGGAGGTGAGTGAGATACACCCTAAATGGAAGGGATAAACCTACATGAGGGTATCCTTTGAGATTCTTCTCAAATATTCTCTTGTTTTCCTTCGTACAGACAGTGACACACCCTGTACAGAAGCGAAGCGCATCAGTGCCGCACCTTGTAGTAATGCAAAGTGTGTCAATGGGATGTTGACGCACCCTGTTAGAGAGCAAAGGGTGTCGCCCTCTCAAAGCATATTTTTTTCAAAGGGAAAACCCTCAGGGTTCATCTTCCATGGAGTTTGGCCAAGCACTTGAGGGATTAAGGAAAGAAAAAGTGTACATGGTTCATAATCATGGCGAGGATAAAAATTCCGTGTAACAGATTGTTGGAACATTTAAAAACCCATTAAATACTTAGGATATATTTTACTAGTCATCTAGATTAATTTCCTAAGTTTTGACTAGCTAAATAGGGCCAGTTTTGTCTTTTAGTGGACCACTTGTCATCCTAAGTCACAAAAACGAATTTGGACAAATTATGGATAAGATTTACTTGGATTCTATCTAATTTTATTCCATTCCTGAATTAGAAAGACACTTTCCTGATTTAGACAGCTTTATCCTGTTTTTTCTACTTTCTAGTGGATAAGGAAAAGCTAGTTCACTTGGAAACTCTTACCAATTGACCAATTCTACCTCCACATCATATATTATCTTCTAAATCCACCATTACATTCCATTTACCTCACTCATGAGCTTCCATACCATACTTGCGAAATTCGTGATCCTCTAGCACAGTTTTGGAAACTGCTTTTGCCACCTAGGGGTTTTTTATGTTTTTAGTAAGCCTTACTTTTTGTGCTTTACAAATTGCCTTTAAGGAATTCTATTTTCTCTCTTGAGATGTATTATATATTGTATTCACACCGAGGAATAATACATGAGATAATATTTCCATCAATTGAGTTCCTTCTCTTATGTTATGTTTCAACATTTCTTCTTATTCTTTCATGTCTTTGAATAAATTCTTGTGAGGACTTATTTGCTTCAAGATTCTTGGCTATTAGAATTTGTTCATGGTACTCAACCTATATAGAATTCTCACATGGTATCAGAGCCTTTGGATTTATTAATTAAATTAGTCTTCCGGTATGAGTTTCAGAGAGTTTGTTTTGCAGGTATTGAAGATCAAATGACAGAAATTTATTGTTGAAGAATTCAGATTTTTCCATCTCTCATCATTGTTCTCTCATATGTCTTCTGATTCAAATCATCATCCAGTTGTTGCAGCTCATACACACTCAGAACCTCTCCTTGGGTTGATAGTTGGTGTGTTATTGAATTCTATGGAGGAAAAATTATAGTTTGGAGTGACCGGTTCCCCTCTCTCTCTCTTGCTTCTATTTCACTGCATGATTTTTGGCACCGATTTCACAGAAGATGGAGGACATCATCAAGTCTCATTTGGATCTGATCTCAATAAGCTAAAGTATAGTGAGCACATTCCACTTCTTTCCAAGAAGAATATTCCACCAAACATTTGACCAAGTTCTCACCTGCTTGAAGTTTGGAGAGCAATATTATGGTGTATTCCATGATCTTGAGGGGAGGTTTTCTTCCCAAGTGGTTTTCCTTCTTTCCTCACCTACATGGACTAATAATTTTTTGTATTGGGATGACCATAAGCCTTGTTGCTTGGGCCCTATATTTCTGATATTTCACCTCATAAAGTCAGGCTTAAGGGGGGGTGTTGGAACATTTAAAAACCCATTAAATGCTTAGGATATATTTTAGTAGTCATCTAGATTAATTTCCTAAGTTTTGACTGGCTAAATAGGGCCAGTTTTGTTTTTTAGTGGACCATTTGTCATCCTAGGTCACAAAAACGAATTTGGACAAATTTTGGATAAGCTTTCCTTGGATTTTGTCTGATTTTATTCCATTCCTGAATTAGAAAGACACTTTCCTGATTTAGACAGCTTTATCCTGTTTTTTCTACTTTCTAGTGGATAAGGAAAAGCTAATTCACTTGGAAACTCTTACCACTTGACCAATTCGACCTCCACTTCATATATTATATTATAAATCCACCATTACATTCCATTTACCTCACTCATGAGTTTCCATACCATACTTTCCAAATTTGTGAGCCTCTAGCACAGTTTTGGAAACTGTTTTTGCCACCTAGGGGTTTTTTATGTTTTTAGTAAGCCTTACTTTTTGTGCTTTACAACTTGCCTTTAAGGAATTCTATTTTCTCTTGAGATGTATTATATATTGTATTCACACTAAAGAATAATACATGAGATAATATTTCCATCAATTGAGTTCCTTCTCTTATGTTATGTTTCAACATTTCTTCTTATTCTTGCATATCTTTGAATAAATTCTTGTGAGGAATTATTTGCTTCAAGATTCTTGGCTATTAGAATTCGTTCATGGTACTCAACCTATATAGAATTCTCACATATATTCCCCCCCAAAGTATGAAGCTAGAGTAATAGGATATGTGAAATACTTTGATAGATAAAGGGTAAAGGATCGAGCCAAGGAACCATCGGTTGGAAACCTGTCAACGACAAACAAAGACTTTCTCACAATACAATAATTTATCATCCCAATGACTCACAACATGGTTTCCAACCAATATATTGCAAATCCATGAAAGTATTAAATCAGGATACGACAACCAACATACATTGTGGATCCACACATAACAATGATTGAACAAAATCATGGCTACTAGAATACAAACATAGATCCATGATGAAATAATAACACAACCACGACCAATACAAGAGTGGATCTGTGTGACAATACTTTAGTGAGGTCACCACCATAACATCCATGTGGGAACCTACAAAAAAACATTCTCCATCGCAACCTGGGTATGATTATAAGACATCAAAACAACCCAGGGTCTTCATCGCGAACCCGAAATGATACAAATTTGACCATGTGAGTTACAATGTGTTGAAGTCAAACATGGTAGAAACCACCTGATTACCAGTGAATGATGTAAACCGTTAAAAAGTGAGAGGGTTGGTGGCAATGATTCCCAAGGTATCTTAGTACACTCCCCCGAATGTGAATCAATGAGTTGAGGTCGAATATTTGGTAGAATATTTCAATCATAGGCTAATGATGTAAGCCTATTGTTGGAAACGAGGTAACCTGCCATTGGGGCATGCAGGACCAAGGTACTCAACTGGTTTCTAGGTCTAATCCCCTGATGGTGTGCTGATGTCACTAGTACATGTGCAAATATTTTCCACGGAAAATATTTTCTATTGCAACATTAATGCATTTCTATAGTGATGAAAACAACCCCATATTTTCGTGGAAACATTTTTCATCGCTGTAGCAACACTTCAAATGTTTTGTCACTATGGCGACATGAAATATATGAAACGTGGTGTGTTTGGACTATGTTTAAAAAACCAATCCATGTCACCATAGAAACACTTAGTCGTCGCTATAGCGATGGAAAATACTTGTTAGTTGCTTTCTCGACTAACAATACTCCATGGCTATCGCGATGATGTATGGGTCTAGCCGTCGCTATACCGACAACTGACCGTCGCTATAGCGATGTTCTGTCAAGCACATGGAGATGTATTTGCTATACAAATGATGATCATTACGTCACTTGTATAGAAAATCCGTCGCCATGTGCTTGACGGAACATCGCTATAGTGAGGCTCCGTGCACAACATAGGGATGGATTTACAATATGAGTGACACAATGATCTTCACTTATATAGGATATCCATCACCATGTGCTTGACGGAACATCGTTATAGCGATGCGTCGTGCAAAACATACAGACGGATTTGCAATACAAGCGACATAATGATCGTCGCCATGTGCTTGATAGGCGTCGCTATAGCGATGGTTCCTTGGCTATAACGACGAAATATGCCCGCAAAGAGCTTGAAATATGCTCACAAGTTCCATCACTATAGCAACAGTTCCTTGGCTAGATGAAATATGCCTGCAACTTTCGTTGCTATAGTGATGGTTCCTTGGCTATAGTGATGAAATATGCTCGCAAAGAGGTTGAAATATACCCACAAGTTCTCTTGCTATAGTGACGATTCCTTGGCTATAACGACGAAATATGCCCGCAAGTTAGGTCCCTATAGCAACGATTCCTTGGCTATAGCGATGAAATATGCCCGCAAGTTCCATCTCTATAGTGACGGTTACTTGGCTATAGTGACGAAATATGCCCGCAAGGAGCTTGAAATATGCCTGCAAGTTTCATCACTATAGCGACGAAATATGCTCGCACGTTCCGTCGCTATAGTGATGGTTTCTTGTCTATAGCGACGAAATATGCCCACAAGTTCCTATAGTGACGATGCCTGAGTTTAAAAAAAATAAAATTAAATGGTTGGAGGGTGTTTGAATAAGGGTATAATTATTAACATGGTATAATTCAACTTCTATACATTAAAAATTACACAAAATTTTTACAATAACAAGTTCATCTTACTTAAGCAATTTCAACTTTTGTCAATTTATAAAACATTGAAAGGAACTATTGCATGTTGAACATAAACAAATTTGCACACGTGATATCTAAACTGCATAATTATGTTAACATCATCAACCCTTTTGGAGATCTCTATGTCTAGGCCTGACATAGGTATTAGACTTATAATGTATGGAATTACAGATGGGTAGGATGAAAGGGTGAACTAGACACAATGGTCCTTTCTATGTATGAGTGATTCCTTTTCTTGTAAAGTTTGACCCTTATATATATTTTTATAATTATCACTAAGTGGGAATTTACTATTTATTAAATTCATTATCCTAAAGTTTGGCCAGACTCTACTTGCTCTAATATTGAAATATACTTTTCTTTTAACATGCATGTCTCCATGATAATACTATAGTTTATCATTTTACTTTGCTTGATCTACATTCTAATATTGACTCAGCATTTTTCTAGATTTATAGGTTGAAATTTAGACTGAACAATGGATGTAGAATGAGGCCCTAACTCTTCAAATTTCCAATTTTCCTAGAAGACAAGAAAAAGTGTACATGGTTCATAATCATGGCGAGGATGAAAATTTTGTGTAACAGATTCCCCCCCTAAGTATGAATCTAGAGTAATAGGATAGGTGAAATACTTTGATAGATAAAGGGTAAAGGATCGAAGCAAGGAACCATCGGTTGGAAACCTATCAAGGAAAAACAAATACTTTCTCACAGTACAATAATTTATCATCCCAATGACTCACAACATGGTTTCCAACCAATATATTGCAGATCCATGAAAGTATTGAATTGGGCTACGACCACCAACATACATTATGGATCCGTACCTAACAATGACTGAACAAAATACCAGCTACTAGAATACAAACGTAGATCCATGATGAAATAATAACACATACACAACCAATACAATAGTGGATTTGTGTGATCGTACTTTAGTGAGGTTACCACCATAAAATCCATGTGGGAACCTACTAAAAAAAATTCTCCATCGCAACCTGGGTATGATAACAAGACATCAAACCAACCCAAAGTCTTCATATCGAACCCGAAATGATACAAATTTGACCATGTGATTACAATGTGTTGAAGTCGAACATGGTAGAAACCACTTGACTACCAGTGAATGATGTAAACCGTTAACAAGTGTGAGGGAAATCACCATTGGTGTCAATGATTCCCAAGGTATCTTAGTACGTTCCCCCGAGTGTGAAATAATGAGTTGAGGTTGAATATTTGGTAGAATATTTCTATCATAGGTCAATGATGTAAGCCTATTATTAGAAGCGAGGTAACCTGCAATTGGGGCATGCAGGCCCAAGGTACTCAACTAGTTTCTAGGTCTAATCCCCTGATGATGTGCTGATGTCACTACTACATGTGCACATTTTTCCCACGCAAAATCATTTCTATTGCAACACTTATGCATTGCTACAATGACGAACACAACCCCATATTTTCGTGGAAACATTTTTTGTCATTGTAGCAACACTTCGAACGTTTTATCGCTATGGCGAAAGGAAAGATATGAAATATGGCGTGTTTGGACTATGTTTAAAAAAACCAATCCACATCTCTATAGCGACGTAAATACGTCACTATAGAAACACTTAGTCATCGCTATAGCGATGAAAAATACTTGTTAGTTTCTTTCCCGAATAACAATACTTTGTGGCTATTGCGACGGCGTCTAGGTCCAGCCGACTCTATACCGAGAACTGACCGTCGTTATAGCGACGTTCCGTCAAGCACATGGCGATGAATTTGGTATACAAACGACGATCATTCCGTTGTTTGTATAGAAAATCCATCGCCATGTGCTTGACGGAACATCGCTACAGTGACGCTTCGTGCAGAACATAGCGACAAATTTTCTATACAAGCGACAGAATGACTGTCACTTGTATTGCAAATCCGTCTCCATGTGCTTGACAAAACGTCTCTATAGCGACGCGTCATGCACAACATAGCGACAGATTTTTTATATAAGCAAAGAAATGATCATTTCCATGTGCTTGACGAGCGTTGCTATAGTGATAGTTCCATGGCTATAACGACAAAATATGCCCGCAGGGAGCTTGAAATATGCTCGCAAGTTCCGTCGCTATAGCGACGAAATATGCCCGCAAGTTCCGTTGCTATAGCGACGAAATATGCCCACAAGTTTCGTCATTATAGCGACGATTCCTTGGCTTTAATGACGAAATATTCCCACAAGTTCCGTCCCTACAACGACGGTTCCTTGGCTATAATGATGAAATATGCCTACAAGTTCCATCGCTATAGCGACAATTCCTTGTCTATAGCGACGAAATATGCCCGCAAATTCTGTCGCTATAGAGATGGTTCCGTGGCTATAGCGACAAAATATGCTCGCAAGTTCTGTTGCTATAGCGACGATTCCTTGGCTATAACGACGAAATATGCCCGCAAGTTCTGTCCCTACAGCGACGGTTCCTTGGCTATAGTGACTAAATATGCCCGCAAGGGGCTTTAAATATGCCTGCAAGTTCCGTCGCTATAATGACGGTTCCTTGGCTATAACGACGAAATATGCCCACACAGAGCTTGAAATATACCTGGAAGTTCTGTCGCTATAGAAATGGTTCCTTGGATATCGTGACGAAATATGGCCGCAAGGGGCTTGAAATATGCTTGCAAGTTCCGTCGCTATAGCGATGATATCGGAGTTAAAAAAAAAAAAATTAAATGGTTGGAGGGAATTTGAATAAGGGTATAATTCTTAACGTGGTATAATTCAACTTCTATACATTAAAAATTACACAAAATTTTTACAATAACAAGTTCATCTTACTTAAGCAATTTCAACTTTTGTCAATTTCTAAAACTTTGAAAGGAACTATTGCATGTTGAACATAAATTTTTTTGCACATGTGATATCTAAACTGCATAATTACATTAACATCATCAACCTTTTTGGATATCTCTATGTCTAGTCCTGACATAGGTATTAGACTTATAATGTATGGAATTACAGATGTGTAAGATGAAAGGGTCAACTAGAGACAATGGTCCTTTCTATGTATGAGTGATGCCTTTTCCTGTAAAGTTTCAACCTTATATATATTGTTATAATTATCACTGAGTGGGAATTTACTATTTATTAAATTCACCATCCTAAAGTTTTTCCAGACTCTACTTGCTCTATTATTGAAATATACTTTTCTTTTAACATGCATGTCTCCACGATGATACTATAGTTTATCATTTTACTTTTACTTGATCTACATTATAATATTGACTCAACATTTGTCTAGATATATAGGTTGAAATTTAGACTGAACAATGGATGTAGAATAAGACCCTAACTCTTCAAATTGCCATTTTTCCTAGCAGGAAAGAAAAAGTTTACATGGTTCGTAATCATGGCGAGGATGGAAATTCCATGTAACAGATTCCCCCCCAAAGTATGAAGCTAGAGTAATAGGTTAGGTGAAATACTTTGATAGATACAGGGTAAAGGATCGAGGCAAGTAACCATCGGTTGGAAACCTGTAAATGATAAACAAATACTTTCTCACAGTACAATAATTTATCATCCCAATGACTCACAACATGGTTCCCGACCAATATATTACAGATCCACGAAAGTATTGAATCAGGATACGACCACCAACATACATGGTGTATCCATACCTAACAATGACTGAACAAAATCCCAGCTACTAGAATACAAACATAGATCCATGATGAAATAATAACACATCCACAACCAATACAATAGTGGATTTGTGTGATCGTACTTTAGTGAGGTTACCACCATAAAATCCATGTGGGAACCTAATAAAAACAATTCTCCATCGCAACTTGGGTATGATAAAAAGACATCAAACCAACCCAAAGTCTTCATCTCGAACCCGAAATGATACGAATTTGACCATGTGATTACAATGTGTTGAAGTCGAACATGGTAGAAACCACTTGACTACCAGTGAATGATGTAAACCGTTAACAAGTGTGAGGGAAATCACCATTGGTGTCAATGATTCCCAAGGTATCTTAGTACATTCCCCCGAGTGTGAAATAATGAGTTGAGGTCGAACATTTGGTAGAATATTTCTATCATAGGTCAATGATGTAAGCTTATTGTTCGAAGCGAGGTAACTTGCCATTGGGGCATGCAGGCCCAAGGTACTCAACTGGTTTCTAGGTCTAATCCCCTGATGATGTGCTGATGTCACTAGTACATGTGCACATTTTTCCCATGGAAAATCATTGCTATTGCAACACTTATGCGTTGCTATAGCGACGAACACAACCCTATATTTTCGTGGGAACATTTTCATCGCTGTAGCAACACTTCGAACTTTTCGTTGATATGGCAACAAGAAGTATATGAAATGTGGCATGTTTGGACTATGTTTAAAAAAACAAATCCGCGTCGCTATAGCAACACTTAGTCGTCGCTATAACGATGAAAAATACTTGTTATTTTCTTTCCCGGCTAACGATACTCTGTGACTATCGCGACGATGTCTGGGTCCAGTCGTCGCTATACCGACAACTGACCTTCGCTATAGTCACGTTTTTCCAAGCACATGGCGATGGATTTTCTATACAAATGATGATCATTCCGTTGCTTGTATAGCAGATTCGTCACCATGTGCTTAACGGAATGTCGCTATAGTGACGCTTCGTGCACAACATAGCGATGAATTTTCTATACAAGCGATGGAATGATCGTCTCTTGTATAGCAAATCCGTTGCCATTATGCTTGACAAAACGTTGCTATAGTGACGCGTCGTGCACACCATAGCGATGGATTTGATATACAAGCGATGGAATTATCGTCGCCATGTGCTTGACGGGCATTGCTATATCGATGGTTCCTTGCCTATAATGATGAAATATTCCTGCAAGTTCCGTTGCTATAGCGACGGTTCCTTGGCTATAGCGACGAAATATACCCGCAAGTTCCGTCTCTATAGCGACATTTCTATGGCTATAGTGACAAAATATTCCTGCAAGGAGCTTGAGATATGCCCCCAAGTTCTGTCGCTATAGCAATGATTCCTTGGCAATAACGATGAAATATTCCCGCAAGGAGCTTGAAATATGCCTGCAAGTTCCGTCCCTATAGTGACGGTTCCTTGTCTATAGGGACAAAATATGCCCGCAAGGGGCTTGAAATATGCCCACAAGTTTTGTCACTATAGCGACGATGCCTTCGCTATAACGATGTAATATTACCGCAAGGAGCTTGAAATATGACCGCAAGTTCCGTCGCTATAGCGATGGTTCCTTGGCGATATCGACGAAATATGGACGCAAGGGGCTTGAAATATGCTCGCAAGTTCTGTCGCTCTAGCGATGATGTCTGAGTTAAAAAAAAAATTAAATGGTCGGAGGGAGTTTGAATAAGGGTATAATTCTTAACGTGGTATAATTCAACTTCTATACATTATAAATTAGACAAAAGTTTTACAATAACAAGTTCATCTTACTGAAGTAATTTGAACTTTTGTCAATTTCTAAAACTTTGAAAGGAACTATTGCATGTTGAACATAGACAAATTTGCACACGTGATATCTAAACTGCATAATTATGTTAACATCATCAACCTTTTTGGAGATCTCTATGTCTAGATCTGACATAGGTATTAGACTTATAATGTATGGAATTATAGATGGGTAGGATGAAAGGGTGAACTAGAGGCAATGGTCCTGTCTATGTATGAGTGATGCCTTTTCTTGTAGAGTTTCACCCTTATATATATTGTTATAGTTATCACTGAGTGGGAATTTACTATTTATTAAATTCACCATCCTGAAGTTTGTCCAGACTCTACTTGCTCTAATATTGAAATATACTTTTCTTTTAACATGCATGTCTCCATGATGATACTATAGTTTATCCTTTTACTTTTGCTTGATCTACATTCTAATATTGACTCAGCATTTTTCTAGATATAAAGGTTGAAATTTAGACTGAACAATGGATGTAGAATGAGGCCCTAACTCTTCGAATTGCCAATTTTCCTAGCAGGAAAGAAAAAGTGTACATGGTTCGTAATCATGGAAAGGATGAAAATTCCATGCAATAGATTCCCCCCCAAATTATGAAGCTATAGTAATAGATTAGGTGAAATAATTTGAGAGATAAAGAAGGGTAAAGGATCGAGGCAAGGAACCATCAACTGGAAACCTGTCAACGAAAAACAAAGACTTTCTCACAGTACAATAATTTATCATCCCAATGACTCACAACATGGTTTCCGACCAATATATTGCAGATCCATGAAAGTATTGAATCAAGATATGACCACCAACATATATTGTGGATCCGTACCTAATGAATGACTGAACAAAATCATGGCTACTAGAATACAAACGTAGATCCATGATGAAATAATAACACAACCATGACCAATACAAGAGTGGATCTGTGTGATAGTACTTTAGTGAGGTCACAACCATAAAATCCATGTGGTAACCTACTATAAAACATTCTCCATCGCAACCTGGGTATGATAACAAGACATCAAAACAACCTAGGGTCTTCATCTCTAACCCGAAATGATACGAATTTGACCATGTGATTACAATGTGTTGAAGTCGAACATGGTAGAAACCACTTGATTACCAGTGAATGATGTAAACCGTTAACAAATGCGAGGTAATCACCATTGCTGTCAATGATTCCTAAGGTATCTTAGTACATTCCCCCGAATGTGAATCAATGAGTTGAGGTCGAGTATTTGGTAGAATCTTTCAATCATCGGCCAATGATGTAAGCCTATTGTTGGAAGCGAGGTAACCTACCATTTGGGCATGCAGGCCCAAGGTACTGAACTGATTTCTAGGGATAATCCCTTGATGATGTGCTGATGTCACTAGTACATGTGCACATTTTTACCACGGAAAATATTTTCTATTGCAACACTTATGTGTTTCTATAGCGATGAACACAACCCCATATTTTCGTGGCAACATTTTTGTCGTTGTAGCAACACTTCGATCGTTTCGTCGCTATGGCGACAAGAAATATATGAAACGTGGCGTGTTTGGACTATGTTTAAAAAAACCAATCCGCGTCGCTATAGAAACACTTAGTCGTCACTATAGCGGAAAAAAATACTTGTTAGTTGATTTCCCAGCTAACAATACTTCATGGCTATCGCGACAATGTCTGGGTCTAGCTGTCACTATACCGACAACTGACCATCTCTGCGATGTTCCGTCAAGCACATGGAGATATATTTTCTATACAAACGATGATCATTCCGTCTCTTGTATAGAAAATCTGTTGCCATGTGCTTCACGGAACATCGCTATAGTGACGCTCCGTGCACAACATAGTGACGGATTTTCTATACAAGCGACGTAATGATCGTTTGTTGTATAGAAAATCCATTGGCATTCGATTGATGGAACGCTGCTATAGCAAAGTGTCGTGCTCAACATAGCGACAGATTTTCTATACAAGCGACGGAGTGATTGTCGCCATGCTCTTGAGAGGCGTCGCTATAGTGACGATTCCTTGGCTATAACGACGAAATATGCCCACAAGTTCCTTTGCTATAGCGACGGTTCCTTTTCTATAGTGACGAAATATGCCTGCAAGGGGATTGAAATATGCCTGCAAGGAGATTGAAATATTCCTGCAAGTTCTGTATCTATAGCGATGAAATATGCCCGCAAGGGGCTTGAAATATGCCATCAAGTTCCATTGCTATAGAAACGATGTCTGAGTTTAAAAAAAATAAAAAATAAATGGTCGAAGGGCGTTTGAATAAGGGTATAATTCGTAACGTGGTATAATTCAACTTCTATACATTAAAAATTACACAATTGTTTTACAATAACAAGTTCATCTTACTTAAGCAATTACAACTTTTGTCAATTTCTAAAACATTGGAAGGAACTATTGCATGTTGAACATAAACAAATTTGCACACGTGATATATAAACTGCATAATTATGTTAACATTATCAACCTTTTTGGAGATCTCTATGTCTAGGCCTGACATAGGTATTAAACTTATAATGTATGGAATTACATATGGGTAAGATGAAAGGGTGAACTAGAGACAATGGTCCTGTCTATGTATGAGTGATGCCTTTTCCTATAAAGTTTCACCCATATATATATTGTTTTAATTATCAATGAATGGGAATTTACTATTTATTGAATTCACCATCCTGAAGTTTGTCCAGACTCTACCGTCTCTAATATTGAAATGTACTTTTGTTTTAACATGCATGTATCCATGATGATACTATAGTTTATTATTTTACTTTTTCTTGATTACATTATAATATTGAATTAGCATTTGTCTAGATATATAGGTTGAAATTTAGACTGAACAATGGATGTAGAATGAGGTCCTAGCTCTTCAAATTGCCAATTTTCCTAGCAGGAAAGAAAAAGTGTACATGGTTCGTAATCATGGCGAGGATTAAAATTCTGTGGAACAAATTACCCCCCAAAGTATGAATCTAGAGTAATAGGATAGGTGAAATACTTTGATATATGAAGGGTAAAGGATCGAGGCAAGGAACCATCGGTTGGAAACTTGTCAATGACAAACAAAGACTTTCTCACAGTACAATGATTTATCATCCCAGTGAATCACAACATGGTTTTCGACCAATATATTACAGATCCATGAAAGTATTGGATTAGGATATGATCACCAACATACATTAAGGATCCATACCTAACAATGACTGAACAAAATCATAGCTACTAGAATACAAATGCAGATCCATGATGAAATAATAACACAACCACAACCAATATAAGAGTGGATCCGTGTGACAATAATTTAGTGATGTCACGACCATAACATCCATGTGAGAACCTACTAAAAAACATTTTCCATTGCAACCTAGGTATGATAACAAGACATAAAAACAACCCAGGGTCTTCATCTCGAACCCAAAATGATACGAATTTGACCATGTGATTACAATGTGTTGAAGTCGAACATGGTAGAAACCACTTGATTACCAGTGAATGATGTAAACCGTTAACAAGTGCGAGGGAAATCACCACTAGTGTCAATGATTCCCAAGGTATCTAAGTACATTCCGTCGAATGTGAATCAATGAGTTGAGGTCAAATATTTGGTAGAATCTTTCAATCATAGGACAATCATGTAAGCCTATTGTTGGAAGCGAGGTAACCTGCCATTGGGGCATGCAGGTCCAAGGTACTCAATTGGTTTCTAGGTTTAATCGCCTAATGATGTACTGATGTCATGAGTACATGTGCACATTTTTCCCATGGAAAATCGTTGCTATTGAAACACTTATGCATTGCTTTTGCGAAGAACAAAACCCCATATTTTCATGGAAACATTTTCGTCGCTAAAGCGATAGGAAAGATATGAAATGTGGTGTGTTTGGACTATGTTTAAAAAACCAATCCGCGTATCTATAGAGATGTAAAGCCATCGCTATAGCAACACTTAGTCATCGCTATAACGACGTAAAATACTTGTTAGTTGCTTTCCCAGATAACAATACTCCGTGGCTATCACAACGATGTCTATGTCCAGTCATTGCTATACCAACAACTGACCGTCGCTATAGTGACACTACGTCAAGCACATGGCGACGTATTTTCTATACAAACGACGATCATTCCGTCACATGTATAGCAAACCCATCGCCATGTGATTGACAGAACGTCGCTATAGCGAATTTCTGTGCACAACATAGCGACAAATATTCTATACAAGCGACAGAATGATCGTCACTTGTATAGCAAATCCGTCACCATGTGCTTGACGGAACATCGTTATAGAGATGCACCGTGCACAACATAGCGAAGGATTTTCTATACAAGCGACAGAATGATTGTTGCCATGTGCTTGACAGGTGTTTATGTAGCGACGGTTCCTTGGCTACAACGACGAAATATGCCCGCAAGGAGCTTGAAAAATTCCCGAAAGTTCTGTCGCTATAGCGACGAAATATGCCTGTAAGTTCCGCCGCTATAGCGACTGTTCCTTGTGTATATCGATGAAATATACCCACAAGGATCTTGAAATATGCCCACAAGTTTCGTTTCTATAGCGACGGTTCCTTGGCTATAACGAAGAAATATGCTTGCAAGGAACTTGAAATATGCCTGCAAGGAGCTTGAAATATGCCCGCAAGTTCCGCCGCTATAGCGATGGTTCGTTGGATATAACGACGAAATATTCCCACAAGTTTCGTCGCTATAGCGACGATTCCTTGGCTACAGAGACTCAATATGCCCGTCTTGAAATATGCCCGCAAGTTCCATTGCTATAGCGATGGTTCCTTGGCTATATCGGAGAAATATGCCCGTAAGGGATTTGAAATATGCCCGCAAGTTCCATCGATATAGCTACGATGTCTCAATTTAAAAAAAAAAAATTAAATGGTCGAAGGGCGTTTGAATAAGGGTATAATTCTCAATTTCAACTTTTGTCAATTTCTAAAACATTGAAAGGAACTATTGCATGTTGAACAGAAACAAATTTGCACATGTGATAGCTAAACTACATAATTATGTTAACATCATCAACCTTTTTAGAGATTTCTATGTATAGTCCTGACATAGGTATTAGACTTATAATGTATGGAATTACATATGGGTAAGATGAAAGGGTGAACTAGAGACAATGGTCCTTTCTATGTATGAGTGATGCCTTTTCTTGTAAAGTTTCACCCTTATATATATATTTTTAATTATTGTTGATGTATATGTAACTTCGGAATGTATTTCACATATATGTATATTGTATTCCTATAGAGATGGTATTATTCCTCTATACGGAAGTGTCGTCATTTATATTGTAAATGTCGTAACTTATACTTGATGGGTTATTAGACCACCTTGTTGGGGTCGGCCCTGTATAAGTCATGTGGGTTAAAGGGTTATTAGACCACCCTATTGGGGGTCAGCCATGTGGGTCGAAGGGTTATTAGACCACCCTATTGGGGGTCAGCCATGTGGGTCGAAGGGTTATTAGACCACCCTATTGGGGGTTGGCCCAGTCAGCATTATGTTATGTGGTTAAGTTCGAGCCTACATGAGTTATGTAAAAGGCGAGTCAAGTCAAGTATAAATAGAGTGCGGGAGGCACTCTATTTGATCACTCACTTCTCACTCATGCACTCAAGGAGGAGTGGCGCACTTATGGAGGAGGAGGATCTGCTGCTAGGATATGTCTATCTCTTATGGTTGGGTTGTATCATTTCTCTATCTATCTCTGAGGAAGTTATTGGGGTTTTTCACCTTTATGGTTTTCCCCAAGTAAATCTTTGTGTCTCTTATGTGCTTGCATTATTGTCTCCATGATTGATATGCAGTAGATATGTTGTACATGTTGTTCTCTCAGTTAAGATCCTAGATCAGATTGAAGTAAATTCTGAAAATTTAACATGGTATCAGAGCTATCCTAAAAGAAGGCATGATATGGCATGTATAACACTTGTTGCACTTACGATGCTAGGGCTTGATATAGAAAAAACCAGTCATCGTAGAACTTTCGCTATAAATCCGTTTTGGCGAAGTTTTCGGATCTGAAACCTTTACAGGTCGAAGCTTAAATCCCCATTTACCTTGTGTCCAAAGTAAAACCTCTAATTCATTGTACTTTGTGATTTATGATCTGTACAATATAGGGTTTCTGCCTCTTCCAGATCTGAGTCAAAATCAGGTGACCTTGGTAAAAAGGTCATAACTTGGGCTAGGAAGCTCCAAATGAAATTTCGTAACAAGTGACAGGTAGTACACAGACTGTACTATCTCAGGAAAAGTTTTTAGAGGCCGAAGTTGAAACAATGACACGTGGCACACCGTACACGTTTGCTCTCCTGTATTATCCCATAAACAGGTCACGTTGCGACACTTGGCATAACTCTCTCTCAGAGAGTCCAATTGAGTTCAGAAGTATCAGGATGGAAAGATAACAGGGCGAGATATCTCATGAAATTGTTTCAGAGGCCGAAGTTCAAAAAGTGACACGTGGCACGTCGTACAAGTTCGCTCTCCTGTATTATCCCAAGACAGGTCACGTTGCGACACTTGGCATAACTCTCTCTCAGAGAATCCAATTGAGGTCAAACCTGTCAGGATGGAAAGATAACAGGTCAGGCTATCGCAAGAAACGTTTTCAGACCCTATGGATTGAAAAGTTCAGAGTTACACCAGAAACAATCAGGTACATATTTATGTCAAAACATATTATTTTTTAGAACCTTCATTCATGGCTTCCGGAATTTAGGGCTTCGAAGAAAGTTGGAATTTTTGTAATCAGAGACCACGGCTAGATGCTACTCATCAAAATCGAAATTTAGAGACCAAGATCAGAATTTTTGGTTTGGTAGAAGGCCGGGCTTGATCAAACCCTAGTTCAGGACTTTGATCAGAAAAGTGGAAAATTAGGGCTTCCGTAAAAATGGGAATTTTTGAAATCTGTGACCACGGATGGAAGCTCCTCAAAAAAATAGAAGCTTAGAGATTTGGATCAAAAATTTTGAATGGGAAGAAGAGTGGGATTCATGAGACCCCAGTTTAGGGTCACATCCAGTGAATACGGATGTTTCAAAGGCAAAATTAAGGAGTGAAACTTTGCAATTTTCAAATTTGGAATATACCAGCTTGATCAGCTCATCAAGGCGCATATTTCTATCCTTTCAAAAATTTGAATTTCAAAGTTTGAATTTTTGGGGTTTCTCTGACAAACCCATATCCAGCTCCAGGTCCAGTTCTTGCAAATCAAGTGGATTGGGTTAATCCTAGAAGAAGATGGATTGGTCACTTGCATAAGTGAAGAAGTTCCTATTTCAGAGGGAGATGAGGCTAAGGCCTTACATAAGAATATTACAAGCGATCTAGACAGGTATGACTCATCGAGGTATGTTTTGATATTTGTTCATGAATAAGTTTATGTATGTTTGTCTTCATGTTATTACGGTTAATACAATCTTGATTTTAGATTTGTCGTATCACCTTAACAAAATTATGAATTCATGATAGAAGATATTCATTGGTTAGGGTGTTGACACTCATGATTATACTAATGCATTATGGTGTTGTATGAGGTTTATATTGTTTGCTGACACAAAAGGTACACCAAGAAAGTCAAATCATGTTCTACTTCAAGAACATATGCTCATGGTGACGTGAAGACAAAGATTCATCCATTGTCATGGATCACATAGAAGATCTACTTTCGAGGTATGTATAACTTGGTTCTACAATGGTTAACTTATGAGACATGCAGGTTACTAGCACAAGTCACTGAAGAGAACCAGAAGACATTATGCGGGTATGTTAGACATAACTAGCTAGCATGCTAATCCAGGTATGTTTTTCCTATATCAAGCTAGAATCCTACCTTGTGTTAGGATCTTATACTATTGTGCTGTTGATAATGATTATTCATGAAGTCATAGGTTTGAATAATCATGGTTGTATGCATATTATGTTTCTTACCATAATTGATGATATGACTAACCAGAAGAATCATGAAGGTATAGGTTTGAATAATCACAGGTTTTATGCACATTATATCTCTTATCTTGATTGATGATTCAACTAACCAGAAGAGTCCTATGATCAAATAAGAAAATGTATGAGTAAAAGAAGACTTCCCTAAAACCTTGAATACTAATGTTTATTATCTGTGAATGATCATGAATATACATGTTTAAGATTATTTTGTTTTGATAGTATTAAGATTATACTAATAAATGTGTGATTATGTATGAGACCTCAAGGATAACACAATGATGTTACTAATAAGCATGCATAGTGATTAAGGATGGATGTAAGTTCAAGGACAGGTAATCCAGGAAGCAAAGATCAAGAGGGAGCACACTCCAGTTGTTCCTGCAAGAAAGCAAAGGAGCACACTTTAGTAGTTTCTGCAGGGATGCAGATGTTCAGAGGGAGTTGACCACTTCTCATAATCCACATCAGAATGGAGTTGCAAAGATTCAGAGGGAGTCCACCCAACAAACAAACAAAGATAAGTATTTGAATTGTCATTACTTGCATATTCTATTGTTTAAATAATACTGTTCAATAATGTATATACTGATGTTCCTAGAATTAGGTTGTGTATTGTCCATATTAGAATAGTTGCATTGATGAAAATGTATACTACTTATATGCATAGGTAAGTGGCCTATGGCACTGTACAGCATTCCATTGCTACTTATCTAGAATGAAACCTCTTTGCTGACATGTTGGGAGTTGTGCACACTCTTAACAATGTTCTGGTAGAGATTGGAAGGCATCTAGAAAGTTATGGAATATGGATAAATGTTGTATTGAAGCATTGGCTAAGATAATTGCATGACTGTATGACATATTTCTTTATGTGTAAGAATTTGTTCTAAAAACCATGAGATGTTTTCTAATCATGCAATTTAACTTGTTGTGTAGGAAAGATCGTATGCCATCACCTACAAAAGAAGAACTACAACATTTGTTCAGCAACAAAATTATTTATTGAAGATATTGAAGTTCCTAGGATACGGGAAGAATGCCATGATCCGTCGATCATGAAGAACGATGTTTGGGATGCGGTCCCAAGAGCTGAAGGGAAGTTTGTTGTGACTTCCAAATGGAACTATCAGATCAAGCATGTTGCAGATGGCAGCATTGAGAAATATAAAAGTGATGAAATCAAAGATGCACCAGATGGATTTCAAGACAACATGGTGTAGTCATATATGTGTGCAGAACTTGGTATGGTAGGATAGACAACTTTCTATCCAGTTTGGGCTTTACCAAGAATAAAGCGGATTCCAACCTTTTCTACAAGGTTGAGGAAGGCAATCCAGTGATACTACTTTTGTATGCGGATAACCTGTTTGTTACAGGTGAAGATAGATTGATTACCGACACGCAGCGGAAGCTTGCTGCCGAGTTCAAGATGAAGAACTTGGGGATGATGCACTATTTGTTTTTGGCATGGAGGTGTGGCAGAGTGCAGATGGAATCTTCCTTGGACAAGGGAAGTATGCAGTAGAGATCCTGAAGAGGTCCGGGATGATGGATTGCAAGGCCATGGCCACACCTATGGAATCGAATCTGAAGCTTCTATGTGATGCTTCATCTGAGCCAGTTGATGTCTCTATGTATCGTTAGATGATTGGGTCCTTGATGTACCTGAAGAACACGAGACCAGACATTTGCTTTGCTGTGAACACATTGAGTCAGTTCCTGACAGATCCGAGGAGTGTTCACCTAGTTGCTGTAAAGCATGTTCTGAGGTACCTGAAGGGTACAGTGGTTTATGGGATCAAGTATGAAGCGAATCAAAAGTTTAACCTCCAGGGTTATGTTGATTTAGATTGGGCTGGCAGTGCTGCAGATAGGAAGAGCACATCTGGGTGCTGCTTCAGTATGGGATCAGGTGTGATCTCTTGGTTTAGCAGGAAGCAGTCCTGCGTAGCACTGAGTACAGCTGAGGCAGAGTACGTTGCAGCTAGTTGTGAGGCAGTATGGCTACGGAAGCTACTATCTGAGTTATTTGATCTCCCGTTGGATGCTACTGGTATCTTCTGTGATAACCAGAGTTGTGTGAAGATATCCGAGAATCCAGTGTTTCATGACAGGTCGAAACACATAGAGATCAAATATCACTATATCAGGGATATGGTGCAGAGAGGAGCTGTGAAGCTCTTGTATGTTGCGACGGACGAGTAGATTGTAGATGTGCTGACGAAGCCACTAGACAGGGTGAAGTTCGAGTACTTTAGAGAGAGGCTTGGCGTTCTTCAGATCGAGGACACTTAAATGAAGGAGTGATGGACACATCTGCTGAAGCCATTCCAAGTATGTTGGAAGGAGGATCCTGCACATGGCTGTGGATGTAAGCGCTGGATGATGAGCATCAGGATGATGTTCTAGTTTCTGCTGGATATGATCAGTTGGATCATTTATATGTATGTACGCATCATGTTGGATGCTGGATATGATCGGTTGGATCATGTGTATGTATTTTGTATATGCATCATGTTGGATGCTTGGACCATGTATCTATATATGTATCAGGTGGATACATTGTATGATCAGGCAGATCATGTATATTGATATGTATTAGATATGATCAGGTAGATCATGTATGTTGATGGATACATTGTGTGGATCATGTATCTATGTATCAGATGGATACACTATGTATGATGATATGTATCAGGTAGATACGTGGTGTGCATCAGATGGATGCATTATATGATCAGGATGATCGTGGATGACGAGCTTCTCCAGATGACATGCTGCAGGATGTTGCAGTGATGATGATCAGGGTGATCATGTGTACATCAGGATGATGTATGATGAGTATCAGATGATACTCTGTGGTCGTGGAACAGGTTGTGCAGATGAGCATATAATTCGTTGCCCTAGGAGATTTGCAGATAGTCTTTCGAGGTTTTTCCTATGGCATGTAATTCGGTGCCCTGGGATATCTGGCAAATGCTCTTTCGAGGTTTTTCTCTGGGAGGACATATAATTTGGCCCTGGGAGATCTGCAGATAGTCTTTCGAGGTTTTGCCTATGGCATGTAATTCGTTTCCCTGGGATATCTGGCAGATGCTCTTTCGAGGTCTTGTCCTATGGCATGTAATTTGCTCCTGGGAGATCTGGACAGGATGAAAAAGGCCTCAGATGCTTCAGCCAGGTTTTGCCATGACCACATGTAATTTGCTCTTGGGAGATCTGGACAGGATGAAAAAGGCCTTAGATGCTTCAGCCAGGTTTTGTGGTGGACCACATGTAATGTGCTCCTGGGAGATCCAATAGGTAGAGCCGTGTGCTCGTAATAGCCTGGGATGCTTCAGCTAGGTTTTGTGGTGAGATCACATGTAATGTGCTCCTGGGAGATCCGATAGGTAGAGCCGCGTGCTCGTAACAACCTAGGATGCTTCAGCCAGGTTTTGCGATGGGTCACATGTAATGTGCTCCTGGGAGATCCTATAGGTAGAGCTGTGTGCTCGTAATATCCTGGGATGCTGCAGCCAAGTTTTGTGACGCACGTAATAAGTCCTGAGAATTCCATAGTATGGCCAGTGATGACAAAGACCTGCAGGTGGTGGGCCTACATCCAGTATGAAAAAGGACTGGCTCTGTAGAACTTCCTATGACGAGTAGATTCAGAGATTGATTGAGATAGCAACAACAGTGACGATGATGATGACTTGATGACGATTATCCAATGATGATGATCCAGAGAAGATGACTTGTGCTAGAAGACCTGTGTCGAGAAATACCTTCCTAGTTAAGAGGGAGTGTTGATGTATATGTAACTTCGGAATGTATTTCAAATATATGTATATTGTATTCCTATAGAGATGGTATTATTCCTCTATACGGAAGTGGCGTCATTTATATTGTAAATGTCGTAACTTATACTTGATGGGTTATTAGACCACCTTGTTGGGGTTGGCCCTGTATAAGTCATGTGGGTCAAAGGGTCATTAGACCACCCTATTGGGGGTCGGCCCAGTCAGCATTATGTTATGTGGTTAAGTTCGAGCCTACATGAGTTATGTAAAAGGCAAGTCAAGTCAAGTATAAATAGAGTGCGGGAGGCACTCTATTTGATCACTCACTTATCACTCATGCACTCAAGGAGGAGTGGAGCACTTATGGAGGAGGAGGATCTGCTGCTAGGATATGTTTATCTCTTATGGTTGGGTTGTATCATTGCTCTATCTATCTCCGAGGAAGTTATTGGGTTTTTTCACCTTTATGGTTTTCCCCAAGTAAATATTTGTGTCTCTTATGTGCTTACATTATTGTCTCCATGATTGATATGCTGTAGATATGCTGTACATGTTGTTCTCTCAGTTAAGATCCTAGATCAGATTGAAGTAAATTTTGAAAGTTTAACAATTATCACTGAGTGGGAATTTACTATTTATTAAATTCACCATCCTGAAGTTTGTCCAGACTCTACTTGCTCTAATATTGAAATATACTTTTCTTTTAACATGCATGTCTCCATGATGATACTATAGTTTATCATTTTACTTTTGCTCGATCTACATTCTAATATTGACTCAGCATTTGTCTAGATATATAGGTTTAAATTTAGATTGAACAATGGATGTAGAATGAGGCCCTAACTCTTCAAATTGCCAATTTTCCTAGCAGGCTAGATCCATGCAAGCAATAATAAGTTTAAAATGATTATAGAAATCAAGATGATTGATATAGAAACCATTTTCACGTGTCCATAATTTCCATGCCTCATATTACAAACACTATACCTTCTATTTATGTCTTGAATCTTGATGCTTGTCTAGAATATCTAGATCCATAACTTCATATTTTGATCTAAAGAATGGTGAAGTGCCCATTTCCTCCTATTCCTAGAATGGCTAAGTGAAATGGCGATTGATGAACAAACCATTTCTTCTAATAGATAAATATGATTAGAAACAAGACAATGTTAAAAGTGGTTGGGACAATCAACACCCTACAAATGATAACTGGGGAATCACATGTTTAAATATAATATTAATTGAGATTTGAGGTCCTTAAGAGAAATGCATCTTGTGTTAAAAGACTGACATGTTTTAATTGCAATACAAAGTTTAACTGGGGACCTACTAATGAACAAATGGAAGAGCAATTTATTTTTCACATGCACATTTACATCCTCTAGTTTGAAAATAAAATTGACGTCAAAGAAATAAAAGAGTGTCTCCAACAACAACAAAACCTATTGTGTAATCAATCATTTCAATTACAAGGGAAAACTCACCTTTGCAAAGAGAAAAATTGCTTGAACAATACTTAACTAAAAGGAATCACATAGAGAACAATGTGCAAATGAGAAAGAGACTTATAGTCATATGGTTAAGGTTAATGGAGACAATCAAGATAGTCAATATAAGACTACCCCAACCAATTCCATAGCCTAACAACACGCCTTGAAATACAAGAATCTGAGTCTCATAAGATTCTTGAGTACCACAATATTTGCACCAATACATTCATATGTAGTTGGAATTCTTCACCATTAACAACCTTGAACACACTTATTGAACTACCACAAAAATTAAAGAGAACTTCAACACAAAACATTTATACAAGAAACTATTAAATTTTGATGTAGTGGAATTGTCAAGATACTCTACATCTCAAACAATGTAATTCAACTCAAAGAGATCAAATCACCAATAACATAATCAACCTCTGGAATTCCAATAAAATTAGAGCAGATGTTAGGATTTAGTAGAGTGAAAGTGATGCAATTTCCACAATACCTGGACACATTTGAGATAATATTGTAATCTACAAAAATCTCTCACAACACAAACACCAGAATCGCCTTGTGTACCAAATTCAAATCCACCAATCATGAAATCTAGACCTGAAATACCTATTCTGACAAGTGAGCGCTTCACTTCTTTCTATCCATGAAACCATCCCTTGAAACCAATTCCCCTTGGCCAAGATGCTCCTTGGAGATGAACATATTGGGTTCTTGCATGTTCAAATTATTTGTGTTATTGAATGAATACTTTCAATTCTGGTGAATGTTTAGTTGATGTATGTACTCAATTAATTTGTACATGAACCCTAATGAGGAAAACAATCCAAATCTGTGTGATCAACTCTTCATGAGAGAAGTAAACAAAGTGGCAATTTTTGTTGAAGGTAGGAATAAGTGGTTAGAATATACATGAAGTTATAAATCTTCATATATATTCCAGTTGTAGAAGTCCGAGTGACTTAAAAGTATTTGAGTTGGGTATAATCTGCGAGAAGTTTCAATTTGGTTAAGATTGGGTAGACTTTGTTGAAGATTACAATTTCTGTAGAAGTCTTCGAGACTTAGAATATCCTTGAGGAAACAGAGGAAATCCGTATAATTGTGTTGATACAATTGGTTGAATAAGGATGATTCAATCCTATTGGCAGTGAAGGTATGTTGATTGGAAATTCCATTTTGATATCTCAGAGGACACGATGGTGATGCCAATGATAACAATGACGATGCAAGAAAAATGGATTTTATGTTATGATACATATATCCCAAGCATTTAAACTTTGTATAAAAGATTCCCACAAATGGAGAAGATAAAATTCCTGAAGCAAAAGGTGAATGCCCGCAAAGCATCCACACATGGAGGATAATGCCCGCAGGAAAATGCATACACTGGAAAATTGCTGCAAGTATTTCCGCAGGCCTACTGCAAATGCCCGCAAGCTCAGCAAACATGCCCGCAGGCTTATGAAAATGCCCGCCTATATATTTAGTTACTTATGAAAATTCCCGCAGGCTTATGAAAATGGCCGCAGGATTATGAAAAATGCCCGTAAGCTTATGAAAATGCCCACAGGATTATGAAAAATTCCCGCATGCTTATGAAAAATTCCCACAGGCTTAAGAAAAATTCCCACAGGCTTATGAAAATGTCCGCAGGCTTATGAAAAAATAGTGTATGAAAAGAACAAAATATAATGCATAGCCACTGTGCCTCAGGTATGCTTAAGGCAGTCTAAATTCAGATCACAAATATCATTTCCGGCTCTTGAAAGCATGCACTCTGATTGGAAGTCAAAGATACTACAAATGAAAGCCTGAAGGTCTAAAAGAAATAAGTCAGGATGCTTTAGAAAAGTTGTAGGCTCAAACTATGAATTTGAGAAAGTATTCATCTCAGTCAAACAAAAATTGTTCATCATCATTTAAGGCATCCTATGGTAGTCAAGGAAGTGACCATTTGATCCGGTTCTCAAGAAAAAACATCCTTCCATGCATTCAAGTTGAAATATTCCCGCAAGGGGCTTGGAATATGTCCGCAAGGGGCTTGGGATACGCCTGCAAGGGGATTGAAATATTTCCACAAAAGGGGCTATAAAATATGCCCACAAGGGACTTGAAATATGCTCGCAAGGGGCTTGGGATATGCCCGCAAGGGGCTTGAAATATTCCCACACAAGGGGCTATGAAATATGCCCGTAAGGGGCTTGGGATATGCCCGCAAGGGGCTTGAATTATGCTGGCAAGGGGCTTGAATTATGCCCGCAAGGGACTTAAAAAATTTCTGCAAGGGGCTTGGGATATGCCCGTAAGGGGCTTGAGATATTCCCGCAAGGGGCTTGAAATATTCCCACACAGGGGGATATGAAATATGCCCACAAGGGGCTTGGGTATACCCGCACAAGGAATTAATATATGCCTGCACAAGGCATTAATATATGCCCGCACATGGGTTTATATATGCCTGCAAAGGCATTAATAATATCCCCACACAAGGCTATAATTTGAGGCAGTTGACAGAGATTAGGAATAATATGCCCCCACAAGGCTATAATCCACTAGCAACGATCATAGGGTGAAGCCATCAAATCAAATTCTTATACAGTGGATTCTTATAGGGTGAAGCCATCATTTTACATTTCTTATGATCTAATACATGAAACTATATAGGAAGTTACCGTAAGATCTTGACCTACATATTTCATGCCCTGCAAGCTGATATTTCTTTCAGTCTAGGGTAGATGAGATAATGTGTTATGGTGTTAATGTGTTTGCATTCATAAAATTGACTAAAAATGATTAAAAACACATGTAATCCACCAAAAGGTAGGATAGAATAAATATAACCTTGTGATCCAACCTCCAATCTTCATGATGCCTCCAACAAATTGTTGGCCCTGGTGTATCCCTCAAAAGTGTCATCGCTTTTGGACATGCACTGCATGCCTTATGTACAACTACTGGGATTCTCACACAACGCCACAATATAGATTTTGAATAGCAATCTATGTCTTTGTACATTTGAATATTTTGAATAGCAACCTCATCAATTGGTTCTACAAGATAGAGGGCCTGTAAGGAAAAGCAGTATGGCACAGTTGTCATGTTGTATGTATTACTACAATACAATAAAATCTTGTAATTATTGTGGAAAAGAGAAACCATACCTCAATATCATTCAAGTCCAGCATGTCCTAAAAACAATGAGCTACAATAACCATTAAAGTACTGAAAACAATAAAAATAATAACAATAACAATCTATATATAACAGTATAAATATATATCAGATATGAACCAAATCATTAACTCAACATCAGATGTTGGAGAATACCTCCCTTATCCTCAGAATTCAACCTCTTAGAGTTAGGTTACTTGCATGATACTCAACTAGACCAACATACATGTGAAAGGAGAGAACCCAGAAATGGAAAAGAACCTAAAATAGATCATCCAACCCTCACAAATAAAAAATTGTAGCAACACAACAGTACGACCAACACACAATAAAAAATGACAGCAAAGTACTCCAAAAACGTCATATAGGGTAGCGCTATGGTGGATGTCACCTAAGGAGGGATCTTCGGGTCAATGAGAGGGTGGACAAAAATCCCAAGGGGTCATACTAATCATCAACAAGATGGACATCAAAATTTAAGGGTTGTATAGCTCAACGTTACCATGCAATGACCAATCATGAGTGACCACAAGGCTAAACATCACATACAAGTAAACATGCAATTCAACGTATCATAATGTTGATTCCCAAACAATATCTACACCAATAGTAGGGATTCTCCTCGATAAGCGAGACCAATTAGATCGCTCACCGTTTGGTGTGGGAAATCTGTTCGTTAACGATCAGGCTACCGTGTGTGTGATTGTTTAAGTTCTTTATCGATTGCATCCCGGTTCACTGTTTATGTAATTTTATCTTTAATTATGAGATGAAAGTTCCCTAATTAAATGCATATAATTGACAGACAAAAACCACACTAGCGATGCGCAGGTTCTTACCTCTCATCTTACCGCTTCTACCTTATCAATAATCTAATCCTATTCTAAATTAAACTAACTATCCTATCCCTGCAGGGAGACAATTTGAATTAAGAGCAATATACTGGAAATGTAAATACAAGTCTAACAGATAGCTATTTCAACACAACATTCACATTTACAATAGAAAGAATATCAAAGATAGCTCTGATATAATTAAAACAATTATTACTCATTTACACATAAACCTTTGCATAGAAAGTAAAATCATTCATTACCATTGAAGTAGTTCAAGAAAGTTAGAACGATCTCACAGTATGAGTTACGAATGCAAGAAGAAGTAGTTACACATTAAAAATTCCACACATTCCAGGAACAAATCTTTGTCCCGCTTTCCCCAACAAATAGATCCTTCTTATTAGCAGAAAAATAGTTCTCTTACAGAATGGTCTAGCTCTATTATGCTAGAAAAAAGTCATCTCTCCTTATTCTCCTCCTATATTTATATTACAAAAGAGTTTTTCCTCTAGTGACTCCTCGTTTACCCTAACCCTAGGAATTCTTAAAATTTGTCATTTTGTGATTACATAGGAAAATACAAAAAAGATATTCTCAACTTGAAAGAAATTAAGTGGGCCCTGCCAAACTAGACATATATTCTGCCCATGCATTAGCTTCTTCAGCTATGGCTTTATATTTGATGGGCTCCAAGACTTGCAAAGTTACTTCATGAATTGAAAATTGGGACTCTATATGTGCCACCCCTTCTGCTGTAGCCTTGCAAATGTCTTCCAGGAAATATGCATTTATAGAATTCTGTCCCACAAAGTGATGAATGTCTTCTTCTGTGAGAGCATCCACTTTTCTGATATATTCTAGGTCTCCCTGCAACCATTCCTGTAGTTGTGCTATGAGTTGGTCCTTTGCTGGAAGATCATTCATTTTCGGGCCTAAAGGGATGTGACACTTCTCATGGACCTGATGGATTTTCTTGAAAAAATCATGGCACTTTTCAATGGTCTTGGGGATTTCATTATTTAGTCTCCTAGCAGCTTTCCTGCAAAATTCCAGAAGTGCCATCTCTGACTTCAGGTCTTCTGTTGTCTTCTGGGGAAGATGATCAATGAACTCTGAGTTATTTTCCTTCCATAACATTTGGTTTTTCACCTTATATTCAATATCCAACAACCCTTTCCTGAATGCTAGAGACTCTGTAGCTATCACCTTCATTCTTGCCATCATTAGCTTCATCTTATAGATTGCATCTGTGAGAACTTTCTGAGAATGATATATCTGTTCTTGAATCTTGCAGGCTTGATCACAAAACAAGGTCATATATTGCTTCCTCTTGTCTACCAACTCCAGGACCTCTACCAAATGTTCCTTCTCCTTGAACAACTCCTCCACCCGAGCTTTCAATTCTTCAACCTGCTGGTTTGCGGCCAAATCTCTTGACTCTAACTGAGTGATTTGAGCTTCAAAGTCACTCCTTTCCTATTCCATAATCACTAATTGCATAGTTAATGCATCCTTTTTTGCTTCCAAATTCTAGTATTCATTCATTATCATTTCCTTCTGGGATAGAATGGCATCATGTTTCCTTTTTAGTTCTATCCCTTCTCCCCGCATTTTCACCAAATTATCTTTCAATTTGAGCATCTTCTCTTTATTTCACTCCATGTTGCTCATCATCTTGTCAACATTATATGCACTTGCTTGCGCGGCAACTATGTTGATAGATGCCATGAACTTAGGGTCCTTGTGGGTACCGTCCATGATCTTGTTTTCTTGAATAGTAACAACATCGCCGTGGGCTAGTAATTTCAGTCTCTTCTCTGACCTCCTCATGATAGTCTTTCTTTTTGAATCAAAGAAGATTGTGTCCAATATGGCCATAGTATGTTGCTTCGATGGGGTGAATGGGGTGAGGCCGAGCTCATGAAATGGAAGGTGGCCTCCGGTGAGCGTCGCACCAAACACCTCAAGTGGGTCTACGTCCATATTCTGCACACTTGGGCTTCCTTGATTCTCCACATCTTGCTTGAACTTTTCTTCTTCTTCCTTTTTCTTTTGTTGTTATGCTTCTTCTCTTTCTTCTCTTTCTCTTACTTATTCCTCCTCTTTTCTTTTTACTTCCTCAGCAGCCTACCTCTCGGCTTCTTCCTTCTGTTGTCTCTCCAATTCTTTCGCTCTAAGCCTGTCCACTTGTTCCTTTTGTAGCCTTTATGCTTCTTCCTTTTGCTGTCTTTCTGACTCTTCTTTCCGAATTTTTTTGGCCTCTTCCATTAGCTTCCTTTCAACTTTTGCCAACTACAGCCTTATGAATTCAACCTTTTGTTTCCTTTCTACTTCCTCTTTTCGCTTCTTCTTAACTTCCTTGATAGTGTTAGTCTTAGTACTAGAACCTGCTCTGCTTTTGCGACCAAAATGCTTGTTCAGCTTGGTCATGTTTCTTGTGCTCTGATACACTTCTTCATCCTTGAATAAGTGATGCACATATTCAAAGTTAATTTTGCAAGAAGCATAATGCTGATCAACCTTATCTAGGCTATCGCTCCTTCTAAAAATATTCATCCCAAAATGAAAAGCCTCTAAATATTTGACAAAATCCTTAACCCCCTTTTCCTTGCAGAACTTGTATGCGCCGATAGTGAATGACAATGGTGGGTAGGAGGTCTTCTTCTTCTCATGAAGAAAAATCCCAACCCCATTGATGAAAACTTCCCTTACGACCTCTTTGTGCACAACAAAATCGGTAGCATATAGAGGCAACAAAAAAGGGGGTTTGGTTCCCCCATACATCCTTATATATGTGCCTTTTGCAGAGAAGTAATAATCTCCATGTTCCTCGATAAATGACAAGGCGTTCTCGGACATGCAATTTGGTTCTTCTTTGAAGACTCTCTAGTATAGTGGCATGATTAATCCTTCACAAATCAATTTGTAGTGACTTGCTCATTTGTGAGCCCATGTCATCTGATAGGCTACATGGAGGGGATAATCGACCGGCTTCCAAACAAATTCCAAAATAGGGAAATGATGTATGTTCAAAATGAAATCCAAGAGATAAGAAGACATGAAGAAGTCATCTTTTTTCTATGTCAGTCCTCCTTGCACTGCAACAATGTGTGACACCATACTCTTAGAAATAATATCTTCCTAGTTGAAAATTGCACCATGTGTGGCAATGTGGTACATGATTGGTACCTAGCTGAGTTTATATGTACTTTCGCTTGCCAATCCAAAAACCCGGCTTAACATCAGAGCTATGATTCTATACGGGGTCCTCAAGTTTTGAATATCGTAATCTCCACTAGACCTTGGTCTCAACTGTCTTTCAGGGATCGTCATCTTCTTAACATACTCAAAGTGATCCATATCAACCTCTACTATCCAGTTGTTAGTCATCATGATTTTAGGGGAAGGCATCTTGTATGCTGCAGCTATGTGGCCTGGTTTGAAGGATGCAAGCCCTTCTCCTTTGACATCTCAAATGATCTTCGTATTAACATCCACTTGGGGCAAAATCCACCCAATAAATTCTGAGCATGGGAATAACTCTGGGCATGTTGCTTCCTTATGGAGGCCAGACCTCTTTATGTTCTGGTAGACCATTAACTCTTCGATGGAAGCGTCAGGGAAATTCCCATCTCTAATGGCTCTGTATAGTTCGCCCCATTGGAATTCTGGGGTGCCTCCTGTCACAGCTTTAGTATCTCCGAACATTGTTTCTAGTGAGGTATCCAATAATATATCTACGTCTGAGTCTGACTTTGTTAACTTGGAATTTCGCTTGGCAGAACGCTTGTGCATATCAAGTCCGATGAGACACAAGATGGGCAAATGAGGAATCAAATTACTCACAAACAATTCATTATTTATGATATAAATGAGCAACAATAAACTTAACATTTGATTGGTATGAATGTTTGTTCAACTTTTAAAATGCAATGGAGTCTTTAAGGATAAGAGGTATTTATTAAACTGTTTGCATCCAAAATCTACACCTTAGGCTAAAAACAAATTTAATTTTCCTTCGGCTTGATGCACAAACAAACTTATGAGAAGCAAGAGTGAAGCTTTACAGTATGCACAGACAATGAAGAAAATGAAACCAATGTTTCTAATATTTGACATGTAAAAGTAAAGTATCCAAACAATAAGTAGAACTGTTTGGCAAACCTCTCCATTAAAACCGATTTTGGGTAAACTGATTTTAGGTCACTCCAATGGTGGTTTTTTCTTTCAGCTTTAAACTTGTTTGAGTGAAAATATTTTATCTTTCATTTTAATTAGAAACCTAATCTTGATGCGTGTGACGATCTCAACACGATGATAGAGTGAAAGGTGAGTGTCGCGTGGGTTTTTAAGACAAAGGGATCGTCGACATGAGTGGCGGTGAAGACAAAACATGAAAAGTCTAAACCCCCTTCCTAGACCAGAACGATTTTCGGTGTGTCACTGACGTTCAACTTTTAGGTTCCTAAACCCTTCCTAGAGATAAGTCTTACGATGGCAGGGGACCTGGTAAAAGCATGAAAAATCCAATATCTGTGGTCAGCTTGATACTTCAATACACATAGCCACAACGAAAGAAAGGATGTGCGGGCTAATGCGGGGCGGTCTAAAAGGTTAAGGAAGGCAATGTAGAGAGGGAATATTTCACGGCCATGGCAGTCTCATGCGTGAAAAAATGGCTCTAAAAACCCCAACAGCTAAAAAAATTATAATAAAGGATAAAACAAACAAAAAAAATCACTAAAGACAAAGCCGAAAAGGTGTGAGGCTACCTACCTGTCACCTGCAGAGTGATTGGGTCAAAATATTTCTATGGCGACGAGTTGTTCGGTGTCCAATGACTAGCGAAAGCTTAAGTGCTCCAACGACATTTTCTTTTGCGGCGAAACAATGGTTGAAAAATGGGTTGACTATATATAACAACAAAAACACTTTTCGTAATAAATGCAACGGGGTTGGTTGGTGAGGACAATCAATGAATCTACCCGTTGGATTCAATGCATCCTTTTCGATTTGCAGACCACCTACCAAACCAACCTTCCCCGACCGTTTCAGCGAAATTTCCTCAATCGCCGCGAAATGATCGGCAAGATTCTGTCAACTGCTCCGATATGATTGAAAAATATTTGCGAAGGAGTTGCGACATGATGATGACTAGTTTTCCCAAGGGTTGTCAAACAACCGACGAAAAACTCTCAGTTTGGAGTAAAATGGTTGGCGCTAACTCGCCTAACCGAGATGAAATGGTCGGCGATCTTTGTCAACATCACAATGGCTCTGCCGGTGAGATTTTTACCAAGGGATGCGATGCATCGACAAGATTTCCGGTCACTGCAAAATGGTCGGTGGTGAATTTTGAAATGCAGTGAAACTTCGGCATCATACTGGACAAAGTGCAACGAAACGGTCAGTGATGAATGCTCAACTGCAGTGAAATATCAGCGTCATACTGGACAAAGTGCAATGAAATGGTCGACAAACTTTGTTAGAATTGCGATATAATCGGTGTGATATTAAAAATTTGTAGTGATAGGTCGGTGCTAACTCGCCAAAAGTTTCGAAACGTCGGCACAGTTTGACCGAATTGCTGCAATTTGGTTGGCGTGAACTCACCAGAATGCTGCGACTGTTTTGGAGAAAAAACCTGAGTTGCACCTTAGCTGAAAAAAACACTTTCTCTTCGAGATTTCTTAAGAAAAAACTAAGTGTCAAAGGGAGACTTCTTCTAAGAAGCAATAAACTCTAAAAATAAAGGAGGGGCCCCAAAAGTTTAAGGAAACTTTTGGGGATCAAGTTGCAGTAGCAACAATTGGCGATTCGCTGTTGAACACAAATATCTGAATAAACCCTACTTGAAAGTCAGAACTGCTCACATGGTATTTGACTCTGAGGATGTAACACAACCTCTATTCATTTACCCAAGATTTAAAAGGCCACATTTTGTGCAGAGAGATACACAGTCTTGCATCACATTAGTCATTGATTTTGGGGAGCATGGTAACCTAGACCATATTTCTTGATCACTCTCCTGAGGCCAGAATATGAATTTAATTTTAGACCCGTATTTTGATCGCCACTAAAACATGACTCCACAGGATCGTAACAAAATCAAACAGATGTATTTGTTTGTTCCTCATTCCCATGCTATCAACATTTTTTTTAGCTTCTTTCTTTATTGATGAACTTTGTCGTCGGAGTCTTGATAGATTTTCTTCAATCTTCAGCGTTTGACTTGGGTTCTTCCATCCATAATATCCTTTTGTTTGAGCAAGAGATTTATTTGTTTTTCATTCTCACGGATGGATAAGAACCTTGTTGAGTTGACCACTAGGGCTACTGTCTTGATTGGATGTCTTCATTTTTCACAACCATTTCTTTGATGGAGATGAAATTTTCGGAAATGTGACTCTTTGATAGAAGCTCTTTTGTCTTTTGATTTGCAACATGGGATCATTTTAAATTCCATACATCTGTGGACCTGCTTCCTCTCCGTGGGTCCATCATAGTAGGCTACCTAAGACAATTATTATGTGAGAGTGGATGGATATCCTAGATAGTAATACAAACTTCATGAGTCTTAGTTATTTTATAGGGGTTATAATGACTCAATGTGCACTTGAAGTTGGTCTCTCTTTCTTAAACTGGGAAGCAATCAAAATTATCAAACTGATAATGTTATATCAAGCAAGCCTTTCCCAAAAAAATATTTTGACTTTCAGTGATTAACAAATATATGAGAGATTATTCAGATTCCTATATTTCCAAACACCAAGATGTTTGATCTGGGTTTTATTTGAAACAAAATAACGGAAATCAAACAATAAGCAAACAAAAATGAAGCTGATGCAAAGAAAACAAGGTGAACTAGACTAATTAATTCAGAAAACAACAGACTAGAAAAATAAAGAAAGGCAAAGTTTATTTATGTACAGAAAAGTTCCTAAGCCTATGTGAAGTACTGTTTCAGAGCAAGGCCGTTGACAGAGAGATTCTCTTCCTTCCCTTGTAAATCTTGCAGTTTATATGTCGACGAGCCAAGATTTTCGGCAATCTGGTAAGGGCCAATCCATAATTGTTGAAATTTCGTATGCTTCTCCTTATCCTCATGTGGGTGATCCCACTTAAGAACTAAGTCTCCTACCTCAAAAGTTATGTTACCGGACTTCCATTTATCAAACCATATTTTGACAATATCTTGGTGCTAATGGAATCTATCTTTGTATTTTTGCCGTGCTTCTTTGAGTTTCATCAGGGTATTGATTCGTGACTGTAGGATTTCACTACTGGAACCTTGAGAGGCTTGAGCTAGTTGCAGGGACGAGAGTAGTATGTTAGGTGGGAGTAGCTTCTTTCCCATAAAATAACATGTAATGGAAAAATCCTAAAGAATTTTTTGGAGTAACCTTGTCTTCCCATAAAGCGTTTGGAAGTGCTATATGCCAGTTCCTATGACTCTCAATACAATTTTCTTTAGGATTCAAATAAGATTCTTATTTGTAGATTCGGCTAGTCCATTTCCCTGAGGATAATATTTTGTTGAATAATGCATTTTGATTCCTCTTTCATAATCAAATGCGGTTAATTTAATAGATGAGAAGTAAGTTGCATTATCAAAAAATAAAGAAATTGGAACCCCAAAACAGTTATGATATTTTCTTGCAGGAATCCGATGACTGCGTCTTCGTTCACTTTATGAAAAGGAGTAGCTTCTGTCCACTGCGTGAAATAGTCAGTGGCTGTGAGGATATACTAGTGTTGCAATGAATAATTCAGATTAATTTCTCCAATAATGTCTATGCCCCACTAATCGAATGGTTCAGAGATAATAACCGGATGCAATGGTCCTGCTGCTTTTGGCAATCTGCCAACACTCCTTTGACATACATCACATTTTCTGGAATGAGCATGAGATTCTTTGAAAAGAGTAGGACAATAATCTCTGACTCTTAGTATTTTGTGACCAGTAGTATCACTTGAATAATGTCCCCCTACAGGGACATCATTCTTTGACCACCTTATCAACATCTTCTTTCTCGAGACATCTAAGAAAAAATCCGTCATGATTTTTTCTAATAAGTATTCCGTCTATAATATGATAGGATGCTGATTTTAATCGGAGTGCCCTTCTTTGATTAGGAATCCAGTTTTCTGGTAGGTATCCTTGTCGTAAATAGTGCACCAAATCCCTATACCAATATTCTAGAGCAGTGAATACAAGACATACTTCAGTTAGATTCAATTGATCAGCTTCATTTTCCAAATCATGATCTTCGTTGGCCGGGTTTTCAACGAGCAACTTACACAGGCCTTGAAATTTAATACTAGTAGCCGGCTTGGAATTCTAAATCATACTCTTGTAGAGAAGTTACCCAATTTCCTCTTCGTTCTCCCAACTCCTTTTGTACAAACAATGACTTGACAGTCGGGTGAGGTACTATGACTTTCGTTCTGGTTTTTAAAATGTATGGCCTGAACTGTTTTACCACTTTGAAAACTGCATACGCTTTATCCATGGATGGATAATTTAGTTCAGTCCCTTGTAACCTAGTGCTCATGAAATATATCGGATATTCGTCTCCCAATTTTCATTTCTGAGTGAGCACCGTTGCGGGAGAATTATCTGAAGAAAAGGTGTAAATGACAAAATCCTTTTCAAAGTCCGGACTCCTCAAAGAAGGTGAGTGAGCTATGGCGGCCTTTATGTCTTTAAACGCAATCTTCTCGGTGTCAGTCCATTTAAATTTCACACTTTGCTTCACCATTTGCTGCAAAGGTTTAAAAATTTGCGCGAAATCAGGCACAAACCTTCGAACAAAATTAATCGTGCCCATAAATGATTGCATAGATTTTTTATTATGGGGCATGGGAATTTGACTTATAGCCTCAAATCTTTCTGGGTCTATCGAGATTCCATTTTTCAAGATGATGTGACCCAAAATTGTTCCTTCAAGAACAACAAAAACACTCTTCTTTGGGTTCAGAGATATACCATATTTCCTACAACGGTAAAAATTCTATCTTAAATGGAAAACATGGTCTTTTCTTTTCTTGGAGAAAATTGTTACATCATCTAAATATATGATAACACAGTGGCCGACTAATCCTCGGAATTGTAGCTAGGGTTTTCACCTTATCTTGTGCAAATGAGCACCTACTAAGGAGAATGGTATCCTTAGTAGCAGTTCAGTAAACAGTAAATTTCAACAGTAAAACAATACAAAATCTAAGCTAACATGTGCATTAACAGAAATAAAAAGACAATATAATATAATGAAAGTTTTTCTTTTGTATTAGGGTATGACCAAAATTACATTTACCTCAAATGTGGAGGTTGGTGGAGCTCTTGTAGTAGTCCAGGAGGGATGCTTCCATGCTCCACTGGGTTCCTTCTCCTTCTCCAAGGTGCTTGGATGGTGGGCCAAAAGGGGCACTCAAATGGGAAAACTAGCTCAAGTGGTGAGCTTGGGTTTCATGAGTGATTTTGACAGAGTGAGGATAGGATAGATTGTGGACGTAAAATGAGGAGCCTCCATCACCTATTTATAGGTTTTTTAGTGGTGGAGTGCCGACCCATGGTTTTTGGAACCATATGGTTTAGGTCAGTTGTTTAAGGGTTTTTGCTTCTTTTTTCCCTCTTTTTTATATTTTTTATTCCCTTTTACTTGATTTTTGGGAATTTAGGGTTTTTTTAGAGGGTTTTTGCTATTTTTTGAGGAAATTTAATTATTTGGAGGGGGGAAAAGGGTTTTTTTGTCCTTTTGGTGGCCATTTAATGGTTTTCTAAGGTTTTGGAGGCAAAGATGGTGGAAAAAATAGACAAATGAGTCATGTAGTGAGGGATATGAGGTGGTAAGCATTTTTTGGGTGTTAACACATTTGCCCCTGATGTGTGAGGGCATGAGCTCATCGTATGGCCGATAGACATCATAGGTCGTTTACGGTTTTCCTGGGGTGTGGAGAAGAGAAGAAACGGACTAGAGACTGGAACAACGGTCCCGTACAAACTGCAAAAACTAAAAATACATGACCTCAATAATGAATGAGAAATAATATTAATATATGGATGAGGTGGGCATACCCATGCTTGTATCAAGATATATAAATAATAATGAATCCCAAAAGGGGGATCTGAGCAATACATGAAAAACTGGTGTGTACATCATAATGGTCCAGAGGGGACACAAATCTAGGACATACTCCTAGTCAGACCATATCAAAGCTGATGAACTGATATAGTGTTGCTGAGTCGGGTACCAGAGGAAATGATGAGCTATTGGATCTGAAGATATCCACTAACGGGGTGGAGACAATGACGGAGAGTCATAACCTCAATGGTACGCTGGACTGTAGCTGAACTGGGTACTCAAGGAAGCATACGAGTGGATGGCTTCCGAATACTGTCGCCAATGCAACTCGGATATCCACGGGAACATATAACTAGGTGTTCCAAAGTGACTCACCAATGTGCTAGAGTCAGGGGGAGTCCGGGGTCTTCGACCAATAACTGAAGGGATGTATACCCTGCACGAATCTCAATGGTGCAATCAAGGTGTTGAAGTCGAGCACGTGAGAAACAACCATTCGGAGAGGCACTGAGAACTCCACTCAAAATGGTCCGTAGAAACTCACCACAGTGTTGGTTGTGGAGCTAGATCTTCCAGTCTCATAGATGATATTGTCTTAGCCGTGCACCTCAAAGGACTATACACTCATGCCCCTACCTTAGGGTTCAGGGGCTATTTTCGCCACTAGTTTTCGGGCCCATGGTTTTGGGTATCCCGTGGTATTTTCCCATTGTATTTCCCTTATAAAAAAATACATTGTAATACGGATAGGGTTGAGGTATTAGGTTTTATGCAATGTAAATATATGTGAGATCAAGAAGAGAGACTGTGAGATAGTGAAGAGGAAGTGCAGCGGTTGTGCTGTAGGTTTTATCCCTTCACTTTGCTGGACAGAATAATAATAAGGACTGGAAACTTCAGTGTGGACGTATCCCAAGTTGGGTGAACCACGATATATTTGTGTCTCTCTTGTACTGTGTGTGTGATTATATTTGCATTTCTGTTTATTTTTATTGCTCTGCGATCCTGTTTTTCTAACAATTGGTATCAGAGCCAAAAGTCTATTTGGAAAATAAACCTGCAGAAAGATAGGGTTTCTGGTTTGAGTGGGAGCAATGGCAGAAGAAGGAAAGTTTAAGGTCGAGAAGTTTAATGGCCAAAACTTCCAGTTATGGAAGATGCAAATGGAGGACTATCTGTACCAAAAGGATCTATTCCTGCCGTTGGGAGGAAGAACAAAGCAGCCAACGGCCATGAAGGACGAAGAATGTGAGGTTCTTGACAAAAAGGCTCTGGGAACAATATGCCTGAGCTTGGCTTCATCGGTGGCTTTCAATATCTCAAAAGAAACGACATCGGAGGGTTTGATGAGCGCATTGGGTAGCTGTATGAAAAACCCTCGGTCTTCAACAAGGTATTTCTAATGAAGCATTTATGTAATATAAAGATGTCGGAAGGTGGATCTGTTACTGATCATTTAAATGAGTTTAATATGGTTACAAATCAACTAAGTTCTGTAAGTGTGAAATTTGATGATGAGGTTAGGGCTCTTCTAATCTTGTGTTCATTTCCAAAAAGCTCGAATAGCTTGGTCATGGTTGTAAGTAACTCTGTCTCTGGTTCAAACACCTTGAAATTCGATGATGTTATTGGTGTTATTCTTAGCGAGGAAATGTGAAGAAAAAGCACAGGTGAGACATCAAGTAATGCGTTGACCATGGAGACCAGGGGAAGACAAAAGGAGAGAGGAAAGAGCCAAGGTAATCGTGAGAAGTCTAAAACGGTCAGATCCAAGTCCATACTAGGAAAGATAGAGTGCTAGAACTGTAGAAAGAAAGGACATCTGAAGAAAGACTACAGATCTCTAAAGAATAAAGGAGATGCACAGAAGGAAACTACCCAGGAAGCAAATGTAGCAGGTGATGTGTTACAAGATTCTTTGATTCTTGCATTAGATAATACTAGTGATTATTGGGTAGTAAATCCAGGGGCTTCATGTCATGCTACACCCCATAGGAAATACTTTCATGATTATGTTTCAGGTGATTTTGGACATGTTTTATTGGGTGATGATGATCCATGTAAAATTGTTGGAATGGGTAAGGTATAGATAAAAGTTAAGAATGGAACTGACTGGATGTTAAAAGATGTTAGGCATATTCCTGCTATGAAAAGAAATCTGATCTCAACAGGGCAGTTGGGAGATGGCGACTGTCTATCTACATTTGGAGAAAATTGGTGGAAGATCACTAAATGATCAATGGTGATAGCAAAAGGAGACAGGGTAGGTACGTTGTATTTATGTCCTCATAATACTAACCATTCTATCTATTTAGCTTCCACAGGAATAGATACAGCATTGTGGCATCATAGGCTTGGCCACATGAGTGAGAAGGGGATGCAGATTCTCCACTCAAGGAAGTTGTTGCCAGATTTGAAGCAGGTAAGTTTGGAATTTTGTGAGAACTTTGTTTATGGAAAACAGAAGAGTTAGATTTCTCAGGGTTGGGCAACATAAGAAGAATAAAAAGTTAGAGCTAGTGCATATAGATGTATGGGGACCGACTCAGGTACAATCTCTTGGTGGCTCACATTATTATGTTACATTTATTGATGATGTAACTAGGAAAACTTGGGTTTATTGCATTAGAAATAAATATGATGTGTTTGCTACTTTTAAGAAGTGGAAAGATTTGGTTGAGAATGAGAAAGGAAAAATGTTGAAGTGTCTCAGATCTGATAATGGAGGTGAGTACTACGGCAATGAGTTTGATAGTTACTGTTCATACCATGGGATTTGTAGAGAGAAGACAGTCCCAGGAACACCACAAGAAAATGGTGTGTCAGAAAGGATGAACATAACGATCATGGAGCGTGCAAGGTGTATGAGATTGCATGCAGGGTTGCCCTTACATTTTTGGGTGGATGATGTAAATACTATTGTTTATTTAATAAACAGAGGACCTTCAAGTGCTTTGGATGGTAGTATTCCAGAGGAGGCATGGACAGATAAAAAGGTAAACTACTCATTTCTAAGAACGTTTGGTTGTGAAGCATTTGTCCATATTGATAAAGAAAATAGAATAAAGCTTGAAGCTAAATCCAAGAAATGTACCTTTATTGGATATGGGGTTGATGATTTTGGTTATCGTTTATGGGATTATGAAAATCACAAAATCATTAGAAGTAGATATGTCATATTCAATGAAAAGGTCATGTATAAAGATCAGTTACAGGGAAAGAAACAGGAAAAGGAAAACACAAAGTACACAATACTTGATGAAATTACATAAAATGAAGTTCCAAAGGTGCCAGAAAATCAAGAACAACAGCAAGTGCCTGAAACTCCTGCAACTGCAAGAAGATCTACCAGGTTAAGTAGACTCCCTGAATGATACTCTCCTTCAATGTATTATTTGTTGATGACTGATGCTGGTGAACTAGAATGTTATGAAGAAGAAATGCAGGTGGAAACTAAAAAGAAGTGGGAGGAAGGCATGAATGAGGAGAGGGACTCATTGGTAGGAAACCAAACTTGGGATTTGGTTCAGTTGCCTGCTGGTAAAAGAGCATTGCAGAACAAATGGATTTACAGGTTGAAGGAAGAAGGAGGCAAGAAGCGGTACAAGGCCAGACTTGTTGTAAATGGGTTTGCACAGAAGAAAGGTATATATTTTGATGAAATATTTTCTCTTGTTGTTAAGATGACTTCAATTATGACTATCTTAAGTCTAGTGGCGGTAGAAGATTTTCATCTTGAACAGTTAGATGTAAAAACAACCTTTCTCCATGGAGATTTGGAGGAATATATATATATGCAGCAACCACAAGGGTATGAGGTCAAAGGTAAGGAGAATTTGGTGTGCAAGTTGAAAAAGAGCTTGTATGGATTGAAGCAAGCTCCAAGGCAGTGGTATTTAAAATTTGACAGGTTTATGACAGAAAAAGGTTATAGTAGATGTCATTCTGACCACTGTGTTTATTTCAAGAAGCTAGACAATGAAAGATATATTATCTTGTTATTGTATGTGGATGACATGCTTGTTGCAGGGTCTAACATGGAGGATATAAATGTACTCAAAAGGAAGCTAGCTAATTCATTTGCGATGAAGGATTTGGGTGCTGCAAAGCAAATCCTTGGTATGAGAATAATGAGAGACAGGAAAAATCGCAAATTGACATTGTCTCAAAGTGAGTACATACAAAAGGTGTTGGAGAGGTTCAGAATGCAGAATGTAAAACCAGTTAGTAAACCTTTGGCTAGCCATTTCAGTCTAAGTAAGGAAATGTGTCCCAAGACACAGGAAGAGATAGAGTACATGTCCAAGATTCCCTATCAATCAGTAGTTGGCATCTTGATGTATGCCATGGTGTGCACATGACCAAATATTGCACAAGTAGTGGGAGTTGTGAGCAGATATATGAACAATCCAGGTAAAGAACATTGGAAAGCAGTACAGTGGATTCTCAGGTATTTGAGAGGTACTACCACTCAGGCATTATGTTTTGGAGGTTCAGACACTGTTCTATAGGGATATGTTGAGGCAAATATGGTAGGTGATAAGGATAGCAAGAGGAGCACCATAGGGTATGTGTTTACTGTAGGTGGAACAACAGTAAGTTGGATTTAAAGACTGCAGAACGTTGTTTCACTTTCAACAACGGAAGCAGAGTATGTTGTTGTTACAGAGGCTAGTAAAGAGATGATTTGGTTGCAGAGGTTTATGGAGGAAGTGGGTAAGAAGCAGAAGGATAGAAGGTTGTATAGTGACATCCAGAGTGCCATTCATCTTGCAAAGAACTCAGCATTCCATTCCAGGCCTAAACATATACAACTCAAGTACCATTTCATACGCTCTGTTCTGGAAGATGAACTGTTGAAGCTGGAAAAGATACATACTAGCCAGAATCTTGCAGACATGTTCACAAAGGTAGTGACTAGAGAGAAATTGAGTTCTTGCTCGGTTTCAGTTGGCCTTCTAGCATGAAGGTGAAGAGGAGAAAGTTGGCAAGTCCAAGTCTAGCAAGTGCAGCAGCAGTGGAGTTGTTGTGATCAATATCCAAGTGGGAGATTGTTGGTTGTGGAGCTAGATCTTCCAGTCTCATAGATGATATTGTCTTAACCATGCACCTCAGAGGACTGTACACTCATGTGAGATGCACCTGCAACAATTAATTACTAAGAATATGCGAAATAGTAGAAATAATAGAACAGAATCATTTTTATATTGATCACGGGCCACTTCGAGGGGGCAACCTTCTTTGAGCAAGCTCAATACAATTAACTTCACGGTGCCTTCAATGACCTCAACACACACTTATATACTAAGTCTATGCCCAATACCATGAGTCAAAACCATGGGACATATAATACTACGGGATGACTTACAAAGCATATGCGTCCAATACTATGGGCTAATATAAACTACGGATCAACAAATACTATGGGACGACTTACAAAGCATATGCGTCCAATAACAATATACTAACATAGTAAAGAGAAGGGTTTACATAGGTTCCTAACATCCCCTCTCCCTTAGAAAAAGCTTTGTCCTCAAAGCTTTGGTTGGAGAAATTGCTACAGAAGCTGAAGGAGTGGTTCCCCGGTAGCATCCTCGGGTTGCATTTCAGGCCACTGACGCCTTTGGAGTGTCAAGGAGGATTGCTTGGAAGGATGTAGATGAAGAAGAACCCTGTCAGCTGCGTGGAAAATGCACTCAGAACGGTGCTGATCGGCTTGTTGATGCAGGCGAATTCTGGCCATGTGAAGATTGTCCTGCAGAATGAGAAGAATCTGATTGTGATTTCGAAGAACCGAGTCAATTTCCTGAACTGGGGAGCTATTAAGGGTGTATGGAAGAAGAACTAGCGGTGTTTGTCCATAGACCGCTTCATATGGTGTTCTGTTAGATGTGGCATTGTACCACCAGAGCGCTGCTAGGAAATCCATAGAAATAGTTGGCCAAAGCTATTTAGGGATGGGCAAGGGTTTGAGCAATCCCGAAAGGAGTGTCGTTTCACCCTTGTTGACTTGGGAAGTATCATCGTCAGCCACCATCTGTTGAATTGTCATTTTTAGTCCCTGCCAAAAGAAGTTACATTGTTCTTGGTCATACCTATTGCAGAACCCAGAGTGCCCTGTTGATGAAGAAGCATGGAGTTCATAGAAGAGAGAGCCATGTTGAACATATTGCACCCAATTTGGAACAAGCAGAGAAAGAGTTGTAAGAGAAACTGGGTCATCAATTGTGCAAGAAGGAGCATCTTCCACCATATTGTCCTTACCCTTCTTGTAAGTTATCACATAGGGATAACCCATGAGGTGGATAACCCATTCCAGGTGTGTTGGGGAGGAGACCCATTGTTCCAGAAAATTTTCCAGACTCGGGAGATCAGTCTTGATGCAGAAATAATTCCCTAATAGGTATGGCTGCCACTTCTGTATTGCATGCAAAATAGCCATCATTTCCTGCTGAGAGGTAGATGTGGCTAAATTCTTACCGGAAAGGTCTCGTGAAGGTAGCAAACGCATTGGTTCAACAAAGATACCTACATATCTATCCAAGGAAGTAGTGGAGACTGTTGATGGGTGCATCTGAATGGAATTGAGCTGAGCGATGACACCATGTGAATTCTTCTTAAGGAGTTTTTCCAGGCGATGTGAACTGATGATGAAGAGAGACCCTAGTTGTAAGCCCATAAATTTGTGTTGTGCCCCATTGACTTTAAACTGCATCCAAAGTTCAGCAAAATCCCATAAGATGGGGCCAAGTGTGTGTAACCATTGAACGCCCAAAATCACATTACATCCGCCTAAGGGCAAGGAAAACATGTCAGAGCATAGGTTATAATCTTCCATAGAGATACGCACATTGTGACACTTCCCCTTGCAAGGTAAGGTGCCCCCAATGGCAACCATGACTTCAAAGCTGGAGCAAGGATGGACAAAACAATCAGCCTGTTTGGCAATCCGAGGGTCAATGAAGTTATGAGTGCTACCAGAATCAATGAGTATGGTAATAGGGAGATTCTTGAAGTATCCCTTGACCCGCATTGTTTGTGGGGTGGTGACGCCGGTTACAGCATGGAGAGAGATCTCAGGTGGGTCGTCCTGAAATGGAGTGTCAACAGGCGGGTGTTGAATGTCGATCTGATCATCCACTGTATCTGTAGCTGCTTCACCAAGTTCTAAGGCAGGAGAAGAATCCACATCCAAGAGATAGAGATTTTGTTGAACACATCTATGTCCCCGAGTGAATTTCTCATCACAATTATAGCAAAGCCCTTTTTCTCGGCGTGCCTGCATTTCTATTTCAGACAAATGCTTGATAGGAGTTGGTTGAGGAGAAGGCATGATGGGAGGTCGTTGGGAACCCATATTTCTGAAGGGAACAAGGGTGGTTTTGGAGCGTTGTTGAGATGCAATCTTGTCCTCAGCCAGCTTAGCCAACCCTAGGACTTCCATCATTGTGTTGGGACAAAACATTTTGACCTCTGAGCGAATTTCATCCTTGAGACCACTTATAAAACAACTCCTGTAGAATTCATCAGACAATCCTTCTGTGTGATTGGCCAATTTCTCAAATTCTGTCTGATACTCTCTCACTGTGCCAATTTGGTGAAGTTTAGTGAGTGCTCCTGTGAAATCATCAAAAGCACTAGGGCCAAATCGTGGCAAAATGAGTTGGCAAAAATCTGTCCAGTTTGGCTCGGGATGAGCTCTGATGTACCAACGGTACCTTTTTTTTTTCCAGACTGGAGCGGCTACGGCTCGAAAGGGATCTGGAACAACGCCGAATGGATTGAAAACGACTGAATCTGAAACGGCTTGCAAATGGATCTGAAACGGCGCAGCAGTGATCAACAATATTTCAGCTGAAAGTAGATATGGACCCCAGGTATGTGCGGCTTCCTAACAGTTCAGGGGTTTCACTCGGCCACCAATGCTGTCTGACGGCTTGCGTATTGGGGCAGTACCCATCACTCCACGGCTATGGTAAAACTGATAACCGCTTTGCCACAAATGACAGCTCTTGGTTTACCTCATGGGTGGGAACTAGTCAATCAGGTAGGAGTCGTTGCCCTTTTCGCTGGCAGGTCCTCTCAATGGGCCAGCTACTTCGGGGTTCCTGTGGTACTCCTCACAATGAGTTTTAGGGATTATGCCCAAGTACTTCCCACAGTTAAGCGGATATGGATGATTCCCAAATCCGAACCTGCAATAGAAAAAAAATAGGTAGAAATTCCACCCAATGTTCAAAAACTGGATCTATATTGCTCAGAATCGCTATTATAGCATGTTTCCGGAACTGGAACAACCACTCTGCTTCTACCCATCAAAGCGGAATAGAAATCTGGGCACTCGGTCAAAAGATTTTCTCGCCACAATTTCCGTGGCCGTCACCGAAATTCTAAAAAATTGCTGATTTTAAATCCATGATATCTCCACTTTTAGAACTCCAAATGAGATGATTTTTTTTTTTGAAACTACGTATTTTTGAAAGAGGAAGTCAGATATGCAATTGGTTTCTTCTGATTTTGTGTAGAAAGTTTTCAGAAATTGATCTGAAAGTCGCCGCCCAAAAAAGGAAAAAAACTTCCCACTTGTGCCAAGGAAAGTGCTCTGATACCAGATGAGATGCACCTGCAACAATTAATTACTAAGAATATGCGAAATAATAGAAATAATATAACATAATCATTTTTATATTGATCACGGGCCACTTCGAGGGGGCAACCTCCTTTGAGCAAGCTCAATACAATTAACTTCACGGTGCCTTCAATGACCTCAACACACACTTATATACTAAGTCTATGCCCAATACCATGAGTCAAAACCATGGGACATATAATACTACGGGATGACTTACAAAGCATATGCATCCAATACTATGAGTCAATACTATGGGCTAATATAAACTACGAATCAACAAATACTACAGGATGACTTACAAAGCATATGCGTCCAATAACAATATACTAACATAGTAAAGAGAAGGGTTTACATAGGTTCCTAACATCATGCCCCTACCTTGGGGTTCGGGGGAAACAACCTCGAGGAAAATTTTTGGGGTTGTTTTTGCCACCAGTTTTCGGGCCCATGGTTTTGGGTATCCTGTGGTATTTTCCCATTGTATTTCCCTTATAAAAGAAAGACATTGTAATACGGCTAGGGTTGAGGTTTTAGGTTTTATGCATTATAAATATCTGTGAGATCAAGAAGAGAGACTGTGAGACAGTGAAGAGGAAGTGCAGCGGCTGTGCTGTAGGTTGTATCCCTTCACTTTGCTCGAGGGAATAATAATAAGGACTGGAAACTTCAGTGTGGACGTAGCCCAAGTTGGGTGAACCACGATATATCTGTGTCTCTCTTGTAATGTGTGTGTGATTATATTTTCATTTCTGTTTATTTTTATTGCTCTGCGATCCTGTTTTTCTAACACACAGATGGTGATGAGTCCAAGGCACAGGGACCTCTGGGTCTATCCTCTAGAATAGATGGGTTGTCGTCGACAGAGGGAGACCTGCAACTAGCAAGGCAATGATGTTTCCTTGATAAGAGCATGAGGTGGAAAAACAAGAGGTGATAGGACTGCATGTGTAACTGACATACTGTGAGGGTCGGAAACATGGGGCGTTGGGTGGGGGGACTCAAACTTCCTTTGTTCAGAGTATGATGGTGGGGATGATCGGGAAACATATGAAACTGAATGGGGGAAGAGGATCATAGCTTTTAAGGGACCAGGGATTGTTACTGCAATGAAGGATACTCAATGTGGTGTTGGATGGTAGGAAAATCTAAGGGTCGTATATTGCAGAATACTCTAAAAAAAAGCGACCTTGTTGGGGGTGCTGCCAAGATGATCGATCATGGCGCCAAGAGACACTGGTGGGGTCTTCTTCATGATTTAAGGAGATGGAAGAAGGGATAGAAGTGTGCTCAAAATGGTACTGTCATGTGGATTTATACGAGCCCAGGACAGTTCATGCTCGTGATTGCTTTCAATTTTAAGGAGTCAGAAAGCGATAAGAAGACTCTGAAATAATGGAATGGTACCATCGTGTAGATTTGTACGAGCCCAGGATGGCGCATGCTCGTGGTTGCTTTCAATTTCAAAGAGTCTAAAAGAAATAAGAAGACTCCAGGGGGGTCCTTTTCGTGTGTTAGTCTCCAAGGCCCGAGAAAGCATAAAAGGATGCAATGAAGAACTCTTCTAGCCGGTGTGACTAGAGTATTCCTTTTTCGTAATTAGTCTACCAGGTCCAGAAAAGGGTTAAACTTATACTAGATAGACGCCCTTTCAGGTACTTTAATGAGCATGAAAGAAAGCAAGATTGCTCGGTGATCTTTTCATTGTTTTAGGAGTCAGAAAAGAGCTTAACAGAAACTCCCTAAGTGCCTTTTTCGTAAAGGACTTTGTCTAGCCCGAAAAAAGGGATAAAATTATACCAAACAAAAAGAATGTCCAAGCAAGGAGGGAGTGTTCAGTCAAAGGACATCGATGAGACCCAAGAATGAGGGTTGGGGGGGAACACTGGTGGTGCCTCCTTGCGGGATAATGAATGGTGGAAAAATAATGAAATAGTTGCAGTATGAATGGAGCGGAGGGCTCATGGATATGCTTGCAAGGTGATGGCGGTCGATATGGTGCACGAGAAATGATCTCAAGCATCATCATGAGCGTGGAAAAACTGAATCCAGTGATATAAAGAATGTCCAAAAAGGGATAATGATTGATATTTCATGTAAATATTCCCGAAAAAGGGTCAAAAAAAAATGAGAAACTGACTCGACCATGATGAGGGTCTCATCGTCCTGATTCCAATGGTAGAAATGGATTGGAAAACAGATTCCATATGGATCTGGAATGGCCGCATCAAGAAATGGTCAACTGTCTATAAATAGTAAGTGGACCCATAGTGCCATGTGTCATTTGTACAGTTGACTTTGACAAGAGAGTGTAGTGAGCCAAATCAGATTTGGCATTTGTGGGCGATCCGACCGACCGATTTCATTTCCGTGAGTTGTAGGTATTTCACTGAGCTTGAACCTTTTAATTTTATCTCAATTCGGGCGGGTAGTGGGAACTCAGGGGGGGTACCAGTCACGAGGGGCATGGACCGCGGGCTCCTAGGCGACGACCGCAATCACAGATCACGGTGGTGGCCCCCATAGCCATGGTCCGCAAACATGACTATGGCCTTGACAGCTGGGATATGCGATCGTGACTGTTGTCGCAACAGCCGCGATCTGCGATCGCGACTGTGGCCTTGACAGCCTCAATCCGTGATCGTGACTGTGGACCCCACACCCGCGATCTGGAGCACGATTGTGGAATTTGTTGTGATGTTGTTTTGGGGGGAATGATAGGTTATTTGAGGAGGTTCTAATCAGTTTTCATTGTGTGATTGATAGGATACCGAGAGCACGATGGCGAGAGTGTGAGATGCCCGACGATCTCATGGAGTACATACGGCGTGATTGACACATCCGGGGGACTTTGGGGCTGTGCGGGATGTTGAAGTTCGCATAGGTTCCGATGATGCGTTCAACAGATTTGTTACTGAATAGGTTGGTGGGATTCTGGGAGCCTGGGATGGAGGCTTTCATGGTGCAGGGGGAGAGACTAGATCTTACCCTCATGGATGTTTACATTCTAACAGGTCTGCCTTGTTTGGGTAGGGTGGCGGATACCCAGCCACGGAGGTCCACGGACGTGGATATGGAGGAGATGCTTGACCGGTACTGTTTCCCTACAACAGAGGTGCATAAGAATGCACTTATGGTCTACGACTTCCAGGAGCCGTCGATCCAAGCGATCGCGGCGTGTGTGGTTTGAGTACTAGGGTTGCATGTACCCCACCGAGTGTCAGGGGGACAGATGCAGCTGGTAGAGCAGGTGATACAGGGTACCTTCTTTGCTTGGGGTTAGATGTTTCTCACCTGTTTTCGGCGAGAGATGAGCAAGGTGAAGGTATCAGGAGGGGAGTTATGCTATGGGTCGTTCTTGTGTGCTTTTTTCATGGAGCGGGTTCCGACGTTACGACCGTGTGTGCCGATCCGGGATGGGGGGCTGAGGGAGCCGTAGATGGTGCGGTGGGATTAGATGATGTGCCGACGAGGTGGTGGGGAGGTACTTTACGGGTAATCTCTATATGCAGTGGTTGTAGATACCAGTGGTTTTTGATGATTACCTGTACCGTGAGATGAACTACCAGGGAGATCCAGAGGCGCCACGACTGTCTGGGCAGGTTTGGGGTCCAGATGTTATGTAGCCAGCTTTTATGATTGTTGGTTTTATGTTAGATCTATTGCTAGAGATATATGATGATTCTGACTATTTGTGATTTGGTTTGATGCAGATGTGGGACCGAGGTCGCTGCAGGGGTATAGGGACCGTCAGGGTCGCATAGCAGTGACAGCCCTGCCGGACCGAGGGGAGGTACGACGACGAGATTTGGATGGGACTTTGGAGTCTTTGCGGGTTACCCTAGATCATCTACTGGTGGGGATTGTCGATGAGGGGTGGCAGGAGCTTGATCGGCGGGTGATCGAGGCCTTCTACGATGCTCCACAAGACTAGCGGTCAATTCTGATGTGGGTGGCGATGCTAGCTGAGGAGAGGAGGGATCGGGACCGACAGGGAGATGAGGAGGATCTAGAGGAGGATTTGGAGGAGGAGGGAGGAGAGGATGAGTCTACAGCAGAGGCAGCTGCGGCGGGGAGTGATGAGGATTCAGATGGGGGATATGACTCTCGTTAGGGAGTTCTGGGGACTGCCCCTGATGCATATGGGCATTCGGGATTTTTTGTATATACGACATGTATTTATGACGAGGATGCTGTTGGGGCTCCTTGATGTATATTTTTTGTATAGTTGAGTGCTAGGGCACTTCTGAAATTTGTATGACGATGATATATATATATATATATATATGCACATGGATGCATTTTGTGGTGATTATTTTTTGTACGCACGTGGATGCACATTTATTGTTTTGTGTTGGTTATTGCACGTGGATGTAAATGGTGTGTTGTAGTAGGCACATGGATGCCCTATTGTGGATGCAGTCTTTTTGGGATTTTTATGTTTTTTGATATATTTACATGTTGTGATAATGATGCATGGTGAATGGTTTATATGGTGTGATTGATATGCCAGTCTAGGATGTTGTTAGCCATTTGATCTACGACACTATTTTGAGCCCTAGGGACATGAGTGAATGTGATGGATTCAAACTGTCGGCTAAGTTGTTTTGTGCGCAAGAAATTTCTAAAGAGGAAAGGATCACGTACATGGTAGGAGTTGTTGAGCTGGGAGACAAGAAGTTGGGAGTCAAGGAACACAAAAAAGTGGTGTATACCCATCTGAAGGGCAGAAGTCAGGAGACTGGTCACGACATTGTATTCATCCTAGTTATTGGTAGCAACACCTATGCACATTCCGTTAAGGTGAATCAACTCGTGTGAAGGGGAATATAAGACCCAACCTGCAGAGGCCAAGTTTGGAGACCAGTGACTTGATCCATTGGCAAAGCCAACGTAATAAGGTGGGAGATGGTCCATCTGTGATCATGCAAGAAAATGACAAATGTAAGGTTGCAGAAAAAAGTGGAAAACAATGAAAGAAATCAAATTGTACAACACAGACTAGTGGGTCTGAAAGAATGTTAAGGGTAAAAACGTTTGAGATACAACCCAGTGCAGGGGTTACGCAAGGGGTGGCCTTTTGAATCGATTAGGATATATGCCCTATGTCCTGTTGAGATATTGTAACTTCAAAGAATATTATATTTGTACTTTATTATTCTGGAGATGTTTCATTCCTCCTTGAAGATCTTATTGTATATCCGGAGATATTTATTCCTCCGTCGGAATGTGGTAACTTGGGTTATTAGACTTCCCTAGTGGGGGTCGGCCCTGTATGTGTTATGTGGGTCAAAGGGTTATTAGAACACCCTAGAGGGGTCGTCCCAGTCAGTTGTAATGGGGTATTTAACCCAATGGTTAAATACGATCCTACATGATTTGTGTAAAAGACAAGTCAGAGTAGTGTATAAATAGAGGAGGTGCATTCCTCATTTAACACACACTCACTCACTTTAGAGTGGCGCACTTATGAGAGAGAGGTATGCTATGGAGAAGGAGGAGCTTATGCTCAGGGTTACATCTTTTGTATTTTCTGGTCATTTATGTTGAGGAAGCTTTGCTGGGTTTTCTACCCCATGAGGGTTTCCCAAGATAAATCTGTGTCTCTTGTGTTCATGCTGTGCTTGTTGTTTCTTCAGTGATCCTGTATATGCTATTATTGTGAAATGGAATGTAATGCTTCTATTTTCTATCTTATCATATTAAATATTAACATGGTATCAGAGCTAACCTGAAGGAAGGCAATGTATGGCACTTACGACACTTGCTTCACTTGCGACAATTTGAAGGTTTGAGTTTTACATAGAAAAAACCAGTCATCGTGGAACTTTCGCTATAAATCCATTTATGTGAATTTTCAGGATCTAAAAAGTTTACAAGTCGTAGATAACATCCCCAGGTACCTCGTGTCCAAAGGGAACCCTCATATTCGTTGTAATTTGTGAGTTATGATCAGTACAAGTTAGGGTTTCTGCCTCTTCTAGATCTCAGTCAAAATCAGGTGACCTAGGAAAAAAGGTCATAACTTGGGATAGGAAGCTCCAAATGAAATTTAGTAAAAAGTGACAGGTAGTAAATAGATTGTAATATCTCAGGAAAGCTTTTCAAAGGCCGAAGGTTAACCAGTTATACGTGGCACGCCGTACAAGTTCGCTCTCCTGTTTTATCCCATAAACAGGTCATGTTGCGACACTTGGCATAACTCTCTCTCAGAAACTCCAATTGAGGTAAGACCTATCAGGATGGAAAGATGACAGGTCAGGCTACCACAGAAAAAGTTTTCAAACTCTGTGGAGCAAAAAGTTCGGAGTTACAGCAGAAACAATCAGGTACATATTTATGTCAAAACATAATTATTTTTGGAGCACCTTCATTCATGGCTTCCGGAATTTAGGGTTTCGGAGAAAGTTAGAATTTTTGGAATTGGAATACAAGGCTGAATGCTACTCAGGAAAATTGAAATTTAGAGTCCAAGATCAAATTTTTTGGTTGGGTAGAAGACCGGGCTTGATCAAACCCCAGTTCGGGATTTTGATCGGAAAGATGGAAAATTAGGGCTTCAGCAAAAGTTGGAATTTTTTGAAGTCTGTAACCATGGATAGAAGCTCCTTAGAAAAATAAGAGTTTAGAGCCTTGGATCAAACCTTTTGATTGGGAAGAAGGGTGGGCTTCATCAAACCCTAGTTCGGGATCCTGTCCAGAAGATCCAGAAGTTTCAAAGGCAATTTTGAGGGGTCAAATTTTGGAGATTTCAAAATTGAAGTATGCCAATTTGATCAGCTCAGCAAGACACACCCTTCCATCCATTCAGAAGTGTGAAAGTCAAAGATTGAATTTTTAGGGTTTTTTCTAGCAAACCCTAATCAAGCTCCAGATCAAGTTTCAGGGGGAGTTGAGGCTAAGGCCTTACATAAGAAGACTACAAGAAGTCTCGACAGGTATGACTTAAGGAGATACAGGTATGTCTTGAAATCTGATTCTTGATTAAGTTCATAATATGTTTTTCCTCATATTATTCAGGTCAGTACAATCTCGATTAATGTTAGAATTGTCTTATCACCCTAGTAATAATATGAATGCATGTGAATGATAGAAGACATTCATTGTTTAGGGCTATATGATTGTACTAATGCACTATGGTATTGTATGAGGTTGATATTGTATGCTAACAAGATACAGGTACATCACGAAAGACAAATCAAGTTCCATGACCATGATAACATGAAAACAAGGACTCATCCACAATCTTTGATGACATAGAAGTTCTACTTACAAGGTATGTATGACTTTGTTCTATTATGCTTAACCTATGAGATATGCAGGTTCCAACATAGGATATCTAAATCATTGAAGAGAACAAAGAAGATATTGATTAGGTATGTTAGACATAGCTAAGCAAGTATACTAATCCAGGTCTATTTTCCTATGTCATGTTAGAATCTTACCTTGTGTTAGGACCCCTTATATAAGTATACCTGGTATGATTGGTTATGCTGATTCATAAAGTTAGTAATCAAGAGTTTATGCATATTATGTCTCTTATCTTGGTTGATGATTTAACTAACCAGATCAAACAAGAATATGTATGAGTAAAAGAAGACTTCCTTGAAACCTTGAATATTATCTATAATCATGACTATACATATTCAAGATTATTTAGAACTATAATGTTTTGATAACTTTGAAATATACTAATGAATGTATGTTTGTGTATGAGATCATGAGGATGACACTAGTGCACACTTGAGCATGCACAGTGGTACAGAATGAATAGAAGTTCAAAAGACATATAGAAGATCAAGCGGGAGGCAACCACACAAACATAAAAGATAAGTATTTGAGTTGTTATTTCAAATAGTAAATGATATTGCTTGTATGCATATTTGTATTCCTAGAATATATCATATTGAGTGTAAACATTCATAGAGCATTGAACAATATACTACTAATATGCATATGATTGGTAAGTTGGACAAACATTCCATTGTTGCTTGTCTAGAATGAAACCTCTTTGCTGACATGCTGAGAGCTGTGCACACTCTCGATAGTATGTTCTGGTAGAGATGGAAGGCATCTAGATAGCCACTGTATGCATACAGGATATGGAAAAGTGTTGTGCCAAAGTATTGGTCAAGATAGTTGCATAACTATGTAAATGATATCTGTATGCATAATAGGTTATCATGTCAACATGATTTCATGATTATGAAGTATTACTAATCATGTACTTAATTTTGATATGTAGAATGATGAACACCGAACAAGTGATGGATGTTCAACAAGAAGATTTACAAATCAAACAAAATATAGAAGGCTCATTGCTAGAAGATTCTCTTAGAAAGAGGAAGAGAATCATGACAAGATGTTTGCTCCAAGTGGATAGATAAGACCATTCTCTTAATGGTGTAATTCAAGAATATGTGTGAATAAGGTTCTGTATGGGTACCCAGGATTGGTAGTCAATTGATGAGCTTAATGATCATCATGGGTGATGTGGATCTCAACCTTTGCTACAAGGTTGAATATGGCTTCTATACACATATGACATGGATGCAAGAAGGAACTCACCACAGAGTTCGAATGATTTTTAGGTTCATATCAGTAGACCCATCTGACGAGAGATGGCACAGATAGATATGCAGAAGATCACTCAATGCAGAGTGTGAATGATGGACAATTGATAGCTTTTTGACAAAGCTTGGGCTTTACCAGAAGTAAAGCTGATCCTAACCTTTACCTTAAGGTTGTGGATGATGAACCCATCATACCATTATTGTATGAGGATGATCTCTTTCTGACAAGGAATGAGAAGTATATCATGAAAAGAAAGAAGAAGATGGCTGCAGAAATGAAAATGAAAGATCTCAGATTGATGCATTACTTCCTAGGTCTGGAAGTATGGCAAGGCTCAGAAGGAATCTTTCTCAACCATGGAAAATATGCCGATAAATATTAAAAGGAATTGATGTGTTGGAATGGCCACTCTCATGGATTCCAAATTGAAGTTGTTAGTGGATGACTCATCAGAGTTAGTGGATATAACTCTGTACAGACAAATTATTGAGTCATTTATGTATCTAACAAATACTAGGTCAGATATATGCTTTGCTGTGAACACCTTGAGTCAGTATCTAGTGGAAACTAGATGTGTTCATCTGATAAGTTGCAAATCATGTGATGCGGTACCTAAAGGATACAATAGACTTTGATCTATTTTATCTTGGAGATCATGACTTCAGATGGCTACATAGATGTTGATTGGGCAGGAAGTGTATCAGACAGGAAGAGCACATCGAGAGGATGGTATTGTCTGGGATCAACCATGATCTCGTGGTTTAGCAGGAAATAATCTAGTGTGGCTCTTAGCACAAGCAGAATATATGGCTGCTTGCTGTGCCAAGTTATGAAGCAGTATGGCTTCAAGATTGTTTGACTTAGAGATAGACCCAACTGTGATCCTATGTGACAAATAGAGTTGTACCAAAATAGCAGAGAATCCAGTGTTCCATGATAAGTCAAAGCACATAGAGATCTGACATTTCTATATACAAGATATGTTGCAGAAAGGAATTAAAGTTCGAATTTGTAACAAGTTACCAATGTACTAACCAAACCTTACCGATTCGATGTACTAACCAAACCTCTACCTCAAGTAAAGCTTTTCGAGACAAACTTAATATAGTTAAGAAGGACCCTCCTCAAAAGGGGGAGTGATGTGATCACTTATGATGAGATTGCCTGCATAGACAGTAAGGTCGATGATATGGATACCTATATTGGTGATGCCGACAGAGAGGTTGGTGGATGGTCCTTAGACAGGGTCTAAGGTGAAAAGGGGATTGCATCATCCTTGAACATATGTTCTAAAAGGATCCGTAGACAGGTGTCTCTGAGAAAGAAGGGGGATTGCATCATCCTTGAACATATGTTCTAAAAGGAGCCGTAGACAGGTGTCTCTGAGAAAGAAGAGGGATTGCATCATCCTTGAACACATGTTCTAAAGTGAGCCGTAGACAGATGTCTCCGAGAAATAAGAGGGATTGTATCATCCTTGAACATATGTTCTAAAAGGAGCCGTAGACAGGTGTCTTTGAGAAAGAAGAGGGATTGCATCATCCTTGAACACATGTTCTAAAAGGAGCCGTAGACGTATGTCTTCGAGAATGAAGTCCTTGGTGGACATGTGGGGATTGGATCATCCATGGAATTCAGTCCTAAAGAGAGCCGTAGACGTATGTCTTCGAGAATGAAGTCCTTGGTGGACATGTGGGGATTGAATCATCCCTGGACTTTAGTCCTAAAGAGAGCCGTAGAGGTATGTCTTCGAGAATGAAGTCCTTGGTGGACATTTGAGGATTGAATCATCCTTGGATTTCAGTCCTAAAGTGAGCTGTAGACAGATGTCTCCGAGAAAGAAGAGGGATTGTATCATCCTTGAACATATGTTCTAAAAGGAGCCGTAGATAGGTGTCTCCTAGAAAGAAGAGGGATTGCATCATCCTTGAACACATGTTCTAAAAGGAGCCGTAGATAGATGTCTTCGAGAATGAAGTCCTTGGTGGACATGTGAGGATTGGATCATCCCTGGACTTCAGTCTTAAAGAGAGCCGTAGACATATGTCTTCGATAATGAAGTCCTGAATGAATAGGTAGGGGATTGTATCTTCCCCAGACTTCGGTCCCAGAATTGAGCCGTAGACATGATGTCTCCGATAATGAAGTCCCGGATGAACAGGTAGGGGATTGTATCTTCCCCGTACTTCGGTCCTAGAATTGAGTTTTAGACTGGGTCTCCGATAATGAAGTCCTGAATGAACAGGTAGGGGATTGTATCTTCCCCGTACTTCGGTCCCAGAATTGAGCTGTAGACTGGGTCTCCGATAATGAAGTTCTGAATGAATAGGTAGGGGATTATATCTTCCCCAGACTTCGGTCCCAGAATTGAGCCGTAGACTGGGTCTGCGAGAATGTAGTCCTGAATGAACAGGTAGGGGATTGTATCTTCCCTGGACTTCGGTCCCAGAATTGAGCCGTAGACTGGGTCTCCGAGAATGTAGTCCTGAATGAACAGGTAGGGGATTATATCTTCCCCGGACTTTGGTCCTAGAATTGATCCGTAGACTGATGTCTTCGAGAATTGAAGATAGTACTGCATCGTCCCTGGACCTCAGTTCAAAATGTACGTGAGGACTGCATCGTCCATGAACTGGGTTCAAAATGTACGTGAGAGGACTCCATCGACTGTGAACTGGGTTCAAAATGTACGTGATGGGTTGCATCATCCCTAGACATCAGACTTGTCTTAAAGGTACGTGTGAGGACTGCATCGTCCATGAACTGGGTTCAAAATGTACGTGATGGGATTGCATCATCCCTAGACATGAGACTTGTCTTAAAGGTACGTGTGAGGATTGCATCATCCATGAACTGGGTTCAAAATGTACGTGATGGGATTGCATCGTCCATAGACATGAGACTTGTCTTAAAGTGATAAGGATTGATCATCCTGGAACTTGATCTGGATTGTATCATACATGGACCTATGTCCTAAAGAGAGCGGGATTGATCATCCTATAATATGATCGTGTGTGTTGCAAGGTATGCTGCTATTATCACTGATGATGATACTTGTATTGATGATATGTATTGATGAGGATACTTGTATGTATACTTGTATTGATGAGGATACTTGTATTGATGATGTGTATACTTGTATTAGTGTGGATACTAATATTGATGATCTAGATGCTGTAGATTGAGATGATCCAGATGTTATAGATCGAGATGATCCAGATGCTGTAGATCGTGATGATCCAGATGCTGTAGATTGAGATGATCCAGATGCTGTAGATCGAGATGATATAGATGCTGTAGATCAAGATGATCCAGATGTTATAGATCGAGATGATCCAGATGCTGTAGATCGAGATGATCCAGATGCTGTAGATCGTGATGATCCAGATGCTATAGATCGAGATGATCTAGATGCTGTAGATAGAGATGATCCAGATGCTGTAGATCGAGATGATCCAGATACTGTAGATCAAGATAATCTAGATGCTGTATATCATGATGATCTAGATGCTATAGATCGAGATGTTCCAGATGTTGTAGATCGTGATGATCCAAATGCTGTAAACCGAGATGATCCAAATGCTGTAGATCGTGATGATCCAGATGTTGTAGATCGTGATGATCCATATGCTGTAGATCGAGATGATCCCGATGATGATGATCGTATGATGACAATGCTGATGATCATGAGGATACAGATGTTGATGTTGTTGTAGCTGTTCGAGTGCTACAGAAGATAAAGACTCAGTACTAAAGATGTTGATGTTCCAGTATTGAAGATGTTCCAATAACTGCTTGAGTTACTAATGATGTTGAGAAAGCTTCCAATGATTTATAGATGTATCATGTATGACGTTGATGACTCCTTGCTCATGCAGATGCTGTTATAATATCCTTCTTGTTAAGGGGGAGTGTTGAGATATTGTAACTTCAAAGAATATTATATTTGTACTTTATTATTTTGGAGATGTTTCATTCCTCCTTGAAGATCTTATTGTATATCCGGAGATGTTTATTCCTCCGTCGGAATGTGGTAACTTGGGTTATTAGACTTCCCTAGTGGGGGTCGGCCCTGTATGTGTTATGTGGGTCAAAGGGTTATTAGACCACCCTAGAGGGGTCGGCCCAGTCAGTTGTAATGGGGTATTTAACCCAATGGTTAAATACGATCCTACATGATTTGTGTAAAAGACAAGTCGGAGTAGTGTATAAATAGAGGAGGTGTATTCCTCATTTAACACACACTCACTCACTTGAGAGTGGCGCACTTATGAGAGAGAGGTCTGCTATGGAGAAGGAGGAGCTTATGCTTAGGGTTACATCTTTTGTATTTTCTGGTCATCTATATTGTGGAAGCTTTGCTGGGTTTTCTACCCCATGAGGGTTTCCCAGGATAAATTTGTGTCTCTTGTCTTCATGCTGTGCTTGTTGTTTCTTCAATGATCCTGTATATGCTATTATTGTGAAATGGAATGTAATGCTGCTATTTTTTGTCTTAGCATATTAAATATTAATATGTCCAAGGTAAGTATGTACTATGTATGGGCCTTGCCACATGGATTCAAACTTCCCTTTACCTGTCTTGTCGTGAGCTTGGTCGTAAACTAGTACTAGATGTCCTTCACGGAAGGCTCGTGGGTGGACGTGTTTGTCATAACCAGCTTTGGAGCGGCTCTTGGCAGCCTCAATCATTAGAGAAAATTTGGGTAAAAAATGGGCCTCCTAAGGAAAATAATAAGAAAATATTAAAATAATAGCAGAGAGAGAGTAAAAAAACTACTTTTTTGGATCGTATTTTCAACTTATCTCCTTGTAGGTTTACTCAAATTTCAAGTGGGAGGATTCGTTGGATGCATAATTAAATTATGCATCCAACGAGTACCCATGTTGCATACTTTTAACAACATCCACACCATGAAAAATTGAAAATATATTAAAAAACGTGTTTTTAGTGAGAGAAAACACGTTTTTAATGTATTTTCAATTTTTCATTGTGTGGATGTTGTTAAAAGTATGCAACATGGGTACTCGTTGGATGCATAATTTAATTATGCATCCAAGGAGTCCTCCCACTTGAAATTTGAGTAAACCTATAAGGAGATAAGTTGAAAATGCGATAAAAAAAAGTAGTTTTTATTTTTTCCCTCCATTTTTTTAGGTGCTCCCTTTTTGAATTTTAAAGCATTTTGATTGGCTAATACGTGATGACATGGAATTTGTATTATTTTTGGAAGGCCAATTTTAAATTGAAATTTCCTCTAATGGGTTTGGAGGGTTGCGCGACGGTCCTCGTCGACTTGTTCTAATAACAATAGATGTTGTTCAAGTGGTGAGGTATCTGGGAGAAGTTCAATGGCAATGTGTAGGGTGGGGATCTGACATTCGATGGGGAGGACATATTCGACACTGTGGACTAAGTGAAAAGGGGTAAAACCGGTGGCGGTATTAGTTGATGTGCAATAATCCCATAATGTGGGGAAAAGCATATGATGCCAATTGGACTTATGTTGATCAACAGTGCGTTGGAGGATTTTTTTCAGGATTTTGTTAATGGCTTCAACTTGGTCGTTCCCTTGGGGGTAATAAGCAGAGGCATGTTGATGTTTGAATTTAAGGAGAGTTGACAACTCACGCCAAATTGCGTCTTCAAAATGTGAGCCATGATCTGAGACAAGCTGTTTAGGGACCCCGAATCGTGTAATGACATGGTTGAAAAAGAAACAGGTAGCAGTGTTGACTTTACAGTTGAAGGTAGGCATGGCTTCAGTCCATTTGGTGAAGTAGTCAACGACGACAATGATGTACTTATGGCCATTGGTGGATGAGGGATTACAATCCATGAAGTCAATGTCCCATTTTCAAAAAGGGCCAATGGTGACAACTGGGTGGAGTGGGGCGGGTGGTGTCCGGGCCTTAGGGGCAAAGAGTTGGAAATTACGACAATGCTTGACCGCTATGATGCAGTCGGTGAAAAGTGTGGGACAGAAGTATCCGGCGTGGATTACCTTTTGGGTTGTGGCCATCCTAGAAAAACTGTCCACCGCAAGTGCCACTATGACAGTCGTTGAGAACTTGTTCTGCTTCATCTCATGTGAGACAACGACGGAGGATACTGTCAACACCGTGCCGGTAGAGGACATCGCCCAAGAGGAGGTACCGGGAGGCATGGTGACAGATACGGTGGCGTCAATCATGATTGATGTCGGGTTGAAACTTCTGCGTGTGGAGTTATATCAAAATGTCACCGTACCACGGGTCATCTGACGAGATGATAAACAAATGGTCATCAAGTAACTTAGTGGTGATTGTCGGGGACGGAAAAAGGGATGGTAGGTCGGTTATGAGCTGGGCAAGCGCAAGGACTTTAGTACTCTTAGGGGTTGTGAAATTCAGATCATACTCTTGTAGGATAATCACCCATTTAGCGATGCGACCTTGCAGAAGGCGACGGTTTAGGACGTAGACCATGGGGTTGGAGTTGGCGACAACCGTAGTATGACTTAGGAGAATGTAATGTCACAATTTCTGTACAGAAAAGACGATGGCAAGGGAGAGCCTTTCCTCATATGGGTAATGTAGTGGTGGTCCAGACAAGGTTTAGCTTACATAATAAATGACATGCTCCTGGCGAGTAGAGTCTTCTTGAACAAGGACACCTAAAATGGCATAATCGGATGCCGAAACGTAAAGGATGAAGTCTTTAGAGAAATTCGGAGGGGAGATCAATGGGGCCTGTGTGAGAGATTTTTTAAGGGCTTCGAAAGTGGCTTACGCTTGGTCATCCCAAACAAAAGGTATATGGGTGCGAAGCAAGCGTAAGAAACCATGAACGGTGGTGGCATGATCAGGAATGAAGCGGCAGAGGAAATTAGATTTCCCTTGTAAGCTCTGTAGTTGCCGGAGCGTGCGTGGTGGTGGAAGGTCTAATATGGATTGGAATTTTAGGGAGTTGATAGCCATTCCTTTGTGGGAAACAATGAAACCTAACAATCGGCCTGCCGAAACGCAAAAGACACACTTGAGTGGGTTCCATTAGAGAAATTTTGAGGTCAAAAAATGGCCTCAAAACAAAGAAAATGTACTATAAAAAACAACCAATCACATTCTAGTAGATGACATCATCCCCCTTGGTGAGGTGGCATTGCATGAGTTAAGAATGCTTATTTGTCAAATTTTCTATGGTGGATGAAAACACATAGTTAACCAAGGTAGTGGTGTAAGTACTTTTAAGTCATAAAGTAAAGTACTCATAATGATAGTCTTTTCATAAAATAATATTATTTTCATTTTCAAGTAAAGTACTCATAATGAATGTCTTTTCACACTTTCTCATAAAATAATATTATTGTCATTTTCAAGTGAAGTACTCTTAATTCATAAAAAAAGTCCTTTCACATTTTTTTATAAAATAATATATTATCATTTTTATATTTTTAATTTTAAATTATATATTCACTGCATTCTATTTAATAACATAATGTCAAACTAATAAAGAATAATAATAGATTTAATAAATAATAATAATAATAATAATAATGCAATGTGGATTATAATAATATTATTAACATTTTACATGTAAATAAATTCTCAATTAAATTACATTATATTAAATTCATGAGAAAAGTACTAAATATAAAAAGTCAACATAAAATTAAAAAAATAGCTCTTAAAAATATTTTTTATTATTTAATTTTATTTGCAAGTTCAAGACAAATAAATGCTAAAGGACAATAAATTTTTGGGAATTTACAATGAATCTCAGTCACATCAATGTAGACTTATTTTATTAATTTTATTTCTAGTGAATTTTGAAAAGAAACTCAACCATGGTTATTTATATTGTGCATAGAAAATAGTGTGGGACATGACTTGTCATATATACCTACCCCATAAAACCCCCAATTCATAATATTTTAATATATCTCATATTTTTGTAGTACATCTCTTAGGAGGCCTTTTTTTGACCTCAAAATCTCTCTAATGAAGCGGATCTGATACTTGCGACAATGCAAAAAAACTTGTCGAAGGTCGTTTAGGTGGTTAAATCGCTTCTTGGAGTGTCTTATGAGATCGTCAAGATAGACTAATAGGATATGAACTAAGTCGTGAAAACAATAGGTCATGGCTCACTAGAAGGTGGCACTGGCATTTTTAAGGCTGGAAGGCATGACATGATAGGAAAAGGTGCCCCATGGGGTGGTGAAGGCAGTCTTGTATTGATCTTCCTTACGGATTTGAATCTGGTTATACCCAGAGAACCCGTCCATGAAGGATAGGACTTCATGCCCCACACATGCATCGATGAGTTAGTCAATAAATGGCATGGGGAAGTTGTCTTTGGGACATGCTTGGTTTAAATCGCGGAAGTCAGTACATACTCGGATGGTGCCTTGTTTTTTATTAACGGGGACGGGGTTGGAAACCCAAGTGGTATATGCAATGGGATAAATGAAACCCGATGCGTGAAGCTTCTCAATTTTGGCTTTGACGGCGGGGAGATTTGATGGGTGAATGGGGCGTTGTTTTTGGCGAACAAGAGGCATGTCCGACCAAGTTTCAATGTGGTGCTCTATGATATTGGGGTCAAGACTAGGAATTTCGGTGTAGGACTAGGAAACGACATCGCGGAACTCCTGAAAAAGTTGTTTGTACTCTCTGATCTCATACTTGGTGTAGGAGGCTCCCAACGCAATGAGCTCGGGAGCATCGGTGGGGGCAGAAATATCGATATGGATTGTGGGTGAGATGTTGGCCATGCTCCCTTCCTCGAAGGCATCAGCAGCGGGAATGGGCTCTTTAAACCAATCGACCTTGGTTGGGATGAAATCTCTGGACTCAACAGAGAATTGAGTAGCTGTGGTGGAGGAGGGCTCCTCCGAGAGGAAACAGGAGCGATGGTGCATGTCATCCCAGGGGTAATTAGGTGCGGTGAGAGCCTTGAGAATTTCCTCATCATTGCGGAAACTTATGGTCGTCAAATCAGTTGATGAGGGATCACTAGTAGTAGAGATCATATAAATGTTGATTTCTCCTATTGGCAGAGATTCTGAGGGGTGGATCTCTTCAATGGTGGGAGGATATGTCTCAAGGTACGCGTTATTCATTTCGTAAAGGGCGGATCTGTAATCCGAGAGATCAGGGCAGTGATGTGAGTAGTGGCATTAAATACCGCATATGGCACAGGGGTGATTGGTATGCAGTGATTTATCACAATTCTTAGGGGTAAGTTCAAGTTGGATAACCAGGATGTTGGTGTCATCGTCAAGCATCTGCATATGTTCCCATAGTGCGGGTAATTGTGGACATTGATGGGTAGCATGGCCTAACTCATCACACAAAGAGCATTTGGGAGGAGCTTGAAATTGTGGAGGATTTTTAGTTGTTTTGGGCACGGGCAGAGTGGTGTAAGGTTGTGGGCCTCTACCCCCAGTGTGGTTGGTAAGAGGGGGTGCATTGGTGGATGAGGAAAGGGTGGCGACACCAGGAGGTGGTCGAGTAGTAGTGGTAATGGGTTGTACTGGTTGTAAGACGACATTTGGTGTCGGAGGGGAAGTGGGAGGTGGAGATACCATACAGGTAGTCCTAAATTTAACCTTGGAAGGTTGAAAGTGGCCATAACCGGGGCGCTTACTACTCCTAAACGGAGAAATAGGAAGGGTATTGTATGGATGGGTGTAGTGCCAACGTGACTAGGTACCGATGGTGGTTGGGGTAGCAATGGCGATTGATAGTTGGGTGTTTGTGTATTGTGGGATAGGGTACATAAGTTAAATATTTCTATCACCTATGACGGAGGTGGAATGGATTGGAATGTGGAAGTCATCGGCGTATCTGAGTAGACTCTGAGTCCAACTGAAGAAATCAATGAGGTAGATGCACCGTGAACAAGTTGTTCAACCATGGGGAGAAACTTTTCGGGCGCAGCTGGGGCATTGGGATCGTAATAGGTGAGTTGATCAATCTTGACCACTTGTTTGTCATGGGGGAACATCATGATACAATAACGGATGAAGTGACCACCCGCATGGAATACATATAATTGCGGCCAAGTAAGAGGTTATAATCAAGTTGGGAATTGATGACCTCTATGTCAATAAGCACTGTTTTACTAGCTAACTGGACGGGGACATTAGCTAAGAGACCTTGGGGTTGAGCCGAACGGTCATCGTAGGATCGCAATGTAGTGGTGGACGGCTGGAGAGTAGGGGATCCTAACTTCTTCCAAACGAATGTGGACATAACGCATGTGGAGGCACCCTCATCGATGATGCATCGATGGATTACAAGATTCCGAATGGATACAAAAACTTGGAATGCTAATGTGGAAGGCATGCATGGTTCAGAGTGGTCCAAATCAAAGTCCATCATTCGTGAGTCAGTGGGATCGATAGCACCAATAGAGGATAACAGGGTCTTACGTTGTGTAGGACAATTTTTTAAGACCTCTAATGCTGACATGGCCGTAGGGGATTGAACTAAGTTGTCCACAATGTTGTAATTAGACGTGGCACGAGCATTAGGTTTATTATTGATGCGACGAAGTGGGAAACAAGGGGATTTTGGGGCTCCATCTAAGGGGGTAGGAGGTATGCGTAATGGATGATCGGTGGGAAGAGCGTTGGTGGTTTTGTCAGGGGGAGGGGTGGAGCCATATTGATTCCGGCGGGTTTGAAGGCTGACATTTGCGGATAACATCATTAGCAAGTGATGGGTACTTGAGTCTAAAGTGGGGTGGGTAGGCATAGTATACGTGACTTGTTGTTTGGGTGGCACGGTCCCTTGAGAGGGAGCCAACGGTTGAGTGTTCACCACTCCTTGGGTTGGTAAAGGATTCTATAGTACCAAGAGTTGAGTTTGAGGTGGTGGGGGGTTAGGTGGCGCCGGTGGGGCCACGTGCCCTTGGCGGTGGGCATCATCGGTCCAAAGTTGTCGTGCCCATTCCAAATGTGGGAAAGCATGTGTGTAATGGCTGTAGACCCCACAGATGGAACAATGATGGTTTGTTCGTAAGTTGGGGTTTTTGGCTTGCTTTGGAGGCCTGTTGAGGTTTTGGTTGGTAGGTGCAGCGTTATTATTGTTTGGGGGATTAGGTGGTTGGCCGCCTTGATCTAGAGGAGGGTTGTTTCCGTGGCTATGTCCTTTTATGCAGTTTTGCTGGCCTTGTTGGTTACGTTGCGTATTTTGGTTATGCTGCAGGTTTTGTTGTGCATATACTTTCCCTTGGGTAGCCGGTGGGTTTTGGGTTTGTGTCGATGCGGGAGCAGGCTACGGGGGATAATAAGTGGGTGGTGCTAGAAGTGTTGCAAGTGCAGGACCTTGTGGGGGTTGTTGATACGTCTGTGAGACTAGTGGTTGAGGTGCCACAGGTGCTACTTATGGTGGATAATAAGTGGGTGGGGCTTGGGAAGGTGCATGAGCGTACACGATCGACTGGTGGTAATATGTATAAGGTATAACTGGGGGAACGTAAGTGGGGAGTGGGTGTCCGAAGCACTGAGGAGGACATGAGGGTCCATGGGAGTGGCAGTTATGTGCAATGGGAGCATACAAATTGGTTTCTCCAGAGTGGGATGTAGCCCACGAAAGGTCGGGGCCAGTATTAGTACGTGCAATGGAAAATGGTTGGTTATGTGATGTGACATGGCCAATGATACCATTGACGGCATGGGATGCCCTCGGCGCGTCATTTAGAGAGGAATCGCCACGGGGAGCATCAAGTATAATGGTATATAGGTAACTGAGAATGGGCGTAGATAAGGTCAAACTGTTGGGATTTTAAGATGGCTTCTTCTTCGGACTTGCGTAGTTCAGATGCCACATCCTTAGCAATGACGGGAAGGAGAGATTTGAGAAACCGATCTAGGAAGATACATTCATCTAACTTGATTTTTCACAGGCTTCGGCGTCGACGCCACTCATGAATGTGATCAGTGATGTGGGTAGCCGTAGTTTGTCTACAAGACAGTAGGATCTCAACTCCCACGTCATAGCGGACAAGTAACTGAAAGAATTGTAGGAAGTTTGAGGCAAGGGAAGTAAAGGTGGCATGGGTCCCATGTGGCTGCTCGATGTACCACTTGGCTGCAGAGCCAGCGAGAGTCCATTGTAACAGATGGAGTCAGACATAGTCGTCCACTATGGAGTTGGAGGAACACCATAGGTGGAAGGACATAATGTGATTTTTGGGGTCTTCACCTGCCTTACCCTCAAACTTAGGGATGTTCGATGGGATCTTGGTGGGCATGTGAGGCCACGTAGGATCGTGTTTGATGGGATTGTTGGTCAATCTGGTCAAGTTAGGAAGGTTGAGACTAGCCATGAATGGAAAAATAGTAGAAGAATGTGACATGCCAGTGGTAGCAGCCATGGTGGGGCCGATGCCCCCAAGTGTAGGAGCTAGGTTTGTGATGGGGATGTTACCCCCCAAATGGGGTAGTGGAGGTGGTATGGGAGGGTCCTGCGCCACTAAGCCTAACGTGAGTCGCTGATGGGGGGTGGTTGGGTATGCTAGCTATTGGAATTGGCACAGTGCAGGAATGGTGGGTGTGGGCCCCATCGAGGGCATACCCAAAGTATGTGTGGTTGTGGCTAGTGTGGTAGCTGGGTTGTTGTGGACGTTCCACCGATGGTCCCTACAAAGAAAGGATTGGAGGTCATGTTAGCCATGGGGCTAGTTGGTGCTGTGTAAGTGGGGTTTTCCAACTCTGACTTAGAATCAAATGTGAAATAAGGGGCGTCAGAGTCAGGGGACGGAGCTCTATGTCGTCAACGAGTAGAGTCAAGTGATGAAGCTGTAGGTCTGTGATGGGTGGTGTCAAGTGATGAAGCTCTACGTCTGTGACGAGTGATGTCAAATGAACCGTGCTGCGGGGGCTCACCCCAGAGGCACCAAGAGTGTCTCGGGGACTCAATGGTGACAGATGGTGTCAAGTATCTGGGGGTGGTGACGAGTGGAAAACAACTCAAAAACCTTAATGCAGCCGAGTGTGAAGAAGGAGAGTGCAAAAAATATGGCACTCAGTCCAACAACCGGCTCAAAACGCTTACTATAACAGCTGTGCTACAATAAGCGGAGTTTCAGAAAAAATGGTAAGAATACCAACAAGTAGGAGGTTTCCTAAAAAATAAAATTGGTGGACTTTTTAGACCAAAGGGAGGTAAGGGAGCATGCAAACACCTAACTACATAGTATTATGATTCAACCAGACATATCCTCTGCAAGGTGATGAAATCCAAGTCAAACAATATGGATAGTAGATCCAAATAGCTAAGTGTATACCCCTACCAGGAGGGACACTGGGTAAGACAATCCTAGAAGAAAGGAAACTAAGATACCCCATTCATGACACGTCCAGAAAATTTGAATCTGCAGCTCCAGTCCTATCACCGCGTGGGCCTAAAAGGAACACCACACGCAGACAACGAGTAGGTAGCCTTTGGTTACTGAATGGATTGCGGTATTCCACTTAGACTTCCGGAACCAGTCTCGCCACTTCAACCCTCCTAAGGGAGAGGCCCTCTGATAAACCGGTCATGACCGTGCCAAAAAGTACTAGGGGATTTTGGTACCCTAAAGGACAACCACTATGTCTCACGTGTAAGCGACCGAGGGGTGTTATTTGGATGCCTACCCCCCTGTCCTACCCAACTACAATATTCTTATGTGTTCCCCAAGTGGGGTTAGAATGTTGGTTGAGTTAAGTATTTTTTTAAGGCTCACTTGAATTAGTTGACAAAGTGTGTACATGTGAGGTGATGAACCCAACAAAAGTGCCACGCGTGGGCAACTGTTAACCAATAATAATGCAGAAATTTAACTTGAAATGTAAAATTTTCTTTTTCCAATGTAAATGCTTAAAATATTTTTATAAAAATTCTGTAAATGGAACATAAAGCAAACTGCAGAAAAAAATATGTAGATAACTATGGCTGTAGATAGGACAGATGGCTGTGCAGGTACATAAAATGTTGCAGAAGAATTTTGAGCTAAAAGGGGGGAAAATGCAGAAAACAGATTGCAGCTTTGTGACTGACATGCGCGGCCTGGGATGTGGTTGTCGGGATGGGAGCTGTCAACTGAACCGTGAGTATGGGACTCAGCTTTGCGGCCGAAGCGCGGCTAAAGGTTAGGCTTGTACGGTCGAGAGCGCGGTTAGGGTTTCGCAACACGCGGTCTGAACTGCAGGTGTGCAGAGGGTATCAGTGGTCGAGGGCGCGTAAAAATGTTGCAGGAGCGCGGGCCGATGGGAGCTTAGGGCTACAGAGGGCCGCGGGAAGAGATGGGGTTTCGGCGAGCCGGGTCGCAGAATACAGATAGGGGAATGGGTTCTGGGCTGCGGGACGAAGCTAAATGACTGCGATCTGGATCACACTCAGGAGGTAGTTAACCGCGGTGGGGCCGTGGGAAAAATGGAGGGAGATGCAACTGAGGACATGGATTAGGGATGGGAACTCGCAGTCCAGGCTGCGTCTGTTAGGAAAAGAACTGCGCTTTGTGGCAGAAAATCCAATTGCCCAAAGTCACAGCCGAATAAGAAAAAAAAACCGAAAAAACACTTGCAGAAAATAAAAACTTTGAAAATTTTAACTAGAAATTCAAAGGCCAATAGTGGAGTCGCCAAAAATGTAGCTAGGGTTTTCAACCTAGCTTGTGCAAATGAGCACCTACTAAGGAGAATGGTCTCCTTAGTAGCAATTCAGTAAACAGTAAATTTTAACAGTAAAATAGTACAAAATCTAAGCTAACATGTGCATTAACAGAAATAAAAAGACCATATAATATAATGGAAATTTTTCTTTTGTATTAGGGTATGACCAAAATTTCATTTACCTCAAATGTGGAGGTTGGTGGAGCTCTTGCAGTAGTCCAGGAGGGCTACTTCCATGCTCCAATGTGTTCCTTTTCCTTCTCCAAGGTGCTTGGATGGTGGGCCAAAAGGGGCACTCAAATGGGAAAAATAGCTCAAGTGGTGAGCTTGGGTTTCACGAGTGATTTTGGCAGAGTGAGGATATGATAGATTGTGGATGTAAAATGAGGAGCCTCCATCACCTATTTATAGGTTTTTTAGTGGTGGAGTGTTGACCCATGGTTTTTGGCACCATATGGTTTAGATCAATTGTTTTAGGGTTTTTGCTTCCTTTTTCCCTCTTTTTTCCTCTTTTTTATATTTTTTATTCCCTTTTACTTGATTTTTGGGAATTTAGGGCTTTTTTAGAGGGTTTTTGCTATTTTTTTAGGAAATTTAATTATTTGGAGGGGAAAAAAGGGTTTTTTGGCCTTTTGGTGGCCATTTAATAGTTTTATGAGGTTTTGGAGGCAAAGATGGTGGGAAAAATAGACAAATGAGTCATGTAGTGAGGGAGATGAGGTGGTGAGCATTTTTTGGGTGTTAACAGGAATTCAATATCCATGGCCCACTGGAATGTGGCTCCAACATTCATTAGACCAAAAGGCATTCTCCAATACGCGAACGTTCCCCACCTCGTGCGGAATGTAGTTTTCAATTGACCTTGCTCATGCACCAATACCTGATTATAACTAGAGAATCTATCTAACAGGGAGAACAATTTTGAGCCTGATACCATTTGTAAGATCTGCTCCATCGATGACACAAAATAGTTGTCTTTGTCCGACGCTCTATTCAAGTTTCGAAAGTCGACACATAATCTTATTTCTCTTGATTTCTTCCGTACAGGGACTAGATTAGCCACCCACTCAGAGTGTCGAAATTTAAAGATAATATTAGCATCCAGTAATTTTTTTAATTCCTTTTGTATTAATGGTTCAAGTGTTGAATGCATCCTTCGTAATTGTTGCTGGAATGGTTTCACACATGGATTCATGGGTATCACATGTTTTATGTTGCGTGTGTCATATGTCTTCAAATATTTGTAAGTCCATGCAAACAAATCTTCGTATTGCTGAATTTTTTTTATGAACTTACATCTTTCACCCGGTGAACAACATTTACCCAAATTAATATATTTGGGCTCAGCTTCTGTACCCAATTTTACCAACTCATGTTGCATCGAGGAGCTATTGGTATTGACATTGGATGGTCTTCTAAATTTGTTCTGTAAATCGAATCGACCTTCAAGAGTTCTTACTCCTTTCGGCATAAAATTTCCTTTACTTGCGTCCTTATTCTGCAAATCCAAATTGTGTTCATATTCATCGATTATGGATTCTACGAAGGCGTCTTCGTTCGTCAAGCAATTGATGATTTGTTCATCATCATCAAACACCCTCATATTTGTGAAATTGTTAGGTACTGATGGCTTGAAAATTAATTCAATAGAGCATTTGTTATTTGTTGGCACTAATCTAGAAGTAGAAGTCGCTAATAAATCAGCTGCATCATTCTGTAATCTGGGAATAACATATATCTTACGAGCATCAAATTGTGAAATCAAATTCCAGACTTCAGATTGATATCCTTTTAAGTGTGGAGACAGACAATAAAGTGTATTTCTTATCTATCTAAAAACTATTTCTGAATCACCGAAGACTTTTAAATTCTTGATATTCAAATTAATAGCTCTTTTTAGACCTTGGACTAGAGCTTCATATTCTGTAGTGTTATTTGTACATTCAAACTCTATCCTACAAGAGAGAAAATGTTTATTCCTTTCAGGGTCAATGAGAACACAACCGATTCTCGATCCCTCTTGCATTTTGGAACCATCAAAGTACAAAACCCAAAACTTATCCTCTAAATATACTTGGTTAGTAGTATCTTCTAAGTTAGTAACTAAGTCTACTATGTTACAATCAATTTCATCAGTCTGTGATAATCGAAGGAGATCAGACCGTGTGTTTGATTCATGACTGACTTCTTCCGCTTGATAATTTCTTGGTTCAAGCTCTAAGAAGTAATTCCCTAAACCGAGGATGAAAAATTTACAGGCTCATTCTTTTCTTCAAGTTGAGTTAGATTTTTCTTCATGTGAGGCTCTCTCAGTATTTTAATCTGATTTTGCTTGTTCTGATATGGAAACCACAAGTGAGACCAATCTGTTGCAAAATAACCATTTAGTTTCATAGACCAGTCCCTGCTCAATATTAAACCATAAGCTTCAGGTATATCCACTACCATGATATCTATAAATTTACATACCCTGGGGTCCACAGACAATATGATAATCACATCTTTCATCTCTCCTATAACCTTTACAACAGTCCTGTACAATTGTATGATATGGGAAGGCGATGGTATTGGCTGCCCATTAATTTTCTTATAGATGGATAGTGGCATAACATTGGACGAAGCTCCAGAATCTACCAAACAGTTATGTACATTGTGATTGAAAATTTCAAAGGTTAACAAGAAAGGAAGAGTCTGAGATTTTGATTTACCACCATTGCTTGCTTCATTTATCTCCGTATTTGACTCAACGGTGTCTATGGAACTACTTAACTATGGGTCAAAAGTTTCTAATAATTTCTTCCTCTACTGGGGGATATTGCATAATTCAAATAAATATATGTTTTCTTTAGTCTTCTTGATGTATTCCACAATGTCATACACCATGTTGTATTCTTTTGTGCTTTTCCAACCATTTCCTGGCTTGTTCACCATGGCTTTTTCCTGTTTAGTTATTACTAGGCTTGCGTCTTTTACAATTTCAGAATTCATTCTGGGTGGAGGCTTAGTGATGCCAATATTCCTTTTCGAAGCTTCCTTGGTGATTTTCATCTTTGGAAACACCGGGACTTGATCTACCACTGGCCCTTTAATTCTAGTGGTAATATTTACTGATGATATTTGGACTTCTTCGGCCTGCTCCTCTTCATTCAATCCCAAAGTGGGAGCCCAGTCCCATAATACCATTGTGGTTTCCTCATTTGGCTCTTCTTTTTATTTTGTTTGATATTCTTTTGGATATTCCTGATCTGTCAGCTATGCATCCAACAATTGATTCATTACTAAATTCATTGAGTTTATCCATTGTGGACAACACTTTTCAAAATGTTGTTCTTGATGAAAAGTGCATAAATGTTCCATGCCAACCTCATTCAAATTTAGAACAACAGAATTGTTTATCGGCGGTAGAAGCTGTCCACTTTATTCCCTTTTCTTGTATAAGGGCTTAAATGGTTTTCTATATGTACTAGCTCCCTTCTCTTTCTCTAAGTCTACTATTTTGTTTGATAATTTTTGTACCATTTCAACCACGTTTTCCTGTTCATTTGAGGGTTATTATTTAGGTCTAGCTAATATGAGAGGCTTCTTGCTTGGTTTCACTTCCAATTCTAATGCGTGTTTTGAAATTATATCCAAGTCATCTTCTACCTTCTTAGCTTCCTCATAGTTTTATATCAGGTTATCCTTGACTGCTCTTTTGACAAACATACCTATAGGTGGATATAGTGCTGTAGTGTAATATTATACTAAGGAATCCTCAACGGGTTTTGTTGCAACACTGAAATTATTTAACGGGGTAGTAAATCTCTAATTAAACTCCTGCACCTTTTCTTTCTTCTCCATCCTCATTGATAATAGTTCTTTCATGAGTGTGGCAACGATCTTCTGAATTCCAAATTTGCTTAAAAAACATTTTTCAAAACCATCCCGATCTGCTATAGAATTAGCTTGCAGAATAAAATACCAAGAATATGCCTTTGGCTCAAAAGTTTAAGGAAAAATTATGCAAACCACATCTTCATGTTCTACATTTAAAAGGTTGAGAGCCAAATAGAAACTCTTTAGGTGGTCTTCAACAAAAATTCCTTTTCCAAGATCAAAATTAGGTAGAACCCTTTATGGATGTTTGGACAGATCGTGTAATGTGTGAAATTAAGTTCACACCAATATCTTATCAAGAAATTACACTCACTCACAAATATCTCATACAACTAGTCAAAGAACTCATAAAATTACTCACAATAGATACAAACTGTATTAACTATCATGAATAAAATACATCAGAAACCTTTGGAAAGTAATAGGCTGTTGTTATATAACATTAAAACATAGATTTGAATGTCTAAATATTCCATTTGGATCCTCATAGCATCAGACTTACTAAAACTGTGCAAATCCCCCCTTAGGTGGCCAGTGTGTTCTCCAAGTCACTCCAAAGGCTCACGAATTTATGAATTAGTGACCTATAGCTGATGTGTGATGAAAAAAAATTCCAAATCAAAAAAATGGAAAGAAGAAACATTATAGAGGACGTGTGGTCCCAAAAACAAGTTTCCCTAGTTGACTAGCTTTTCCCCCATGGGTAAAAAGTAGTAAAAAGCAGTAAAACTCAGCAAGGCTCCTTTTCCACCAGAATCTTATCCAGAATATTTTAGAAATGCACCCAAGTGGTATAGGAAGGTTGTGGTCCACACTTGGAAGTCTTGTGGTCCCCCCAAGGTTGCCTTGTGGTCCACACAATGGCTCAAATGGTGATTATCTAGTCTAATACATAGGAATTAATCATAAATTATTAATTAATGCTACCAATGTATTTAAATGACATAGATAGGAATATTTAATATTCCAACACCCCCCATAAATCTAACTTTATGTTCTAAATATCAGAAAATAGAAATACTAAGGGCCCAGTAACAAGACTTGGTCACCTTGTACAATACTGCCGGTCCACAAAACAAGGATAGCAGGAAAACCTCATGGGAAAAACCTTCCCTAAAAAAATGGACATATCAAAATTGAAAGATTGCTGATCAATACTTCACTCCACCACATGTTCAACCATCCCAATCAGTGATCTAAGATAGCTGAATGCCTTCTCAGTAAAATCTTTGGTGAAGATGTCTGCAGTTTGCTCACCTGTTGGGAAATACTGCAAATCAATGATCTGGTCATGCACTAGTCCTATGATGTAGTGCATATGTATCTCAATATTCTTGGTCCTATGTATCTATACTGGATCACTTGAGAGCCTTATAGCACTATGGTTGTCACAAAAGATGACAGTAGCAGTACTAAAGGCAATCTCAAACTCTGAAAGAATCCCTTGCAACAACACACAATGAGTAACAGCATTCACTGCTCCTCTGTACTCAGCCTCTGCTGAATATAGTGCAATGACACTATGTTTCTTGCTAGACCAAAAAACTGGACCACCTCCAAGCATGAATAAAAATCCAGATGTGGATTTCCCGTCAAGGCTATCACCATCCCAATCTGAATCAGTGAATCCAAGAAGATCTAGGCTAGAATCTGCAACATAGTGAATCCCATCAGTCTTGGTGCCCTGCACATAGTGAAAAATTATTTTTGCAGCCCTCCAATGGAGCTCATGTGTCTTCTCCATGTATCTTGATGCCACACTCACAACATAAGCAATATCAGGTCAATTGTGAGTCAAGTATAGCAATCTGCCAACAAGATGCCTATACAAGGTGTTGTCAACCAAGGGTGTAGATTATGCTTCTTCCATTCTAACTCCTGAAAGGAATGGAGTCTTTGAAGGATTTCAATCAGCCATATTGAAATTCTTTAATAGATCAGATGCATATTTGGACTGAGATACCTTTGTTCCATTCTCTGTTTGAGAAATCTCAAGCCCCAAAAACGGCTTAAGAATTCCCAAATTACTGATGGAAAAAGCTTGATGCAAAGCAGTCTTCAATGAAGCTATTTGATCACCAAAGATACATGTGATTAGAAAATCATCAACATAAACATGATAATCATTATTGAACCATCAATCAAATTCATATAAACATTATGATCAGATTTGCATCGAACATAAGATTGAGACAAGAGAAAGTTGTCCATTTTGGCATACCAAGCCTTGGGGGCTTGCTTAAGACCATATAAGGACTTCTTAAATATGCACACATAGTTAGGATCTTATTTATACCCTTCTGGATACTGCATATAAATCTCCTCAATATCCCCATGGAAGAATGCACACTTAACATCCATATGGTGCACTTCCCAGCGCTTGGATGCAAAAATTGCAAGAACTAGTCTTATCGAATCCTTCTGTGCAACTGGTGCAAAAGTTTCATTGTATTCAAGGCCTTGGACTTGGTAGAATCCATTTTATACCACCCTAGCCTTATATTTCACTTATGTACCATCAGATACACATTTGTTTTTGTAGATCCACTTACACCTTACCAATTTTCTGCCCGCGGGGAGCTTGACTAGCTCCCATGTTTCATTCTTCTGCAATGACTGGAAATCCTCATTCATGCTATCCTGACATATTGGGTCATGTGAGGCTTCATAATATGTCTGAGGATCAGAATCTACCATCATATTACATTTATCAGAAAGATAGGGGTCATTCACATTGAGAGCAGTCTCAAATTGTGATCTAGTCCTCCTTGTGTCCTGAGGATTGCCCACTAGTTCACCTGCTGCTTGTAAAGTATTAGAAACCCATATAGCATTTGTTGGTGAATTATAATCTGAAATAAAATGGTCCTGATCATCAGAAATATCATAATAAAAAAATTCAATAGGAGCATCACTTACTTCTTCAGGTGGTGGTGAAGATGGTTCCCCAATTTCAACACTCTGTGAGGGCTCTTTCTCAAACTGAACACTTCTTTCTATGAAGGATTTTTTAGTGCTCATGTTCAGAAACTTATACCCTTTGGAGTCCTTTGAATATCCAACAAAAATACATGGTTGTATTTGGGGCGGCATAGCCCTCCTCTTCTCAAGTGGAATCCTAGCCCAAGCCTTTGAGCCAAAAATCCTGAAATGAGAGATATCAGGTTTGTGCCTTGTCCAAGCCTCAAAATGAGTGATACCTTTGAGAGCTTTGTGTGGCACTCTGTTCTAAATGAATGTGGCACAATTTGTTTCCTCATCCCATAGATCGGGATACAACAAATTTTCCTCAAGCATACATGTGGCCATCTCCTTAAGAGACCTGTTTTTCCCCTCAACAACCCCATTCTGCTGAGGTGTATATGGAACAGTGTGTTGCATCTGAATGCCCGAAAAGGCACAAAATTGATGAAACTATGATTTCACATATTCACCACCATTATCATATCTGATCATTTTTATATTCCTACTAGATTGGTTCTCAACTAAGGCTTTGACTATCTTGAACATACCAAAAAATTCAGATTTTAGCTTGATGAAATAAATCCAACAATACCTGCTAAAGTCATTTATGAATGTGAGGATGTACTTGGAATGGTTCAAAGAATCATGAGGGAATGGACCTAATATGTTAGTGTGAATAAGCTCCAATCTTGCATATGTTCTCTCAGTGGTGTATCTCCCATACTTATGCTCAGGGTGTTTTCCTAGGATGCAATATTGACAAACACCTTTGGAAAATCTGATATTGGGAAGCCCTATAACCATTTCTTTCTCATGAATTTGGGAAAGGTATTTATAATTCAGATGGCCAAATATTTCATGCCATAATTTACTTGACTCATTCACATGGTTTAAAAGAGCAGAAGGTGAGGAATATGGCACAAAGTGAGAAAACTTGTATATTCTAGAGTTGTGATCAGTAGTGCCTAATGCAACAATTTTGCCTGTTGAAATTTCAGCTATCTCAACATCATTTGGGGTAAAGGTTACTCTCTTGGGAAGCCCTATGTGGGTCATCTGATAGACTGACAAAATGTTTGCAGCAAGTCCAGGTACATACAAGACATTATTGAATGAACCAAACTCGAGATCTATGCTACCTTTGCCTTTGCTAGATGTTTCAAAATTGTCACCCAATACAATATTTGGATCACTGGAAGAGTCAAGTGAATTGAGAAACCTGAATGTAGACACCATGTGTCTTGAAGCTCCGGAATCAATAATGAATGAGGTAGTTTTGGATATGCTTTCCATCTGTGCATGTACTCTCTCCTTGTCATCAGAATTTTGTCCTCCATCCTTCCTCCTTGCGCTCTCTGGAAGAGGAATGTTGGCTGTCTCCAAGAGTTGAGCCATTTGATCAATGGTTTTCTTAATGCAAGAGATTTCATGATGAAATCCATTGCTGCAATAATTGCACTTTGTCCTCCCATTCTTCTTATTTGGATTCCTCTTGAAATTCGAGGAGTCTTCATTAACTTTCTGCTTGTCTTTCCTCTCACCAGTGGGCTTCTTGAAATTGCCCTTCTTCTTCCCTTTCAAAACCTTTGAATCTCCAACATTCAGACAATGGGATTTCGATGGATTTTTAATGGCTCCCATCAAGACCAATTTTTCTTGTTCTTGTGTCAAAGACTCCATGAATTCTGAAAGTGTCAGGCTCTTCCAATTTTTAATTGCCTTCCGGGTGGAATGGAAGGTCGAAATAAAGACTGAGTAGTCCGAGCCAAGTTTGGAGAGAATGGCTAAGACTAATTGCTCATCTTTCTTTTCAATACCACATTTATTCAGCTACAACACAAGTGATTTGAATTTGGAAAATAAATCTTGAAGGTTATCGAAATTTTGTGGACTCAATGAGACTAGCTCATTATCCAGTTGGTGGCCTCTTAATTCATTGGTCTTTCCGAACAATTCTTGAAGTTTCAACCAAAATTCATTGGGAGAGGTAAGACGACTGATATGGAATAGAATATCCCTAGATGTAGTGAGACACAACATCCCATAGGATTCATCTCTTCGATTGTTCCATTTAGATTTCTCAACTGCTGAGGTTGGCTCAGCTTCAGTTGCCATTGTCACCCTGTAGAGCCCTTTGCTCCTCAGTATGATCTCCATATGCACCTTCCAATAAAAATAATTGAATGGAGTGAGGATGATCTACTGTGACTGATCCATGGAAGCTCTGAAATTTATTTTGGAATGATTTGGGTGTTCCCAAAGCTTGCTTGATGCGCCTTCTTAATGAAAGAATGCACCCCTTGAATGAATTACTGTTCCCTCCTTGAGACTGGTTGGATCCTGCAAGACAATAGAATAATAAAGGAATATCTTGACATATATCATACCATGTGAAATTTAGTTCACACCAAGATCTGATCAAGAAATTACATGCACTCACAAAGATCTCACACAACTAGTCAAAGAATTCAGAAAATTACCCACAATAGATACAAACTGTATTACCTCTCATGAATAAAATACATCAGCCAACCTTTGGAAAGTAATAGGATGCTGTTATATAACATTACAACAGAGATTTGAATGGCAAAAGATTCCATTCGGATCCTCATATCAACAGAATTACTAAAACTGTGCAAATCCTCCCTTAGGTGGCAGGTGTGTTCTCCAAGTCACCCCAAAGGCTCACAAATTTCTAAATTAGTGACCTGTAGCTGATGTGATGAAAAAAAATTCCAAATCCCAAAAATGGAAAGAAGAAACATCATAGAGGATGTGTGGTCCCAAAAACAAGTTTCCCTAGTTGACTAGCTTTCCCCCCATGGGTAAAAAGCAGTAAAATCAGAAAGGTGCCTTTTCCACTAGAATCTTATCCAAAATATTTTAGAAATGCGCTCAAGTGGTCTAGGAATCTTGTGGTCAACACTTGGAAGTCTTGTGGTCCCCCCAATGTTTCCTTGTGGTCCACACAATGGCTCAAATGGAAATTATCTAGTCTAATACATAGGAATTAATCATAAATGATTAATTAATGCTACCAATGTATTTAAATGACATAGATAGAAAGATTTAATATTCAAACATAATGGAGAAACCAAATTAAGTGGCCCTCTGGCTCTCCACGTAGGTTGGTTAACATTTCCAGCCATAATTCATGGAGAATGTGGTGGAGAATGTGGTGGTGAATGTGGTGGGGTATGAGGAAGTCCCCGGAGCTGGAGGGGATTTAGGTCTCAACTAATCAAGGGGATCTATGATTTATTGAAAAGATAAATCCAACAACTCTTCCAAATTTTCTACAAGCACCGAATCTCTGGTGTATAAGGTTTCTTTCTTAGGAACTCGCCTTCTAGGCAATGTGGGAATTACATTTAACCCCCCAAGTTTCCTTACGTAGGAGCGAGTATGTCTGTGGAAGTGGTCTACCTCCTCGAATGGGATAGCTTATAAGGGTCCTTGTTGTTCACCTCTAGAATCAAGGTTTTCTTGATCTTTTGGTTCAAGAATGAAGTCTTCTGGTAAATCTGTTTCAAGTGGGTTTCCAGAGGAATCTCTTCGTACGAAAGGATCTCCTTTGCCAGCCATGCACTGGAGGCCCTCCTTCTAGCGCCAAAATTATTGATGCCTAGAAAATCTCTACACCAACAGTAAGGATTCTCCTTGGTAAGCGAGCCCAATTAGATCGCTCATCGTTTGGTGTGGAGAATCCGTCCAGTTAACGGTCTCATTACCGTTTGTGTGATTGTTTAATTTATTTACCGGTTGCGGCCCGGTTCACCGTTTATGTAATTTTATCTTTAATTATGAGATGAAAGTGCCCTAATTAAATGCATATAATTGACAGACAGAAACCACACTAGCGATGTGCAGGTTCTTACCTCTCTTCTTACTGCTCCTCACTTATCAATTATCTAATCCTATTCTAAATTAAACTAACTATCCTATCGCTACAGGGAGAAAATTTGAATTAAGAGTAATATACTGGAAATGTAAATACAAGTCTAACATATAGTTGTTTCAACACAACATTCACATTTACAGCAGAAAGAATATCAAAGATAGCTCTGATATAATTAAAACAATTATTACTCATTTACACATAAACCTTTGCATAGAAAGTAAAATCATTCATCACCATTGAAGTAGTTAAGAAATTTAGAACGATCTCATAGTATGAGTTACGAATGCAAGAAGAAGTAGTTCCCCATTAAACATTCCACACATTCCAGGAAAAAATATCTGTGTTGCTTTCCCCATCAAACAGATCCTTCTTATTAGCATAAAAATAGTTCTCTTACAGAATGGTCCAACTCTATTATGGTAGTAAAAAGTCTTTTCTCCTTATTCTCCTCCTCTATTTATATTAAAAAAGATTTTGTCCTCTAGTGACTCCTCATTTACCCTAACCCTAGGAATTCCTAAAATTTATCATTTTGTGCTTACATAGGAAAATGCAAAAAGATATTCTCAACTTAAAAGAAATTAAGTGGGCCCTGCCAAACTAGACATATATTCTTCCCGCGCATTATCTTCTTCAGCTATGGATTTTTATTTGATGGGCTCCAATACTTGCAAAGTTACTTCATGAATTGACAACTGGGACTCTATATGCACCACCCCTTCTGCTATATCCTTGCAAATGTCTTCCAGGAAATATGAATTTATAGAATCCTATCCCACAAAGTGATGAATGTCTTCTTTTGACGTGAGAGCATCCACTTGTATGATATATTCTAGGTCTCCCTGCAACCCTTCTTGCAGCTGTTCTATGCATTGGTCCTTTGTTGGAAGCTCATTCATTTTCAGGGCTAAAGGGATGTGACACTTGTCATGGACTTGATGGATTTTCTTGTAAAATTCATGGAACTTTTCAATGGTCATGGGGATTTCATTATTTAGTATTCTCGCAACTTTCCTGCAAAATTCCAGAAGTGCCATCTCCAACTTCAGGTTTTCTATTGTCGTCTGGGGAAGATGATCAAGGAACTCTGAGTTAGTTTCCTTCCATAGCATCTGGTTTTTTACCTTATCTGCAATATCCAACAACCCTTTCTTGAATTCCAAAGACTCTGCAACTATCACCTTCATTCTTTCCATCATTAGCTTCATCTTATAGATTGCATCTGTGAGAAATTTCTGAGAATGATATATCCATTCCTGAATCTTGCAGGCATATCACAAAACGGGGTTATATCTTGCTTCCTCTTGTCTTCCAAATCCAATTTCTCTGCCAAATATTTCTTCTCCTTGACCAACTCCTCCACTCGAGCTTTCAATTCTTCGATCTGTTGGTTTGTGGCCGACTCTCTTGACTCTAACTGGGTGATTTGAGATTCAAAGCCATTCCTTTCCCCTTCCATAATCGCTAATTTCACAATTAATGCATCCTTTTCAGCTTCCAAATTATGGTATTCATTCATTATCCTTTCCTTCTCAGATAGAATGGAGTCATGTTTCCTTTTCAGTTCTATCCCTTCTCCCCGCATTTTCACCAAATTATCTTTCAATTTGAGCATCTTCTCTTTATTTCTCTCCACGTCTCTCATTGGCTTGTCAATATTATCTGCACTTGCTTGCACGACAAATATGTTGACAGATTCCATGAACTTAGGGTCCCTATGGGTGCCCTCCATGATCATGTTTTCTTGAATAGTAACAACATCGGCATGGGATCGTAATTTCAGTCTCTTCTCTGACCTCCTCATGATATTCTTTCTTTTTGAATCAAAGGAGATTGTGTCCAATCTAGCCATAGTATGCTGCTTCGATGGGGTGAATGGGGTGAGGCCGAGCTCATGGAATAGAAGGTGGCCTCCGGTGAGCATCGCACCTGACACCTTAGGTGGGTCTACATCCATATTCTGCACACTTGGGCTTCCCTATTTCTCCACAGCTTGCTTGAAATTTTCTTCTTCTTCTTTTTGCTTTTGTTGTCCTGTCACTTCTCTTTCTGCTCTTTCTCTTACTTCTTCCTCCTATTTTTTTTTTACTTCCTCAGTAGCCTACCTCTCGGCTTCTTCCTTCTGTTGTCTCTCCAATTCTTCTGCTCTTAGCCTATCTACTTGTTCCTTTTGTAGCCTTTCTGCTTCTTCCTTCTGCTGTCTTTCTGCCTCTTCTTTCCTCATTTTTTTGGCCTCTTCCATTAGCTTCCTTTCAGCTTTTGCTAACTGCAACCTTATGAATTCATCCTTTTGTTGCCTTTCTGCTTCCTCTTTTCTCTTCCTCTCATCTTCCTTGACAGTGTTAGTCTTAATACTAGAACCAACTCTACTTTTGAGACCAAAATGCTTTTTCAACTCAGTCATGTTTCTTTCACTCCAATACACTTCTTCATCCTTCAAGAAGTGATGCACGTATTCAAAGTCAATTTTTCAAGAAGCACAATGTTGAGAAACCTTATCAGGGCTATCGATCCTTCTAAAAATATTCATCACAAAATGAAAAGCCTCTAAATATTTGACAAAATCCTTGCCCCCCTTTGCCTTGGGGAACTTGTATGCGCTGATAGTGAACAACAGTGGTGAGTAGGAAGCCTTCTTCTCATGAAGAAAAATCCCAACCCCATTGATGAACACTTTCCTTACGGCCTCTTTGTGCACAACAAAATTGGTAGCATACTGAGGCAAAAAAAAGGGTGTTTGGTTTCCCCATACATCCTTATATATGTTCTTTCTAGGGAGAAGTAATAATATCCATGTTCCTCGATAATTGACAAGGCGTTCTCGGACATACAATTTGGTTCTTCTTTGAAGACTATCCAGTATAGTGGCATGATTAATCCTTCACAAATCAGTTTGTAGTGACTTGCGCATTTGTGAGCCCATGTCATTTGATAGGCTACATGGAGGGGATATTCGGACGACTTCCAAACACATCCCAAAACAGGGAAAGGATGTCTGATCAATATTCAACCCAAGAGATAAGAGTACATGAAGAAGTCGGCTTTTTTCTATTTTAGTACTCCTTGCGCTACAACAATGCGTGATACCATACTCTCAAAAATAATATCTGCCCAGTTGAAAATTGCACCATGTGTGGCAATGTGTTACATCATTGGTACCCAACTTATTTTACATGTACTTTCGCTTTCCAAGCCAAAAACCTGGCTTAACATCAGAGCTATGATTCTATACAGGGTCCTCAAGTTTTTACTATAGTAATCTCCACTAGACCTCGGTCTCAACTATCTTTCAGGGGTCTTCATATTCTTAGCATAATCAAAGTGATCCATATCGGCCTTTGCTATCCAGTCGTCGGTCATCATTATTTTAGGGGAAGGCAGCTTGTATGCTATAGCTATGTGGCCTGGTTTGAAGGATGCAATCCCTCCTCCTTTGACATCTGAAATGATCCCGGTATTAACATCCACTTGGGGAAAATCCCACCCGATAACTTCAAAGCATGGGAATAACTCTGGGCGTGTGACCTACTTATGGAGGTTGGGCCTATTTATGTTCTGGTAGACCATTAACTCTTCGATGGAAGCGTCGAGGACATTCCCATCTCTGATGGCTCTGTATAGTTCTCCCCATTGGAATTTTGGGGCGCCTCCTATCACGGATTTAGTATCTATGAGCATTGTTTCTAGTGAGGTACCCAATAATATCTCTATGTCTGAGTCCAACTCTGCTAATTTGGACTTTCACTTGGCAGACCGCTTGTGCATATTAAGTATGATGAGACAGAAGATGGGAAATTGAGGAATCAAATTACTCACAAATAATTCATTACTTTGATATAAATGAGCAAAAATAAAATTAACATTTGATTTTTATGAATGTTTGTTTAGCTTTTAAAATGCAATGGAGTCTTTAAGGATAAGAGGTGTTTATTAAATTGTTTGCATCCAAAATCTACACCTTAGGCTAAAAACAAATTTAATTTTCCTTCGGATTGATGCAAAAACAAACTTATGAGAAGCAAGAGTGCATCTTTACAGTATGCACAGACAGTCAAGCAAATGAGACCAATGTTGCGAATATTTGACATGTAAAAGTAAAGTATCCGAACAATAAGTATAACTATTTGGAAAACTTCTCCATTAAAACCGATTTTGGGTAAACTGATTTTAGGTCACTCCAATGGTGGTTTTTTCTTTCATCTTTAAACTTGTTTGAGTGAAAAGATTTTTTCTTTCATTTTAATTAGAAACCTAAGCTTGATGGGCGTGACGAGCTCAACATGATGACAGAGTGAAAAATGAGCGTCACGTGGTTTTTGAAGACAAAGGGCTCGAAAACATGAGTGGCACTGAAGACAAAACGCAAAAAGATCTAAACCCCCTTCCTGGACTAGAACGATTTTTGGTGTGTCACTGACATTCGGCTGCTAGGTGCCTAAACCCTTCCTAGATATAAGTCTTACGACGACAGGGAACTTGGTAAAAGCATGAAAACTCCATTGTCCGTAGTCAGCTTGATACTTCAATACACATTGCCATGCCGAAAGAAAGGATGTGTGGGCTACTGCGGGGCGTATGGACTGAAAATTTAGGCGGGCAATGTAGATCAGGAATCTTTTCCGGCCATGGCAGTCTTATGCGTGAAAAAACGGCTCTAAAAACCCCAACAGCTCAAAAAATAAAACAGCCAGCAAGGGCCCAAAAAATAAAGGATAAAACAACCAAAACAAAATCACTAAAGACAAAGCCAAAAAGGCGTGAGGCTTCCTACCTGTCACCTGCAGAGTGATTGGGTTAAAAGAGTTCTATGACGACGAGTTGTTTGGCGTCTAATGACTAGCAAAAGCTTAAGTGCTCTAACGGCGTTTTCTTTTGCGGCAAAACAATGGTTCAAAAATGGGTTGACTATATATAACAAAAACAACACTTTTCGTAATAAATGAAATGGGGTTGGTTGGTGAGTACATTCAATGACTCTACACGTTGGCTTCAATGCACCCTTTTTGATTTGCAGACCACCTTCCAAACCAACCTTCCCCGACCGTTTCGGAGAACTTTCCTCAATCGCCGCGAAACGATCGGCGAGACTCCGTCAACTGCTTCCATATGATCGACGAATATTTGCTAAGGAGTCGCGACATGACAACGACTAGTTTTCCCAAGGGAAGCGAAACAACCAGAAAAAAACTCTCAGGTCGGAGTAAAATGGCCGGCGCTAACTTGCCTAACCACGACAAAACGATCGACGATCTTTTTCAACATCACAGCGACTCTGCTGACGAGATTTTTCCCAAGGGATGCAATGCATTGGTGGTATTTATGGTCCCTATGAAATGGTCAGCGGCGAATGCTCAACTGTAGCGAAACGTCGGCATCAGAGTGGCCAAAGAGCAGCGAAATGGTCGGCGGCGAATGCTCAACTGTAGTGAAACGTCGGTGTAAGACTGGCCAAAGTGTAGTGAAACGGTCGGGGCACTTCTTCAGACTTGCGATATGATCGGAGTGATATTAAAAAATCGCAGTGACAGGTCGATGCTAACTTGCCAAAAAATTCTGAAACGTCGGCACAGTGTGACCAAATCGCTGCAATTTGGACGGTGTGAACTCATTAGAACGTTGCGACTGTTTCGGTGAAAAAACCTGAGTTGCCACTTAGCTGAAAAAAACACTTGCTCTTTGAGATTGCTTAAGAAAAAACTAAGTGTCAAATGGAGACTTCTTCTAAGAATCAATAAACTCTAATCAACACAGTACTATCAAACATAGAGCTATAGAAATCATTATAGTACTGAAAACAAAAACAGTAATAATAGTAGCAATATATATCAGATCTAAGTTGTTAATGAAAGACAACAATGTTGAAATAACGATAACATAAGTATACTATATCTAAACCAATTATAAATGATATGGTCGTCTCATCTTCCTCAGGTTAACACAGGAAGGGGTGGCCAGTCCCTTGAGGATAACCATAGTCCTTGAGAGATGTCACACATATTCAGAAATATGAACTAAGCAATAACATACACATGTGAAACCTCAATTCTAAAATATGACCATGGACCGACTAGATCAAGAAACTTGTAACAAAACTCAAGATCAGATGTTAGGGCGGAACTCCCTTATCCTCAGGAAAAAAAAAAAATGATTCTAAATAGACTTCAACTTCTTCGAGTTACCTGTAAAAGGAGAGAACCCATAACTGGAAAAGACCCTAAAATAGATCATCCAACCCTCACAAATCAAACACAGTAGCAGCACAAAAGTACGACCAACTCACAATAAAAAATGACAGCAAAGTACTCCAAAAAAGTCATATAAGGTAGCGTTATGGTGGATGGAATCTAAGGAGGTCTCTTAAGGTCAATGCGAGGGTGGAAAAAAATCCTAAGGGGTCATGCTAGTCATCAAAAAGTTGGACATCAACATTTAAGGGTTGTATAGCTCAACGTTACCATGAAAGGGTCAATCACGAATCACCACAAGGATAAACATCACATACAAGTAAACATGCAAGTCAACGTAACATAACAAGGCAACACGACGTCATACTAGGTTCATGCACATAAATTCAATGTCAAGGTAGGTTACTTGACCTTCTCAACTGTATGTGGTCATATGTATCATGTGTCTCATGCAAAGAGTAGAATCTCATAACCATCATCACTGGATAAGGAAGCTCATGTGGTCATCTCATCTTCCTCAGGTTAACTCAACAAGGGGTGGTCAGCCCCTTGAGCATAACCATAGTCCTCGAAAGATGTCACACATGTTAAAAAATAAGCTATGAAACAAAGTGAACAAACATTTCACATATAAATTTCAAAAATCACAAACACAGTTATATTAATTGTTCTAATCAACACAGTACTATCAAACATAGAGCTACATAAATCATTAAAGTACTGAAAACAAAACAGTAATAACAGTAGCAATATATATCAGATCTAAGTTGTTAATGAAAGACAACAATGCTGAAATAACAATAACATAAGTATATTAGATCTAAACCAATTATAAACGATATGGTCATCTCATCTTCTTCAAGTTAACTCAAGAAGGGGTGGCCAGTCCCTTGAGGATAACCATAGTCCTTGAAAGATGTCACACATATTCAGAAATATGAATTGAGCAATAAAATACACATGTAAAACCTCAATTCTAAAATATGACCATGCATGGACTAGATCAAGAAACTTGTAACAAAACTAAAAATATTTCACACCTTCACTCAATCAAATACAAATCTTAAATGTTTACAACTACATATTTTTATGTTTTGTTTTTTTTCTCAGAAATTCAAAGAGGGGGACTTCATCTTCGGTGTATTGACCCATTTTAGTTGTTGTACCCTCTCTTTCTGTTGATTGTGTGGACATGCCCTCCCATACCATACTTCTGGTACGTCGATTAGCAAGGCATAGAGGTCGATGGAGAGGGGCATCATCTACTAGAACCAAGACAACTATATATATATATATATGAGAAATTATTATTGATATACATATTTCGTTATTTCCAATATCATTACAATGATCTTTACATGTTGGATGACTAGCTGAGTCAACTGGAGTGTTCATTGGTTCTGCCATTTAATGCTCTCCCGGTTGAGCATGAGAAGGTACATGCTCTGCCATTCATAGAAAAATATTAATTACACGTCATCAATTATGTATTTAGAATCATATTAAATACTTATGTTTTATAGTTCATACATACCTGAATGGCTAGGAAGCTCCCGACCATCGCGTGGTACCGGTTCGGTACCGCTACCCTCGCTGCGTTTGTTGGTATCACCTTGAAAACAAAAAAAGACATTTATTTTTCGATGTAATCATTCATGAATAGATTACACAAGTACATTATAATGATGGCCTTATTGATTTTATTTACCTCTGCGTGCATCAATGGGGAAATTGGGGTTTTCCCCAAGCTTTTTTGACGTTCTAACACATGCTAAAAACTGTACTTGAAGCCAAGCCTCAAGTCTTCTTCAGTGGCTGCCTCTTGAAAAGAATTTCCCTTCAATGCATAACACCATGAAAAGTTCTTGTGATAAATCAATTAATTGTTCGCTACAGTTAGAAATATTTTGGCTACAAATAATGATCGTTTGATTCTTACAATTTGTGCCTTTAGCTTTTGATATCCACCCTGGCCCAGTTTGTGTTGCCCATGTTTTTCTAATATTTTCTTTGTTGCTTTAGAGGTGTCGGGGAGCATATGAAAGGTTGCAAATATGTTAGATATCACAACTTAAATATATTTAGAAGTTAAAAAAAAATTGAACATTGTTCATTGAAAATATGATATGTGTCATACCTTCTTGAACCGATTGGCCAATTCTTTCCTTGTTTTCTCAATGCCTTCTCCTTTGCATCATCCATGAGCGCCTTCCACTCCTTATCTAGAACCATCAAAGGACGCTCATACTTATGGTTAATTTGCAAATTGTCCTTGTAATCTTCCCTGACATATTTCAAATTTAAGCCACCTGCTGAGGTGACACCTTTTTTGTTGAAGGTATCACCAAACAAGCTGACCATATGGTTCATCAAATCAACTTTCAATTTGTAAGTTTGGGCATTCCACCGTGTACGAATGGCGGGCCCAAAAATCTCCAACTCCTTCTCATGCAGGTTCTTATAAAAAACATTATTTCCTGCAAAAAAAATATGATCATTAGCTAAAACTAATTTGAGGTATGTGGCTTTGAATTACACGAAAAAAAAATTGAATTACATGAAAAAAAAACTGAATAAATTAAATAATACCTGCAATATTCAGTTTCTTGATTGGAACACATTCTTGGTCCACCAAGAAGCTAACGGGAAATGATCCCTTGCTAACCACATGTACTACGCCAGGATAGCAACTTTCACATTCGATGCTACTGTCCTCTCTAACATCCTGTGAAGTAGTGGTGGTTGAAGGGCCATGTTGACCTCCAAATTCTGGTGAGGTCGTAGAATCTAAAGTGCATTGTTGTTCAGGAGAGGCAAATAGCCTCGTTGATATGGTATATTAACAATGTGTTGAACCATAACTACTACCAATATCGATCTCTGCAACCTGTTCTCAATGCATGAGTGTTATCTCCAAAATTCCAACAGAAAGAAAACTTCAATTGATTAGATCATATCAAAAAAAGAGAACTAAAATAACATAAATGAATATATTTCATAGTTCGTAAAAACTTTCAAAGATGCCACTTACCCCGTATTGTTCTATCTTTTGCCTCAAGTCATAAATTTTTGCTTTGATTTATTCAGACCTGGGTCTGATTACAATCAGTCTAAGAAGGTCTTGATTGCACTTTTTCAAAGGCTTCTTCACGATTTCCATTGGGTTGGTTGAATAAAATATATCTTCCTCAGCAACCACCTCATCATCCTGATGTGGCGTTCTCTACAAATGTCAATCAATAAAAGTAGTTAATTTATTTTTATCATTACAAAAAATCACGTAAAAAAATGCATATAATAACAAAAACAAGTAATTTAATCATGTTTAGTTACTATAACACTATCATTTACCTAATGCAACAGCATTGGTGACTTCCCACAATCACCCTACCACAATACAAGAAGCAATACATATTCATATCAAAAAGTAAAAATTGAACCATGTATAATTAAACGTGATTAATGAAGAAAAAATTTATTATTAATATGACAGTCATGTTTACCTATGCATAAGCTATAGGTGTGCTCTGAGTATCATCCCCCTTCCACAATACAATATAAGAATGATATCATATTGAAATATTGAGCTCATAATCATAAAAAAGGTCAAATGTTAACAATTATAATATAATCATGAATTGTGGTTACTATTACATTGATGCTATTAGTTATTATTAAACTAGCATTTACCTCACGCGTCACCATTGGTGACTTTCCACGGTCAGCTTGTGGCATATGGCCACGATCACCCTACCACAATATAATAATTAAGACATATTAAAAATGAAAATTATATATTTAACCATGTCTCTTAAACGTGATTAATGAAAAGCATGACATATAATTAACCATGTGTATATTATAAAAATCATGACATATAAATAAATTTGTTGCAAGAGAAAAATAATAAGTCATTGATCAAAGGTTGTGAGTTAAATGTTCTATAAGAAAATTACCCCCATAATAGCAACCCCCACATCTATTTGATTCAAACCGTAATTGATCAACAACTCTTCACCTACAACTATTGATTTTGTTGCACATACGTATACACGATTTCCTTCACGCCCCTCAAATATGCAATTGGGTAGCTTATGTGTTGTCCCTAGTTGTGTACTATTTCACCCCTCAAATATGCAATTGGGTAGCTTATGTGTTGTCCCTAGTCGTGCACTATTTATAAACCCTGCGATATTTAGAGAAGCTGCTTTGACCTTCCATCAATATACATAGTAGCTCCTTTGTTCATATTGTTGTCCAGTAGTTGACAATAATTTGCTGCCACTCCGTATGTCCGCATACTTCGAGTATATTGGACCAACAACAACCAATCATTGTATTTGTAGCATGGTTCGACATACTCCATCAATTCAGTTTCAATGCCATATTTTACCTTTATGCCATCCATGGAAAATATCCCCAATCCATGTAAAGATGATGGAGTAATGCGAAAAATACTCCCATTGAGGAAGAAATCCATGTCCACTTGGGGTAGCTCCTTGGGTAGCCATCGTTTGAAAAGATGTCTATACATCAGGGGCAACTCAATGTCACCTATGCTCTCATTATCATAATCACATGATCCTCCCTCAAAAAGAAAAAAATCCATGAGTCTACGAAATTTTCTCCTTAACTTTTCACCTCTAGTTGATCTTGACCTGTTAGATATTGTAATAGACGTCTCGCTTTCAACATCTTCTAGTCTATCTTCCTCACTTGAGGAAGATAGATCTGACAAGTACCTATTTGGTGGTACCTACAATCATTAAAATGAGACAACATGTTGTAGTTGAATTTTTAATACTGAAAACATCATTCATGGCTCTTGCTCTTGCAACAAAATAAAAATGGGAATAGCAACGATGCTAACGAGGACTAGAGTAATAAATTGCAATGAATAAATCTTATTCGGCTACATTTTCTTTAGGGGGGGGCACATTCTTATCTTCATATGTATTAGATTGCATTGAACTTTCATAGTATTCTTGGGTCAGGTAAATGGTATTGCATTCATCATGTGGCCAAATCATTTCTTCACAACTAATGGATATGTTGTAAGTTTTTCACAACTTTATGACTCCATTTCACTCGGCCTTTTGAACATTAACATTTTACAATTATTGTTTTTTCATTATTATTTTTTTAATAGTTGTATAGTTGTATGAATCCATTATTATTGTTCTTTAATTATTATTATTTTAATAGTTGTGAATGGTATTGCATTCATCAATCATACTTAACTAGCTAATTGTGCAGGTCTGTGATCATCTTAAAGCAACTTCCAAGTTCACAATCATCAGGGTAGTTCCTAAAATGGGTGGAATGGCACCACATAAATTATAAAATCCTTGGACCATGCTTTCCAAGTGTCACCATTCCATATGAATTCCTACTTGCAACATGTCACATTATAGTTTGGGGTGACACATATAGCATTATAATTCCTCACAATTGTTGAACAATTCCCGCCATTGATTTTATTTCTGACAACTAGACTAGGTTAACCAAGTTTTAGTTGATTCCTTGGGACAAAAATGATTAGGGTCATAGAGGTTGATTCCCGGTTTAAGGTTGTTCCAAGTTGTTACTTGTTCTCTCAAGGGAATTCAAGTAGGAAAAATGATTTATCTATCTTCTTAAGTTTCAAAATGATTGAAATCACCAAAAAACACCTTTTTGAAAGCCTCCATAATCTCTTGAACTAGCAAGTCCCACAAGGTCATTTTTTCTCCAGCATCATTGGAGCATTAACATTGGCCATGCCTAACATATAGATTTTGAAATCAACAATACCCATACAACATATTTGGATGGGTCCAACCCATGTTGAATAATGGTGTCCACCCACCTTGGCGAATTTAATCACAAAAATGGCCAATTTAATCACAAACCCATTAAATTTATACTCTTGCAAGTACAAAATTTCAATCTCAGAAACATCAATTCTTACTCTCTGAACCATGTATTTGTGATAACGGTTAGTGATTCCTTATACATTCCATGAAACTATCTTCATCCTGAACCTTACATGAGAAAATCCATCCCTTCACCCTCCTACCCTGATAGTGCATTGAAGGGATTTGAAGAGTTCACATTTTGCATCTTGAGTGGGAAATAATTACTAAAAGTTATGTTTCTTGTCTTTTTCTAGACATGGTCAATAACAAATGATTTGAAAGCATCTAGACCTTATATTATACCCCTGCTACTAGGAAAAGGTTGGGAGCTTCTAGTAGTTGTCCCCCTCCAAGGGGATAGTGAACGTTTCTTTCTATTTTATGGATTATTAATAGGTATGTTACATTATGCAAGTTCTATATCATTTTATCCCTTTACATTCCGTAGTTTATATTTCCTTAATATTGCTCAAAAAATTATGTTTTTATTCCTAAATTACATTACAACCGGTATCATAACTCTTCCTATTCTCGCACAAACCTAAAGTCTAGAAGAAAAAATAAGTTATATATATGTTCTTATGTCTTTAAACAAAAAAATACAGTGTTCAATGATTAAAACCATGATTGGAAAGCATACACATAGGGAATGCAAGTGAATTCATATGGTTGGACACCCTTGTACACCTCTACTGGAACCTAGTGATTAGTATCGCATTTGACAGACTTTGTCTTAGATTTGATTTTACACATACCTTCAAGTATATTATAACCCAATAGGCATGCTTAAAACTATCTTTACATAAGCCTCTTGGTCATCTTGTTGCTACAATTCAGCAAGAAAAACTTAGGTAGATCACATATCTCATCAAAGGTGGCTCTTTCCCAATATATTCTTGTAATTTTGATCTTCCTCCCCTCAATTCAGATGTGATTTCAAGGTTTGGCTTGTTTTTTTCTTTGCAGTACCAAGGCCAGTGCTTAACAAAGGAGCATGTGCCGAAACTTGATGTTGTGCATAAATTTGGATGAAGGTAGCCATCTTGGGCACTTTGGGGATGAGTTTGTGGGCTGGAATTGCAACAAACCTCTGCCCCTCGGCATACTTTCATTTTCAAGCAATAGTAATCAAGTAGACCTGGGCATTTTTGTGTCTTTCAAATCTCATGGAGCACATACATCACACACTCCCAAGGTTTACATCTCAGCCTCCTAAACAACCATAAAGAAGCAGTTTTGGGCATATATCTGTGTGAAACCAACATACAGAAAATGAGGACAATGAAATTCAGATGCTTCTTGCAGATCTTAAGTATCATCCAATTTATGCATTTAATCGGGAATTTGTGCTAGTATTGTGAAAATTTAACTTGGTAAAGGATATAATCCCTGGAAAAATTCATCCCCCTTTCCAAGCTACTCAACCCCCAAAGCCGTAAATCGCATTGCTTTGAGTAGAGAGATGAGTTAAATTGGAATGGATATGGATATAGATTGACGCCCTAGGTAAATCAAGTGAGACCCAAGAGATAAACGACTTCTCTAAAATCATAAATCCTCCCAACGAATTCGACACTTCTAAAATGAAAATGAAAACATCTTCAATGAATCATTCTTGCTAACCACAATGCTAAATGAGAATTTTATGAATTCAAAATGAGTCGACTAAGGATTCAGAAGTGATGTCCTAGGCACACAAAGATAATATATCCAAAATTTTCCCTCTCTTCAACAAATTCCACCTTTCCAAAACTCAAAACGAAATTAGTTTTTGCTTAAACAATTATATAAATTGAAATCGCTATAGCGACGTAATGGTACTTCCGTCGCTATAGCGACGACTATCGGGGGCCATAACATTTTTTTTTAAATTTTTTATCTGTTTATCCACGAAAGTTTCGATTTTAACTTATTTGTGACAATATTTCGTGGAACGTTTGAGCCATATATAGTAGTGTGTCGACAGGAATAGACTCATCGAAGGAGGTCCGTAATGTATCCCACGTCATCGACACGAAACCAACACAAGAAAGTGATGCAAGATGGTAGATTGAGTGAGTGTGAACTAACACAAAGGTGTAATGGTGAACACAAGAGACTATTTCAGGGATGACCAACATAATTTAAGGATTTATGACTACAAAGGTTGATTCCAGAAAAATATTTCCCTTGAACATATAACATCATGACAAGTGACCTGGAAACATTGACTTAACTGAGCAGATACCAAAACATAATATAACAAATTACTGAGGTATTCTTTGGATGAACCAAAGGATTTAGATGACTCATGGAAGTGTAATGACTCGAGGTCAAGCTGATTACCCAACTGTTTGAATAGGATATAGACAAGTGCCATGTTCAAGCGTGACTGTAAGATGCCATTAATACATATTAAATATATCTTCCCATTCCCTTAATTTCCCCATCATGATTGACGAGTGCCTCTTTATTTATTAATGAGGTTGAGAAGGATAATAGATGCTCGGTATATCTTGTCCTTCGAATGAGTCCAATATCACATGTTTTATGAACCTGAGAAAGGGGGGGTTCGTTCCCAAAAAAGGGTACTTCAATGTTTAATTTTACGAGTCTAATGTAGAAAAACTCCGTGATGTTTCACATTTAGAGAGTCTAAAACAGTCAAAAGAGAACTCCAGGGTGAACGTTTTCGTACAGTTAGTCCCATAGGCCCTAAAAAGTGTAAAATAATGCCAAGAAGAACTCTCCTAGTCAGTGGTTGACTAAGGTATTCCTTTTTCATAAATAGTCTACATAGTCTGAAAAAGGGGTAAACTATCACTGGATAGACGACCTTTCAAATCCTTTTACAAATGTGAAAGAGACAAGTTTGCTTGGCAATCTTTTCCTATTTTGAGAGTCTGAAAAGAGCTTAAATACAACTCCAAGGGGTTTCCTTTTTCGTAGAGGTCTTACGAACCCGAAAAAGCGATAAAATTGTATTTGACACCTTTTTACGTGGTTTTTAATGAGCACGACCATGGTATCAAAAGCACTCATAATATTTTTCATGTTCGAATCTAAAGGATGAAAAAGGAAAAAGTAAGCTCAAACCACTTTTCACGTTTTTTAACCAAAGCACGAAAAGGTGAAAAGTAAGCTCGACACATCTTTTTCATGTTTTAACCAGAGCACGAAAACGTGAAAAAAGTAAGCTCAACACCATCTTACTGTTTTTAACGAGCTCAAAGATAGGTTGGAAGAATGCTCATGGTATCTACTTCATTTTTTAACGAGCTTGCAACATAAAATGAACTATGCTCGGGATGATTTTCATGGTTTAGTGAGCTCGAAACCGAAAAGAAAGTATGCTCGAAAATATTCCCATTGGAGAATGTTTTCCCAACATGATATCTAAAGGTTGGTACATGCCCCCAACATGATTGATAGAAGTAAGTGACTTCGTTCCAGCATTATGTGGAGGGGCGGTTGAGTTGAATTCAACATGATGTCTAGAGGTTGAAGACATGCCCCCCAAGCTTCTTTTCATTCACCTAGTCTGCTTCTTCATTTGATTAAAATCCTGGCTATAATAGGAATATGTTCACCAGAGAAAAAGGAGGAAAAAAGATCTAATGGCATAGGCAGACAAAAAAAGGTTCAGGTACTAAGTTGTGTGAAATACTCGACTCAATGGGAGAAGAATCTGTTTCATTTTTTAATGAGCTTGACACAAGAATATAACTATGCTCATGACTAGTTTTCATTTTGACACAAACTTGAAACTGAAAGTAAACTATGCTTGGGACTGGTTTCATTTTTATACAAGATTGGATCCAAAGGCAAACTATGCTTGGAATCAGTTCCTACCCAACATGATGTCCAGAGGTTGGTAGTGTTCCTCCTAGGATAAGAATCTAGGGGGATAAATCCAACATTATGTCCAGAGGGTGGAGACATTCCCCCCATCCCTAAGGGGAAGAAACACTAAAAAATGCAGAACATTCAGGGAATTCTGATGACTAGGAGGCATGCAATGATTCAGTGTAACAAAGGAAAGCTGATCAATGGTCACTATATTTCCATGATGATGAATATACATCATTTGAAAGAGTGTGGACACTACAAATTTCATGGCATAGACATAATATCGTCTAAGGAGTAGATTAAAATGTAAGGGACCTTGGCCTATGATAACATCCATGCAGATAATTTTCCCTCTTAAGGTAATAGGTAACCAAGGAAGAATCCCTAACGATCCAGTAGGTATTCTTTTAAAGGAAAATATCCTATCGGTAATTGACACAAGCTGAGGAGAACCTATGATCAAATGCATGATAAAATAGGGGCAGGCAAGTTTGAGTCCATGTGGCATGGGCCCTACATCGTGAAGCGTGTCTTAGAGAAAGGGGCGTATGAGTTAGTTGATTACGACGAGATACCTCTGGGGGATCCTAGCAATGGGCTCTACCTTAAAAGGTACTATGCATAGGAAAATATTGCATAAGTGCGTTGTACATTTTGTATATAATGTGTGTTTGATATGGTGTGGAGTTTTTTCCTTTCGTGTGTTAGGGTCTCATTTCAACTATGACTACTTATACCATGTTCTACTTGGATGCGTATATGAAACAATATTCTGGATTCACAGACAGTGTTATCCGACACACCTGAAACCTTGCTTCGGCATCCTGGGTACTTTATTCCCCTGCCAATGAACTTATAAGATCAAGTGGAGGTTTCCTAGGCTCTACAACTAATAATATCGTTGAGTATCATGCGATGATTGGATTGTTAACCGATGCTTCCTCCCATGGTGTGGACCACATTATCATCCATTTGGATTCTCAGCTTGTGGTATTTCATTTGAACCGTGTCTACAGCGTTCGCGACCCTATGCTACTTCGTATTTTTCGACGAGTACGCCTCTTGGAGAGATCATTTGAGTTTATTCAATACCAACATATCCTGAGGAGCATGAATATGGTTTCTAATTTTATCTTAGATTGGTATATTGCACATTATTAATAATTTCATCAGTAAAATGTATAAATAAGCATAACATGTAAATCATTCATATGTAAATAAGAAGCCTACATGAGATCCACATCCACCATAGGCACATTATATGTAAAATCGCTATATTTTTTATATTAAGCACAAAAAATGTTTTACAAAAAGGTACTAAGACAAAAATATGAAGCTCATAGCTTTCAGTATATCATGATGAAAAAATATGAAGCTCATGGATTTCAGTACATCGCTACACACAGATAATACTACTAATAATAGTGCTCATGATAACAGATGATGGTCCTCGCCACCCGACGAAGTTTTCGACCAAAGTGACGGGAAAATCCATTTGTATGGCATTGATAACGCCGTGGAAATTCATCTATTGATATGTTGGGAATATCCACTGTTGGATTACTATATCTTTCTTAGGTTGACCTGGGTTCTGCATAGTTAGAGACCCAACAAAACCCCTTTTCACCGGATCTTTCGGCAACAACCTACGAGCAGGCTGAGGTCTCACCCTAGGTGAAGTTATGGGGTGATTAAAAAAGCAAGTTTCTGTAACCTTGGTGATGCGTAAATATGGAATCGGTCCTTTGATAGAAGTCACACCTACTTCGCATGTACTTCGAACACAACTGCGCATGTATGTGACTGCGCACTTCGTAGTTACCACAATATAGACTTCGTTGATTTAGTGTTATCTATGCAACTACGCATTCATCACATTCATTGAAACTTGCATATTCAGTTATGTGTGATTCACCACTTAGCATATTATTCTCATCAACATACATGTGAAAACACATATAAAAGCGTAAAAATACATGAACATAAAACAATCTCACAGATGCAATCACAACACAGGTATTTACGTGGTTCACCCCCCAGGTGGGAGCTACGTCCACGGGAACTGTCGTTTATATTAATGGGAAGGGTTAATAGTTCCAGCCTGTGCAAACAGCTGCAGATTCTTCTCTAGAATGGGTCTCTCTGCACATAGATGCAGACCCTCTCCTCTCTATGATCTCTTACAATAATCAACAATCGAAAGACCAACCAATGTGTAATGACCCACCCTTCCCTATACAAAATTTACCTTTTTATAGATTGTGCCCGAAGGTCACATATTTACAATAGTTGTGGACAAAAACCCCATAATACCCTTAAACCCCCCAAAAATGTGTGGTTATCCTGATAACCATAATTTTCCATAACTTCTTAGCTACTTCGCTTGTCCTTGGTCGTCCTTTGTTCCGCTTCCCTGGCTTTGACTCTCTTCTGACAACCGCTTGCTCTGAATGCGCGAAACTGACTGTACCATGGTGCATCTATTACACCATTCCACTTCTTTACTCTTCGCTCCTGTAGCTGACAGTCCGCCGCTTCATTCATAACCGCTCCAACTACTTCACTAGTCCTTAGTAATTTTCTTTTACTAAGGGGACAGATCCCTATCTTCCACTTTGTTGCACTCCATACCCTGCTCCTGGGAATTGCGGAGTTGCTTTTCCACAAAATTGTCCGATGTTAGGCCTTTCCTAACTTGTACTTCACCATCAAAAATTCTTCTTCTTAGGTCCTTCCCAACAGGCCCCTAAAACTTACTCGCGGCTCTCCCCTGAGCCACTCTGATTGGGTTGTTCCATCTGCGCACCTTCTGAGACGTTTGATTTTGCAGTGAAATATTGAAAAGTTACGCTTAATTTCGTAATTGTATCTATGGCCTCTTGTTCAAACTCCTTAATTGTTTCGAGCATATCCTCTAAGATGGGATATAGAATTTTCCCCTCATAGTGTCCTCTGTTGTCCGAAGTTCTTGCAACTTCTGCTCAATTTCTTTAGAAATTGCAAGCGCTTCTTCCTGCATTGGTTGTAATTTCGATGAAGTTTCAACTTCCTTCACTCTTAATGCTTCCAAATTCTTCTGAAGTTCCTTCTTCTCTGTGAATTTCTGGATTCTTTTCCTTGTTGGAAAATCCTTCATATCCATGTTCACAGATTCAAGATCTTTCTGGCTTTGTTGTACCTCGTCCTGAATTTTCTGCAACTCTGGTTCTTCCTGTAGCATAGCCCATACCTTAGTAATTTCATCAAGTAGATTTTGACATTTTGCCACTTCTGCGGAAATTTTTTCTGTGGAAGCTTTCAATTCTCTTGCTCTTGCTTCTTTATCTTGTTGTGAGGTTCCAGATTGTTGTTGAGCTTCTAAATCAACAATTTGTTCCTTGTATCCAATATCCATGTTATCCATTTTAGTTTTGAGGTTGTCTATGGCAGCACCAATCTTCAAAATGGTAGCTTCTACCTCAAGTTCTTCTGGTCAGTCTTGGTTCTTTGCACAGACTTCTACAACAACTTTCTTCAATTTCTTATGCTTCTCCTGCACATATGCGAGCTCCCTGGTTTTTAGTGCGCATTCATCGTTTAATTCCTTGTAGCTTTCCTCGAGCTTCAAATTCTGGTTATAAGAGACTATGTCTTTATCGCGGATTTCTTCCACAACCTCCAGATGCATATTATGTAACCCCTCAATGGGAAACATCCCAACATTAATATATAAGTGTGTGAGTTGCTTCGCACCTTCAGTGAGCTCTTTAGTTGGAAATATGACATTCATCAGCTTAATTCTGACTAGTCGAGGTCTCATTGTTAAGGCAAGTGCCTTTCTCTTTATTTCGATCATTTCTCCTGACCTATCAGCAGAATCTAGTTCTTTCACCAAGTCTTGCTGGAATTGTTCGACTCTTGCGACTAGACTCTTCAATTCTGCGAGGCTTTCCATCATTCCCGCTTGCACTGATTCCTTCTTTCATTCCTTTAATTATGCACAGAAACTCTGGCATAGTCATCGTCATGAAACTGTGCATCTAGTGGAGGCTTAGTAGCTTCCATCTTCTTCCTTTGCATTCCTTCCGGCACAGTTGTGCCGGGTTCCTTTCTTTTCTCACCTATTTATAAGACATCAGATTGTTGTTGTTCTATGCCTTGACTTAGATTTGGGTTCTGCGCGTTTGTTGTTTCGTAACCTTGGGATTGAAGGTCTCCCACTTCGCTTTCTTTGGAAGTGGTGATCAGTGTGGTTGGCGCATCAACCTTCCATTATGGTGGCCAATATTCCATAATCATATCGATTTTTTGTGCATCCAAATGGTACAAACCTTCAAAGCATTCAAGAGGCATAAGCTGTACTTGCGGCTATATGTAAATGAAATGCAATCCGGCTTTGAAATTTATCTTCTGGATATAGCGAGCCGTCACTTCCTTAGTGATACATGGAGTCCTCTGAATGAATTCACATAATTTCTCAAAGTAAGTAAGCAATTGTATATTGTTTACCCTTTGTCTATCTAGCTTCAAGTTTTCCCACATGTTTGCAAACCTTGGTCCTCGAAAGTCTCCAACAAATACCGGGGCATTCTGCTGATAGAGAGGCTCCCTTCATCTTACAAAGGAAAACAATACCAGTAACAAAATATAGTGGAACCAACTTCCATTTTCCCGTGTTTCACGGATGTCTTCTAAAAATTCGTTCAACAGGTAGCTCGCCTAGTTGAATTGAAATCCATCCTTAGCCTTCGCAGCTAAGGATACTACAATAGTCGGTACCTCATTCAGTCCGCATTTCCTCAGGATATTTCCTATGATAATTTGGACTGTGAACCTCGTGGCTTGGTCTTTGATTCATGTGGTTATGTAACCACGGATTCCTTTGGATAACCCGAATTCACCCTTCATCATTGCAGCCATCTATTTATCCTTGTTCTTCCCAACAAACTCAGCGGCAGGATCAACAACCCTTTTGCACAAGTGCGTGATATGGTAGATGAGATCGATGTTAATATCAATCTTGCAATCCAACCACAAGTATCCCTAGTGTGTGCACCACTGCTGTAAGGTCTGGACTTCTATCAAAATGTGGGATGCGCAATAGGTTCAACAACCCTGATGGTTTTATTGCCACAATCCAGTCCTACTGGTGAACTGTCGCTTGCTTGGAAACTTCATGATACCTTCTGCACATATACTGATCTAGCTGGAATTGTGGAAATTTTGTGTCCTAGATCAGATCATGGTCGAAGAAATTTCACTCCAGAATTTTATCGAGGAAATTATCCTTAATCCTCACATGGCTTGACATTGGCGGCATGGGAATCCCATACAGAGCATTCTTCATGAGAAGCACCTTTGGCGCATCTCGTTTCCTCAAGGAGATGTACTCTGGAATAAGCCATATGGGTCTCTCCTGGGTCTCTACTGGTGGAAATGGATTTTGACCACTCATGGCCTTCGGTTTTTCCTCTTCAGTAGCCTTCTACTTGTCTTTCTTTTGTTGTGGTTGATTCCTCGGTGAGTTCCTTGATGAACCAACGCGTTCTGGGAATGATTGCTTTATGGGAGTCTTCATAACTCCTGTCAGACCAGAATGTCTGAAATCACTCAAAATTTCTTCTAATGTTGACTGCTCAGACATATACTGTTGGATAACTATTGCTTTCGACTAGTAAACAATTAGAAATTTACAGGCAGTAAAAAAGAAAATTTGCGGTAAAATCGGTAAGTAAGCAGTCTTTACTATTTATAGGCACCTTAAGGCTAAGGTGTTCCCAAAAACAACTAACTTAGCATTAAATGCTATGTCCGTTGGCCAAATATTGTGTAGATCTTGGTCCTTTCCCTTCTTTGAATGTGTCTTCAATGGAAAAATATGCCTTAATTGCGGAAACAACCGGTTTCCGAAAGTATTGTATAACGGCTACTTTCCGAGCAAAAACTGTAATTTTCTTTACTTCACTAGCGGTCATGTCAAGTGAGAGGTTCATTGCGCATTTTTCTTTTCTGAATTTTAACTTCGTAGCGTGAGTCCTCTCTGCTAGCGGATATGTGAATTGCGAGGTTCACTACACATCTTTCTCTTTTCTTTGATGTTAACTTTGTAGTGAAAACATTTTCTTTCTTCGCAACTCAACTTGCTATGTGTGCTTCGCAGCACAACTTCCATTTCTGTGAAAAAATTCACATTTTACCAAAACTGTATGGAGATTCATTATTCTTTTATTCTTAGTGTCCAATTTCAACTGCATATGACACTTATAATTTTTCTTGCGTTGCTTCACTAATGTCTGGAAGAGTAGGACTATCCCTGTAAGGTTTTAGTCTACTCCGATTAATAAGTCCTTTCAAATTTTCTCCAAGTAGTGTGGCTAACTGAACTGTGTCACCATTACTGAGATGCTTAATAATATATGGTCCTAGCTAATGCATTTTAAATTTTCCAGAAAATATCATAAATTTGCTATCATAGAGGAGGACAAGATCTCCTACCTCGAAGAATTTGTACTTGATGTGCCTATCATGCCATGCTTTTTCTCTGTATTTCTGCACTTGTTGGTGAAAACCTGTGATGAAGTGATATTCCTCCAGCCCAACTAAGTGCTGTAGTATTTCATATATTGTCTCTTCATCATCCATATCTAGGAATGTTGCAATTCTCAAACTTGGTACTATGCATTCCATTGGCATGACAACTTCCTATCCATATGCTAATCTAAAAGGTATATGACCTATCAACTTCTTACAAGTTGTTTTATATTCCCATAACATTGTTGATATTCTTAGATCCAAATCATCCCTGTTTGTGTTGCATACCTTGGTCAACGCATTTTCTAGTACTTTGTTAAAGGTTTCTACAGTGCCATTATCTTGTGGATTATAGGGTGTGCTCTTCTGATGGTAGATATGAAATTCTTCTGTCAGGGATGCAATAGTTTTATTCGGGAAATGAGTTCCCTGATCGCTCATTAAAATATTTGGACATCCAAATCTTGTCAAAATATTCTCAAAGATTAACTGCACGACAATGACTCCACTACAGTCCTTCACTGGTTTTTCCTCTTCCCATCTGGTTAGATAATCTGTAGGTGTGATGATATATCTCGAACCAGTTCGCTTCCCTAGTGGGTTAATAGGTCCCACAAATTCAATAGCCCACTTATCAAATGCCTGCAAATTTAGTTGTGGCATCAATGGCATATCATCTCTACGATATGGTATTCTTGTCCTTTCACAGACATCGCAACTTCGACAATGTTCTTTTGAATCCTTGTGTATTGTAGGCCACCATAGTCCTTCTCTTAAAATTTTCTGCGCAATATCCCTTCCTGCGTAGTGACCTCCAGATACTCTTGAGTGTTCTTCAACAATTATCATGGGCTTTTCATGTTCCAATACACATCTTCGCAATACTCCATCTGGTCCTAACTTGTATAGTTGTCCTGTAATTAGAGTAAAATCAGTTTCTTTTACCACTAACTGTTTCTTCTGCTGCGCAGTAAACTATTTAGGTGCTAGATCTGTAGTCAAGAATTCTACAATGTACTTATAGTGGTCATCTTCTATGTGAATAACAAACAACTGCGCATATGGTAGACTATCTTCCAAATTAATCGATTCCACACCTGACTCAATTCTAGAGAGATGGCCAGGTCCTAAATTCAATCTTCCTGGTTTGACAATGATTTCAAAATCATACTCCTGAAAGAGTAAGATCCATTTGCATATTCTCCCCCCTAACATTGGTTTATTGACCAGGTACTTCAAGGCTGAGTGGTTAGTAAACATACAGAAATGTGAACCTAGCAGATAGTGACTGAATTTCTGCAATGTATACACCATAGCTAAGCTTTCTCTTTCTGTCATTGTATAATTTTTTTTTCTGCTGAAAATAAATTTATGCTTTAGAATGCGATGGGGTGATCGATGCCTCCCTCACCTAGTTGAGCTAAGAAAATACCAAGTGCTATAGCTGAAACATCTACATGTACATGAAATGGTTTATTCCAACCAGGAAAGACTAGAATTGGCATTGTAACCATTCTCTCTTTTAATGTGTCCAATCCTTTTTGACAATCTTCGGTCCAACTATACTTCACTTCTTTCTTTAATAATTTATCCATATGCGCAGTGATATGTGCGTATCCTTTGATGAAATTCGTATAGTATCTTGTGTGTCCCAATGTAGTGTGTAGCTGTTTCACTGGATTAGGCGCTGGTAGGTTCACTATAACTGCGATCTTCACTAGATCAATCATCAGTCTGTTAGGATATTTAGACACATAGGAGTTAGTTAAGATCAACTTGTGTAATATATCCGTTAGAGATAGTGTGTTTCTTTAGTATGCATTAGTATGCATTTGTAAATACTTAATCCGACGGTCACGATATGTTTCCGACATAGAGTGATCCGACGGCTCAACTTCTCTTAGATCAAACCTAACCTTGATCCGTGGCTTAACACCCGATTGGTCCATGATCTCTATTTAAAGAGAATGGAGGGTCATTGTTTAGTTGATCGATTATGAGAAGCTCATTTGTAACTTTCTTTCTTTGCATAATAAATTGTCCCGTAGAAGCTATTTGGCCGGGGCCGTGGAGTGTTTCCCTCAAGAGGGTTTAAACCACGTCAAAACATCGGTGTGTTGATCTGTGATCTATTTGTGTGAAGTGGTTTCTCTTGGTGTTCGGTCCTTTGGTAGTACCTTGTGTACTCGAACATGGTATCAGAGCTTTTATGAAGTGCCGCTTCCGGTTATGATCTAGATCTTGAACTGTTGTTGCCGAAACTCGAAAGGGTTTCTAGTTCTGGTATTTCTATGCATTTATGGGCTGTGAGAGGTGTTCCATTGCGTCCGGAGCATCGTTTCCATTGGAAAATAGTTTTTGTTTGATCGAAAACGGTTCCCGGTTGCTCCAGAAACGCGTATTTCATCAGATCTGAAGGTATAATGTTACAATGACACATTTTTTTATTTCGTTTTAAAAAAAAACAAAAATCTCATATTTCATCTTTTTTTTACGGTTAGATTTTTTTTTGGGTTCAAATTGTTGCTTTCCCGTCTGTGTATGCTCTTTGCCGTGCACCTTGAGCGATCTCGGCAAATCAGAAACAGAAAGGGAAAGGGTTTTTTCTCGGCTGCGTATGCTCTTTGCCGTGCACCTTGCGTGATCTCGGCAAATCAGAAACAGAGAGAAAACGTAGAATTTCCGAGCAAGCTAACAAGATCTAACTCCACAAGTGTGGAAATTTTTTTTTTGTTTCGATTTGTGGTTTGTTTTGCAGGAAAAAAGGGCAAGCACGCAAACCGAGCAAGAAGAGTGAAAAAAAAAAAAACCCCTTCCTCATTCCCATATTTTACATACCTTTTAATCTAGCTCACTTGGTTCAAAGTTGCTTTATTCCTTAATAGGTCTTGAGTTCAAGTCTTAGGAAGTTACTTTTAAAAGAAAAAGTGCATGCAATTTCTAATTTCAAGTTACTTTATTGTAAAAGTGCATCTCATTTAAATAATAAAAAATAAAAATACAAGTGAGTCACTTAAGTTTTTTTATTGTTGCACTATTTAAAAGTAATATCATTGTAAAAGTGAAATCACTTATTTTACAAAAGTGGTTCACTTAAAGCAACTTTCTTGTAAAGTGATTGTCAAAAGGTTCATCTTGGGAAGAGGGGGGTTCTTTTTTTTGTTGGACATTCTCTAGCTACCACGTCACTATTGGGGACATCTTCAACAATTTCTTTGTTCAAGCATAACTTCATCATACAGAGTTAGTTTTCAGTGCCGTTTTTTTTTAAACCACCTATTTTTTCGAGATCTTCACATCCATACTATTAGTTTCTACTTTTAGAGCCATTAATTTACAAATATGGACGCCCATTGTGATATTCTACTTAACAGTTCCAACTATTTCTCATGGAAATCTCGTATGGAGGATGTTCTACGAAGTAGGGGACTTTTCAGAATTACCACAGGGAAAGAAAAAGAACCCATTGATGATGATAAGAAAATAAAATGGGCAAATAGATGTGATGAAGCTCGTGGATTGATTGGGATGTCAATCTCTACTGATTTGCGATTCCACATATCTGGAATTGATGAACCTAATACTGCTTGGGACAAGTTGGAATATGTATTTGGTAAACACAATGAAATTCGAGGTCACCAACTCGAAAATGAGTTGATTTCTTTAAATCCAAGTGACTTTTCATGCATTCAAGATTATTTATTTAAGTACAAAACTCTTAAACTCTTATGTGCAGAATGTAAGATTGAGAGGGAAGACAAACAATGCATTTATCATATTCTTTCCAAACTTGGACCTGCATATTCTGTTTTTGTATCTACATTTTACTCCATGAAAACATCCTTGAATGCAACTAGCTGTCAAGAGCATAGTCTTGAATCCTTTTGTGATTCCTTGATTAGGGAACAAGATAAACTCGTTCATCTTGGAATAATCAACAATATAGATACATCTGGGAAAGCCTTATTGTCACAACAGAAAGAAAAGTCCAAGCCTCCCAAGAAACAAAATTTTCGCAATAATAAGTCAAACAAGGGTCCAAAACCCTCTCAGTCGGCTCCTTCTTTAAAAAATGACAAAGGATCCAAGCCAAAAGGCAAGAAGACTGAGCGTCATTGCAACTATTGCGGGAAAGATAATCATGATGAATCTAAGTGTTTCAAGAAGATGGCAGCTTTGGAAGTAGCAATGAAGAAGCACCACATCAGCCTAGATTTGCCTTCAGAATCAGCCTCTCATGGACATGCACTTTGTGCTTCTGGTTATTCTTATAATGCATCTTCTTCTTCTACTTCAAATGAATGGCTCATTGATTCTGGAGCATCTTATCATATGGCTAAGGATCAAGCCATATTTTCTACTACGCATGAATGTAACACCAAACAAATATTTGTTGGTGATGATAGATCTTTAAGTGTTGTAGGAGCTGGAACAGTTCCAGTAGATAATGGTCATTTTAGTGATGTACTATGTGTTCCAATAATTTCTTGCAATTTGTAATCAGTCTATCAGATCACTCATTCTGGTGAAGGTAAAACTGTGACCTTTACACCTCACCAAGTTGTAATCAAGGATTTTAAAGATCCTCAACAGGTCCTAGCTACCGGAATTGTTGATGATATTACCAGGTTGTACAAGTTTAACAACTTTGGGTCATCACCTTTCCCTTCAATTTTTGTTGCTCATAGTGATAACTTGAGCAAACTTTGGCATGAGCGATTTGGTCACTGAAATTATCGCTCATTGCAACAACTATGTAAAGAAAATATGGTGACAGGTCTTCCGATGGTATCTTGCAGAGATGGTGTTTGCTCCGGTTGTGTACTCGGAAAACATCATCGGGACAGTTTTGACAAACGTGCCTCTTGGCACGCCTCGGTTCCCTTGGAGCTTGTGCATAGTGACTTGTGTGGTCCTCTTCCATCTGCTTCCTTTTTTGGTTTCAAATATTTCTTAACTTTCATTGATGATTACACCAGACGCACTTGGGTTTATTTCCTAAAAATTAAGAGCAAAGTATTCAACATGTTCTTGGCCTACAAGGCCCTTGTTGAAAAACACTCTGGTCATCAAATTATTAAGTTAAGATCTGACAATGGAGGAGAATATGTTAACAAACAGTTCACTACTTTCTGCACTGAACAAGGCATCCAACAACAGCACACTGTTCCATATACACCACAACAAAATGGTGAAGCTGAGCGGAAGAACTGCACTTTAAAAGAAATGGCTAATTGTATGATCCAATCTAAGGGACTAAGTCTTCAATTTTGGGCTGAAGCCATTAATTGTGCAAATTACATAGTTAATCGCACCCCCACAAAAGCATTACAAGGTATAACACCGGAAGAAGCATGGAGTAAAACTAAACCTGATGTAAGTCACTTTCGTGTGTTTGGTAGTGAAGCATGGGCTCACATTCCGGATGAAAAACGGAAAGCATTGCAGCCTAAAAGTGAAAAGTGCATATTTGTTGGATATTTTGAAGATGTAAAAGGTTATAGACTTCTTCAACCACATTTTCATGATGTAATCATTAGAAGAGATGTTAAATTTGATGAAAATATCTTGGCCTGCGAGCCTAACTCGGCGATTGTGCCATCTTTGGCCTGCAAGCCTGATTCGATGTTTGTGCCTTCTTCTTCTTCTTCCAACTTCCTTGACAGGTTTCCAAATCCAATTTCTGATGATGATAGTGAGGATGAAAATCCACCTCCGCCTGCTCATGTTCCTCCAGTTGCACCAGCACAAGTGCTTCCTCGATGGGTCCGTTCAACATGTGAAGCAGCTGGTGATCTTGCCGGTGATCCTAGAGATCAACGTCCAACACGTTCTCAGTTTCAGCAAGCCTCTTCTCTTTTGGCTCAAGTTTCCGAGAATCATGATCCCGAAACTTTTGCAGAAGCTTCAGGGAATCCAGATTGGGATGCAGCCATGGATGAAGAATATCGTTCCTTAATGGCGAACGATACTTGGGATCTTGTACCTCTTCCAAAAGGAAGAAAACTTATCAGATGTAAATGGGTCTACAGAACTAAGTATGCATCAGATGGAAGTGTTGAAAGACTTAAGGCAAGGTTAGTTGCCAAAGGTTTTTCCCAAGTTGAAGGGATTGACTACAATGAAACCTTTGCTCCTATCACAAAAATGAACTCCATCCGCCTTGTTCTTTCCCTTGCAGCCTTACACAACTGGGAAGTCCATCAAATGGATGTCAAGTCTTCATTCTTACATGGTGATTTACAGGAGGAAATTTACATGGAACAACCTGCTGGCTATGTTCAGAATAACTCTAGCCTTGTCTGTCGCCTTAAGAAATCCTTATATGGCCTTAAGCAAGCTCCTAGAGCTTGGTATGCCAAAATGGATAACTTTCTCCTTGACACTGGTTTTTCTAGATGCCATTCTGACCCCAATGTCTATACCAAGAAAGTAGGAAACCATCTCATCATACTTGTTCTATATGTTGATGACCTTATTCTTACTGGTAGTGACCCTAAGCTTATAACCCATGTGAATCCAGTCTTAAACAAAACTTTGAAATGTCCGACTTAGGACATTTGCATTATTTTCTTGGTCTCCAAGTCCTGCAAACCAAAGAAGGAATCTTTCTTTCTCAGTCTAAGTATGCTTGTGACCTTCTTCGTCGCTTTCACATGGAAGATTGTACACCAGCCCCTTCTCCCTTCCAGTCTGGAGTCAAAATTTCTGCCACTTGTACTTCACTTGAATTCGATGCCACCTTGTATCGTCAGCTTGTTGTTAGTCTCTTATACTTGACTCATTCCCATCCTGACCTTTCCTTTGTCGTTGGTCGAGTTTCCCGTTATATGCAGACACCTCATGAAAGTCACTGAAAAGTAGCTAAAAGAATACTTCGATATATTCGAGGTACAGTTCAGTTTGGGATTCATTACAGTAAAGGGGGGGAACCTTTGTTGGTTGGTTTCACTGATTCAGATTGGGCCGGCGATCCTGATGATCGAAAGTCTACTGCAAGTTATGTTTTCAGTCTGGGATTTGGACCTATTACTTGGGCTTGTAAGAAACAACAAGCTCTTGCTCTTTCTTCAGCAGAGGCAGAATATCGAGCAGCCGTCAATGCCAGTTAGGAAGCTTTATGGCTTCGACAGATCCTTTCAGAGTTTGGATTCGAGCAGCAACAGCCTACTCCACTTTGGTGCGACAATCAAAGTGCCATCAAGCTTGCCAAAGATCCAGTTCTACATCAACGTAGCAAACACATTGAGCTACATATGCACTTCATCAAAAATCTTGTTCATGATCGGGTTCTTGAAGTGCTCTTTTGCCCTATAGATGATCAAGTTGCAGACATCTTCACCAAGTCTCTTACAGAAGCGAAGTTTTCTAAACTTCGATCTATGTTAGGAGTTCAGGAACTTGTCATTAAGGGGGGATAGGCTCTAATGCCTCCTTCCTTCTCCTAATAGTGTCACTTTTGTAAATCCTTCAATCCTATCCCAAGTTGTTTTTAAGGGGGGATGTTAGTATATTTAGACACTTAGGAGTTAGTTAAGATCAACTTGTGTAATATATCCGTTAGGGATAGTGTGTTTCTTTAGTATGCATTAGTATGCATTTGTAAATACTTAATCCGACGGTCACGATATGCTTCCGACATAGAGTGATCCGACGATCACGATATGTTTCCGACATAGAGTGATCCGACGACTCAACTTCTCTTAGATCAAACCTAACCTTGATCTATGGCTTAACACTCGATTGGTCCATGATCTCTATTTAAAGAGCATGGAGGGTCATTGTTTAGTTGATCGATTATGAGAAGCTCATTTGTAACTTTCTTTCTTTGCATAATAAATTGTCCCGTAGAAGCTATTTGGCCGGGGCCGTGGAGTGTTTCCCTCAAGAGGGTTTAAACCACGTCAAAACATCGGTGTGTTGATCTGTGATCTGTTTGTGTGAAGTGGTTTCTCTTGGTGTTCGGTCCTTTGGTAGTACCCTGTGTACTCGAACACAGTCCCTATTTACATACAATGTGTCCCAATAGAATTCCATAAGGAACACAAAATATGCTTTTCTTTAGATTCAACAAAATATGATGTTGTATACACTTCACTAACATCATTCTTAAGTTCGCATAATGGTTTTTTAGTAAACCAAATACTATCCAATCGTCAAAATAGACTTCTAAGAATTTATGGATAAACTCTTAGATGCAACAACAATGACTCTTGAAAAAATAGCAGGTGCATTTTTCAACCCAAAGGGCATAACTGTGTATTGAATTGATCCCCATTCACTAGAAAAGGTTGTCTTGTGTCTCTATTCTGTAGCAATTATGATCTAATGATATCCAGAAAATCCATCAGTGAATGAGTATGCTTCATTTCCTCTAACATTATCTAGCACTTCATCTATAAATGGAGTAGGAAATGGATCATGCAGTGAGGCATCATTTAACTTTCTAAGGTCCACACAGATTCTGATCTCACCTTTAGATTTCTTTTCTTGAATAACCATGGGGCTTACCCATTCTGATTCTTCTACTGGTTCAATAATTCTTGCGTCAAGCATTTTATCCAGTTCTGCCTTTACTCTTTCTTTGTATGTGGGATTCAGTCTGTAGGGTCTTTGCTTGATAGGCTTCACATCAAGATTGAAAGGTATTTTCATAACTCTCAAGTCTTCTAAAATGCCTTTCATTTCAGATAAATTGGTAGGGAATAAGTCTTGATATTCGCGCAGTAGGTCTGCTATCTGTTCCATTGTTTCTTCATCCCAATAGTCCCCAATAGAAGCAAACTTTGGTTCCTCATTGGTACCAATATTGATTTTTATGGTCCTCAGAGGACTACTCAGTTCTGGAATTTCCAAATTAAGCCCCTCAACATCATGTTTTCCTTCAGACTCCGGTATGTTTACATCGCGCGGATCTTCATCTTTACCTTCATCTAATGCGAGGTTATAACATTCAAGGGCATGCTCAAACTATATATCCCACTCTGGTTGTTTGTATATAAGTGACGGTGCATCATAAAATACCTTCTTTTTAATGATCTACAAAGCCTCATGGAAACTTGGACAATCATCTTCAAAATTTAAAGTTGCTTGGAAGTTCTTTGTCATGCTAGACCACTATGTTGTTTCTCTGCGAATTTCTATGTCTATGTACTAGTTCTTTGGTATCTGATCCAATGTCTGCACAAACATGTGAACCCACTCTTATTGTGCTATGTGTGTCCATGCTTTCATGCAAATTAATATATGATCTATAGGATCAGTCTGTCCATTATATTTTACTTGTACAATCTCAGTTTGTTCCATAAATCTGATCTCCATCATGTTCTTACATTCTCCCCATGTGGCCAGGTTCTTTTTATGCGCAGCCCACCATCTAACAGGTGTATCCTGCAATTCTATATCCAAAGCTACTATCTTATGTTCATTTGAGACTGATATAAGATATTCTTGAAAAAATGCGTGGATATTACCCAACCCATAATAAGTAGGAATTGAGTTTACCTCTGTTCCAATCCATCGTAGTGAATTTGTTATCTGTGCACATTGTCTTGCTGATACTTCATGCATTATGCTCTGCCAGTTCTCCAGTCCTGCTATTAACACCCAAAAAGTGCTCACTACCTCATCTCCCTCATTACATGACTCATTTGTCCATATTTCCTACCCCATTTGCCTCCAAAACTTTAAAAAAACATTAAAAAGCCTCCAAAAGGACAAAACCCCCCCTTTTCCCCCAAAATGGTTCAAATTTCCTCCAAAATAGCAAAAACCCTCTAAAAAGGGAATAAAAAATACAAAAAAGAGGAAAAAGAGGAAAAAATGAAGCAAAAACCCTATACAATTGACCTAAACCATATGGTGCCAAAAACCATGGGTCAACACTCCAACACTAAAAACCTGTAAATAGGTGATGGAGGGTCCCCATTTCATATCCCCAGTTTCGCCCATCCTTATGCTGCCAAAAATTCTCTTGAAACCCTAGCTCTCCACTTGGAGCTAATTTCCCACTTGAGAATCCCCTTTGGCCCATATCCAAAACACCTTGGAAGAAGGAGAAGGAACAACACTAGAGCATTGGAGCAGCCCCTGGACTACTGCAAAGGCTCCACCAACTTCACATTTGAGGTGAAATCAATACAAAACAAATTTACATAATCTTTTCATTGTCTTTTTATGCAAATGCTAGAATAGTTTATTGTTTTTATTTACTGTCTTATTTCATCATTTTACTGAACTGCTACTAAGGAGTCCCTTCTCCTTAGTAGGTTCCCATTTGCACAAGCTAGGGTGAAAACCCTAGCTACGGTTTTGGCGACTTCGCTGGGGAAATCCGGGGTCTTCGACCAATAACTGAAGGGATATATACCCTGCGCGATTCTCAACAAAGCTCGCCGCCGTTGAAGCAGAGATTGAGAAACTTCGCACAGTAGGATTCATTTATCCTATTGCATACACCACTTGGGTTTCTAACCCTATCCCTGTTAACAAGAAACAAGGCACCATCCGAGTATGTACTGACTTCCGCGATTTAAACTGAGCATGTCCCAAAGACAACTTCCTCACACCATTTATTGACCAACTCATCGATGTGTGTGTGGGGCATGAATTCCTATCCTTCATGGACGATTTCTCTAGATACAACCAGATTCAGATCTGCAAGGAAGATCAATACAAGACTTCCTTTACCACCCCATGGGGCACCTTTGCCTATCGTGTCATGCCTTTCGGCCTTAAAAATGCTAGCACCAGCTTCCAGCGGGCCATGACCTATTGTTTTCAGGACTTGGTCCATATCTTACTAGTCTATCTTGACGATCTTACAGCTCGTTCCAAGAAACGATCCGACCATCTCAATGACCTCCGGCAAGTTTTTCTGCGTTGTCACAAGTATCAGATCCGCTTGAACCCACTCAAGTGCATCTTTTGCATTCCGACAGGCCGGTTGTTAGTTTTCATTGTTTCCCATAAAGGAATCACTATTGATCCCCTCAAAGTCCAAGCCATCATAGACCTTCCCGCACCACGCATGCTCCAGTAGCTCCATAGTTTACAGGGGAAATCTAATTTCCTCCGTCGCTTCGTTCCTGATTATGCCACCACAGTTCATGGTTTCTTACTACTACTTCGTACTCACGTACCCTTTGTTTGGGATGACCAGGCACAAGCTGCATTTGAAGCCCTTAAAAAATCTCTCACGCAAGCCCCTTTGATCTCCCCTCCGGATTTCTCTTAGGACTTCATCCTTTACGTCTCGACATCCGACCACGTCGTGTCAGGGGTCCTGGTTCAAGAAGACGTTTCTCGCCAAGAGCATGTCATTTATTATGTTAGCCAAACCTTGTCTGGACCACCCCCACGTTACCCATATGAGGAAAGACTGGCCCTTGTCGTCGTCTTTTCCGTCCAAAAATTCAGACATTACATTTTACTCAGTCATACCAAAGTTTTCGCCAACTCCAACCCCATGGTCTACCTTTTGAACCAGCGACTTCTGCAAGGTCGCGTTGCCAAATGGGTTATTATCATCCAAGAATATGACCTCACTTTTACAACCCCTAAGAGCACTAAAGCCCTCGTACTTGCCCAGCTCATAACCGATATCCCATCCCTTTTGCCGTCCCCACAAATCTTCGATGAGTTACCCAAAAAATCACCTGTTCATCATCTCGTCCGATGACCCCTGGTATGGTGATATTTTACTATACCTTCGCACATAGAAGTTTCGACCCGACATAAATCGTGATGGATGTCATCGTATCCATCACCAGGCCTCTCGATATCTCCTCTTGGGTGATGTCCTTTACCGACGAGGGGTTGATACTATTTTTCGTCATTGCCTTACACACGAAGAAGCCAAATAAGTCCTCAATGACTGTCATAGCGGTGCCTGCGGTGGACATTTATCTGGAATGGCCACCACCCAAAAGGTTATCCGCGCCGGATACTTCTGACCTACACTCTTTACTGACTGTATCACAGCGGTCAAACATTGCCATAATTGCCGACTTTTTGCCCCTAAGGCTCGGACACCACCCGCTCCGCTACACCTAGTCATCACCGTTGGTCCCTTCTGCAAATGGGCCATCGACTTCATGGAATGTAAACCCTCATCCACAAATGGCCATAAGTACATCATTGTCGTCGTCAACTACTTCACCAAATGGGCTATATCCATGCTTACCTTCAATTGTAAAGCCGACACCACTGCCTGTTTCTTTTTAACCATGTTATCACATGATTCGGGGTCCCCAAACAGCTAGTCTCAGACCATGGTTCACATTTTGAAGATGCCATTTGGCGCGAGTTGTCCACTCTTCTAAAGTTCGAACATCAGTATTCATTTTCTTACTACCCCCAAGGGAACGGCCAAGTCGAGGCCATTAACAAAATTTTAAAAACCATCCTCCAACGCACTATTGACCGGCATAAGTCCAATTAGCATCACATGCTTTTCCCTGCATTATGGGATTACCGTACATCAACTAAGACTTCCATCGGTTTTACCCCGTTTCATTTAGTTCACGGTGTAGCGTCTGTCCTCCCCATCGAGTGTCAAATACCTGCCTTACACATCACCATTAAGCTTCTCCTAGACACCTCCCCACTCGAGCAATGTCTGCTATCATTGGAACAAGCTGATGAAGACCGTCGTGCCACCCTCCAAACCATTGAAGCTGCCAAGAACCGCTCCAAAGCTGGTTACGACAAACATGTCCACCCTCGAACTTTCTGTGAAGGAGACCTAGTTCTCACCTATGACCAAGCCCATGACAAGACCAGTAAAGGGAAGTTTGAATCCATGTGGCAAGGCCCTTACATCGTGCAGACCTACCTTGGACATGGGGCATACATTTTAACTGACTCAGAAGGCCACCCTTTGTGCAACCCCCGTAATGGGTTATATCTTAAACGTTTTTATCCTTAAAACAAACCCGTGGCCCCATTGGTCCGCATTGTACAATTTGCTTTCTTTTTGTTTTTCACTTTTTTACCGCAACCTTACATTCATCATTTTTGCATGATCACAGATGGACCATCTTCCACCTCATTACATTGGCTTCGCCGATGGAGCAAGCCGCTGGTCTCCAAACCTGGCCTCTGCAGCATGGGTCTTATATTCCCCTTCACATGAGTTGATCCACCTTGACGGAATGTGCATAGGCGCTGCTACTAATAACCAGGAAGAGTATGATGCTGTGACTGGTCTCCTGACTGCTGCCCTTCAGATGGGCATATGTCACCTTCATGTGTTCCTTGACTCCCAGCTACTTGTCTCCCAACTCAACAACTGCTACCATGTGCGTCATCCTTTCCTTTTTTGAAATTTCCTGTGCACAAAACAGCTCAGCCGACAGTTTGAATCCATAACATTCACCCATGTCCCAAGATCTCAGAATAGTGTAGCAGATCAAATGGCTAACAACATCCTAGATTGGCATATAAATCACACCATGTAAACCACCCATCATGCATCATCATCCCATATCATCACATCAAAAAACATATGAAAATCCCAAAAAGACTGCATTTACAACAAGGGGCATCCACGTGCCTATCATCAAATAATATTTGCATCCATGTGCAATAACATAAACACACAACTATACAGGGGCATCCACGTGCCTATCCTAAACACATACTGTTGCATCCATGTGCAATACATCATACAAAATAAACAAGGGGCATCCACGTGCCTATCATAATACACCATTTGCATACACATGCAGTACACACATACAAGAAACCACAAGCACATTCACGTGCGTGCAATAATCATAACGGAAAAAATGCATCCATGTGCATATCGATATAATAACCATCAATGTTATACACATGTCCTGAGTACCTCAGTACCCAGCTATACAAAAAATATATATACATAGCAAAACCTAATCACATACATGCCATCGCTACAAAAAACCCTGAGTGTCCATATACATCAGAGGGGGGAGTCCTCTAAACTCCCTAATGAGAGTCGTACCTGCCATCACTGCTTGTATCGGCCACCTCCGACTCCTCACCCCACTCCTCCTCTGGCAGCTCCTCATCCCCTGCGACGTCCTGCGCCCTACTCCTCTTCTCCAGTACGAGCACCCGAATCGCAATCGATCGTAAGTCCCGTGGAGCCCCGAGGCAGTCCTCGATCACCTCCTGATCCATGTCCCGCCACCCCTCATCAGTCACCCCAACCAGTAGATGATCTAAGTGAAACCGTAGAGACTCCAAAGTCCCCTCAGCATCCCATCGACACACCTCCCCTCGATTTGGCAGGGCTGGTACAGCCACATGCCCCCTGCGATCTATGTGTCCCAGTGGCAGCCTCGGTCCAACATCTGCATTACATCCAAGAATATACATAGTCAGTACCAGCATATACATCTATCACACCCTAAACATACACAAAATATGACATAAAACAATCAAACAAGTAGATACATACCATCTGGCCCCCATGCCTGCCTTGGAGGTTGTGGCGCCTCTGGATCTCCTGTGTAATCCATATCCCAGTTAGGATAGTCATCCAAAGTCAGTGGCATCTGTAACCATTGAAGGTAGAGCTCCCCCGTGAAATATCTGCTGACCTCTCCGCCACCCCGCCGTCACATCATCTGTCCCCACCGCACCATGTGCGGCTCCCTCAAACCTCCTACCCTAATCGGCACCCGCGGACGCAATGTAGGTACCCGCTCCATAAAGAAGGCACACAAGAAGGATCCATAGCAAAATCCCTTTCTAGATTCCTTCACCGCAGTTAGCTGCCGCTGAACCCATGTGAGGAACATCTAGCCCCAAGTGAAGTATGTGCCATCCAGCACTCGTTCCACTAACTGCATCTGGCCCCTTGACACCCGCTCATGCGCATATGACCCCAACACCCGAACCACACACGCCTCGATCGCTCGCACTGCTGGCTCCTGTAGGTCCACAATACGAAGTGCATTCCTATGCACTTCAGCCTCCGGAACACAATATTGCTCCAGCATCTCCTCTACGTCTACGTCCACAGACACCCGTGGCTATGTATCCACCACCTGGCCCAAACAGTGCAGTCCTGTCAAGAAATAGACATCCGCTAGGGTGAGATATACCTTGTCTCCCTGTACCATGAATGCCTGTATATCCGGGTCCCAAAACCCTACCAACCTGTTCAGTAATAGCTTTGTTGAACGCATCATAGGTACCTGTGCGAACTTCAGAAGCCCGCACAACCCTAAGGTCGACCGAACATGCCGATCCTCCTGGATGTACTCCATCAGGTCATTGGGGATCTCCCAGTCCCGCCATAGCACGATCGACATCCTGTCAATTAAACAATGAACACTCATTAGACCCACGTCAAATAAATAACCCATTCCCCCCCCAGGATAACTCTAAAGTACGATCCAGATCGCGGCTTTAGGGCCCCTTGCCGTGATCTCAGATCGCGGATCTTGAGCTTTGAGTCGCGATCCAAGATCGTGGTTGTCAGGGCTACAGTCACGGTCGTGAATCACGGATTTCCCGATCCGAGTGGCGATCTAGGACCGCGACTGTAGGAGCCGTACTCGCGATCCAGGATTGCATGTTCAGCCTCTGAACTCATGATCCAGGATCGCGTGTTCATCCTCTGAACTCGTGATCCAGGATTGCGTATTCAACCCTAGAACTCGCGATCCCAAACCGCGATTCCACCCCGGAAACCCGCGATCCACGCCCTCGTGGACCGTACAAACCCCCCTGGGGTCCCACCACCCCCCCTGAACCCAGAAAAAAATTATAGGTATGAGTTTAACGGAATACCTGCAACTCACGGATCTGAAATCGGTCAGTCGGATCATCCAGAAACACCACCTAAGCTTCGGTCCACTATGATCTCCTGTCTAAGTCAAACATTCCAACTGACACTTGTCATGTCGGGCCCACTTACTATTTATAACCCATTGAATTTTTCTTGTTTCGGCCATTCTGAATCCATACGGAGTCCATTCTCCGAACCGTTTCCACCACTAGAATCAGCACAATGAGACCGTCATGATGGTCGACTAGTTTTCTTATTTTTTTTGCACCGTTTTTTGAGCATTTTTTCTAGCCACCTATCGTCGCCTCGGTTTGCGTGCCACATCAGCCGTAGCCCATTTTTTATATACTTTATATCATCATATTCATTTTTCCAAACCCGTAATGATGCTTGAGATCATTTCTCACTCTCACCCCAATATTTTTTGGGTATTTTTTCCAAAACGCCCCCCGTCGCCTCGGTTTGCATGCCACTTCGGCCATTATCTGTTCTTGACATTTTTTATATTGTTGGATTCAGTTTTCCAAGCTTGTGATGATGCTTGAGATCATTTCTCTCTCTCACCAGGACCAATATCAACATTATGTCCCGACACCTTGTTGCCTCGATTTGCACGCCACATCGGTCGCCAACAGATTGTTACACATTTTTACATGAGCCATTCACTCCATTCATGCTGAAATTATTTCATTATTTTTCCACCATTCATCATCCCGCAAGGAGGTCCACTAGTGTTCCCCCCCACCCTCGTTCTTGGTCCTCATTGATGATCCTTGATTGAGCACTTCCTCCTTGCCTGGCTATTCCTTTTGTTCGGTATAATTTTATCCCTTTTTCGGGTCGGACAAGTCCTTTACGAAAAAGGCACTTAGGGAGTTTATATTAAGCTCTTTTCTGACTCCTAAAAAAATGAAAAGATCGCCGAGTAATCTTGTTTCCTTTCATGCTCATTAAAGTACCTAAAAGGGCTTCTATCTGGTATAAGTTTAACCCTTTTCCGGACCTGGTAGACTAATTATGAAAAAGGAATACTCTAGTCACACATGAATCCTTTTATGCTTTTTCGGGCCTTGGAGACTAACACATGAAAAAGAACCCCCCTGGAGTCTTCTTATTGCTTTCAGACTCTCTAAAATTGAAAGCAACCACGAGCATGCACCATTCTGGGCTCGTACAAATCCACATGACGGTACCATTCCATTGAAAGCAATCACAAGCACGAACTGTCTTGGGCTCGTATAAATCCACACGACAGTATCACTTTGAACACACTTCTCCTAGCTCCTTACACCATAAAGAAGTTCCCCCGTGCCTCTTGGCACTATGATCGATCACCTCGGCAGCACCCCCAATAAGGTCACCTTTGTTCAGAGTATTCTGCAGTCTCCTGCCATCTTACACTAGCTTGAGTATCACTCATCCCAGTCACCATCCTTGATCCATTACAGCTATGATCCCTTTCCCACCAGTCAGTTTCATATGCTGCCCGATCATCCCCGCCATCATACTCTGAACAAAGGAAGTTTGAGTCCACCCACTCTACTTGCCCAGTTATTCCCTACCCCCATAGTATGTTAGTCCTACCATCAGTACTCTCACACTTCGGTTCTCCACCTCATGCTCCTATCAAGGAAACATCATTGCCTTGCTAGTTGCAGGTCTCCCTCTGTCGATGCCAGCCCATCTATTCCAGAGGATAGACCTAGAGGTCCTTGCGCATTGGACTCATCACCATCTGCGGTGAGTGCCTACGGACCATTTTAATAGGAGTCATCAGTGCCTTTCCGAATGGTTGTTTCTCACATGCTCAACTTCAACACCTTGATCGCGTCATTGAGAATCGCGCAGGGTATATATCCCTTCAGTTATTGGTCGAAGACCCCAGATTTCCCCCGACTCTAGCACATTGGTGAGTCACTTCGGAACACCCAGTCATATGTTACCATGGATGTCCGGGTTGCGTTGGCAATTGTATTCGAAAGCCATCCACTTATATGCTTCCTTGAGTACCCAGTTTAGTTCCAGTTCAGTGTACCATTGAGGGTATGACTCCCCGTCACTATGATCCAGCAGCTCATCAGTTCCTCTGGTACCACACTCAACACCACTATTGATATTCCAGTGTATCAGTTCTTCCACTCAGACATGGTCATCCCAGCAATACGTCCCAGATTCTGTGTCCCCTTTGGACCCTTATGATGTACACAGTGGTTCTTCGTGTATCTTTCAGGTCCCCATTTTTGGACCTCATTGTTATATATATATATATATATATATATCTTGATACGAGCATGGGTATGCCCGCCTCGTCCATATATTGAGATTCCTCCTCATTCATTATTTGAGGCCATGTATCTTTCTGGTCCCCATTTTTTGGACCTCATTGTTATTATTATAGATCTTGATACGAGCATGGGAATGCCCGCCTCGTCCATATGTTGAGATTATCCCTCATTCATTATTGAGGTCATGTATTTTCAGTTTTTGCAGCTTGTTCATGACCGTTTTTCCGAGCTCTAGTTCATTTCTTCTCCTCTCCACATCCCAGGAAAACCATACATAGACTTATGATGTCTATCGGCCATATGATGAGCTCCTGCCCTCACACATCAGGGGGCAATCTGTTAACACCCAAAAAGTGCTCACTACCTCATCTCCCTCACTACATGACTCATTTGTCCATATTTTCTACCCTATTTGCCTCCAAAACCTTAAAAAAACATTAAAAAGCCTCCAAAAAGCCAAAAAACCATTAAAGAAAACCTCCAAAAGGCCAAAAAACCATTAAAAAAAGCCTCCAAAAAGCCAAAAACCCCATTTTTTTCCCAAAATAGTTCAAATTTCCTCCAAAATAGCAAAAACCCTCTAAAAAGGGAATAAAAAATACAAAAAAAAAGAAAAAGAGGAAAAAAAGGAAGCAAAAACCCTATACAATTGACCTAAACCATATGGTGCCAAAAACCATGGGTCAACACTCCACCACTAAAAACCTATAAATAGGTGATGGAGGCTCCCCATTTCATATCCCCAATTTCTCCCATCCTTATGCTGCCAAAAATTCTCTTGAAACCCTAGCTCTCCACTTGGAGCTAATTTCCCACTTGAGAATCCCCTTTTGCCCATATCCAAAACACCTTGGAAGAAGGAGAAGGAACAACACTGGAGCATTGGAGAAGCCCCTGAACTACTGCAAAGGCTCCACCAACCTCACATTTGAGGTAAAATCAATACAAAACAAATTTACATAATCTTTTTATGCACATGCTAGAATAGTTTACTGCTTTTATTTCATCATTTTACTGAACTGCTACTAAGGAGTCCCTTCTCCTTAGTAGGTGTCCATTTTCACAAGCTAGGGTGAAAACCCTAGCTACACCTGCATCTATTTATGATGTGCAAGAACTGTCGCATCCCCAACTCAATGTTCCATCATTTGTAGGGTTGATGTAATCTGCTTGATTCATTGTCATCTTGAAGATACTATCAAGATCTTGAGTTCTACATTCTTCTCGTACTGGTTCAACATATATAGGTCCTTGTCTAGGATCCAAGGGTGCGATGACCCTGATATCTAGTCCTTCAAATATCATATGTTTCCTCTTCAAATTGATAATCGCGAGGTTATCAATTACCCAATCTATTCCCAGTAATGCAGGATATGGATTTATATCATCTATGATCTCAATAACTTCGAAGTTTGCTTTACTTCGCACTCCATCAATGTCAACAAGGCATTTGATAATCTCCCAAAAGGTAGAACCTTTTGCTAATTTTCTAGTCTCAACTGAATAGGTGACCAAGATAACTTTGGCTTTCCTATTTGTTCCCATGTTTCCTTTCTCAAGACATTCACCTCTGAGCCTAAGTCGAGAATGATCCGGTCCATTTCAAAATCTCCAATCTGTGCACATAATCTCATTTCTCTTCCATTCCTTCTATGGATTTTTATATGATGGACTGCGCTATCTGCATGATTTAATATATTACGCTGCTCGTAATGTCCTAATAGGTTATGTAATTCTCCTAAAGCATTCTCATGTTTTAACAGCTTCATACAGCTTTGTTGGAAGTACGTAACGGGACTAGTCTGTTCTGGTGAATTTTTCGATCCATCATACAAAGTTGGGATATCAATCACAGGTGGTGTTTCACTTCGCAATGGGATTCTTGTAGTCGGAGGCTCTAAGTTCTGTAAAACTTTCCTTGCTTCCACGAAGACTTCTTTTTCTTTGTTAGGGTTGAAGGTAGGCATTTTTCCAACCGCTTTTCTTATCCAAGCCCCTTCAGTAGGCTTTGGTATGTTCCAGTGATATTCAGAAGTTGAAGCTTTGTTTGTCATGTCCTCTCCTATCACGGTTCCACTTTATGTCACAATGTGAATGTTGCGATCTTTGTTTCTCTTCTCAGTTGTGATCATCTTTATATTCTGGTTCTGTCCTTCTAGTCTTTTCTCTTGCATTTTGCTTTGCAAAATGGGACATGCTTCAATGACATGGTCAAATGACTTATAGTACTTATAGGTAGTGCATGGATTCTAACAGTCTCTTGCTATATGTCTTGGTTGAGCGTAGTTATAACATACAATCTGAACTCTTCCTCTTCCTTGGCCAATGTTGCGTCCCCTTCCTTTGTATCCACCACGTCCTCTATATGCACCTTGATCATACTGCGCATTTTCATTATTATTCTGCATTTCTTCTTGAACTCTATAGATATCATGTTTTCTTTCTATCATGAGACCATATGCTCTATAGTTGTTATCTTCATGACCAACTGACTTACAGAATGTGCAGTACAGGTTCTTTGGTATCTATACATAATTTTGAAGCAGATAATAGTCTTCTGGGCGATGTCCTCTACATCAACAAATGTCACACCATAGGTCCTTACTCTCTTATCAGCATAGTTCTGATCTCTACTAATGTTCTATTCTGTCCCCCATAATATTTCATGAACCATGTCAAGGCTCTATATATTAATGTAGTAACAAGGTGAGCTTGTTTTACGACATCATCTTGTACTTGCTTAACATTCCACACTGCTTCACAAATAAACCAATGCTAATCTGGGTATTCTAGACCAGTTCCTTTGAAAACAGGTAGCTTAATGTCGTCTATCATTCTTCTTCTAGAAGGTGCAGTACTCTGTGAAGCTGAAAGTATACTACTACTTGGAAAATTATGAGTATTTTCTCCCGTGGTGTTACTGCTACTAGTGTTCTGTGAACTAGCTATATTTCTCTCATCAACTGGAGGTTTTTGCAGAGTGATAGGCTAATAACCAATCTGTCTAGGATCTGTTCCACTCTCAAACTCAACCTGATATGAGTTTCTAGCACTTCCTAACTCAGTTTCTAGGAATGTACAATGTTCGGCTTCACGATACCACTTTCTAGTGCTAATTTTATATATTTTTCCACTTCTTAAAATACCAATGTCTTCATCTGTGTCATTATCTGTGTTACTGAACATTACATACTCACACCCTAGAAATTTGACTACATTCTTAAAACACATTTTTCCTCTAACAACATTTTAATGTATAAACTGAGGTTTTTCAGGTACTTACCTCTAAATACTTTGAAGAAATATCCTTCTACTATGTTGTAAGACTTCACAGTGTCCACATTGAATTCTGTAATGTAGCTCTCTAGTATGCTATCCATCCAAAAGTATACTTCTCTCGAAATTGGGTTATCAACCTCTTTAAGCGTTTGAATCAACTCTGGAGTCCAAACTGTAGGTTCTCCACCATGAAAATGTTTTTTTCATTCTACGAGGCTTGATATCCAATCGTATAGCTCGTTAGCGAATAATGCGAAGAAAACTTCGTGTAGGTCAGAAAATAGGTATTTCTGCAACCATTCTTCCGTAGACAAACACATATGTTTGTTCTCCTTCTTCACAAAATCCTTTTCTGTATGAATCAACCAGTTCTCTATCTCTATTCTCTCAGGATTCCAATTATTAGAGCACATCACTAGTTTGAGAATGGCAACAGAACCATTTGTTGTCTCACTATATCTTTCTTAGGCTGAACCGGGTTTTGCGTAGTTAGAGACCCAACAAAACCACTTTTCAGCGGCACTTTTGGAAACAACCTTCAAGCAGGCTGAGGTCTCACCCGAGGCAAAGTTATGGGGTGATTACATAAGCATATTTCTGTAACCTTGGTGATGCGCAGATATGGAATCGGTCCTTTGAGAGAAGTCACACCTGCTTCACATGTACTTCGAATACAACTGGGCATGTATGTGACCGCACACTTTATAGTTACCACAATACAAAATTCGTTGATTTAGTGTTATCTATGCAACTACACATTCATCACATTCATTGACACTTGCATATTCAGTTATGTGTGATTCACCAGTCAACATATTATTCTCATCAACATACACGTGAAAATACATATAAAATCGTACACATACATGAACATAAAACAATCTCACAGATGCAATCACACAACACAGGTATTTACATGGTTCACCCCCCAGGTGGGAGCTACGTCCATGGGAACTGTTGTTTATATTAATGGGAAGGGTTAACAGTTCCAGTCTGCGCACACAGCTGCAAACTCTTCTCTACAATGTGTCTTTGCGCACACAGCTGCAGATCCTCTTCTCTCTCTGATCTCTTACAATAATCAACAATTGAAAGACCAATCAACGTCTAACGACCCACCCTTCCCTATACAAAATTTCCCTTTTTATAGATTGTGCCCGAAGGTCACATATTTACAATAGTTATGGGCCCAAACCCCATAATACCCTTAAACCCACCCAAAACGACATGGCTACCTAACCATACTTTTCCATAACTTCTCAGCTACTTTGCTTGTCCTTGGTCGTCCTTTGCGCTGCTTCCCTGGCTATGACGCTCTTCTGGCAATCGCTTGCTCTGACTTTGCGGCGCTGACTGTACCATGGTGTGTCCTTTACACCATTCCGCTTCTTTACTCTTCGCTCCTGTAACTGACAGTCCACCGCTTCATTCGTAACCTCTCCAACTACTTCGATGTTCCTTAGTACTTTTCCTCTACTAAGGGGACATATCCCTATCTGCCACTTCGATGCACTCCATACCCTGCTCCTGGGAATTACAGAGTTGCTTTTCCCAAAAATTGGTCGATGTTAGGCCTCACCTAACTTGTACTTCGCCATCAAAAATTATTCTTCTTGGGTCGCGCCCAACATCCACAGTCAATATCTGGAGGTTCTCCTCGATCTCTTGGATATCCTCTACCGCCTCTCGATGAATGACTTATATTTCTCTTCCTGCTCCTCACCTTTCAATAGGTGAAGATCTAGTTGGCCTCGAATGCCCAATATATGTATAGCAAAGTATAAGGTCTCAGTACAACAAAAAAATGAAATATTATAAAATACATAAAAATTTAAAGACAAAGGAAATTCCTTTTACCTAGATCACCCCATTGCTCTCCCTCTGGGCGCTTTAGATCTGGATCTCCTCAGAAATATGCACCCGCCCAGATGCATATTATTCATTTGGAATAGAATATTTTGATATTTTATTTCATTATTTTAAATTGTTTTTACCAGTTTGGTTATATTTCATTATTTTTTTGAGTCAAACAAGGTTCTAACACTTATTGTGGAGATCGCGGGTAAAATTTAATAACAATTGACTATGGCGGAGTTCATTTTTTACTTTTTCATGCTCATCAAATACAAAAAAAAATTGAGCGCTTTTGATACCATGGTTGCGATAGTTAAAAACTAAGTAAAAAGGTGTCAGGTACAATTTTATCGCTTTTTCAGGCTCGTAAAACCTTTACGAAAAAGGAACCTCCTTGTAGTTGTCTCTAAACTCTTTTCAGACTCCCAAAATAGGAAAAGATCGCCAAGTGAACTTGATTCTTTCTTGCTTGTAAAAGTATTAGAATGGTCGTCTTTCCGGTGATAGTTTACCCTTTTTTTGGACTAGTTGGACTATTTATGAAAAATGAATACTCTAGTCAACATTTGACTAGAAGAGTTCTTCCAGGTATTATTTTATACGTTTTCGGACTTTGGGGACTAAATTTATGAAAACATTCACCTTGGAGTCTTCTTTAGTCTGTTCAGTCTCTCTAAACATGAAATGACACCGAGTTTACCTTCTTTGGACTCATTAAAATTTAACATTGAAGGACCTTTTTTGAGAGTGAACCCCTCCTTTCTCAGGTTCGTAAAATATGTGAGATTGGACTCATCCAAAATATGAGCTATTAAGAGCATTTGTTATCCTCTTCCAGCTCGTAAAAAATAAAAGAGGCACTCATCAATCATGATGGGGATATTAAATGAAAGAGAATGTATTTACATCTGTATTAACGACATCTTGTTATCACCCTTGAGCATGGCACCTATTTTCATTTCATTTGAACAGTTGGGTAATCAGCTTGTCCTTGAGTCATACTAGTTACATGAGGTATTATGCTCATTTGGGTCACTCGAAGAATGCATCAATCATTTGTTGTGTTATGTCTTGGTTTTCACCTCGTTGCGTCAATGCTACCAATTCATTTGTCATGCCATTAAATGTTCAAGGGAGGTCTGTCACTTGAGTCAAAATTTACAGTCATCTTACCTTCCTTTGTGGCAGTTACCCTTGAGTTAGTCTCGAAGTCACTTCTCAGTCCGATCTACTCCAAAAAATATTTAATCCTATTCCGTGTCGATGATGGGGGAAACATCATGGCCCTCCTTCGACGGATCAATCCTTGTCGACTTCACCACATCATCAAAGGATTAGTGACCTAGAAAACAATTAAGTACCTTGGGCCTGCATGCCTCAATGGAAAGTTACCTCGCTTTCAGCAGTAGGCTTACATCGTTGTCCTATGATTGAAATATTCCACCGAATATTTGACCTCAACTCATTGATTCACATCCAGGGGAATGTACTAGGGTTCCTTGGGAATCATCCAAATTAATGGTGACTTCCTTCGCACTTGTTAACGATATACCTTAATGACCAGTAATCAAGTGATTTCTACCATGTTCGACACCAAGACATTTATTCACATGGATAGAATTGTACCTTTTCGGGTTCGAGATGAAGACCCTGTGTTTCTTTTAGGCACATACTTGTATTATCCGCCTTCCCTAGGTTGCGATGGAGCATATGTGTCATTACATAGATCCAGAGTGTATGTCCGGTGGCTATGCTTAGTCTTGAGTCATTATGACATAGATATACAATGTATATTCAATAGTTATGTCTAGCTTTGATTTTTGTGTCATGGATCTGCAGTGTATTGGTTGGAAACCATGTTATTTGGGACATATATGTTAGACTCTATCGTACTGCAAATTCCTTGTTCGACATTTCAACCAATGGTCTTTTGCTCAAATTTCATATATAAAAGTATTTCACCTATTTTATGCCTCTAGCTTCATACTTTGGGGGGAAATCCGTTACACCAAAATCTTGTCATCATCTTGGTATTGAGATATATGCCCTTGAATTTTCCCTAATTCCTAAATAATTAGTGCCAAATTTCGTGGGAAAAGTTTCTACCTTTCCATTTTCCATTTCTACAGCAGCGATTCACTCTACATGTTTACAACATGCATAAAATCCTTATTGACACACTCTGCAAACTGACAAGGTGCATCCCTAACCCTTGTTGCGTTGATTCAGCATGAATCATCCTTGAGTAACACATGTTTCTCTTTGACATAGTGCGGTGTTGCTCATTCAAAGGTAAACAAAGAATATTTGAGAGCCTTCTAGAAAGAAGCTCTCATGGAGGATCATCCCAATAGATCAACATAGGTGGCAATCGAACCCATGACCTCTTGAGGTGATCCCTTAACCTTATCCATTGAATAATTAACTCCCTCTATCCTCTTTGGTATATATATATAAGCTCATCCCTCATGGTTGAGGGAGAAAATATAGAGCATCCAAATGCTGCTGAAATACTCCTATATCTGAGTTTCCCTTCTCCATTAGAAACAAGGTTGGATCTTTGAGGTAAAGGTTAATTGGAATAATTTGCAATGTCAAGGCAATGGTTGTAATCTCTCCCTTTATATTTGTGTTAATACAATAATATATATACTCTTTCCATAAATATTAATTGTGTTAGATCTTTAGAAATATTAATTGTGTTATATATATATATATATATTCTGTGGCGTTTTGTTCTATATCTAAATTATTTTGACTAGAGAGATTTGTCCTTGTCTGTATAGAGAAAGTGTCTTCAAACAATAAGATAAGTGTACTATGTTAAGTTTAAACCAAATAGACTAGCAAGATCACTGAAAGAAACATAATCACAAGATAGACACAGAATTTACCCTAGGAAACCCTCATGGGGTAGAAAACCCAGCAAAGCTTTCCTCAATAAGATGATTAACCAAAATACAATATGTGCTCCAAGACTTGTCCTTCTTCTCTACCTCACATGCAAACCTCCCATACACAAGTGCGCTACTTTTTGAGTTGTGGAAGTGTGTCAAATGAGGATCTCTCCTCCTCTACTTATACTAGTTCCCGACTGACCAAAATCCCTAATGGGGTCGACCTCTCCTAGAGAAGTCTAATAACCCCTAAATAACAAACTCAGGGCCGACCCCCACATGGTGGGTCTAATAACCCTGGTTACCACAAACCATCGGAGGAATAAACATCTTCAGATACATAATAGAATAACCTCGGAGGGATGAACCATCTCCGGAATAATAAAGTACAAAATATAATATTCTTAGAAATTACAATATTCAACACTCCCCCTTAACGAGAAGGATATTATAACAACATCTGCAGGAGCAAGGAGTCATCATAATACATCTATATATCATCGGAAGCTTTCTTCATTACATCATCATCGTCATCACATGATTATCAGCATCATCATCATCACGATCATCATCATCGTCATCATACGATCATCAGCATCATCATCACACGATTATCAGCATCGTCATCACATGATCATCAGCATCGTCAGCATCATCATCTCACGATTATCAGCATCGTCATCACACGATCATCAGCATCGTCATCACACGATTATCAACATCGTCATCACACGATCATCAACATCGTCGGCATCGTCATCTCACGATTATCAGCATCATCATCACACGATCATCAGCATCGTCATCACACGATTATTTCATAGGATGATCAATCATGCTCTCTTTAGGACATAGGTCCATGGATGATACAATCCTATCATGTACCTTTTGAACCAAGGTCCAGGGATGATCCAGTCCTATCATGTACCTTTTGAATCGAGTTCCAGGGACGATCCAGTCCTATCATGTACCTTTTGAACCGAGGTCCAGGGACGATCCAGTCCTATCATGTACCTTTTGAATCGAGGTCCAGGGACGATCCATTCCTATCATTCAATTCTCGAAGACTTCTGTCTATGGCTCAATTCAAGGGACCATATGTCCAGGGACAATCCAATCCCATTCTCGGAGACATCATGTCTACGGCTCAATTCAAGGGACTGAAGTTCGGGGACGATCCAATCCCCATTCTCGGAGACATCATGTCTACGGCTCAATTCAAGGGATCAAAGTCCGGGGACGATCCAATCCCCATTCTCGGAGACATAATGTCTATGGCTCAATTCAAGGGACCGAAGTCCAGGGACGATCCAATCCCCATTCCCAGAGACATCATGTCTATGGCTCAATTCAAGGGACCGAAGTCCGGGGATGATCCAATCCCCACCATACATTTAGGACTATGTCCAAGGATGACTTAATCCTCAACCGTACGTTTAGGACCATGTCCAAGGATGACTTAATCCTCTCATGTCCACTAAGGACTTCATTCTCGAAGACATACGTCTGCGGCTCTCTTTAGGACTGAAGTCCAAGGATGATCCAATACTCTCATCAATACAGGTATAAGTATCCTCATCCATACAAGTACATTAATATATGTGCATATATCATCAATACATCAATATGTAATAAAACAAGTATCCTCATCAATACATATATCATCAAAGCATGTATCCTCATCAATACATATATCATCAAAGCATGTATCCTCATCCATACATATATCATCAAAGTAAAAGAAAAGTAATATAAGTATTCTAAGTATAAGAAACCTAAATCTAAATAACCATAAATATCTAAGAGTGGTAAATAGGTATCCTCATCATCAGTGACGGTACTACTCCCCCTTTCGAGGAGGGTCCTTTTGAACTACACCAAGCTTGTCTTGGAAGTATTCAAATTTCACTCGATACAAAGGTTTGGTTAATATATCAGCAATTTGTTCCTTAGTACTCACATACTCGAGTTTGATAGCTCCTCTCTACACCATGTCTCATATATAAAAGTATCGGATCTCTATGTGTTTTGACTTATCATGGAATACAGGATTTTTTGTCATTTTGATACAACTTTGATTGTCACACATGATCACAGTGGGATCCATCTCTAAGTCAAACACTCCAGATAATAATTTCCGAAGCCACACTGCTTCACAGCTAGCAGAGCAGGTAGCTATGTATTCTTCTTCAGCAGTACTGAGAGCCACACTAGATTGTTTCTTGCTAAACCATGAGATCATGGCAGATCCAAGACCATAACATCCACATGATTTACTCTTTCTGTCTAAAACAATTCCTGCCCAATTGGAATCTGAGTAACCATGTAACCTAAGTTCATTATTTCCAAGGTAGTATAGACCAAAATCTAATGTACCTTTTACATACCTCATTACATGCTTTGCAGCTATTAGGTGAACCTTCCTTGGTTCTACTAGATATTGACTTAGGGTATTTACAGCAAAGCATATATCCGATCTGGTATTTGTTAAGTACATTAATGACCCAATGATCTGTCTATATAGAGTTACATCCACTAATTCTAATGAGTCATTAACTAATAACTTCAAGTTGGAGTCCATGGGAGTGGCCATGGCTTTACACTCCAACATATCAAATCTTTTCAAAATCCCCACAGCATACTTACCTTGATTTAGAAATATTCCTTTTGGTTCTTGCCATACCTCTAGACCTAAGAAGTAGTGCATTAATCCAAGATCCTTTATTTCAAATTCTAAAGAAAGCTTCCTCTTGCATTCGATGATTTGATTCTCATTTCCTGTTAGAAATAGATCATCTACATATAACAATAATATAACAGGTTCATCATCCATAACCTTGAGATAGAGATTTGGATCAGCTTTACTCTTGGTAAAGCCCATGCTTGTTAAGAAACTGTCAATCCTTCTGTACCAAGCTCTGGGAGCTTGCTTTAATCCATACAAATCCTTTTTCAGCTTGCATACATGTGTTCTTCCATCTTTAACCTCGAATCCTTGTGGTTGTTCTATGTACACTTCTTCTTCAATTACACCATTTAGGAGGGTTGTTTTAACATCCATCTGGTGTAATTTCCACTTCATTATAGATGCAAGTACCATGATAGTTCTAATTAAAGTGTACCTAGCAACTGGTGCAAATGTTTCTTCATAGTCAATTCCCTCCTTTTGAGAGAATCCTCTGGCTACAAATCTTGCCTTATATTTTTCAATGTTACCATCTGCAGCATGTTTTATCTTGAATATCCATTTGGAAGAAACCACACTTTTATCTTTTGGTTTGGGAACTATATCCCAAACATCATTTTTCATTATTGATTGGTATTCTTCTGTCATTGCTTCTACCCACTCTCTCTTCTGAGACGTCTCTTCATAGCTAGTAGGTTGTTGATCCACAAGATCACATATCAAGGCCACATAGTTGGATACTAACTTGGGATTCTTTCTCTCTCTAGTGGAACCTTCGGGGGCTCCATATTTTTCAGCTCCTTGAATAACGTCTCTAGCCCATGCTGGCCTTCTTTTCCTAGATAGATTTCTAATGGGGGGTTCTTGTGGTTCTATCATGTCATGGTCCTCTAGTGCATCATCTTCAGGAATGGGTACAACTTCTGTGATTCTCGGATGTGTATCTTCTTCATAGATTTATTCAAGTTGGAACTTCCTAGATTTCTTGATAGCTACTTCTTCATCAAATGTTACATCTCTAGTTATTTCGATATGATGAAAACCAGGTATGTAAATTCTGAAAGATTTGGATGTTTCACAATATCCAACAAATATTCCTTTCTTACCAGATGGATCTAATTTGGTTCTCTTTTCTTTTGGAATGTGAATGTACACAGGACACCCAAATATCTTTAGATGACTTACCTCAGGCTTCTTTCCTGTGAACACTTCTTTTGGAGTCTTAAATTCAAGAGCACTATGAGAAAGTCTATTTTGTACATAGACAGTTGTCCTGGCTGCTTCATCCCATAGATACATGGGTAGATCTTGGTCATGTATCATAGTCTTTACAGCTTCCATGATAGTTCTATTCTTTCTTTCAGCAACCCCATTTTGTTGGGGATTATAGGGAGTGGTTAGTTCTCTCTTCATTCCAGCTTCTTTACAAAAGTCTTCAAATTCCTTTGAAGTATATTCTCCACCATTATCTGTTCTGAGAATCTTGATTTTATTTTCTGAGATATTTTCTATTAAGGCCTTGAACTCTTTGAATTTTTCAAAGACTTCATTCTTACCTTTTAGAAAGTATATCCAAGTCTTCCTTGAATAGTCATCAATGAAAGAGAGATAGTATTCAAACCCACTTAGGGATGTGGTGGGCATTGGTCCACATACATCTGAATGTATTAACTCCAAAATATTCTTAGTCTTTGTTTCACTCTTTGGAAAAGGATTCTTGACATTCTTCCCCTTTTCACATCCTTTGCATGTGCCATTATGATCAACCTTTAAGTCTGGTAATCCTATGACCACCTTGCTTACATAGGGTATGGCCTTCTAATTGATGTGAGCAAGCCTTCTATGCCATAGATCACTGGGGCTAGTGGTTTCATGGATAAGGACATCTTTTGGGTGACTTTTGAGTTTGTAAAGACCACCTTCTTCTTCACCAATAACAATTGCATCCTCAATTGATTTTCCTTTGGGCCACATATGTACTTTTCCATCAATAAATGCAACTCTAAAACCTTTCTTATCTAGTGCTGAGATAGAAAGTAGGTTCTTCTTTAAACCTGGTACATATAGAATTTCTTTCATCTTTAAAGGTGTTCCAGAATCAAGCTTGTAGCTTGCTTCACCAATTCCCTTGATGGGATATTTATAATCATCTCATAGAGATACCTTTTGTGGAGAATACTTTTCTTCAAGTTTTGAGAGAGTTTTCTTTTGAACTGTCATGTGCTTTGAAGCACCACTATCAATGAGCCATGTATCTTCTCCAGGAGATACAGATCCAGAGAGTGTAGAGAATAGGACATATTCTTCTGGATCATCTTTCTTTACTTAGATATTTTCCTACGAGGCCTTTCCTCTTCTTCTTCTTCTTCTTCCATATGAGCATGGTGTCTTTTGTGGACAAACTTCTTCTTCTTTTGTGAAGTACAAAATCTAGAAATGTGTCCTAGTTTAAGACAATTGAAACACTGGACTGTGGAGAGGTCTCTTTCTGGGTTGGGTCCTCTTCCCTTTTTAAATCGAGAGAAGGGTTGAGATCCTTTGAGGTCAACTTTCTTGAAGTGACCCTTTCTTCTTCTTTTGGTGTGAGTAGCCAAGGCTTGGTCATCCTCCTTGAGAAGGGCTTATCTGTTGGCTACCCTAGCCTCTTCTTGAACACAATCCTCCCATACTACATCAAACTTCATACTTTCTTTTCTAGCACACATAGTTTGTATAAATGACTCCCAAGGTCTAGTGAGACCATTTAGAGCAGTCATCACAAGTTCATCTTCATCAAGGGTATCACCAATGGCATCTAGTTGCTCCTTGATTTGGGAGACCCTTGAGAAGTAGTCTTGAATGGATTCTCCTTTGTGCATCTTGGTACTCTTCAACTGAGTTCTTAGTTTCATCTTCCTATTGATGTTCTTTCCTTCATATATTCTTCCTAGGGCATCATACATTTCCTTTGGAGTCTTCTTGGAAGCCACTTGGGGAATCAAGTGGTCTTTAATAGAATCAGCTATGATTCTCTTTGCCCTAATCAAATCCTTCATATGCTTCTCTTTGGCTTCATCTCATTCAGTTTCTGCAACTTCATCCTTGACATAATGAGCAAGATCATTCTCTTCAAGAATGAGACCAATTTTGTATTTCCATGCCCGGAAATTCTCTATACCTTCTAGCTTGTATTCAAGCTTAGTGTTTGGGGCCATATTCTCTTGGGGGAGTCCAAGAGATAAGTGATAGAGTATTACTTACCTGGAAACTTTAACTTTTTACTTTTCCAGATTTGCAACAAAATTTCTGGTTTATCGCACTTTTGGTAAAACTAGGGTTTGACTTTCCCGGAGTTCTACCCAACCAAAAATCTCGATCTAGGGCTCAAAAGATTTATTTTGAGAAGGGGTGTTCAACCATGCAACCAAAAACCAAAAATACTAACTTTTGCAGAAACCCTAATTTTGGAAGAGAGAGAGAAAGATAATTTCACCTTGTGAGAGATGTTCTATTCAGGCTAGCTTTGATACCATGTTAAGTTTAAACCAAATAGACTAGCAAGATCACTAAAAGAAACATTATCACAAGATAGACAAAGAATTTACCCTGGGAAACCCTCATGGGGTGTGCATGGGGTAGAAAACCCAGCAAAGCTTTCCTCAATAAGATGATTAACCAAAATACAAGATGTGCTCCAAGACTTGTCCTTCTTCTCTACCTCACATGTAGACCTCCAAGACACAAGTGCGCTACTTTCTGAGTTGTGGAAGTGTGTCAAATGAGGAGCTCTCCTCCTTTACTTATACTAGTTCCCGACTGACCAAAATCCCTAATGGGGCCGACCTCTCCTAGAGAAGTCTAATAACCCCTAAACAAAAAACTCAGGGCCGACCCCCACATGGTGGGTCTAATAACCCTGGTTACCACAAACCATCGGAGGAATAAACATCTCCGGATACATAATAGAATAACCTCGGAGGGATGAACCATCTCCGGAATAATAAAGTACAAAATATAATATTCTTAGAAATTACAATATTCAACATACTATCCATATTGATTTTATGTTCATTGTTCCAAATTCAAAATAATCAATTATAAAAAAAGGAATATTAAAAATAACTGGTAGTTTATGCATGGATAACCGGTATTGATGCATGGATAACATGCAGTTTGTGGTAGACAGCCCATTTAAATAGAAGAATGTGGGTGATAATAGGTAGTTAAGGCATAAACAACATGTTATTACAAATACACGTGGAGAACATGTAATAGATAACTGGTCCATGGCACTTAACTTGCGACCTATTGATGTTCATTGACACAAGTTAAGTAGATGTTCTAGTTATTATTCATGATGGATTTAATGGTGTTTCATTGTTGAGATCTAGTTCATGTCCATATGTTCAATTGTTTCATTTCTTGATAAAATAAATAACAAATTTAGTTCATTCCATAATGTTCCCCAAAATTTGTTGCATACTTGCTTGACCCCTACACAGTGTGATATCTAAGGTAGGTTCCATGAAAGATAGGTACTGCAAAGTATTGGCAGACTTGCTTTATTGATTGAGAAGGAAAGGTGACAAAGACCAAATTGAAAAGTTGGTGTTTGATGGCAATGTGTGCCCTTGGCCTAGCTTCAATGTGCCCATGATAAAACAAAAAATAACGTTTGCGATGCATATATATGTAGGTGTAAAAGGGAACAAAAGGGGGATTGGATCCAAGCCCAATCAAGTTCACAAGCGGGAAACATTACCAACTGAGACTAGCTTCCAAGTAGTGTTAAATGGTCTAGGATCGTGTAATTAATAATAATTAACAAATTAGTGATATGTATCCGTGTGAGTTAATTAACAAAATGTGCTACAATGCAATTAACACGATGGATTAATTATATATTTGTTTATTCATTTGTTAATATTGCAATGAAGACTTCTAATTAATTATGTTACAGTGCTACTTTTATTTTTATTATTCCCTGCCAAGGCAAGGATATACTTTTCATTAGAAAGTCAAACTACATTGACTTGCATTAGTTAGTTTTTTGCAACAAATTTTTTTACAATGTTTTATGTAATTTTAATATTAAATACAATATTTTAAAAAATGAAAATAATTTTGGACAATTTTCAAAATACAATATTTTTATTTTTTGATCGGTGTAGTACCATTGGGATGGGACATAAATGCCTATAAATTCGTACATGAGTGATTTTTATTTTCAAGATTTAAAAATAAATAAAAATAATTTATAAAATAAAAAATCAGGAAAAAGACACATGTATTATGCTCTCATGTACTGAAAGCGACCTGTCCTATCCAAGTACTGTCCAACGTTCGAATCCTGTCTATTACTAGTCTCAAGGGTTAAAATTGATGCATGTATGTGTGTTTATAAATTTTAGGCTTTGGTTATGAAAACTTGGATTTTCAAATGAGCCAGTCGAATCTTTTATTTATGAAAACCCACCACTTGGATTTTCAGATGAGCCAACACTAAATTTATTATTGAATCCAGCGAAGACAATTTCGGTGTCCATGAGTGTGACCCATCTTGTCCTTCATAGTGTTAAAAAAAGGTTTTGAGTTTACATGCTCTCGACTCGGCACGTACACAGGCCGAATTAATGGGAAATGTTGTGAGGCCTTAAAGTGTTATGTACAGTTGGGTAGGTGGGACAGTTGCCTAGATCAGAGAAGTTATCAGTGTGCTATTAATGTAAGTTGGTGATGGTAAAGTTTAGATGTATTAGAGGTTTTGGAGGAGTACCACTAATCTTTTAAGCGTGTTGGCCATGGCCGGTGCGATCTAAATCTTTGATCTCTCAATGTTATATGTTTGAACCCATATTTGATAGATAGGCTGCATTTTTCTAAACTAAACGACTATTGTTGTTCTATTGTGATCAGAGGTTTAGATTAAAAAATTGGTTTCTTTCATTAGTTTCAGGTCTGCATGTAGGAATCAATCCCAGGGTTGTCAAAACAGTAAAACTGGTGAAATATGCCTTATCTCATCATTGATCCTTCACCGATATTCACCAACATTATCTCATCACTGTTCCTTCACTGCTATGACTGCCATTGATATGGCTTCCTCATTTTCACACTACAATGGCACTAATGATAGAGCTGTGGTGAGAGGAGGAGCTAGAGCTAGTTACTGTGACCAATGCCAAAGGTGAAAGGAGAGTTGCACAGAGTTCTCAAATACTTGACTAGGTATTCCGATCCTTGCTATATTATGACCATCATGGGACCTTCTGGGTCTGGGAATCTACTTTTCTTAACGGTTTGGTAGGTGGGTCATTTCTCATACCTTGCTGCTTGTTATTTATACATGGTATTTTGTTTGAGATTAAGTTAATTTCAAATTTCATATGTAATTTTCTTCTTGAGTGAAATTTTAGTAGTTAATATAACTCCCAGACTCATGAGATTTAAAGTAGTTACATTCACATTCAGTTATTTTCAAAGTGTTTTCATTCTGATAGGTGATACCTTTTTTGAATTCCGCTACCTAAACTCCAGTTCAAAATATCTGTAAGTCGGTTGTTATCCTTTAGTATAATCACAAACTCTTAGTTTTCCTTCTATTGAAATCACAGAAGTTTTGGCTGTTAACCTGTGATCTGGATGAATGCATCCAAAAACAGAGATTTGGTGTTCATTGATGTAGTGTGGGAGACCGACCATCTAGAGGTTTCCCCAATCAATGGCTAAGAAGGGATATCAAGAGATGAAATAGCTCTGGGATAATTTCCCTCTCACTCGGCATATAAAGGTGGTTTAGGTAAACCACTACTGGAACCTCTCGAAACCACTTACCTTTTTCTACATGTGAATATGGTTGATGGATTACTTAGAGGAGGTGGAAACTCTGCTCAGAAATGGCAGTTGGAAGGAACAATATATTAGTGACATGATTCAGGGCTCATCCTTTCCCTCCTCGGAAATTGAAGATAATATATATTTGGACAGTTAGACAATTTTAGAAGGCCTACAAAGCATATTTGATGTCAAATCCTTTGAGGGGAAAGTATGGATAGCACCTACCTTGCAGACCCGCCTTAATATATAAACGAGGGCAAGACCGCTATTCTTATTAGTAGGCCTTTCAGAGAGGGGTTGTTCATCCCTTCAGAGGAAGAGGCAACCGGACATGAAAAATGGTTCCTTTCCCATCCATTTGTGTTGCACCCGCCGAAATTCGGTGGGTGGTTAGTCATTCCTGGTCAGTATGACTAGTTCCCTAATTCTGTGAATGGGTCACCTTAACTGAGGAATAGGGACGAGTCTCTATCCTTCCCTTTATTTTACACATTATTTCCTTCTGTGATCAAACCGCTATAATAATGAGTATTATTACCACGAAACAAAGAGCTTGTGTCTCTATATGAATTATTTATTTTCAGGCATTTCTTCAGAGATGGTAAACTTCTCAAGAATTAAATTGTTTCCTCTGTTGATATATTTATATTCTGGTCATAAATTTGAGTTGAATTATTGAAAACCACTGTAAAATAGGAGGGAATTACCGGTGTTATATGTGGATATTATTAATGGTATGGTCCTTAAAAATCGTTTACAAGCTGCAATGGTGTTATTTTTATGTTCTTTTGTTTTCTATAATGAGCATTTTACATAATCATAATAACCCCTTTGTCGTTGACAAGGAAAAAATAATTGATACTCAACGATTGAAGTTATACATAGTTCTATACAGTTACTTTTAGGGATTTGTTTTAATTTTCTTTTTGTATTATCATCATGTTCTAGTTTAGAAACAGTCTTATTCCTTATCAGGATATTCTGGGTTGTAAACAGTCTTATTCCCAAAAGTCCTGGGCAATTCAGTCTACTATCAACTAGACTTTATTTCTGCCACAAAACAAATGAGGTCTTTCTATCTATGATCCTGGTTTGTGAGCTCTAAATTCAAATTGCAACCATGGCACTAATTGTGTCTGAAGCCAATGTTATCATTCCATTCCTATCCATGAAGAACTCCAAAACTGATGTAATGAATTTCTTCTAACTCTAATCAATGTATGTAATGAACTTCTCACTCAAATACAATGACAATCTATAAGCCAAGTATATCCAAACAAAATTATTCATTTTTCTTTCACTTGTTGAGTGTTGCAACCACCAGATGTCAAAAACAAAATTATTCATTTGTGTTTCACTTATTGAGTATTGCAACCACCAGATGAGCAAATACAAAATCACATGTTTACAACTTTGGGATTATGCCTATGAAACCGATCACAGGATAGAAGGGCTTGGATGAGAGGCAATCTGAATATAAGGATCATTTGATCCCTTAGTTTAGACACATATTTAGTGATCAGAAACATCTTAGGACATTAATAGATCCAGTACTCCCAGCATCTGATGAGGACTTGAATTTAGCATTAATTCCATGGTTAAGGTGATTGTGATTGTATTTCTAGGACCATTGACAAAGAAATTAAGTCATTCTAATATTGAACATGAGCATAGTGATGAATCTCATTTAGCATTGACACTGAAGCAATCTTTAAAGAATTGAAAGATCTTTGATGATTGATCAATGACTATCTTTGCAGATAGGTCTGGTGTTGCAGGTTCTGATCAAGCATGTATTGAAAACCCTGGTTTTGTCAATGAAAGATGGCTTGGAAACTAAGGGGCTAAGAAACAAAAGCATCTGCAAGAATTGGATATGTCATTTGAAAGGCTAGAGTCTTCTGCTCAATGTGCCATGGACAAGGATCTCTGTTTCAATGAAAACATTCAAAATGCGTTTTTCCTCTTTGTTTTGCTTTGCTCAGTTAAAATATCGGCTTCTATTTCAACAAGTTTGTTGAGTTACATAGCCCTCATGCACTTTGTTCAGAGCATATATAACAAAATATGCATTGACAAATTCAATTGAAAATTTACATGGATTTTGAAATTAGTCTAAGAACTTCAAGAAAATTGTTTTGATTTGCCAAATGATATGTTCTTTATAATCAGATTCTATGGACTTTTCTATGTATTTTTTTTTTCATTTCCATATTTTGAAGCAGGGTATTTACAGCAGCGAATTGGAAGATTGAAAGGAGCAAGACCAAAGTTGACTTCAAACTCCAGTTTAGCAAATTGTTTATTGATTTGTGGTATGCATCCTAGATATTTTTATAGTAGAAGACTTTGAACGATCTGATATAGTTTTACATATTTGAATTTTGTTAGGAACCCATGTCTTTACTTTGTTAGTATGTTGTTGGACGCATATGCTTTGTAAGTCGTCCCGTAGTATTTGTTGATCAATAGTTTGTGTTATTGTTGTTGGCGCATATGCTTTGTAAGTCGCCCGTAGTATTATTGATCCATAGTTTGCAACGGCCCATGGTTTTGACCCATAGTATTGGCGCCTAGAATTAGTATATAAGTGTGTGTTGAGACCTATGAAGGCACCGTGAAGTTATTTGTATTGAGCTTGCTCATAGGAGGTTGCCCCCTCGAAGTGGCCTGTGATCAATATAAAAGTGATTCTGAGTTCTATCAATTTTGCTATTTCGCATATTTGTATTAATTAATTGTTGGGGTGCCTCACATCTGGTATCAGAGCACTTTCTTGGGTTCGTTGGGTGAAATTTCTGCCAAAAAAATTTTCACATCTGTTGCAGGTTCGGATTTGGGAATAATCCCTATCCGCTTAACTGTGGGAATTACTTGGGCATAATCCCTAAAACTCATTATGAGGAGTACCACAGGAACCCCGAAGTGGCTGGCCCATTGACAGGACCTGCCAGCGAAAAGGGAAACGACCCCTACCTGATTGACTAGTTCCCACCCATGAGGTAAACCAAGAGAAGTCGTTTGTGGCAAATCAATTATCAGTTTTACTTGAGCCGTGGAGTGAGGGGTACTGCCCCAATACGCAAGCCGTCAGACAGCATTGGTGGTCGAGTGAAACCCTTGAACTGTTAGGAAGCCGCACATACCTGGGGTCCATATCTAATTTCAGCTAAACTATCGTCGATCATTGCTGCGTCATTTTACATCCAGTCGTTCAGATCCATTTTGCAAGCCGTTCCAGATCCAGCCATTTTCAATCCATTTGGCGCCGTTTCAGATCCCTTTCAAGCCATAGCCGCTCCAGTCTGGAAAAAAAAAATTCAGTTTTTTCTCCATATCTCCCTTATTTTCACTCTGTTTCCCTTGAAATTTTCAGGGAACCCCTGTCACCCCATTCTGCATATTTCATTCCTGAGGACCCTATCCACAATTCCCCTTCCCAAATCCCGAAATCTCACATTCGTCTATTTTTAGGGTTTGCCATAACTTCCTCAGATTTCACCCAATCACCCTCAAATTTTACCACGGAGTTCATTTCTGAATTCTGCTTCTTTGTTCCCCTCTGCCAAATTTTCCCATTCTTTCACCCCGCTTTTGGAATCCTCATTTTTGTTTCCCTGTCTATTCAACAGTGTCCAAAACCTAGTCAAACCCCAATTACCCTTCAGATTTTTTCCCTAGTCCATATTTTCCCTTACTGAAGTAGTTTATGTTTTTGTTTTCCTACCCAGTCAACCGAAAAAATAAAAAAATTAAAAATTAAAAAAAAACTACTCCTGGTTATGGTTGTCACCCGTGCAGGAGCAAAAACCATGGAGGAAGCACTTGCAGCCATCCAAGCCAAACTCCAGGATCTGGATGAAAAATTTCTCGACCTCCATCTGGAACATTCAGCTATGAACAACAAACGGCAATCCGAGTCTTCATCAGACAATGGGTTCTCCTCTTCCAGCAATTTCTGTGGTCCGAAGCTTGATTTTCCTCGCTTCAATGGTACTGATCCAACTGGATGGATCTATCGTGCAGAACAGTATTTCAGTCTGCATAATACTTTTGATGTCAACAAAGTTCCGCTGGCATCCTTTCACTTGGAACAGGAAGCTCTTCAATGGTACCATTGGTACATCAAGGCTCATCCAGAGCCCAAATGGCCAGACTTTTGCCAGCTCCTTTTGCAACGATTTGGTCCTAGTGCTTTTGATGACTTCATAGGAGCCCTCACTAAACTTCGCCAAATTGGAACGGTGAGAGAGTATCAAACCGAATTTGAGAATCTAGCCAACCACACCGAAGGATTGTCTGATGACTTTTACCGGAGTTGTTTTATCAGTGGTCTAAAGGATGCCATCCGCTCTGAGGTCAAAATGTTCTGTCCCAACACAATGATGGAAGCCCTAGGGTTGGCTAAGTTGGAAGAAGACAAGATTGCAGCCCAACAACGCTCCAAGCCCACTTTTGTTCCCTTCCGAAATATGGGTTCTCAACGACCACCTATACCGCAGGCTCCTCGATCGACTCCTATCAATCATTTTTCTGAAACAGAGATGCAAGCACGCAGAGAAAAGGGGCTTTGCTATAATTGTGATGAGAAATTCACTCTAGGACATAGATGTGTTCAGCAAAAGCTCTATCTCTTGGATGTGGAGTCTCCGCCTGCCTCTGAAATTGGTGACAAAGATCCAGAAACACTGGATGCTCCAGTCGACATTCAGGAACCACCTATTGACCCTCCGTCTCAGGATGACCAGCCAGAGATATCTCTCCATGCTTTAGCTGGAATCACCACCCCCCAAACAATGCGGGTCAGGGGTTACTTGAAGAAGCTTCCTCTTACAATACTCATTGATTCTGGTAGCACTCATAATTTCATTGACCCTCGGATCACCAAACAAGTTGATTGTTTTATCCATCCTTGCTCCAACTTTGAAGTCATGGTTTCCAATGGGGGCACCTTACCTTGCAAAGGGAAGTGTCGAAATGTGTGTATCTCTATGGGAGATTATACCTTGCGCTCTGACATGTTTGCCTTGCCCTTAGGTAGATGTGAAGTGGTTTTGGGCGCTCAATGGCTACGCACACTTGGCCCTATCTTATGGGATTTTGCTGAACTTTGGATGCAGTTTTCCCTCAATGGACAAAAACACACATTGACAGGATTACAACTAGGTTCTCTCAGCATCATCAGTTCACATCGCATGGAAAAACTCCTCAAGAAGAATTCACATGGTGTCATCGCTCAGATCCATTCCATCCAGATGCAACCATCGGCGGTCTCCACTACTCCTTTGGATCTACAACAAATTCTGGATCGATATACAGGTGTTTTTACTGAACCGGTGGGATTGCCACCTTCCAGGCCAGAAGACCATCATATTCAGCTCCTTCCTGGAAGTGTTCCTCCCAACATCAGGCCCTATCGCTACCCATTTCACCAAAAAACAGAGATTGAAATGCTCATTCGAGACTTATTGAAGCAAGGTATTATTCGCCCAAGCACTAGTTCCTTTTCTTCTCCAGTTATTCTTGTCCGCAAAAAAGATGGGTCATGGCGCCTCTGCATTGACTTCCGAGCACTTAATCACCTCACCATCAAGGATAAGTTTCCAATTCCTGTTTTTGATGAGCTTCATGGGGCTCACTTTTTCTCCAAGTTGGATCTTCGTTCTGGGTATCATCAAATTCGGGTTCATGAGGATGATGTTCCTAAAACAGCTTTCCGCACACATGATGGCCATTATGAGTTTTTGGTCATGCCCTTTGGCCTCACTAATGCTCCTTCCACATTCCAGGCCTTAATGAATAAATATTTCGACCCTACTTGCGGAAATTCATTCTGGTATTCTTTGATGATATCCTCATCTACAGTAAAACATGGGATGAACATCTCCAACATCTGGATCTTGTCATGCAACTTTTCTATGACCATCATCTCCATGCCAAGAAGTCTAAATGTGTTTTTGGCCAGAAGGAAGTTGAGTATCTCGGGCACATTATCTCAGCACAAGGGGTTCGCGTGGATCCTTCCAAAATCGATGCCATGAACAATTGGCCGTGTCCTCAGACACTCAAGAGCCTTCGTGGTTTTTTGGGGTTGACTGGCTACTACCGCAAGTTTGTCAAGGATTATGGGAATATTGCGGCTCCATTAACTACTCTATTGAAAAAGGATGCTTTTACATGGACACCTGCTGCTCAGTGTGCATTTGACAAACTAAAGCAAGCTATGTGTACTACACCTGTGCTATCTATGCCCGATTTTTCCAAGCCCTTCACTATTGAGAGTGATGCTTGCGGAAATGGACTTGGTGTTGTTCTGCTTCAAGATGAACACCCCATTTCGTTCACCAGCAAAGCCCTTTTAGGTAAGAATTTAGCTGCCTCTACCTATGAGAAGGAAATGATGGCTATTTTGCATGCAGTACAAAAGTGGCGCCCATACCTATTAGGGAATCATTTTTGCATCAAGATTGATCACCAGAGTCTGAAATATTTCTTGGACCAGCGTGTCTCCTCCCCGGCACAACATAAATGGGTTAGCAAACTCATGGGTTATGACTATGAGATCACTTACAAGAAGGGTAAAGACAAGATTCTGGCAGATGCTCTTTCTTGCACATTTGATGCCCAAGGTTCTCTTTCAGCTATTTCTATGCCTGTTCCAAATTGGTTGCAATCTGTTCAACAGGGTTATGTCAATGACTCTTCCTTATCTCAAATCATCCAACGCTTGACCAACAACCCTTCTGCTTTACCACATTACTCTTGGAATGGTGCTTCTCTGCGATACAAGGGTCGTCTGGTGCTTCCCCAGAGCACAGATCTTCAACAGGCTGTCTTCTATGAACTCCATGCTTCTCCATCGGCAGGGCACTCTGGGTTCCTCAAAACGTATGAACGAGCACGGCGTAACTTCTTTTGGCAGGGCATGAAAAGGACAATTCAACAGATGGTGGCTGAATGTGATACCTGCCAGCGCAATAAGGGTGAAACAACACTCCTTCCAGGATTACTTGAACCCTTTCCCATACCTACACGGATTTGGACAGATATTTCTATGGATTTCATTGAAGGGCTCCCTAAATCTAGCGGGAAGACAGTGATTCTCGTTGTGGTTGATCGCCTCTCCAAATATAGTCATTTTTGTGCTCTCATCCATCCCTATACAGCCTCCTCCGTCGCTCAAATTTTTCTGGACCAGATCTTTCGTCTTCATGGCATCCATTCTTCCATTGTCTCGGATCGTGATGCGACTTTCACCAGTCATTTTTGGACAGAACTATTTCGCCACACTAGCACCAAACTGAAGATGAGTTCAGGGTATCACCCACAAACAGATGGTCAGACTGAAATTGTCAATAAATGCTTGGAAACTTATCTTTGTTGCTTCACCTCGGAACAACAACATCAGTGGGAAAAGTGGCTCCCTCTCGTTGAATGGTGGTACAATACCTCTTACCACACTGCCTCTAAAATGACCCCATATGAAGCAGTCTATGGTCAGGCACCTCCAGCTCTTCTTCCATACACCCCCACCAGTTCACCAGTTCAGGAAGTTGACACGGTCCTTCGAAACCGCGATCAGATTCTTCGCATTTTGTGGGACAATCTTCACATGGCATGAAATCGCATGAAGCAACAAGCTGATCAGCACCGTTCGGAGCGCACTTTTCAAGTCAGCGATATGGTTTTTCTTCGTCTCCAGTCGTACAAACAATCCTCCTTGAAACTCAAAGGGCGTCATAAGCTCGCTCCAAAGTTTTATGGGCCATATCGGATTCTTCAGAAGATTGGGTCCGTTGCTTATAAATTGGAACTTCCTCCTTCTTCCCGCATTTACCCGAACTGGATAATGAAGGATCCATCCTTTTGGTGCCAGAGGCCATCCTCAATCGGCACACGCGTCAGCTTCTCTCTCGCTCTATCACCGAGGTCTTAATTCAGTGGCATGGCATGCAACCAGAGGCTTCTACATGGGAACCACTCCTTCCGATTCAACAACAATTTCCACATCTAAAGCTTTGAGGAAAAAGCTTTTTTTAAGGGGGAGGGGATGTTAGGAACCCATGTCTTTACTTTGTTAGTATGTTGTTGTTGGACGCATATGCTTTGTAAGTCGTCCCGTAGTATTTGTTGATCAATAGTTTGTGTTATTGTTCTTGGCGCATATGCTTTGTAAGTCGCCCGTAGTATTGTTGATCCATAGTTTGTAACGGCCCATGGTTTTGACCCATAGTATTGGCGCCTAGAATTAGTATATAAGTGTGTGTTGAGACCTATGAAGGCACCGTGAAGTTATTTGTATTGAGCTTGCTCATATGAGGTTGCCCCCTAGAAGTGGCCTGTGATCAATATAAAAGTGATTCTGAGTTCTGTCAATTCTGCTATTTCGCATATTTGTATTAATTAATTGTTGCAGGTGCCTCACAAATTTAATATATTGAATTCAAGTATACAAGCCTTTATAGTATTTATCCATTGCATTCAATCATGTTCCCTTATTCTTGAATACTATATCTTTTGTAGTGATTAGTACATGCAACAGGTTTTTAAGTTTCTCATTTTCAAAGTATACTGTTTTTTATGCAATTGAGAGAAGATCTTGGGAAGGTTGTATATGTTGAAAACCTTACAAAGCTAATAGAGATTCAAGTGAAAAATGTACATGGCATTGTTCAACTTTTATGCATGCCTTAGCTCAGTGGATGTAACTGGTTCATAAAAGTATTTTAAAACCTGCATTTTTTAAAGCCAAAGATATCTTAAGTTTTACATATTTGAATTTGATATATTGGACTCAAGTATACATGTCTTTATCTAGTAATTTATCTCTAACTATAGCTTTTGCAATTTGTCAGGCCACTTCCCACTTTGGTTTAAGCATTCAAGGATCAAGAATAGGAGACATTTTCCTCTTTTTGTCACTGGAAGACATTCCCATGTGCACATGCATATGGACAACTGCTACAATGTAACTACTTCGCATATTTATGTGTAATATGTATTGAGTTTTGTTAATTGTCATTCCAAAGCACAATCCACATAATGATGTAGAAAAGGCAATGCATTCACTTTTTTAATAATGTACTCTCTTTTTCAACCTTTCAACCATGTATTATCTTTTTAAATGAAATGTTTTTTCAATACCTGTCTTCACAATGTGTTTTTGCATCAATCTACAATACAATTTAGTAAATTGAAAATTGATCGGCTTCACGGTTCATTTCTGTCAGTTTACATGTTTTCTTATGCATGTTTCATAAATATCTCACCTGAAACAACAGGGACATGCCACGTTGTGGCTTTTATTTCATTATCCATTGAACCACTCTCAACTTTGAATGAAGGTCACTAAGAAAATTGTTTTCATGTATTCATATTAATTATAAATATATGGTTAATGCGATTAGGTTCAGCAAAGCTACTCACCAACCCTTTCTAATTCACAGCACAAGCACACCAAATTAAAAAAAATATGGAAATCACGATTTTAGAATTATTCTTAGTGTAAATATATCTAACAAAAGCTACACAATAGCACCCATTAAATTCACAGCACAACCAACATATGCCATAGTGGTAAGATTTCTTTTGAGAGCTAATTTTATGAATTGCATGTTCTGCGAGCATTTTTGGTTGATAAATGTGTTGTACCTCGTATTGCAATTTGTAAAGTAGTAAGTGCCAGGCTTCAAATTTGAAGCCTTCAGGCCCCATCAAAGGCCATTCTACACATCATAGAAGACCACCTCAAATTTTACCATGTAGAAAAAACAGAAACTGAGTATTATAAAAATCTTGTCCCATTTAAAAAAAAAGAGCTGAAAGGGCTACTGCTTTCTTGTTTTAACTTAACAAGATTAATAAAATTATGCCCAATGTTGAAAAAAGGTGTTGAAAGGACTACTAATTTCCTGTTTTAACTTTTATAGGATTAAGAAAATCATGCCCCATGTTGAAAAAAAGTGTTGAAAGGACTACTGCTTTAGTGTTTTTAACTTAACATCATAGATTTACACATATTTATGCATTTTGATTTTGTTTTTATCAAAAACACACTTCTCTTAGGAAAAGATCCTAGTTTGTTGTCGACATTAGAAATCCATAAGAAATCTACAGTTTTAATAAGGTTCATGAATCACCACTGCCTTTGATATAATAATATCCCGTCAGTTAATCAGTTAATGAGCTTTTATTACATATGTTCCTTGCAATGACATGAGTACGGCAGAGTCACGAGTATTCCATTCAGATTCTTTCCCTTCACCTTTTTTACTGTCTTTCTTCATTCATGTCTATTGTTCACTAATTTAGCAGCAGAGACTCAAAGTCCAATGTTTTGGCTTCTGAAACAATTTCATCCTTTTTTGGCTTACATTATAATTTTTTCCATTGTTAAGTAGGCTAGATTTTATGTAGGTTGGAATTTATATTAGTTTGAACAAAGCTAGTGATTTACAAAGATTCAACTTTTCCAAGAATAAGTCACTCGTGTTGCTTTTAGAAGAGTTGAAGAACCCAATTCTTCATCAAGATTGTATTGTTCAAAGCAACCTAGGAACCTATTTTAAGAGGTTTTAAATATTATTATACTGGTTAAAATTTTAAGAGGCAAGATTAATTTGGGAAATTGCCGAGATGACAACGGTGTCATAGTGGCCTAGAGACCGAGCCGCTAGATCAGGGCGAAATATGGTTGTGTTATATGACATATATAACGCTAAGTGCAGCCATATACATGCAAAATAAGGCCTCTCAACTTTACTACTTAAGTAAAACATGGTCAACCTGCTTGTAATGGTGTTCCAAATTTTGATGTATTAGTACATTTTCAAATGAAAAGAATAACTTATTTTTACATGTCAACATTGAAGGGTTCAATATCTCATAGCCCTTCAAAGTGAAATGGGACCCCACCCTTCAAATTTGATCCCTAGTCGGTGCATCTTGGGGTTGTTTTTGTAAGACATTGGTAATGGTGATTCCCAAGATGATGGCGACAGCTGATGTGGTGATGGTGAACTGACGTGGTGATGATGATAACCAAGGAAAAAATTCTATAATGATACTGAAAAAACACATGGCACCATGTCATTAGTCTACCATGTCATTATTATTGTATAGACGAAAATGGAGAGCCTTTTTCATAAATAAATGCCTATTGACGTAAAAATTAATTTAAGTACACTGTATAGAATGATGAAATTTTAATAGATTAAATTTTAATAGATTGAATATTGTATTATTTAAGTTCGTGAGAAATTGATTTCTATAAATAATGTCATGGTTAGTGTAGATGAGTTATTTATATTTAAGTTCATGAGAAATTGACTTTTATAAATAATGTCATGGTTAGTGTAGGTGTAGATGAGTTACTTATAAATAACTCAAGTTACATATAAATCCATATTTTTTATGTCGAGTTGATATTTTTTTCAAATTATTTAAATTCTATGTGGTTGATGTAGACCTCCCAAACTTAAAAAATATCAATTCACTTTATCATTTGAAAAGTGTTATATTAAAGTAAACCTCTCAACCTAGGATGAAACATGAGTTTTTAATAAATATGAAATAATGTTTCAATGCTAAGTTCCTAAGTGAATAATATATACAGTAGTAAAAGTATTGTATTGTAGTTAAATACTCATGGTCTGGCTACATGTGGTGAATGAATAATTTGGTATTATTGAGGGTCTAATGAAAACTATTCATGCAACCATTGGATCTCACAAGTGGTAATAGTTCAGTGCATAAAGCCATAAGTTGTGTCATTCTAAATGTTAAGTTGCGCTATGCTAAACATTAAGTTGTGGTAGTGGGGTTCGGAGCACAAAGACATAACTATGTGTGTTATATGTTAAGACACCAATGCATATGACCAACACTGTCAAGAGATACAACATTGTATCTTTCCTCGCCTCGGCTTTGCTCTACCTCAATGAGCAGCAAAGCAACACATTCTACATTAAATTATGACAATGTTGTGATGAAGCCCAAGACTGTAATGTCCCGATTTTGACTCCACTGCATTAAATTGTAAATGATGTAATATTATTATAAAATCATGGTGAGGAGCTCAAGGCCAAGTCCCCGCCATCGATTTATTGATGCATGTGGTTTACGTGCTAGTCAGGCACAATGGAATTGTGAATATCATGTAAATATGCATTTTAATAAAATACCCACAACTAGCTATGCAATGCAACAAGAGATGGGGGCATGATTTTACAAGGAATTGGGAGGGAAACATTCAAACCCTTGAACCAATCAACTCAAGCCAACTGTCAATGAGAGAACCCATAAAACCCTCAACTACCCATGTTGACTTTTGTACCCAATCGATCATTTCTCCAAAGAGTTGGTTGAGGTAGTTAATGCCTTGGGGAATGGGATGTATGGCTGTCCAAATTCGAGTATGGGCAAGCCACCCTGCATGGAAAACGTGTTTTTCTCTTTGGGCAAGAAAAGACCCATGCATTGCTCCTCAAGTCATTAACCATCAACCAATTTTCTCTCCCTCACGAGTTGGGATCTACCTGGCCATTTTCCAGCCATGTTTTCTTGTGTTTTCCTTCATTCTCAGCTGGGAGAAGGGCATTCCTGTGTTGTATACCAGTGAGGAAGAAGGGGGAATTGAATTGGGGTTCCATAGAGACCATTTTGGATGCTAAATGCTTAGATAGTTGGGGAGAAACCGTTTCTCCTCCTTGTGAATGTTTTTCCCCATCCCACAACTCATTTTTGGTTGGAAACAATTTGGGGAAAACCCATGGCCATCCTGTTGGTAAATCCATTGTTTTGGCTTGAGCTTGAGCAAGCATCCAGGGTTCAAATGTAGCCTGATAAACTCAGCTATGGACTAGCTTGGCTTAGATGACATGATTAATGGGTTGTGTATGAGATGAATGTCCCCTTTTCCTTGTAAGAATCATGCCCAGCTTGGGGGTGGCAGTTGTGTTGAGAGAATTAATTAACACAACTGGCCTATGGTTGGGAGGAACATTGTAGCGACATAGATAGTTACTTGGGACCATTTCACCATAAAGATAAGTGTTTCTCTATCTATATGTTTTACTTCTGAAATGTTATAATTTGATGATTGCATTGATATGTTGTATGCATATGAATGTGTGCGGACGATTTGTTTATTTCCGTTGTGTTTGTTTATTGAACTGCATCTGCACACATTGGTTTTAATTCGTATGAATCTAATGAATCGGTCCAAGTTATGTAAAATCCCCAGAGATTGGCATCATGTTCCCTTCCTCAAATTGGTTCCGCGAGAGGGGACTTGACAAGGAGCTTGTTTTTTGAGAAATGATAGTTATGCTAAAGATACTGAAGATTATGTTACGCTATTATCTGGATAATAATCTTGGAAAAGATGGAAATTGAGAGGTAATAAAGTTCAATTAAAATATGCAATTTCTTGTTGCTCATATAACCATGGATCCTAATGGGATTTTAGTGAAGGACGCAATAGAAAAAAATGGCCATTTTGGTCTAGATGCATTGGAAGTTTTCAAATATCAAAATACGGAATTTATTTGCTCTTCAATTAGACAGATGGAGACACTAGAGGCGTTCTCAATTAGTTTGGGCTTCCCTCCTCACATTTAGGTTGGAAACATTTGTACATGATATGATTAAGCATATATATGGTTTCGTTTCTACATCAAACTTAATACAATCTAAATTATTATTACTATTAAAAGTTTAGTTTTTTTTTATGAAAAGTGAAACAACTATACAAAAAGAAGCTTTCAGAACATGCAAAATTGGAGTCCATTATCTGTCCTCGTATTACAGAGAGAGTTATAGGATGTGGGTGATGAATTTTTCCATTATTATTATTATTATTTAAGTTCATAAAGGATATGTTCATAGATAGTTCATTTCATTCCATTTGAAAGAAAGATATTGTTGAAAAAATACAACTAACATCCATTACATAACCACAATTATATTACATAACCACATAATTGTAAATAAGTATAGTGTTACAAGGATTCCTGTAACAATTGTTAAATAGTGTAATTTACTGTAAATGTAACATTCCATTTGAAAGAAAGATATTGTTGAAAAAATACATCTAACATCCATTACATAACCACATAATTATAAATAAGTATATTGTTACAAGGATTCCTGTAACAATTGTTAAATAGTGTAATTTACTGTAAATGTAACGACTGTAATATCTATAAAGAATCTACAATTTATTTAAAAATAATTCATTGATTTGAAAATTATATGCAATCATATAAGTTGAAATGTTAGTAATAAATAGTTGCATTGACTTAAAAATTATATGCAATCGAGTAATAATCAAATAGTTGCATTGACTTAAAAATTATATGCAATTGTATAGGTAGAATGCAGCATAGTGACTGTACTCCCTCCCATTGACATAAAACTTTAAAAATCATATATTTTCATGGATTTAAAAAATATATGCAATAGTATAACTTAAATGATCAGTTGTTTCAATGATTGATTTAAAAATTACATGCATTCATATAAATTAAATGGGGAGTTGAATGGTTAGCTTAAAATAATATAAGCCTGCCATTAAAGTAACAATTAGAGGCTCTCATTTCCGATGGCTAAACAATGACAAAATTTTCAACACAAAGACCTGGGTTCGTTGTCGAAGGAGATCAAAACTAAACTCATTAAAAAACATTTTAAATTAATCCCTAATGTTAAAGAATATATTAAAAGCCGACGCTTGTGCATCATTTATCGAGATTTTGGCATATCTATTGTATGTCTCTTACTTATGTCTGGTTCATTCAATCTTATTCCGGTGGTACAGAATGTGACAACCAAGATTGCAGTTGTTGGACATGCTCTTACACATCAAAGTCAATTCAGTTAGTAAAGTTAAACTTTATTAAGAAGATTTAGAGTAGAATTTCAATCCTTCCCCAGGTTCGAACTCCATGAAGATGAGTCTTTTAAGCAGTCCCAACTCCTATATAAGGCATTGGTTGTCAATTGGGGTTCATTACTAATTTGTAACATTTACAAGTTGTCTAAAAACTTGACACACGCCCCCACCTCCCATAGAGATCCTTAAAATTATCATTACAACCAAAATTAATATAATTGAACATTATTCAAGATCCCTGGCATCAAAGTCAATTCACCTCCTTTTAACTCTTACTAAGAATGATCTACTGTAAAATTTCATTTTTGACTTCATAGAAAAGTGAAAAAATTGCAGCTTTCAAAGAGAAAAGAGGTAGCTGTGCTGAAATTGAAATCCTAAAGTTAGCTTATAGATGTGCGGAGTTATGATTGATAATCATTTGATAAAGGTAAGTAAAATTTTAAAAAACTGCAGAGGGATATGGGTTAGCGCTCCGATGTCTCTCGAAGGCTTATCAATCAGAGGCTTATCAATATAATCCTATGAGAGACATCAGAGCTCTAACTCATAGCCCTCCACAGTTTTGCTTCGCAACAACATATTCTACATATGCAGGGACATAATTCCATTACATACATACATCACATCAATATGGGTTAAGCGGCCTATGGGAGCTCTTCTTCCCATGCAACGCAAGTGAGTTGAGTAGAAAAAGGAAAGTTGGAAACCTGATCATATTAATTTGGGTGATGTGATCATCGAGTGGTTATCTCATAAACCTCTGCAGCCTTATGAGTTAGCATCCAAGGCTATTCTAGTAAATATAGCATAATTTAATTATAAAATTTTGCAATCTATTTTAAGCTAAAATGGTAAAACTGAGTCTTCAAAATACATTTCTAATTAAAAATTATAAAACTAACCATTTTGGTTAAAGCTGAATCTTCAAAATACAATTCAAATTATAAAAAATGCATACAACTAACCATAATAATAATTTCGTATTATTAACTTATTATATAAAACGTTACTTCCGAATAGTATTTTACGATCATACTGTTATATAGCTTGGATAAATATGGAATCAAATCATCAAGTTTATTATTTGATAGATGTTTGAAAACAACATAAGATCAGTACATGCCTTGAGTTTCCAAACCAAAGATCAATTATCAACATCTCTTTCTTCATTTTCATTTCAAGTGGTGTATTGAGTTCGTCAAACAATTCTAAGAACTATATCAACAAGCAGAGTAAAAGATGATAATTACAGAGCAAAATATACTATAATAAATCATCTCGGTCTTATTGAAACAATGGCATACAATATAGTCAATATACTACCATAAATATTCATCCTTGGGCACTTCCCCTGTTCATAGCATGGTGCACTTCCCCTTGGGTTCTTTCAGCAATGGAATATCAACTTTATATTTGGATCCACTCTTTAATTCGAAAATGAACCATCAATAAATTATGCCGAAATTGCACTCCCAATATGGAAAATAAGACAATGGCACCATACAATCAGCACCCACATAGTGCAATCTATCATTCAAAATAATAATTAAAAATAAAAATAGTTAAACATTGGAGAAATTATTCAACCTAGCATTTTAGATAAGGTAACTCACAGCAGAAGATTAATCCCAGGTTGGTTGACTAGTAGAACCCAATATTAGAGGCCCCACAAATTTGCTCAATGTGCCTTTGTCGATGATGCTGGCTTCACTTAAACCATTGGTAGCATCTAACAAATCTGATAACTTCAACTTTAAACCATCTCCAAAAGAGCGAATTTCGGTTCTCATGACTGCATGAACGAGTGGCTAATTTGTAGTAACAACAATACAAGAGGATTGCACAGAGGAACCTTAAAATTTAGAATTATGATAAATTTCAAGACTGCTAGGGAGGTTATATCCATCAACTCCACCATATTTTTCCATCCACAAGGCTTTTAGATATGTCCAGAATTTTTAGACATATATCGGAGTTCGAAATTTTATGGTTCCTCCATCAGAAGCATAACATTTGTCCTACCACCATGATAAATGTGAAGGGATTGAACATAATCCAAATGCTAAGCTCAATTTTAATTATGGAGCCTGCTTTCAATTAAACATAGTTTAAATAAAAAAATTTAATTATAGATAGCTACTGCTTCAATTTAAGTATAGATATGATCATTTAGTTAATCTTTTTATACCATAATTTAATAAGTTGTACATGTACTTTGATTAATTTTAATTTATAATATTCAAATTATTTCAATCTCTATTAAATTTAAAATTATTTCTCATTTTCAAGTTATCTAGATTTCCATGAAATCTAAAATTATGAAAAAATGTTAACTTTCACTAATTTAAAAATATAATTGTATGCATTAAAATATAAAATTTCTTATTTTAAAATCTAATAAAAAGTTTGAATTATTCAGTTCATAAATGTAAAAAAACAATATAGAGTGAAATATAAATAAAAAGATACATAGAGGCTGGAAAAAATATCATCTAAGAATCCACATAGAAAAAGAAAACAAATTAATGTAAAATGAATACACAAAGAAAAATAAAATCACTTGCTTTACTTGCTTTACATGGACGCTTATAGACAACGAGCAGTCTTTAAGGAGAAGACTAACCAAAAAATAATAAATTTTAAAATTCTCCTTATTACATAGATTGCAATGAGATGGTAAGAGAAACTTTAATGTAGAAATGTGAAGGCTAACAAAAACAAAACATTCCATCATTTCATTAGATTACTGCTAATCTACAGCCTAATGTAAAGAATCCTTCATTTGTTGCTCATTTTTCTTTTCGAGTAGTGTACCACTAAACATTCCTTGAAACAATTCTGACAAATTAAAATTGAACATTCCATCCTTGGAACAACTTTACCACTGATAATTCAGTACGTGTTAGGTGTGTACTTTGACAAATTAAAATTCCTTGACTGCAAGATTTTAGTCACTTCTTGGTCCAACCAACTTTATTGATTCCATATGCATGGTGTCGTAGATAAAGCTTAGATTCTCAAACCCTCCCCCACTACTATAAATAGATATTTCTTTGGTGCTCTGTATAGAGGAAACTTTGTTATAGAAATTTGCAAGCACAATAGGAAGTGAAAGTTGAGTATTAATAGGTTTTGTTGTTTGGGATTTCTACCCTATAGTGAGGAGATGGACACTACCAACTGGGTGGGGTTGACAAGTAAACACATTGATTATACTGCATCTAGTTAGTGCAAAAGAAATAGTTTGGGATTGAAAGACATACCTCTTCTCGATGTTTGATCATAGCTTTCGCTTGGTCTTTCACTTGATCTCCCGCTTGATCTTCTGCTTGACGAACCTGCAATACAAAAGATACCTTCCTCAACGTATCTTGACTATATAACATATGATGAAATTATAAAGCAATTTAACGTCAACTATAATCAAGAACTAAGCCAAATAGACATACAATCCAATAGATATCTTATTTGGGACAAGAAGGGTGTTTCGACCTTTTTATTGTCAAAGAAACATGAAATCAGTGCAATATACCTAACGTGTAGAGATGTTTCTACAACCGGATCCTAGGCTCCTACTCTTCACTCTAACTTGGAACTTTCCTCCAGTGTAACAGTGCTTGAAGCAATCTTCCCCCTATACTTCTCTCAAGATTTCATGAGCATTATGAGTAACCCTTCTCATGGATCCATAGATCCATAGATCTGCCATCTTAGATAGCAGATCCATTGCTGCTCTGAGATTTGGCCCCATAAACAGCCCGAAATTTTCAATTTTCGGGTTCGTTTCTCGGTTTCCATGCACGGCTTCCGCCTCGCGGATTTTTGCCAGACAGTCGCGCGGTCCATCGCGACTTTTCTGCGTTTTTCCGCGCGGTCCATCGCGGGTTTTTTCCAGAAATTCGCGCGGTCCATCGTGACTTTTCTGAGTTTTTCCGCACTGCACACCGCGGCTTCGCGGCCAATTTCCGCGCTGCCCATCGCGACTGTGCGGCTTAAACCCGCGCGGTCCATCGCGACTGTGCGCCCCGAAACTCGCGCGGTCCATCGCGACTGAGCGTCCAAAACCCGCGCGGCCCATCGCGGCTGTGCGTCCAAAACCCGCGCGGCTGAATCTTTCATTCGGCCATCCCGATTTTGAAAAAAAATTTTACTGTACTTTCTGCCCATAGCACATTTTTTACAGTATTAAATTCTGCATATTTTACAGCTTTGAAAAAAAATTTTACTATTTAAAAGTGCATATCTAGAAATATTTTTAAAAATTTTCAAGAAAGTGAAAGAAAGACTCATTTTGCATTTTTTCAAATTTTTTCTTGTTTACTTCTTTAAAATCTTGCCCTTAGCAATTTTTCTTGAAACAAAGAAATCCATTTATTTCTTTTAAAAAGAAGTCTATTATTTGCTTTCATAAATCCAAGAAATCCTTTATTTTTTGAGTTATTTTTTGAAAAGCATTTAAATTCCTTTTAGTGAAAAAGTCTTAAATATTTGCTTTTTATTTTCGAAAAATCCTTTATTTTTTGAAAATTTCCTATAAAGCATTTAATTTTTTCAAGTTCAGTTTACAACACCTCACGTGCACTCACACGATCACTTAATTGAACTAAGCCTTAAAACGTACCTTAATTTGAACACACTTTTAACCCCACTTGGGGAACACTAAAAGAATTCTTGTAGCTAGGTAGTATTGGGGGGATAGGTGTTCCAATAACACCCCTCAGTTCTTACATCTGAGACATAGAAGTTGTCCAATTAGGGAGCTAAAATCTCTTAGTACTTTTTGGCGCGGTCACAACCGGTTTGTGGGAAGGCCTCTCCCTTAGGAGGGTTGAAGTCGCGAGGATGGTTCCGGAAGCCTGAGTGGGATACCGAAACCCATTCAGTAACTGAAGGGCTACCATTCGCAGTTCTCGGGATATCCCTGTATTGGGATATTGCGATCAAAGGACCAAACGGCAGATTTACCTTTTCTCGACGCGTCATGAACGGAGTATCCTAGTAGCCTGTCGTTAGGATTGATTACCCGGTGTCCCTCCCGGTAGGGGGATATCTAGCCGTTGTCTCAACATTCATATTGTCTGACTTGGATTTCATCACCTTGCAGAGGATATCGTCTGTTTGAGTCACAATACTTTTAGATTAGGTGTTTGCATGATTTCAACCTACCTGTGGTCTAGTTACACCTATTTTTTCTAGGAGCCGTTTGCATGTTGGTATTCTGACCAGTTGTTGCATTCCTCCACTTATTGTAGCACAGCTGCTAGGATAAGTGCCTTTTTTTAGGATTGATTTTTTCGGCCTGAGAGCCTTCTTTTTTCACTCCCCTTATTGCACCCTTGGTTGCATTAGGGTTTTGAGTCTTTTATATATATATCACACCACCTGATACTTAAAACAAATTTTTACACAAAAAACTTATATTCTCACCATTGAGAATTCTAGACGTTCTCGTCGTCTACAGGGCGAACTCCCAGAGTTTAGTCCACTTGGCTCTCCACGTCACGGACGCAGAGCCCTATCCCTTGATTCGACACGTCGTCAATCAATTAGACAGTCATCCGATTCTGACATACCCCACTTCACCTTTGATTTGGAGGTAGAATCCGAAAACCCCACAGAGTTATCACCAACCACCATTATGTCTGGAACACCATTTGATCCACTGTTTACCAGCACCATTGGTGAGACATCTACAGACCCTTCTGCGGTGGTGCCATCCATGGCGACTACCACCCCCTTAGGAATGCCCAACATAGGTAACACTCCACATTTAGGAATGCCTAACACAGGGCCACCACCTGTCATGGGTATGCCCAACATGGGGGTTATACCCCCTTTGGTTTCCACAAACCCCATCCCAGGAATCCCTAGTGTGATTCCCGACCCAAGTGCAACCCATGTTGCACTTGGAGGTGCTATCCCAGGAATCCCTAGTGCGATTCCTAACCCAAGTGTCACCCAAGCTGTACTTGGAGGCGCTGGCCCACACCAGACTACACCTATTGGAGGGCACATACCCTCCATACCTAGCATACCTTTAGGCGCTACTGGACCCCTACACCATACCACAATGGCTAGGCATGTCCCAGTTCCAGTCACCACATCTGCTAGTCTACCATACATGGCAAGTCTGAACCTGCCAGATTTAGCTAGGCTCACAAATGACCCCATCAGACATGATCCTGCGTGGCCCCATATGCCCACTAAGCTTCCCTCTGACATCCCTAAGTTTGAGGGTAAGGCAGGAGAAGACCCCCAGAATCACATCATGTCATTCCATTTATGGTGTTCCTCCAACTCCATAGTAGATGACTCAATCCGCCTACGGCTTTTACAACGCACCTTCACTGGCTCCGTAGCCAAATGGTATATCGAGCAACCCCATGGGACGCATTCCACATTTACCTCCCTTGCCTCGACCTTCCTGCAGTTATTTCAGCTACCGGTCCGCTATGATGCGGGCGTCGAAATCCTACTGTCTTGCAGACAGAACACGACCACGCATATCACTGACCATATTCATGATTGGCGCCGGCGTCGGAGCCTATGCAAAATCAAACTAGACGACCGAATATTTTTAGACTGGTTCCTTAAATCCCTCCTTCCTCTCATTGCGAAGGATGTAGCATCTGAAAGACCCCAGTCTGAGGAAGAGGCCATCCTCAAGGCCCAACAGTTTGATCTCATCTACGCCCAGTCGGGTTACTTATACACGATCATACCGGACGCCCCACGAGGTGACTCTGCACGCGGTGACACACCGGGGGCATCACACGCCGCTGATGGCATTATTGGACAAATTACACCGCAAGCAAAACCTTTCAGTATGGTGAGCACCATGCCCGCCCCAGACCTTTCTAGGGCTACATCTAGTTCCGGAGCGACAACTTCTTACGCTCCAGCAAACCAGACCCATCACGTTCATGGACCCTCTTGTCCACAACATTGTTATGGCCAAGCGCCATCAGCATATGTACCTCCTACATACTATGCTCAATATACGATACAGACCCCCATGCAGTTCCCACAACAACCCATGCATTACCCACAACCGGTTGCACCAGCTAACCTCACACCTCCACCAGCTCAGGGGTACCAACAACCCCAACAGGCAGCTGGACCACCTCCAGCTCCACCTGCATACTACCCACCGCAGCCTGCTCCCGCACCTGCGGCTCCTCAGAATCCCCCCAATGCTCAAGGGCATGTGTACGCACAACAACATCAGCCCCAATACCAAAATAACCAACGCAACCAGGGTGGGAAACCAAACCGCGGAAGAGGACGCAACCGTGGAAACAATCAAAACCGTAACCAAGCTCCACAACCTACCCATCCTCCGCAAAACAATAACGCGGCGCCTGCTCATCAGAATCCTGATCGGCCACCTAAGCAAGCCAAAAATGCTAATTTACGAACAAACCATCCTTGTTCAATTTGCGGTGTCTATGGCCACTATACCCACGCTTGCCCACATCTGGAGCGAGCTCGACAACTATGGACAAATGACGCCCATTGTCAAGGGCAGGCGGCTCCTCAGCCTCCACCCAACCCCCCACCACCTCCACAACAACCTTTGGTATTACAAAACCCTTTTCCAACACAAGGAGTGGTGAACACTCAGCCGTTAGCCCCCCCACAGGGAAACGTGCAACCACAACAAATTACTTACGCAGCTCCTGACCAACCCATGTTTGATTCAGGCACCCACCACTTATTGATGATGTCCACTGCCGACGTCAATATCCAAACCCGACGGAACCAGTATGGCCCTACCTCCGAGGCTACTCCCGCCGATAAGGATACTAACGCTAATCCCACCGATCAGACGTTACGGATACCACCTCTTCCACTCGATGGGGCTTCTAAAGCACCTCGCTTCCCCCTTCGCCGAATCAACAACAACCCCAATGCACGGGCTGCGTCTAATTACAACATTGTAGATGACCTAGCTCAATCTCCCGCAGCCATGTCTGCGTTAGAAGTCTTGAAGAACTGTCCTACGCAGCGCAATACTTTACTTTCCGCCATTGGGGCGATTGACCCAAATGATTCGAAATTGATGACCTTTGATTTGGACCAGTCCGAACCACGTCTGCCTTCCACCATAGCAGTCCAAGTTTCTGTTTCTATTCGGAATCTTGTCATCCATCGATGTATCATCGACGAGGGTGCCTCCACATGCGTCATGTCCACCTTTGTTTGGCAGAAGTTGGGATCCCCTACTCTCCAGCAATCCACCACTGCATTGCGGGCCTACGACGGCCGGTCAGCTCAACCTCAAGGTTTACTACCCAAGGTGCCAGTCCAATTAGGTGGGAAAACTGTGCTCATCGACATAGAGGTCATTAATGCCCAGCTCGACTATAACCTTTTACTTGGCCGCAGTTACATGTACGCCATGAAAGCGGTCTCCTCCTCCGTTTTCCGCACCATGATGTTCCCCCACGAGGACGCGTGGTCAAAATCAACCAACTCACCTACTATGATCCCAACGCCCCTGCAGCACCCGAGAATGTTCTTCCCATGATTGAACAACCCGCTTCTAGTGCAGTTACCTCCTTTGTGTATTCTGTGGCACCCGGACTTTATTCAGATACACCAATGACCTCTACATTCCAGGCCATTCCACCACCGTCACCGGAGACCCAAGTCGCAAACCTCTGTACTCTTTCGCAGAATACGCAAACATCCGATGGTCAACCACCATTGATCCCCAGTCACATTGGTGTTACACCCATCCACACCATCCCCTTCCTATTTCCTCCTTCGGGTGTAGTAAGCGCCCCGGTTATGGCTACCCTTAGCCTACCCGGGCTAACATTGGGATTACCCGTGTGGTATATTCCGCCTCCCGTTCGACCGCCGACACCAAACGTCATCCTCCAACCGGTACAACCTATTGTTACCACAAATCAGCCTCCTCCTGGTGTCGCAATCCCTTCGTCGTCAACGACACCCCCTCCTAACCTCAATATCCCTTCGTCGTCAACAAATCCTCCCCCTCCTATCAAGCCCGCTGGGGGCAGAGGTCCACAACCATACACTGCTATACCACCTCCTAAGGCAGTTAAACCCCCACCGGTGTTTCGAGCTCCCCCTAAATGTTCATTATGCGATGAAATTGGCCATCCAACTCATCAATGCCCACACTTACCGGCACTCCAAGAGCATATGAATATGTTGGACGATGACATTAGCATCCCAGTAGTCAGATTAGAGCCACCTCTACAGCCTCGTGACAAATCACTGCGCACTAACCATCCTTGTGCTATATGCAGTGTGTACGGCCACTACTCTCACCATTGTCCCGATTTACCTGACTACAGAGCAGCGTTGTACGAGTTAAACAACGTCGACTTAGAGATATCTCCTCCCCTCATCGAGGAGATCCACCCCCCCGCCATCATCCTCGTCGGAGGAAGTCAATACAATATATATGATTTCAACGACTTTCAAACCAGAACCCCTTCATTTATGGTCTGACTACTTCAATACTGATGAGCAAATTTTGGAGACACTCACTGCACCTGACTACCCATGGGATGATATGCATCATCGCTCGTACTTCCTCCCGGAAGCATCTACCTCCACCGCATCCAACCAGCTATCGGTCGAGTCGAAACACTTCATACCCGCTAAGGTCGATTGGTTAAAGGACCCCATCCCAGCACCGGATGCCTTTGAAGAAGGGAATATGTCAAACATTTCCCCCACTATACAGATAGACATTTCCACAACACCAGGGAAACCTGAGCTCATCTCGCTGGGCGCATCTTGCACTCAAGCAGAAACTCAGGCGTACAAAAAGCTCTTTCAAGAGTTCCGTGATGTCTTTGCCTGGTCCTATACCGAGATGCCTGGTCTCGACCCCGCCATTATTGAACACCACATTGATACATGGCCTGAAGTACCCCCTGTTCGACAGAAACAGCGACCCATTCACCCTTCCAAGCTCCCCGCTGTTAAGGCTGAAGTCGAGAAACTTCGAAAAGCAGGTTTCATCTACCCTATTCCGTACACCACCTGGGTGTCGAACCCCGTTCCTGTCAACAAAAAACAAGGCACCCTTAGAGTATGCACTGACTTCCGCGATTTAAACCACGCTTGTCCAAAAGACAATTTCCCTACACCATTCATTGAACAACTCATTGACGAGTGTGCGGGCCATGAAGTCCTATCCTTCATGGACGGGTTTTCCGGATATAACCAGATTCACATCCGCAAGGAAGATCAGTACAAGACTGCCTTTACCACCCCATGGGGCACCTTTTCCTATCGCGTCATGCCATTTGGCCTTAAAAATGCTGGTGCCACTTTCCAGCGAGCCATGACCTACTATTTTCACGACTTGGTCCATATCCTACGAGTCTATCTTGACGACCTCACAGCTCGTTCCCGAAAACGATCAGACCACCTTAACGACCTCCTGCAAGTTTTCCTGCGTTGTCGCAAATATAAAATCCGCTTGAACCCACACAAGTGTGCCTTTTGCGTCCCGGCGGACCGGTTATTAGGTTTCATTGTTTCCCAAGACGGAATCACTGTCGATCCCCTGAAAGTCAAAGCCATCTTAGACCTTCCGCCCCCTCGCACGCTTCGGCAGCTCCAAAGTCTACAGGGTCGGTCCAATTTCCTCAGGCGTTTCGTTCCTGACTATGCCACCAAAGTCCACGGGTTCTTACGCTTACTTCGTACCCACATACCCTTTGTTTGGGATGAGCAAGCAGACACGGCATTCGAAGCCCTCAAGAAAGCTCTCACACAAGCCCCCTTGATATCCCCACCGGATTTCTCTCAAGACTTCACCCTTTATGTCTCGGCATCTGAATATGCTGTGTCCGGAGTTTTGGTCCAAGAAGATGCCTCCCACAAAGAGCATGTGATTTATTACGTCAGCCAGACCTTGTCTGGCCCACCTCTACGTTACCCATACGAGGAAAGATTAGCCCTAGCTGTAGTATTTTCCGTACAAAAACTACGACACTACATTTTGCTTAGTCATACCACGGTCGTGGCCGAATCCAACCCCATGGTCTACCTCCTCACCCGGCGGCTCCTACAAGGTCGTGTTGCTAAATGGGTCATTATCCTCCAGGAATATGACCTCACTTTCAGAACTCCCAAAAGCACCAAAGCCCTCGCGCTTGCTCACCTCATTACAGACCTCCCATCCTCTTCAACATCACCCGTTATCCAAACAGACCTGATTGACGAGCAGATCTTCATCATTTCGTCTGACGACCCTTGGTACGGAGACATTTTGACTTACCTTCGTACGCAAAAATTCCGACCACACATCGATCGTGATGGACGCCATCTCATACGACACCACGCCCCCTGATACCTCCTGATTGGGGATGTACTTTACCAACGCGGCGTTGATACAATCTTACGCCGCTGCCTATCCCATAGTGAGGCAGAACAAGTCCTCAATGATTGTCATAGCGGTGCCTGTGGAGGCCATTTCTCCGGCATGGCCACCGCCCAGAAAATCATTCGGGCCGGTTATTTTTGGCCATCGTTGTTTACTGATAGCATCACAGCAGTCAAGCATTGCCAGAACTGCCAGCTATTTGCCCCCAAAGCAAGAACCCCCCCCTGCCCCCCTTCATCCAGTCATCACTGTTGGACCATTCTGCAAATGGGCCATCGACGTCCTCGACTGCAACCCCCCGTCAGCCGGCGGTCACAAACACATCATTGTGGCTGTAGATTATTTCACCAAGTGGGCAGAAGCCATGCCGACCTATAATTGCAAAGCCGACACTGCAGCACGGTTTTTCTTCAACCATGTTATCGCTCGTTTCGGAGTACCACAGCAACTGGTCTCTGACCACGGCTCTCACTTCGAAGATGCCGTCTGGAAGGAATTATCAACCATGTTGAAATTTGAACACCATTTCTCTTCCGCTTACTATCCCCAAGGAAACGGCCAAGTCGAAGCGATCAATAAAATTTTGAAGACCATTCTCCAACGTACTGTAGACAAGCACAAATCCAATTGGCATCACATGCTTTTCCCAGCACTATGGGCCTACCGAACATCAACCAAAACCGCCACCCGGGTTTACCCCTTTCCATTTAGTTCACGGTGCTGAATCCGTCCTCCCTATTGAGTGCCAGATCCCAGCTTTACACATCGTCGTTGAACTCCTACCGGACACTTCCCCGATCGAGCAACGTTTACTACTCCTAGAGCAGGCCGATGAAGATCGGCGCACAGCCATTCAAAACATGGAAGCAGCTAAAACAACGATCGAAACTAAGTTACGACAAATGCGTCCACCCAAGAACCTTTTCTGAGGGATACCTTGTCCTCGCTTATGATCAAGCTCATGATAAAACCGGGAAGGGAAAGTTCGTGTCCATGTGGCAAGGCCCCTACATTATACACACCTGCCTCGGGCAGGGGGCATACATTCTGACCGATTCAGAAGGCAATACCCTACGCAACCCACGCAACGGGTTGTACCTTAAACAATTTTACCCATAGAAAATCTGATGGACACCATCGTCCATTTTAGTATAGGCACACATTTTTCGTTCACAAAAAACTTTCAAAAAACCTAAATATTTGTTTTTCTCTGCATGACCACAGATGGAGCCTCTTCCACTCTGCCATGTCGGTTTCACTGATGGTGCAAGCCGTCGGTCTCCCAATCTCGCCTCCGCAGCTTGGGTAATATACTCCCCTTCACATGAGTTAATTCACATTGATGGAGTATGTTTAGGTGCCGCCACCAATAATCAAGCTGAATACGATGCCGTGACCGGTCTCCTGGCCGCTGCTCTCCAGATGAGCATACGTCACCTCAACGTTTTCTTGGACTCACAGCTCCTAGTTTCCCAGCTCAACAATAATTACCAGGTACGCGATCCCTGTCTTTTCAGAAAATTCCTGTGCACTAAACAAATGGTTAGACAATTTGAATCCATTACATTCACACATGTCCCAAGACACCTCAATAGTGTAGCAGATAATATGGCCAACAGTGTCCTCGACTGGCACACTAATCACATCATGTCATATCCATAAACAAAAATGCATCCATGTGCAAAACATGTGCCTCCACGGGCATATACAAAAACCATATTGCATCCATGTGCATAACAGGTGCCTCCACGGGCATACATAAATCAACAAACACACTGCATCCACGTGCATAACATGTGCCTCCACGGGCATATACAAAAGACAAATGTGCATCCACGTGCATACACGACAATATATCTAAAATATATATCCACATATATATATAAATCAAATGGTGAACATGTCATAAGTGCCTCAGCACCCGATATACAAAAATACATCTGCCATACAAAAAATGCTTCCCCATATGCTCATCAGCATTTGGGGGCAGATCCAATATGTCTACTCATCTGGATCCCTAGGATCCTCGGGCTCCTCCTCCGGCTCCTCCTCCGACTCCTCCGCCGCCGGCCCCGCCGGGTCATGACGACCCCGAACTCGCCGCTCTGCTAGCCCCGCGGGATCGTCCCTCAGACGTATCCTCCCCTGAGCCGGCCCTGCCGGAGCATCCCGTCTACCATCCCCGTGCCGCGCCACAAACACCGCTGCCCTCAACAGGAGCGACTGCCACTCAGGTGGTGCACCAAGACACCCCTGCAAAATGTCCCGGTCAAGGTCCCTCCAACCATCCTCGGGGAGTCCAGCTACGATCCGGGCTAAGGTCCGTCGGACACCATCTATGGCGTCGTCATGAGGGCCAACCCCTCGCCCACGAGCTGCATATCCTCCACCACGCGGAGGAGGTACAGGTACAGGTGGATGAGCGACCACCATCGCCCGCCCCTGCCGAGCCACATAGTCAGGTGGTGGCACTAGACCCACATCTGCACAAAGCAAGTAAGCCATCAGATACTATGCAAAAAATCATCAATGATAAATCAAACAACATATGATATAATATCAAATAAAACACAAAACATACCGTCTAGGCTCCAGGCCTGTCCTGGTGCACGAGGCATCTCTGCGTCACCTCGGTAGTCCATGCCGGCGTAGGGATAGTCCTCAATCACTAGTTGCATCTGCTCCCACTGCTGATAGAAATCCTCCGTGAAGTAGCCGCGGACACCACCGCCGGCACGGGGCATCATCTGCCCCCACCTCATCATACGAGGCTCACTCGGAAGACCAGCACGAACGGGTACCCGTGGCCGCAAGGTCGGCACCCGCTCGAAGAAAAAATAGCATAAGAACGAGGCATAACAAAACTCGCCTCCCTCTCTAACGGCCTTGTCCAGATCTCTCCGGACACCAGCCAGGAACATCTGCGCCCAGGCATAATAAGTACCCCGTAGAACGGAATCCACCATCATAGTCTGCCCACCAGACATACGATGCGGTGCAGCAGCACCCAATATCCTCAAAACGCAAGCACCAACAGCTCGCATATCCCACTCGCGTAGGAATTTCAGGCTAATAGAGTTGTTTACCAAAACAACATCATCCACGCAAAAAGTCTGTAAGAGGTCCTCCATATCTACACCCGGAGGCAACCTCGGAAAAATATCACCCACCTCACCCAAGCGAGGCAACCCAGTCAAAAAATATACATCCGTGAGAGTAATCTCTAACCTCTCACCACCAATAATGAAGGCACCCTCTGCCGGCACCCACCATTGCACGAGCTTGTTCAAGAGCCGCCTCACTGAACGTATAGGAGGGATCTGAGCGAACTTCAAGAGTCCGCTCATAGCTAAGGTCTGTCTAACCCCTCCATCAGTCTCAATCCTCAACATGAGATCACCATCGATCTCCCTCTCCCGCCACACGGACTGAGCTCTCCGCAACATCCTGCCAGGAAAACAGAAAAAAAATTTAGCCCCGGCACAAAAAATTTTATAAAAAATCCCATCGCAGCTTTTACACAAAAAGCCGCGATGCCCACCGCGGCTTTTCCACAAAAAGCCGCGATGACCATCGCGGCATCCATGAAAAAACCCGCGATGAACATCGCGGATTTTTGCCGGACAGTCGCGATGAACATCGCGACTGTCCGCCATGAACTCGCGATGAACATCGCGGGTTCCGACCTCATAGTCGCGATGAACATCGCGACTGTGAGCCTAAAACCCGCGCGGTTCATCGCGGGTTCAGCCCCGAAACCCGCGCGGTTCCACGTTGGAGAGTCAACGTGGAATTTCGCAGCCTTCGGGGGCCCGCCGCCAAACAAAAAAGACATAAATGAAAAGGTTAAGGCGAATAGAATTACCTGCAACTCGCTAAATCGAAAACCAACGGTGAAATCTCCCAGAAATCAAGAAATAGCTCTGACAGCTCTATCAAACTCACACGTAACAATGACAAGTCATATTGGGCCCCACGTCCTATTTATAGAAAATCTACCAATTTTCCAACAACCATTGCGGTATCATACGAAGTCCATTTCTCAAACCGTTGGTACCATTGAGATCAGCACAGCGCGAACTTCATAAAGGTTCCTTCCTTTTCCCGTTTTCACGGGGTCCATTTTTTGACCATTTTTTAGCCTCCCTCATCGCCTCGGTTTGCGTGCCACATCGGCCGTTCTCCTTTTTCGACGTGCCTTATATAGCCGGATTCAGTTTTCTGCGCTCGTGATGATGCTCGAGATCATTTCTCGCTCTCACCTTTAGATTTTTCGGGCATTTTTTCCCATGCCCTCCTCGTCGCCTCGGTTTACGTGCCACATCGGTCGTTCTCCGTTTTCGACGTGCCTTATATAGCCGGATTCAGTTTTCCGCGCTCGTGATGACGCTCGAGATCATTTCTCACTCTCACCTTTAGATTTTTCGGGCATTTTTCCCATGCCCCCCTCGTCGCCTCGGTTTGCGTGCCACATCGGCCGTTCTCCGTTTTCGACGTGCCTTATATCGCCGGATTCAGTTTTCCGCGCTCGTGATGACGCTCGAGATCATTTCTCGCCCTCACCTTTAGATTTTTCGGGCATTTTTTCCATGCCCCCTCGTCACCTCGGTTTGCGTGCCACATCGACCGTTCTCAGTTCGGGGCATGCCTTATATAGCCGGATTCAGTTTTCCGCGCTCGTGATGATGCTTGAGATCATTTCTCGCTCTCACCTTTAGATTTTTTCGGCCATGTTTTCCACGCCCCCTCGTCACCTCGGTTTGCATGCCACATCGGCCGTTCTCCGTTTCCGACAATCCTTATGTCACCGGATCCAGTTTTCCGCACTGATGACGATGCTTGAGACCTTTTTCTCGCCCTCATCAATCCATTTTTGTTCGGTATAATTTTATCCCTTTTTCGGGCCGAGCAACCCCTTTTTACGAAAAAGGCACTTAGGGAGTTTCTGTTAAGCTCTTTTCTGACTCCTAAAACAATGAAAAGATCGCCGAGCAATCTTGCTTCCTTTCATGCTCGCTAAAACGTATTTGAAAGGGCGTCTACCTGGTATAAGTTTACCCCTTTTCCGGACCTCGTAGACTAATTACGAAAAAGGTATACTCTAGTCACATCGGCTAGAAGAGTTCTCCATCCGCATCATTTTACGCTTTTTCGGGCCTTGGAGACTAAACTACGAAAAAGAAACACCAATAGAGTCCACTTACCGTTTTCAGACTCTCTAAACATGAAAGCAACAATGAGCATGCGCCGTCCTGGGCTCACAAAATCCACAGGACCGTACCATTTCAGAGCACACTTTTATCCCTTCTTGGAGCTCATTAAAACTACGAAGAAGGAATCAATGGTGCCTCTTGGCGCCACGACAGATCATATCTACTCATCAGGCAGCTTCCCCATTTTGGTCGCCTTTGTTCAGAGTATTCTGCAGTATGTCACCCTGAAACTCCCTCGATAGCTACCATCAGCTTCACCCCCCAGAGTCAGTACATACCCTTCAGTCCCCAAAAGATGATCCCCACACCTACAAGTCAGTTCCCTACGCTGCCAGGTCAACCATGTCATCATGCTCTGAACAAAGGAAGTTTGAGTCAACCCATTTTTTGACCCAGTTATTTCCCATCCCCACAAGTATGTCAGTCCTACCAGCAGTACTACATCACTTCAGTTCTACACCTCGTGCTCCTATCAAGGAAACATCATTGCCTTGTTAGTTGCTGGTCTCCCTCTGTCGACGACAACCACATTGATTCCAGAGGATAGACCTAGAGGTCCCTGTGTCTTGGACTCATTACCATTTATGATGAGTGCCTACGAATCATTTCGAGAGAAATCCTTAGTGCCTCTCCGAATGGTTGTTTCTCACATGCTCGACTTCAACACCTTGATCGCATCGTTGAGACTCGCACAGGGTATTGGTCCGTTCAGTTATTAGTCGAAGACCCCGGATACCACCTGACTCCTCCACATTTGAGAGTCTTCCTATGGATAAAACCAGTTACATTTTTTCTATAGATATCCGGGTTGCGTATGGTGACAGTATTCAGATGTACCCCAGTTTTTACTCCCTCGAGTATACAGATACAAATACTTCCCAGAGATGGCTCACAGTCATTGAGTCCATACAGATGTTGGACACCTTCAGTTATTGAAATCAGCCATGATCATGAGTATATCCCACAATAATGTCCCCCCTGGACCATTATGATGTACCAGTATATTTCTTCACGTATTAGATCCCCCTTCTTGGGACTAATTGTTTTGTATATGTCTTGATACGAGCATGGGAATGCCCGCCTCGTCCTTTATCAGAGATTATACCTCATTCATATTGAGGCCATGTAATATTTTTTGTTTTTGCAGCTTCCAAGGGCCGTGGCTCCAGTCTCCAACCGGTCTCTTCTCTCCCCTAAACCCCAGAAAAAAGGACAAAAGAACTATGATGTCTATCGGCCATACGATGAGCTCCTGCCCTCACACATCAGGGGGCAATCTGTTAACACCTAAAAAGTGCTCACTAGCTCATTCCCTTACTCACATGACCCATTTGTCCACTTTTCCACCATCTGAGCCTCTGAAACCAACAAAAGGTCACCAAAAGACCTTAGTACACCCTTTTTTCCATTAAAAAAGATTATTTTTCCAAGAAAATCATAAAAAACCCTCAAAAAGGGTCCAAATTCCCAAAAATATTAAAAAGGGAATTAAAATATTATTTTTATTCAAAAAAGGAAAAAGGAGGGAAAAGTACCTAAACCATGTTGGTCAACACCATTTGGTTTCCACAAAACCACAAATGGTATTCCCCACCACCAAAACCTATAAAAAGGTGGTAGGGGCTCCTCATTTCATATCCATCCATTATCTCATCCTTATGCTGCTGAAATCTCCCCTGAGCATTTTAGCCATTGCAAGCCACATTGGAGAAGAGACCATTGGAGATTGGAGTTGCTCATCCTTGGAGCCATTCAACGTCACCATTAGAGGTATTGATTCCGCAAGCACTTGCTTGCACCATTCTTTCAATACAAATTCTTTATTTTATATGTTCTTGTTCTTGATTTTAAATAATTTTTTGTTATTTGCTTAATATCTTTGCTTAGATCCATGAATAGTCTTGTGTAATTAGTTTATTGTTCTTTATTTCAATTGAAACTGCTGCTACTAGTTAGCAGGTGCCCATAGCACTAAGCCTGGTTGCAAAACCAGGCCAACAGATCCTCCTTGTATTTATGCGACAAGGTAGGCAGTTTAGATCAAGAGGTGATTGGATTGCAGGGTTGGGGAAGTTGCAGAACCAACTTCAACTAAATCCCAATTCATCAAATTAATATATTTTTTGATTTCATCTTAAGATGTATGCGGGTTTCATACAACAAGAGCAGCATACATGAAGCAAATTTTATGCTTTACAACATGTGTTTACAAATTTTTGGAGGTGTACGTTGGTTTCCATTGAGGAGAGTAGGGTACAGTACGTAGGTCTTGTATGCAGAGAGGGGCGTACATGTGGCAAAAATAGGAGAAACTGCAATATTTTCAGGTGAGGAGTGTACTTCTGGCAACAAGTCATCTAAGGAAATCTAGCTCTTCAATCCTTTGTGTCCTTTTGTGTGATCTACAAGACAAGGTGATCACGGGACGGAGAAGTGCAGATTTGACCTATAACAGGTTTTTCTGTTTATACAGTTTCGGAAAAAATACTCTCCCGGATTTGGATTTTATTTTACAATGATTCTTGCGACAGAAAGCTCCTGCATCATCATATTAGTTTGCTTGTTGGGATGGCTACATAGTCTTTTATATGGACAGTCGGGTGAAGCTTTTACAATTTTATCTAACTTTTCAAACATAGAACTCACTTGCCTAGCCAATTTAGTAGCATTCATTAGTTTGAGTTAATAAGGACGATGGTTTAGAGGAACGTCATTGATATTTGCATTGGGAATGACAACCACATGTCAACAATTCGGAGCATGGATTTGTGCTTATCTCCAACACCGCCGAGCCCTATCCCTTTGTGCTCCGAGGATTATGTCCAACACTGTTGAGCGTTGCTTCCCACCATGCATGCTTTAAACTTATACGTGTTAATTAAAAAACTCTTGCTACACTGTCATATGTCAACACCACAAAGCACTATGGAATTATGCTCTGACGCTTATCTCCAACACAGCCACATATCATTTTTTTTGTGTTGATATTATAGAGCAATATTGCTTTCTTCTGCCAATGGTTCAGATGTTTTCCCACGGACCTAGTTATCCCTATGGCAGGGAATTTGTTGCAACGTAGCTGTTTCTTGTTTAATTTAAAATTCATCTACTACTTATTTGTTGTTTTAAATCTAACGTTGTTCCATTAATAAAATCATAATACTAAAAATAAGATATTTAAGAATAAATAAAAAATGTTTTATGATGTGATTCATTTATCACAACTTGGGACTTTGATAAATGGTCCTTACATTTAAAATTTAAAATTTTTATTATCTGACAAGGCAAGAATATACTAACCATTGGTTAGTCAAAACTTATTGACTTACAATAATGTGTTTTTTCACACATAAGTTGTTACAAAGGTTTGCAAATTTTAATGATTAAACATAATATTTTGAAAAATAAAAATAAATATTGCAAATTTTAAAATATAATAATCTAATTTTTTAATTGGTGCACGACAGTTCTGATGGGACATAAATCCTTGCAGGAGTGTTTTTAATTGTCAGAAGTTATAAATAAAAAAATTGATTTATAAAACTAAAATCTAAAAATGCCACATGTACTATGTGTATTGTTGCTTTCATTAAATGGAGAAGTCGTGATCATAGTGAAGCACGCATAAACTCGTTGGAATCCGTCATTTAAGGCATGCCTAAACTCATTTGTTTCTAATGCCATGAAACGAACTGTCAATTGTGGTTTCCATCATTTTCGACTATGTTTTGAACTATGTATTCACCATCTAACGTGCTTTAAAGATAAAATTATGGTTTCCGTTATTTCCAACTTCATTATGAACTCTTACATGATTTAAAAACCCATCACTTTCATTATTGGTTTAATCCATATTAGATATTTATTGTTCTGGATAGGGTAATTCTGTGACAGTGAATGAGACTTTTTTGACATCTTATCGAAGCTTTTTCCAATAGCTCTCGGATCTTTTTTCCCCAATGACCTTATTGCTCAATCAAGGATCTCCCCCCAACTACTATCGAACTTCCTCTGATATCTATCATACCTCTCTCTGATAATCGTACCACTCCATCGGGGCTCTAATTTGCAGTTAGATCCAAATGTGGCTCTGACATTCCATTCAAACAAACTACATGCAATGACGATGTGGGAAACAAAACTCTAGGCTGAGTTGGGTATGTGAATGAGAGATGTGTGGAAGTGATCTTCTAATGGGGCATGCAATGTAACTACTTAGAATAGATGTAATGGAAGAAAATCATACATGGCTAAACTATAAACTCCATGCAAGAAATATTCATACACAACATATAATTTAGTAAAATTTGACACCATGAACATAAACAGAGAGATAGATTGATAAGAGTCCACCATATTAGCAGTACATAGGCAGAGAGAGAATATTACAATGCACGAGGCCTGCATGGACTTTTGATTATTCAAATGATCTCTAAATCATTTATGATCTAATCTTTATCACACACCCTAGATCATTTCAATAGGATATTAGTCAAATGATGTGTTGTGATAAGGAAATCAAGGGCAATTGTCTTATGTGACAATGAAACTTCAAAATGGAAATACATAGATAAGTCTTATTAAACTAAAATTTGAATCATCAATCCACTGAAAATTCTAAAAATGCATTAAAAACTCCAATGGAGTTCATGCTACAATGAAAAATACTACTAGCCTGACCTATTAAACTCTTAGATGATAAAAACTTTATACACATTGGAATCAAGCAACTATCTAAAGCAACCAAATCTTAAACTTGACTCTCGAGTGCAAATGTTATTTCCCACAAACAAACAGAGAGCTAGTCTAAGTGATTAAATTATTCAACAAAGTGAAGATTATGTTAATGCATTGAATAGTTCAAATGGAATTTGGAAGAATAGGTTACATCGTATTTACTTATGATACATTCCAACAAATGATTTTTCTTGTTGGTAGTGATTTTTTTTAATAGAAACTGGAACATAAATTGTATTAAAAAGGTTGTGCACAACCATCCATATACAAAAATAAAACTGGTTTGAGAGCTAAACTGCCAACATTGGAACAACTAAAGTAGGAGCTACATTTATATTACAAAAATACCAAGCAAGTCTTCTAGACTTTACCATATATTTTGAGGGATAAACCCTTACATACTGGCTACACAAAAAAACATACAAAAATGAAGCTGAGAGAGGCAGACTGCTATTCATTCTTTCCTGGAAGGCCATTGACCGATTGTCGGACTGAGGCTTCCTCCATGAGGTGGTCTCCTTCACCAAAGGTTTCCTGGAAATGGCTACACTGAATCATATTTTCCATTTTCAAAATCTCTTCTTTGATGATGTCTAATGTTCCCATTAATTCACACAGATTCCCTTCTAAGTCTTCAATTCTGGAATTGAAACAATCCAAGTGGTGCATGATATATATGTTATCCTCTGAAATCAAAACAGTTTCATATGTGCCTCTGCATAATACCTCATAAACCCTAATGAGATTCGTTTTGAATTCATCCATACTATCTTTGAAGTTTGAAGTAAGCATACAACACTGAACATCCCTCCATATCTCCTGCTAAAGAAAGCAACTACAAATTAAGCTCTTGTGAAAAGGGGGCAACCGCCTGAACATAGTGGAAAGGAGGAACCAAGAATTCATAATATTCCCACTACATATCCTGAAACAGATCCATTATCTCCCCGATATACTCGCATATATGCCTCCTCTCACACCCTTTCATTCTTCTCGGAGGTTCCTTCAACCCGACATTAATGCAACTTGTGTGAAATCTTGAAGACATGATGGTTTCCGACATGCAGTATTTAAAGCTCCAGCAAGGGGGCATCTTTTTTAGGAACGAACAACCGACCTCCTCATGTAGATATCCACGCATCCCCCACAAGTATGGGAAAAACCTCATACTCCTAACCAAATCTTTGTCATTGTTTAGACCTTGCGGGAGGTTGATATAAGAGATTAGGGGATACAATTATAAAAAAATTCATTGTTGGATAGCACCACCATTACAACATTGTTTCTAACACCTTGATTGGCGAGTTTATCAGCAACACCATTATTATCCCGCAAGACATGATAATAAGTGGGAGAGGGTGGCTTGGGGATCTTCTTAATATGTTCATAAATTCTTCGACATCTGTGGGATCCTACTTCATAGGCTTACCTCATTTTTTTGGATAACCCATCTATAATCTCCAAAGACAATCATACTTGGGATTTTCAGATTCGAAATTAACTCGAATCCAAGAAGAAGAGCTACGTATTCTACTTTATTATTGGATTTGGTTCATAGTCCCCAAGCATAAGAGTTGACAATTTTTCCTCTTGGATCGAAAATGATCCCTCCAGCACTTAACTCCCCTGGGTTTCCTTTTGATGATCCATTGAAGAACAACGAGTAACAATGTTGATTGCCCCACCAGAGTCAAAAGTATGGCTTATTTTTCTTAACTTCCCATTATGAGAAGTTCACTATTTTTGTACTAATTTTGGACTGAAGCGAGCTTACCTATACGAATATTTTTTCCCAAATAGCCTCTCTAGACAAAAGAGGCTCTGAATCAGGAAGAGAGAGACTGCGGGAAGCCAAACTTTCGGCAACTAAATTAACTGTCATGTATCCTACCCTATTATGATAGGATTTTTTGTCTCTGAAGATTAACTTATTCCTAGCTATCCGGATTTGACAACAAATTTTCTTTGGAAGAGCGTTCCAGATCCGCTATAGAGTTGGTTTCTTTTGCAGCGTGCCTGGAAAGACTCTCTTCCAGTTCCCAATTATCTCATGGACTTTCCTAGGCATAGAGATGATTTCAAAAATATGTCCCAACACATGAGCACACACTTTTCTAGAAAATTCACATTCCAAAAAGAGGTGTTTGGAATCTTCCTCGGAAGAGTTACATAGGATGTACCTTGAAGTGTTAGGATAATTGATACTCCAACCTTTGTCCACCTTAGTATTATTTCCCTTTCCCTAGTATTGGATGATGTTGTTGATCCCCTAATGGTGTTTAGTTGTCATCTAGGCCTCATTATCAACCTGATGTTCCCTCCATGCATGAATTTAGACCATGCATGCATGAATTTAGGTCATGCATGCATGGATTTAATCCATGTAGAGTCATTTCCCTACATTTTAGGAGCTTACTCAGTGATCTGGTTCAATCCACCTAAGTTCGTGACTGTAGTGGGGGGTTTGAGCTCCGATTTCCACTAATTTTCAAATAATGTGCCCTATCTAGCTTTATTTGCATGATAAACTCACTTATGCGCCCTTCATGGTTAGTTAACTGACAGTAGCTTGAGTTCACTAATATTCAATTCAGTTTGGCACCATCAGAGCACTATAGTGGGGGGGATTCCTATGCTGGACTGACATGGATTTGAATTCCTCCCAGATAATCGAATTCTCCCAATTGTACTATATTATTTTACTATACAAATTAATGGAACATGACACCAGTTTTGATGCACATATGAGTTTCTTAGCATGTTTGATTTTACTACTCAATTCTTGTTAGATTTCACTGCAATTCTTCTTCATTGCTAATTATTTCACTGTGAGGTATTCCCAGGCTCAAAGATATGTCGTGTTACAAAATTTCACATGGTATCAGAGATTTGTTGATCAAAGTAATATTCCAAAGAGTTTTTCAGATCTTGTTTTGCAGGTATTCTACAATAGCTTCCATGAATCTAAAAGCAATTCCTCATCTCTCTCCATTCAACTATGATGAGTGGAAACCAAAGATGATAGCATATCTGAAGGACATGGTATTTTTATATGTGTATTGGTGTTATGAGATATTTTGATTCATATGAAGAAAAAAATGATTGACTAAATGACAGTGATAGATCCTATGGAACAATGTGTCTTGCTATGTCTCCTAGTATGCGCTACCTCATGGAAACTCCTGAATATCCAAGTGATCTTTGGACCCAATTGGAAAAAGAATTTGGAAAAAAGAATGAATATTTTGGTGCAAATCATTTGGTGAAAAACCCAGTGATACCTCCTCAAGTGTTCTCTCTAATTATGTCTCGGCCTCAAGTATCTCTCATGATGAATTTGTTTAAGATAAAGAAGAAGTTGCATATTCAACACAGAAAGTTCTTGTTGAAGACATTCCTTCCTCTGTTTCTCTAGAAGTTGAAGACAGTTTTGAATTGTCCCCTTCCCATGTAGTTGATGCAGATGAAAGCGATGCAACTAATGAAGCTGATCCTTTTGTAGATATTATCCATTCCTCACTCATGTTCTCGATGTCTTCTATTTCGAATTCTGAGCAAGATATGGTAATTACTACTCTAGAGGTTGAAGAAAGTTTCAAATTTTCTACTTCCCATGAGCTTACTGATGTGCAAGATTGTGATATACTAGATGTTTTGGAGGCTAGATCAATCTATGGAGCTATTGCATATGCTCTCCTTGGTTCCATAACTCCTTCCTATTCCATAATGATCAAATGCACACTTCTTCAAGCTACAAATGAAGTTGGAGACATTCTGCATTCGCTTAGACACTTGCTCCTCTCACTTGGAGATGATTTGAAGTCCAAAATACCACCATCATGTAATGGTTCATTTGGTTTTGGTCTCACCTATGTTGGTTCAAAGGAGATATCAAGGAACCATATATACATTCCTGGAGTTGATCATACCTCAGTTGATTCGAAGTTCAAGTTCGAGAATGGTATACATATTCATGCATTTGTTCTGATCAATTTTGGTTCAAAGAGAAAGTTCAGAGAGCCTCCAGATTCAGTTGCATCCACTGAAGGAGAATAAAAGCACATGTCTTTGGAGCATGACCCACTTCTTCCCAAGAAGAATATACCTCCAAACATATGATCAAGCATCACACCTACTTGAGGAGCATGCAACTTTTTGGTGTGTTTTATGTCCATCTTGAGGGGGGGTTTTGTTCCCACAGGATTTTCCCTCTTTCCTCACTTAAATGGAGTAATACATTTGTAAAGGGTGACCTTTGGTCTCAGTGACCAGGTCGCTATTTATGATATTTCCTCACATATTCAGGCTTAAGGGGGGGTGTTGGAATATTCTAACCATCAAATATTGGTTTTCCATGCAGCACTCCATGCATCTAGGCATTGGTAGTTGAGTCTCCTAGCACCTAGCCCTTATTTTAGGCCCCCTAGAGATTAAATTTGGTCATAATTATCCCTCTTATCCACTCAGAGTTCCTTGGTTACATCACTAAAGTCCAAAGGCACCCTTATGCATGATATTAGGAGTTAGTACAGTCAGTTCCATGTTTTAGGGCGCCTTGTCCCCTTGATTATTCTGTTAATTGACTTTTACACCTATTTTCATTGCTACTGAGTGTAGGAGTGGCTATTTTGACCACTACAAGTTAGTATTATGCCTTCTTGGAGTCTCATCCCCTAATATCTAGACCCAATGACTCAGTTATCTTCCATTCCACCCCAGCTGACTAGTCATTCATCATCGGTGGCCACTAGACCTTATTGAGAGATGGTTTCAATGCAAACTAAGCCTGCCACATTTGTGGATTCCAATTGCCTCTTTGGGATCATGAATTAATTCTTTGGAGATGTATTATTTATGTACACATTTTACTAAATAATTGAGGTAATGGAATTTTTATCATTTGTTCTTCATTCGCTTGTGTTGTAACACAGTTTTTCCTTCTCTATTTTTCCTGCTTGATTCTTCTGATCTCTATTAGACTTACTGTGAATTTTATCTTTGTATCTAGATCTCTGTGAGAATTTCACAAAATTTTACATGGTATTAGATCTCAATAGATCTGGTTTACCTTCATTTTGAGAGTTTTCTGCAGGATTTTGAGAAGTTTTTAGTGCAACAGTAGTAGTTTGCATTCACTCCAGTAGCTACAGATGGAGAATTTGAATGCTCCTTTGACACCAAGAATACTAATACCCTTCAATTATCTGGATTGGAGGGAAGATATGTAGATATTATTGTGCAACAAGATTTTGTACAGGGTCACAATGGGCAAGGAAGTCGAACCTCTGGAAGCTGTTGAGAAAGCAAAGCACCTGAACAAGTTATATGAGGCTTTTGGTTTTATGTGTATTCATATCTCCAGATATTTGATCTTCCATCTTGATGGGATGAAAACACCAAGGGAGGTTTGGCAGAAGCTTGAAGCTCTCTCTGGTAAGCAACATGAGTTGAGGCCACATTTTGGAGAATGAATTAATTGCTCTTCAACCCAGAAGTTTCGAAACCATACAACAATTATTTTCAAAATTCAATTCTTTGGTTATTTAGTGCAAACAATGTGGAATTGACAAGAAGGATGAGAAGTTGGTTCTATCCATCCTAAGTAAGCTTGGCCTTGAATTTTCAGTATTTGTGTCTACCTTCCACTCTGGGAGATTGTCAATCCCCAATTGGAAAATGCCTTCCTTAGATGCATTCACAGAATCCATGATCCAAGAACAAGACAAACTGATCCAGATGGGATCCCTCATGTCATCCAAGAATCACTCTCTTATGGTTGGGGAGTCCAAAAGTGTGAATTCTAAAGGGAAGTAGAAGAGAAAGGACAAGAAGCAATATGAATCCAAACCAAAGGAGAAGCCTAATCCATCAGAAGGATCCTCTAGCTCAAAGAAGGATAAGCAAAAGAGGTTTGAGAATACCAAGTGTACCTATTGCAAGAAAGGAAACCATCCAAAGAGTTCCTGCATGAAGAAGAAGAAGATAGATCAAATGACAAAACTTCTTGAACATCACAATATTTCCCTCCCAGAAGGCACAAGGAAGACTGATTATGTAAGTGATACAAATGATCATGATAGATGCCATGCACTGAAGGAAGTATTCTCACAATCACAAGCCTTCCTCATAGATTCTGGATCCTCCAACCACATGGTTTCCTCCAGAGATTGTTTTTCCTCTCTAAATTTCAATGATGGTCCTAGCATTCACATGGGAGATGATTCACAGATCTCCACTAAAGGGAAGGGCACAATACAACTGGAGCATGGAAAGTTCAAAAATGTTTGTATGTGCCTTCATTAGCAGAAAACTTGTTATCTGTTTATCAGATGACACACACAGGTTCACCGAAAAAAAAAAATGGACTCGACATAGTTGAGATTGCAAAGATCTCTTATGGGAAGCTAATAGCGAAAGGTGTTGCAAACCATGCCTCAAATACATATGAGTTCTCTCACTTTATTCCTTATTCTCTGCCTATTCTATTTGCACCTAATGAAGATTGGAATGATGTCTTTTGTGATGATCCATATTCCAAAGATGAGGACCAAGTTGAATCAAATCTTGATGTTGAGTATGAAGATCTAGATCTAGATCCATCACCTACTCCCAATTCAAGGCCAAAATGGGCTCACAAAGTCCTTGAAGCTGTTGGGAACGTAGTTGGGGATCCATCTGACCATAGAAGAACCAGATCTAAAGATCGAGATGGAAACCTTGCACTATGTCATACAGATTCATTTCTCCCAGAGAGGTGCTACATGATGGTGGGGTATAATCCATAGTCCTTCAAAGAGGCTTTCCATTATCCAAGATGGTAGGATTCCATGGATAAAGAATATGAGTCACTACAAAACAATGAGACATGGGATCTTATCTCTCTTCCCCCAAGGAGAAATTTAGTCTAGTGTAAGTGGATCTACAAAACAAAACTTGCTTATGATGGATCTACAATCAAGTACAAATATCGATTGGTTTCCAAGGGGTACCCACAAGTTCATGGCTAGTACTACAATGAGACATTATCCCCAGTAGCAAGAATGGATTATGTCAGACTTGTTTTAGCAATTTCAGCTTCGAAACAGTGGGAGGTACATCACATGGATGTAAAAAGTTCCTTCTTGCATGGTGACTTGGAAGAAGATATCTACGTGAAGCATCCCGAGGGGTACACAGATGATCCATACTTGGTATGGAGACCAAGGAAATCATTGTATGGGATCAAGCAAGCCACCAAGGCATGGTATGCCAAAATGGATTCCTTCTTACTGTCACAGAAGTTCGAAAGATGCAAATATGACTATAATGTCTACATGCAGCAGAAGGGAGGTTTCCTATTGTTGATTGTTTTGTATGCGGATAACTTGCTCATCACCGGTGGTTCATCTACTGGATTGAAGAAAAACAAGTCTGCTTTGAGCAAAGCCTTCTCCATAACCTATCTAGGGCTACTGAAACAGTTTATTGGCCTCAAAGTAACTCAAAAAGATTCAAGGATCCTGATTTCACGGTCTAGGTATGCATCTGACTTGCTCAAAAAGTTCCACATGGATGACTGCAAAGAAACAACTTTTCCTTTCCTATCTGGAATCAAATTGGAAGAAGGTGGTTCTACACCTTTGGTTGACAACACCTTGTACAAGCACCTGATTGGTAGCTTATTGTACTTGACACATTCGAGACCATATCTGAAGAACCTGCAACAAGTAATTAATGAAAATATACGAGATAACATAAATAACAGAACTCATAATCACTTTTATTGATCGCAGGCCACTTCGAGGGGGCAACCTCCTTTGAGCAAGCTCAATATAAATAACTTCATGGTGCCTTCATATGCCTCAACACACACTTATATACTAAGTCTAGGCGCCAATACTATGGGTCAAAACCATGGGCCAATACAAACTATGGATCAACAATACTACGGGCGACTTACAAAGCATATGCGCCAAACAACAATAACACAAATTATGGATCAACAAATACTACAGGACGACTTACAAATCATATGCATCCAACAACAATATACTAACAAAGTAAAGACATGGGTTCCTAACATCCCCTCCCCCTTAGAAAAAGCTTTGTCCTCAAAGCTTTAGATATGGAAATTGTTGTTGAATCTGAAGGAGTGGTTCCCATGTAGCATCCTCTGGTTGCATGTCGTGCCACCGAATTAATACCTCTGTGATAGAGAGAGAGAGAAGCTGACGAGTGCGCTTATTGAGGACGGCCTCCGGATCCAAAAGGATGGATCCTTCATTATCGAGTTCGGGTAAAATAGTTTTCCCTCTGATGCTAGTGCCAAGAACTTTCTTCAGACAAGAGACATGAAATACTGGATGAATGCGGGAAGAAGGAGGAAGTTCCAATTTATAAGCAACGGACCCAATCTTCTGAAGAATCCTATATGGCCCATAGAAATTTGGAGCGAGCTTATGACGCACTTTGAGTTTCAGGGAGGATTGCTTGTACGGCTGGAGATGAAGAAAAACCATATCACCTGCTTGAAAAGTGCACTAAGAACGGTGTTGATCGGCTTGTTGCTTCATGTGATTTCTTGCCATGTGAAGATTGTCCCACAAAATGCGAAGAATCTGATCACGGTTGCGAAGGACTGTGTCAACTGCCTGGACTGGTGAACTACTGGGGGAGTATGGAAGAAGAACTGGCGGTGCTTGACCATAGACTACTTCATATGGGGTCATTTTAGAGGCAGTGTGGTAAGAGTTATTGTACCACCATTCAGCGAGAAGGAGCCACTTTGCCCACTGATGTTGTTGTTCAGAGGTGAAGCAACGAAGATAAGTTTCCAAGCATTTATTGATAATTTCAGTCTGACCATCTATTTGTGGGTGATACCCTGAAATCATCTTCAGTTTGGTGCCAGTGTGGTGAAAGAGTTCTGTCCAAAAATGACTGGTGAAAGTCGCATCACGATCCGAGACAATGAAAGAAGGGATGCCATGAAGATGAAATATCTAGTCCAGGAAAATTTGAGCGACTGAGGAGGCTGTATAGGGATGGTTGAAAGCACAAAAATGACTATATTTGGAGAGACGATCAACCACAACCAAAATCATTGTCTTCCCTCTAGACTTAGGGAGCCCTTCAATTAAATCCATAGAAATATATGTCCAAATCCGTGTAGGTATGGGAAAGGGTTCGAGCAATCCTGGAAGGAGTGTCGTTTCACCCTTATTGCACTGGAAGGTATCACGTTCAGCCACCATCTGTTGAATTGTCCTTTTCATGCCCTGCCAAAAGAATTTAGGCCGTTCTCGCTCATATGTTTTGAGGAACCCAGAGTGCCCTTCCGATGGAGAAGCATGGAGTTCATAGAAGACAGCCTGTTGAATATCTGTGCTCTGGGGAAGCACCAGATGACCCTTGTATCTCAGGGAAGCACCATCCCAAGAGTAATGTGGTATAGAAGAAGGGGTTTTGGCCAAGCGTTGGATGATTTGATATAATGAAGAGTCATTGACATAAACCTGTTGAACAGATTGCAACCAATTTGGAACAGGCATAGAAATAGCTGAAAGAGAACCTTGGTCATCAAATGTGTGAGAAAGAGCATCCGCCACAATATTGTCCTTACCCTTCTTGTAAGTGATCTCATAGTCATAACCCATGAGTTTTCTAACCCATTTCTGTTGTGCTGGGGAGGATACATGTTGTTCCAGGAAATATTTTAGACTCTGGTGATTAGTCCTGATGCATAAATGATTCCCTATAGGTATGGGTGCCACTTCTGTACTGCATGTAAAATAGCCATCATTTCCTTCTCATAGGTAGAGGCAGCTAAATTCTTACCTGAAAGGGCTTTGCTGGTGAACGCAATTGGGAGTTCATCTTGAAGGATAACAACACCAAGCCCATTTCCGCAAGCATCACTCTCAATAGTGAAGGGCTTGGAAAAATCAAGCATAGATAGAACAAGTGTAGTACACATAGCTTGTTTCAGTTTGTCAAAAGCACACTCAGTAGCATGTGTCCATGTAAAAGCATCATTTTTCAATAGACCAGTTAATGGAGTTGAAATATTCCCATAATCCTTGACAAACTTGCGGTAGTAGCTAGTCAACCCCAAAAAACCACGAAGGCTCTTGAGTGTTTGAGGAAGCGGCCAATTGTTCATGGCAGCGATTTTGGCAGGATCCACGCGAACCCCTTCTATTGAGATAATGTGCCCAAGATACTCGACTTCTTGTTGTCCAAAAACACATTTAGACTATTTGGCGTGGAGATGATGGTCAGAGAAAAGTTTCATTACAAGATCTAGATGTTGGAGATGTTCAGCCCAGGTTTTACTGTAGATGAGGATATCATCAAAGAATACCAGAATGAATTTCCGCAAGTAGGGATGGAATATTTTATTCATCAAGGCCTGGAATGTGGAAGGAGAATTAGTGAGGCCAAAGGGCATGACCAAAAATTCATAGTGGCCATCATGTGTGCGGAAAGATGTTTTAGGGATATCATCCTCATGAACCCGAATTTGATGATACCCAGAATGAAGATCCAACTTGGAGAAAAATTGAGCACCATGAAGCTCATCAACAACAGGAATTGGAAACTTATCCTTGATAGGGAGGTGATTAAGTGCTCAGAATTCAATGCAAAGGCGCCATGACCCATCTTTTTTGCAGACGAGAAAAACTAGTGAAGAAAAGGAACTAGTGCTTGGGCGAATAATACCTTGCTTTAGTAAGTCCCGAATGAGCATTTCAATCTCTATTTTTTGGTGAAATGGGTAGCGATAGGGCCTAATGTTGGGAGGAATGTTCCAGGAAGGAGCTAAATACAATGGTCCTCTGGCCTTGAAGGTGGCAATCCCACTAATTCAACAAAGACACCGGTATAGCGATCCAGAATTTGTTGTAGATCCAAAGGAGTAGTGGAGACTGATGATGGTTGCATATGAATGGAATGGATCTAAGCAATGAAACCATGTGAATTCTTCTTAAGGATTTTTTCCATGCGATGTGAGCTGATGATGCTGAGAGACCCTAGTTGTAAGCCTGTCAATGTGTGTTTTTGTCCATTGGGGGGAAACTACATCCAAAGTTCGGCAAAATCCCATAAGATGGGTCCAAGAGTGCGTAGCCATTGAGCGCCCAAAACCATATCACATACTCCTAAAGTCAATGAAAACATGTCAGAGCGCAGGTTATAATCTCCCATAGAGATACACACATTACGACACTTCCCTTTGCAAGGTAAGGTGCCCCCATTAGCAACCATGACTTCAAAGTTGGAGCAAGGATGGATAAAACAATCAACTTGCTTGGCGATCCGAGGGTCAATGAAATTATGAGTGCTACTAGAATCAATGAGTATTGTAAGAGGAAGCTTCTTGAAGTAACCCCTAACTCGCATGGTTTGAGGGGTGGTTATTATAGCTAAAGTGTGGAGAGATATCTCTGGCTGGTCATCCTGAGACGGAGGGTCAATAGGCGGCTTCGAAATGTCGACCTGAGCATCCATTGTATCTGGAGCTTCTTCACCAATTTCAGAGGCAGGCGGAGAATCCATATCCAAGAGATAGAGATTTTGCTGAACACATCTATGTCCTCGAGTGAATTTCTCATCACAATTATAACACAACCCTTTTTCTTTGCGTGCCTGCATCTCAGTTTCAGACAAATGCTTGATAGGAGTTGGTCAAGGAGTTGGTGGGATGGGATGTCGTTGAGAATCCACATTTCGGAAGGGAACAAAAGTGGGTTTGGAGAGTTCTTAGGCTGCAATCTTGTCTTCTGCCAACTTAGCCAACCCCAGGTCTTCCATCATTGTGTTGGGACAGAACATTTTGACCTCAGAGCGGATTGCATCCTTTAGACCACTGATAAAACAACTCCAGTAGAAGTCATTAGGCAATCCTTCAGTGTGGTTGGCTAGTTTCTCAAATTCGGTTTGGTACTCTCTCATGGTGCCAATTTGGTGAATTTTAGTGAGGGCTCCTGTGAAGTCATCAAAAGCACTGGGACCAAATCGTTGCAAAAGGAGTTGGAAAAAATCTGTCCATTTTGGCTCTTCATTTTCCTTGATGTACCAACGGTACCATTGAAGAGCTTCCTGTTCCAAATGAAAGGATGCAAGTGGAACTTTGTTGACATCAAAAGTATTATGCAGACTGAAATACTGTTATGCACGATAGATCCATCCAGTCGGATCAATACCATTGAAGTGAGGAAAATCAAGCTTCGAACCACGAAAATTGTTGGAAGAAGAGAACCCATTGTCTGATGAAGACTCGAACTATCGTTTGTTGTTCATGGTTGAATGCTCAAGATAGAGGCCGAGAAATTTTTCATCAAAATCTTGGAGTTTGGCTTGGATGGTTGCAAGTGCTTCTTCCATGGTTTTTGCTCCTGCACGGGTGACAACCATAACCAGGAGTTTTTTTTTTTTGATTGAGTGGGTAGAAAAAAAAAAACAGAAACTGTTTCAGTAAAGGAAAATCTAGATTTGGGAAAAAATCTGAAGGGTAATTGGGGTTTGACTAGGTTTTGGACACTGTCAAATGGACAGGGAAGCAGAAAAGGAGGATTTCAAAAGCAAGGTGAAAGAATGGGAAAATTTGGCAAAGAGGGACAAAGAAGCAAAATTAGGAAAGGAACTCTGTGGTAAAATTTGAAGGTGATTGGGTGAAATCCGAGGAAGTTATGGAAAACCCTAAAAATAGACAAATGTGTGATTTCGGGCTTTGGGAATGGAGCAGCTATTGCGTGGAAGGGATCTGAAACAGATAGATCTGCAGCGGCCCGGAAGTGATCAAAAATAGAGGGATTTGAAACGGCGCTGAATGGATCAAAAACAGCTGGATCTGAAATGGTTGGATCTGGAACGAATTTCAAAATGGATCTGACCGGCTAGATATGAAACGGCATGGCAGTGATCGGAAACAGTTCAGCTGAAAATAGATATGGACCCCAGGTATGTGCGGCTTCCTAATAGTTCAGGGTTTTCACTCGGCCACCAATGTTGTATGACGGCTTACGTATTGGGGTAGTACCCCTCACTCCATGGCTTAGGTAAAATCGATAACCGCTTTGCCACAAATGACAGCTCTTGGTTTACCTCACGGGTGGGAACTAGTCAATCAGGTAGGGGTCGTTACCCTTTTCGCTGGCAGGTCCTCTCAATGGGCCAGCTACTTTGGGGTTCCTATGGTACTCCTCACAATGCGTTTTAGGGCTTATTCCCAAGTACTTCCCACAATTAAGCGGATAGGGATTATTCCCAGATCCAAACTTGCAACAGATGCGAAAAAAAAAATTGGCAGAAATTCCACCCAATGTGCCCAAGAAAGTGCTATGATACAAGATGTGAAGAACCTGCAACAAGTAATTAATGAAAATATACGAGATAGCAGAAATAATAGAAATCAGAATCACTTTTATTGATCGCGGACCGCTTCGAGGGGGAAACCTCCTTTGAGCAAGCTGAATACAAATAACTTCACGGTGCCTTTATATGCCTCAACACACACTTATATACTAAGTCTAGGCACCAATACTATGGGTCAAAACCATGGGCCAATACAAACTATGGATCAAAAATACTACAGGCGACTTACAAAGCATATGCGCCAAACAACAATAACATAAAATATGGATCAACAAATACTACGGGACGACTTACAAAGCATATGTGTCCAACAACAATATACTAACAAAGTAAAGACATGGGTTCCTAACATGACAACACCTTGTACAAGCACCTGATTGGTAGCTTATTGTACTTGACACATTCGAGACCATATATGTCTTATGTTGTAAGTGTTGTGGAAAGGTACATGCAGGAGCCACATGAGATGCATTGGAAAGCAACAAAGAGAATCTTACACTATATGCAGGGTACAAAAGAGTTTGGGATTCATTATTTTGTTGGTGCTCAATTAGATCTGGTTTTTTTTACTGACTTAGACTGGGCTAGAGACAACACTAACATGAAATCTACTGCAGGCTACGTGTTCATGTTGGGATTAGGACCAATCTGTTATTCAAGCAAGAAGCAAGTAGCTCTTTCACTCTCTTCAACAAAAGCAGTGTACAGAGGGGCTATGAATGCAATTATTCAGGCAATTTGGTTACATGGAATCTTGACAGAGTTTGGAATTCACACTGCTCCTTCAGTAGATATTTTCTGTGATAATTAAAGTGCCATAAATATCTACAGTGATTTAGTTCAGAATCAAAGAACCAAACACATTGAGGTTCACATGCACTATATCATTGAACTAGTGCACAACAGGACCATCACACTGCATTATTTTCCTACAAAGGAGCAGACTACAGACAGTTTTACAAATTCTTTCACTCAAAAGACATTTTCCTATCTCATATCTCTGCTTGGTGTGAAGGTTGCTTGAGTTCCCTGTTCTTCTTCATTTTTGAGGGGGGGGGAGTTTCCCATGAGGTTTTGCCCATTTCCTTAGTTTCATAAACAATTATTTTTAGTTTTTGGTTGCCATTTGGTCTCAGTTACCATGACCCAAGTTGTCTAAGTTTGGATTAAGGGGGTGTGGTAGGATAATTAATACTCCAACATTTTTCCACCTTAGTATTATTTTCCTTTTCCTAGTATTGGATGATGTTGTTGACCCCCTAGTGGTGTTTAGTTGTCATATAGGCCTCATTAGCCACCTTATGCGCCCTACATGCATGAATTTAGTCCATTCATGCATGCATAAATTTAGGCCATGCAGAATCAATTCCCTACATTCTAGGAGCTAACTCAGTGATCTGGTTCAATCCACCTGAGATCATGACTGTAATGGGGGGTTTGAGCTCTGATTCCCATTGATTGTAAACTAATGTGCCCTCTCTAGAATGATTTGCATGATAAAATCACTGATGTGCCCTTCATGATCAGTTAAACAATAGTAGCTTCAATTCACTGACATTTAGTTGAGTTTGGCACCATCGGAGCACTATAGTGGGGACAATTCCTATGCTAGAATAAGATGGAATTGAATTCCTCCTGGATAATTATGTTGGAATATTGTCACCGTCATTTTTTATATTTGCATGTCTGCATGCTTTTTTCATGCATCCAGTCATCATGCATGCATTTGCATGCATCCAATCATCATTTTGGTGGTCTCTCCAGTACCTAGAGCCCAATTTTAGCTCCCTAGAGCCTGTCTTCAACCCCCAGTAGCCCTCCTACCTACCTGATGCACCCTATTTGACTCTCCTGCATGACATGTGCACCTTTTCTCACCTACTAGGAGTTATCATTCAATTAGAGCACCTTACCTCACCTACCATGTGTCTGGAAGTCACTTATAGCATTGATTGAGCATTTCTTCCATTGATTACTCATCCTAACTTCCTGTAGCTCCTAGTTAGCTAGTTCTAGAGTGCCACTTGACCTTCTGACAGCCTCATGCGCCCTCCTTGGAGTCTCCATCCCCTGGTTCATGCCTAGATGGTTCTGTTAGACTCAATTAGACTCAGTTGACTGACCTTTGACCATTTATGACTGATACTGTTGATTGGATGATGTCTCCAATGTTATCCAAGCCACACTTTGAGGATGATTCGAATGAAATCCTTGGTTAATTTGAATTCTATTGACAGTTATTGTATTGTATTCCTTATTGACAGTGCTAGCTCACAGCTGATGTATGATACTACTATTCTCCATTTTCAGTGTTCATGAGTGATTATTGAGTACTCTCTTCTCTTCTTCTCTACATTTATTGAGTGATTTTTGTGTGAGGCTTGTCATAACTGTCAGATCCTACTGTAGATTATAACATGGTATCATAGCTTGCAGTAGCTATTCGAATTGCATCCATTGCAGCAGTTGCAACATTTCTTTGAGCATATGTCTTTCACTTGAGCACCAGAAGCCTTTGAGTTTCCACAGCAAATCCTGGTGCCATTACCTCGAATTCACTGGAGCAATCCAGTGAGGTCTAGCCAGGTGTTAAGGACTTAGTCATATGTTCTCAATGTTCTAAGGTAGTGTTCATTCGAAGTGTATCAAATATCCATCAACAAAACTCTTCTTGTTTTGCAGGTTTATTCACCCATTCGAATTCCTCTTCAATTCGACCTCCAATGCTCAGATGGATCTAAAACTCAATTCTTCCAACTATGTCGAATGGAAAGCCAAGATGTCCCTCTTCATGAGGTCCAAGAGCTTCACTAGGATACTAAATGGAACTATGGTCGAACCACTCAGTGCAATAGAGAAATCCAAGTACTTGGATAGGCTTGATGAAGCAGTAGGCTTACTTCTTCTCTCAATTTATGAAGATCTTCACTTCCATGTCATCGATCTAACATATCCAAAAGAGGTTTGGGACAAGCTCGAATCCCTCTTTGGACAAAAAGATGATTTGAAAGGTCATAAATTGGAGAATGAACTCATCTCATTGAGTCCTGAAAGATTTGAATCCATCAATGCTTTCTTAACCAAGTTCAAAAGCTTGATTTCACAGTTGAAGAGATATGAGATAGTGAAAGAATACAAACAACTCATTCTTGCCATTCTCTCCAAATTGGGGCCAAACTTCTCAGTTTTTGTCTCCACATTCCAGTCAGCTAAGATTTCCATTCCAAAATGGAATTTTCCTACACTTGATGTCTTCATCCAATCTCTCACACAAGAGAAGGAGAATTTAATCTCCATGGGAATGATAAAACCCAAGTTGGATTCATCCCTTACATCTACTGAGGCCAAAAGAGTGAATGCAAAAGGAAAGCAAAATTTTTATGAAAAAAGAGCGAATGATACAAATCCAAAAGATGTTCCATATCAGTCAGACGGGGCTTCGAATTCAAAGAAGAACAAGCAATATCAAAAAGAGAGATCCAAGTGCACATATTGTCATCGAGGATTTCATCTTGAGAGTTATTATATGAAGAAGACTATAGACTTGATGGCTCAGCTACTTGAGAAGAAAAATCTTCCTGTACCTGCATGTGCAAGGAAGAAAGATACTGATACTAAAGGTTCTAGATCTGAGGAAAAAGAGAGATGCCATGCCCTCATGGCAAGTGCATCAAAATAATCCTCATTCATCATAGATTCAGGAGCATCAAGACATATGTATTCCTCCAAAGATCTCTTCTCCAACTTCGAATGCTCATTTGTCCCTTCCATCAAGTTGGGTAATGATTAAGAAGTCTCCTCTCAGGGGATTGGAAGAATTAATCTTGACCATGGCTACTTTTCTGATGTGATTTATGTTCCTTCTCTCACAGTAAATTTACTTTGAGTGTACCAAATGACTCATACTGGAGAGCCCAAGAGAGTGATCTTCTCTCCAAATGAAGTCGAAGTACAACACATGGTTTTAGGCGAAATCATTGCAAAAGGTGTTGCAAATCATAAGACAAAACTCTATGAGTTTTCACACTTCTTACCTCTCTCAAAGAAGTCTTCTCTTCACTCTCATGCAAATGAAGAGAGTATGCTATCTCATCTCAACTACAAGCATTTGCAAAATTTGCAAGCTCAAAATGTGGTTGAAGGTCTTCTAAATGGCAAGTTTTCTCATGGCATCTTCAAGGGTTGCTTGAAAGGAAAAGATTCACCAAAGAAGATTGAGAAAAATAGGACTCTTGAAGAAGTGCGAATGCTAGATCCAGATCCACAAGAACCTGAAGATCTAGCACCTATTGGTTCAACTCCTATGGCAAAGTGGGCCACCACTACTGCATCCACTAGTGATCTTATTGAAGATCCATCATCATCATGTCCTAGTTCTTTTGATAATGATCTCACCTATGTTGGTTCAAAGGAGATATCAAAGAACTACATGCACATTGTGAAACAGTTTAATGATATTCACATTTTTGGATTTGTTTCTCCTTTGAGTGATGATGAGCAAGATAGCAAAGCTTCATCACATGATATTTCATATTCATAGTTTGGAAGTGATGATGAGCCAGTTTCACTTGTTTCTTCACATGAGATTTCAGATTCATAGTTTGAAAGTGATGATGAGCAAGAGAGAAAACCTTCATCAAATGAGATTTCAGATTCAGTATCTAAAGAGGGAGATGATGAAGAGCGAATGCTAGACCCATATCCACAAGAACCTGAATGTCTAGCAATTGATGATGAAGATGAGCGAATGGGAGATCCAGTTCCACAAGAACCTGATGATCTTTCACACGATGATCCTCCTCTTCCTCGATGGGCAGCCATTACTCTCCGATATGCCGGTGATTTGGTTGGTGATCCACATGATTAGAGAAGAAATAGATCATATTTTTAGAATGGAAGGTTTCATCCTTCTCACATTACTGATCCATTTCAGATTGATCGATCCTTCTTCAGAAAAGAAGGACACTTACCTCCTTCTAGGGTGAGTGATGACATGCTACATTAGCATCCTTCAGTCTATTTTGAGGGAGGGATTTCTTCCCACTGGGTTTTCCCTCTTTCCTCATTTATTATTTAGATTTTTGTATGGGGTGACCTTTGGTCTCAGTCACCAGGGCCGTATTTTTCAGTTTTTAGTTATTACCTCATAGTATAGCTTGCAGGGGGGTGTTGGAATATTCTCACCATCATTTTTTATATTTACATGTCTGCATGCATTTTGCATGCATCCAGTCATCATGCATGCAACTCCATGCATCCAGTCATCATGCATGCAACTCCATGCATCCAGTCATCATGCATGCAACTGCATGCATCCAGTCATCATTTTGGTGGTCTCCCCAACACCTAGAGCCTAATTTCAGCTCCCTAGAGCCTGTCTTCACCCCCCGATATCCCTCCTACCTACTTAATGGCCCTATTTGACTCTCCTGCATGACATGTGCGCCTTTTCTCACCTACCAAGAGTTATCATTTAGTTAGAGCGCCTTATGTCTCCTACCAGGATTCTGACGTCAGTTATAGCATTGATTGAGCAGTTCTTCCACTAATTACTCATCCTAACTACCTGTAGCTCCTAGTTAGCTAGTTATAGAGTGCCACTTGACCTTCTGACAGCCTCATGCGCCCTCCTTGGAGTCTCCATCCCCTAATTCATGCCTAGATGGCTCTGTTAGACTCATTTAGACTCAGTTGACTGACCTTTGACCATTTATGACTGATACTGTTGATTGGATGATGTCTCCAATGTTATCCAAGCCACACTTTGAGGATGATTCGAATGACCTCCTTGTTTAATTCGAATTCTATTGACAATTATTGTATTGTATTCATATTCACAGTGCCAGCTCACAGCTAATGTATGATACTGCTATTCTCCATTTTCTGTGTTCATGAGTGATTATTGAGTACTTTTTTTTTCCTTAGAAAAATTCGTAATTTTATTTCAAAATAGGAACAAAATTACATTCTGCATATGTAATAGAATCACTAAGATTCCTACATTGTCACATATTACCGCCCATATTATTTACATCAGAAATCCATTCAGAAATAAATCTGCGTCTACTGTCTCAAGTGAAGGTCGTGTCCATAACACCGCCCTCAAATTAAAACCCATACTAATTCAAAAATATTGCTGTCCTCCAGCCTGCAAATTATAAGAAATTAATGCTGTCCATACAGCCCGCCTTTGTTCTTCATTCAATACAGAACAGTGGATACAGTACCCGCGCATGATAGCAGCGTTTCATTATTCCAGCCTGTCCTCAATTTATAATTCCTGTGGGAAGCCTCCCGATTAGTGATCGGCGATCAGCCATCCCACTGCTCCCCAGACATCAAATGCGTGGTGTATTAAACAGAACCTCCTCAATGTCCTCATAAAATGGACTGTGATTATAGCTGAAGAATGCGTGGTGGATTAATCAGAGCCTCCTCAATGTCCTCATAAAATGGACTGTGATTATAGCTGAAGGTGCCTTCCGGAGAGTGTATAGTTATCCTCCAGTTTCCATGTGCTAAGTCCTGCTGCGTTGCCTCCTTGGATAGCTGGTCTGCCAACTCATTCCTCTCCCTATACACATGTGTAAATGTGATGTGGTTAAATGACAATTTTAACCGGTTCACCTCCTCCAGGATAGGTAAAAGAACCATCACATGACACTGTGAGATCTCCTTAGCCCAGTTGATGACTAACAGGGAGTCACCAAAAATATGAAGCGATAAGCAGCCTTGTTCAAGCGCAAATAGCATCAGCAGTTTTAGAGCCATGAGTTCTGCATAGTTATTTGTGCCTCTTCCCAATCCAGCCACCAGATGGAAGTAATGCTCCTCTGTTTTGTAAAGGACTCCCCCCCCTCCACAAACCGATTGTTGGTTTAAGGAGGCGCCGTCAAAAAAGGCCCACGGCATGGAGTGATCAATCGTTTCTGCCCGCACGGGTCTAGTCCTGCACACTTGTACCGGAGCCACATAATGAAGGAAAACCGCCACCATTTGAGCCACTACAGATTCCAGAGTGACCCTGCAGTCCTGGAATAACACCTTATTACGTGCGATCCAAATGCCCCAAGTGTAGATACACGGGAATGCCCGGAAAGTGGAGGAATATTGAACAGACCACCACAAATGGAAAGCTTCCAGCACAGTCGTTCCTCTCCACTTCACCTTAATATCCATTATCTTGCTGATCTCAGCCCATACCGCCTGTGAAAATCGACAATGAATAAAGAGGTGAGCCAAGTTCTCTTCGGCTTCCCTACAAAGTGGGCAAATCCCCGGACCCTGGAGAAAATGTTTCTGCAGAATGTCCCAAGTAGGGGCCTTATCTTCCAGGATCGCCCAGAAGAGTAATTTTGCTTTACCCGGGCATCTTAGCTTCCATAAGTATTTCCACCACCACACCAAAGCCCTGTTATGAACTTCCAAATTGAGCTGGATATATCCATATTTTGGTGTATATACTCCGGAGGGATGGTGATCCCAGATAAGTACATCAGTCCTATCGGTCAATCGAATATGAGAATGTCTTAACCTCCGAATATAATCCCCCCACGCCCCCTGTAGTTCAGCCGTGATCCCAAGATGTCATGCAGAAATCCATCCCTGTTGCCAAATAGTAGTAGCACCCGGATCCGCTAAATCAGCCAGATAATGACATCCTCTATTAGCCAAAAGGGACCTCAGTTCCACAGAAAGGACATGACCACCCCTGCATCCAACCCAAGGGTCCATCCCAATCCGAAGGAGACGCCCATCGCCAATCCGCCACACTAAGCCAGATCCGACTAAAGAGAAATGTTGCACCACTGCTTTCCAGACCATAGAGCAGTTTGCCCTCGTCTTATTAATCAGCCTGATCCATTCGAGAGTAGTTAAAGGGGCAATATATTTATGATATACCACTCTAGTCCAGAGACTCTGTGTATGGATTATACGCCACGACACTTTGGCCCCCAAGGCTTTGGCAAACATAAAAATATTCTTTAATCCCCACCCTCCCAGTGCTTTAGGAACAGCAATTTTCTCCCATCTGACCCACACCAATGCACGATGATCACTCGAACCCTTCCAAAGGAAAGCAAAGCACAGTCGCCTTATCTGCTCCAGAACTCCAATGGGAATCCAAGCAAGAGACATCCAATACACCGGAACTGCTTCCAAGACTGATTTTATCAGAACCAGCCTCCCTGCCCGAGAGAGCCATTTATGGCTCCAACCATGAAGACGCTGTTCTAATTTTGCAATTAACCAGCACCAATCAGCCTTCAGGTAAGCATTCGGTTTTAAGTGAAATCCAAGGTACTTTAATCCATCATCTATCTCCAAAAGCCTATATGGTAGTTTGTTAACCATACTATTTATCTCCTGCTCAGTCAAAAGCGATCATGTGATTGTAGATTTGTCAATATTCACTAACATACCCGCTGCAATTTTCACTAATTGGAGTCCTTCTACCACCTTGTCAATATCCTTTCTCGTGCCATCACAGAAAATCAGAATGTCATCAACAAAAAGGAGATGTGTTATGAACAGTACCTGGGAGATAGAAATGCCTCTAAAGGAACCCTCTGCTTTTGCTTTCAGTATGAATCGGCTAAGTCCTTCTGCAACAAGGAGAAACAACAGCGGAGACAGGGGACATCCCTGTCGTAGTCCCCTCCTAGCCTGGAAGAAAGGGCTTGCAGACCCATTTATCAGAACAACAAAGTTCACCATAGTGAGGCAAGCCATTATCCATCTGACAAATTCGTAGCAGAATCCCAGATGGGTAAGAAGCATCCGGATATAAAGCCAGCTAACCCTGTCGAATGCTTTGGAGAGATCGATTTTAATTACAGCACCCTTCTGCTTCTGCACCTTGAGAGTGTGTAAACCTTCCTGCGCAACTCCAATGGCCTCATGAATTTGGCGTCCTTCCAAGAATCCAAATTGCTCACAAGAAATATGCTTAGACAATATATTCTTGAGTCTGCGCGCCATAACCTTAGAAATGATCTTGTATATGCAATTGCAGAGAGATATGGGTCTGAATTCATCAAAGCTGACAGGCTTGTCCGTCTTCGGAATAAGAGCTAAAAAAGTGGAGTTGAAGGGTCCATGGACAAACCCAGCCTTGCGTGATTCTTCCACCACATTCAAAATCTCCTCCCCGAAGAAATCATAGAATCCTATGAAGAATTCTATAGGCCAGCCATCTGGCCCCGGGCTGCTATCTTTATTAAAGGATTTCATAACCAACTCGAGCTCATCCTGCGTTACCTCCTCCATCAGCACTCTGTTCTCGTCCTCACCCACAAAACTGGGAAATAGCTGAGTCACCCGAAGTACCTCTGCGATGGAGACTCCAGTTGGAGCCGTGAGTAAATCTCCAAAATGACGAACCCCCAACGCTGCTAATCCATCGAAGCTAGAAACCTGTTCTCCATTATCAGCAGTTAGTTCCCAGATAGAGTTTGTGAATTTTCTCCCCTTAGCATAAGCTTGGAAAAATTTGGTATTCTCATCCCCGCACTGAAGCCAAACCGCCCTGCTTTTCATTCTCCACATCTCTTCTCTCTCACACAGGATCCCGTTCCTGCGTCTCTCCCATTCCAACAACTCATCTTTCTGCATTTCATCCAGGAATCCCATGCCCAGACTGTTAAGTAACCTTGCAATGTTTATTTCAGCCTCTTGCAAGTTCAGGTCATCCAACGCCCTTTTGTCATGAGCCCATGTTCTCGTGGCCTCTTTAATTCTCTTAAGATTGTGATAAAAGTGAGCTCCAGCCTGCGTCTGAGATTCATGTGGTCGATGTATCCAATGCTCCTGAACCAGATTAATGAAATTCTTATCCTTCAGCCAGCTAGGATTGAATTTGAAGGGGCTGGGTGGTTTATTTCTGCTACCCCATAACTCCAGGAAGATGGGGCAGTGGTCAGATATCCCACCTGAACCAACCCACTGTCTGACAACATCAACACCAAGTGCCAGCCCTTCGGCCATCAGAAACCTATCCAATCGTTTGGCCACTCTATGTACTCCAGTTCTCTTATTCCTCCAAGTAGGAGATAGCTGGGATGGTATAATGTCGAGTAGATCCTTCCTGACAAAGGCATTTATGAAATAGTTTGCTAAGTGATCCTGAGCAGCCCGAGGCCCCCATATTTCAGAAGACCCCAGTGTAAGGTTGAAATCCCCACCCAAAATCACATCCCTGCCATCAAATATGTCCATACCTAACAAGGAGTCCCAGTATCCCACCCTATTGAGGTAGGGCCCGTAAATATTGAGGACCGTGATCTTCCGACCAAGATCTGCAGCCCATACATCCAAACCGAGACCAGAGGATATGCCCCAAGAACAATCACATCTGCAGCTCTTGACCTTCCACCCCGAGGCCAGACCTCCCGAACGCCCCCGAGCATCCACTCCAACAAACTTCCAACCAGTAAGCAAAGTTTCTAAAATACGAACTACGTCCTCGCTGCCACCCAAAGTTTCTTGCAGCAATAATACATCCGGTTGGTTTAATTCTACCAGCCGCCTCAGCGACGATTTTTTAATGGGGCTCGCCAACCCACGACAGTTGAAGGACATAATTTTCATAATGAACCCCCATCATGGGCATGCACTGCTCTAAGTGCCCATTCGATTGAAGCTTGTGTACCCATCACTACATCCACCTTAGCCCGTTCTTTAGCCTTTGACAAATGGGATTTACGTCCACGACCTTTCCCCCCAACACTGGAGGCCAATTCAGGTAGACCCTTGCCCCCCGTTCCACAAACAGGAATCTCCCTACTACGAAGGGCATAACGGATACTGCCCTCAGAGATGGATGAGTGAGTGGATGTAACCATAGTCGGAGTGGCAGTACAATCCACATCAGGCCGATTACAAGGAGCAGCCGGTCGTGGTGGAGACCCATGGAAGCCTCCCCCCAATACCATAGAGTCGTCCAAATAAGAACCAGCAGTGGAAATTAAAGTAGACATACCTGAGCGTATGGCAGATGAATCTTGACGAAAAAAAGGCAGCTCCAGGTTCATAGAAGACGGTTTTATGGATAAAGTATCCCCCTCAACAACAGGAGGCGCCTTCCCATAATGCTCCAAACCAATGTTAACCAAATGTGGCAGCAAATCCTCAGACCCTAGCCTCCCACAATGTAATGATGGCACTTCAGAACCATAATTCACACCCTCATCCATAGCAGGCCCACACCCAGCATCCACCACCGCCGGAGAGTCCACCTTAGTCACTGGAACAGCCTCTACATCTGCTGCTATACTGGACAGAGGCTTACAGTTCCGAAACGGTAAAGGGCAGCATGCTACAAGATGACTCTGAGAGTGACAACGATGACACCGAAACGGCACACCCACATAATCCAGTAATTGAGTAAAATCCCCGTCCTTGGATTGAACTTTAATCTCAGCCGAGAGTCCCAACCGAATATCGATATTAACCAATATATTAGCAACCGTGTAGATGCCAGTCTTAATATGGGAGGAGTCATAACACACATATTCACCAAGGTAATTCCCAATCTCAGTAAACCGTGTTTCATTCCACATATGCATGGGCAGGCCAGGAAGCTTTACCCACAGAGGTTCTTTCGCAATTTTCTACGACTTAGAGTCAAAGAAGGGTGACCATCTTTTCATAACAAGAGGTATTCCCAGAATTGACCAATTTCGACTCAAGACAGCCTTGACCTCCCCTTGGCTCTTGAAGATAAAGGAAAACCAGCCTTTCGTCAATACACGGACCTCAGGAGCAGAAGATACGATGTCCATCCACTATTCAGACACCCAACGTTGAAGGAAGCCACGGCCAAATCTACGTCCCCTGACATGACCAACCACAGCTGTATTAGAGAAATCCTCTGCCTCTGCCATAGTCACATCCACCCCCAACACTAACAGATCTTGTCTCTTTCTTTCCTTGACCGATTAAACCGGGTGTTTTGTAGGGCCAGCTTTTGCATGCATCCCTGATCGGGGCAGGGATTCTGCACCAGGAAAGTCTCCTTTCCCCGGAGTGGCCATCAATGCACCAGAAGAAATTCTTCACAGATTCGAAATGGCTTAATACCACCAACACCCAATCCAGCCGGACTACAATGACAGAAATGGAGCCCCTGAATCCACTGCCTTCAAGCAATCTAAAAGATCCAATGCAGAATCATGAATCCTCACCGCACCCACGCAGTGCTCCAACGCGAATACACCAGCGTTCACAAGGGTAGCCGATCCCAGCAAAATAGTCAATCAAGCGTACATTTCAACGGCCAATGCCAAGAGTAGGCAGAACTGCATGGTAGAATGCGCTTTTGTTAGCCAATCTCGTGCCCATGCCGGTGTCTGCAACTCGATATACTCTGGTGAACAGCTAAAAGCCCGCCTCGTAGTCATCCAAGAGCCTCAGTGTAAGCCCAATCAGGGTTTAACGTACACCTTCATACTGTAGATCTTGCAGTGTTTCTTGGAGCCCCAATTTCCTCCAGCTCAATTATTGAGTACTTTATTCTCTTCTTCGCTGCACTTCTTGAGTGAGTTCTGTGTGAGGCTTGTTACAGATGTCAGATCCTACTGCATATTATAACAAATCAAATTCTCTCAATTGTACTATATTATTTTACTATACATATTAATGGAACATGATACTAGTTTTGATGCGCATCTGAGTTTCTTTGCATGTTTGATTTTACAACTCAATTCTTGCTATATTTCACTGCAATTCTTCTTCATTGCTAATTCTTTCACTGTGAGGTATTCCCAGGCTTAAATATTTTTCGTATTACATTATTTCACAAGAAGGACCCATAATTCCTCTTTTTTGAGGTTATCAATAGTTAGGATTTTTTTATGCATTAGAAACTAAGCAAAGAAATTGATTTTTGGGAGACAATCTGAGTTCCATACATTAGTCCACAATTTATCTCGAGGCTATCGAGAGCGATCCATTAGATTCTTGTATCCCTCTTTGACCGAATAATATCCACGAGGCCCCCATCCTCTATGATCTGGTTCTCTGATATGCAAGGGATCTTTCCCATGCAAGAAGGTGAGGAGGGAGGAATGGTCTTGTTGAAGGTGAGCCGATGCGGAAAAGGTTTTCCATCATTTCCATGCTTCATTGGATTCCCAAACAAAAAAGGTCAAAAAGGATATTGAACCCATTCTCTTGTAGCCAAGATCAGATATTAGCATATCCTGCAGTTTCTCCCATGGGAGGATGTCCTAGGATTCTATCTTTACTTAGGTTGATTATTTTACCATTGCCTAGGATCCAGTGTAGAGATTCACGAACAAGATTTGCAGAGGATTTACAAAGATCCTAGATAACGGACCCAGTTCCTTCTAGAGGATGATCTAGACATCTTAAGTAGGGCTTCCGTATATATTTTTTCCTTATTATTTCCTTCCACCATTAATTTTCCCCAAATATCATCCTCCAAAGCAATTTTTTTTCCATTGCAATATTCATTTTCCTTGGTTCTCTTAGGCCTAGTCCTCCCTTCCCCTTTGGCTCTTTAACAATATTCCATTTTACTAAGTGGAAAATTTTACTGGAAGTTTTCCCTCCCTTCCAGAGGAATTTTCTAATCTCAAAGCTGATGTTGTTCATTACTTTTGAAGGATCCATTAACAAGGCACTAGTATAAAGAGGATATGAAGACTAAATTAATTTGATGAGAGTGACCTTCCCATCTAGATTCATCCACTTCATAGCCCAGGACTACATCTTATCTTTAATATTTTGCACCATAGGTTTCCATATATTAGAATTTACTTGTTTTTAAAGAGATGGGTACCACCAGGTACTTCAAGGACAACCATTCGATCTTAAATTTAAATCCAAATACATGTGAGATATAATTTAAGGTCATGGGGTTTCAATTCCATCCATAAACGAATATCTTGTCCGAGTTTACAAGCCCACCAGAGGCCTTCATAAATAAATTGAGAGTGCTCTTGAATCTTCTGGATATTTGAACCAAAACACTCCCCAATAAAATTGGTTCATCCACAAACTGCACATGATTCACTGGCCGCACCCCCTTAGCTATTATAAATCCAGCGGTATTCCCCTCCGACAAAATCCTGTTTAACCTTCTGCTCAGGGTGTCGACAGCTAAAATGTAAAGAAAGGGGGATAATGGGAACCCTTGATGAAGTCCACAAGATATGATAAAGAAGTATGTGGGCCTTCCATTCACTAGAGGGGAAATCCAATGATTACTAATGCAAGATTTGACCCATCTTATGAAGTTGGTAAAGAACCCAAATTTTCCAAGCACCAAGAAGAGGAATTCATTTTGAACTCTATCAAAAGAGTTTGCAAGATCTAGCTTGATTTCCATTCCAAATTCCTTCCTTTTTTTACTTGAGTGTATAGCCTCCTGGACCAGTAGGATATTATCATAAATCTGTCGACCAGCTATAAATCCTCCTTGATTGTCAAAGATTAGTTGAGGCATGACTCTTTTTAGCCTATTGGAGATGATCTTGGTAAGGATTTTGTAGGACGAATTGCAAAGAGAGATAGGATTGAATCGCTTGATGGAGGACGGGTTCATTTATTTAGGAATTAGGGTGATAAAGGAAGAGTTGTTAGCTCCTCCAATTGACTCTCTATTCCGGGTCGAATTAAGCATTCTTATCAAGTCTTTCTTAATAATGTTCCAACATATTTTGTAGAAGGAAATGGAAAATCCATCCAAACCTGGAGCTTTGTCTGGATGTAGCGACCACGCCGCCTTATGAACTTCTTCTGCTGATATAGGGAGGCAAAAAAGGGAGCTTTCCACTTTGGATATTAGAACCAGGGTATCTTCACACATCTACTCCATGTCTCTATATAGCACCCCTTCATCTAAAAAAAATTGTATTTCCTCCTTTATTTCTTGCTGGTTTGTATTATTTTCCCTACTTTCTTTATTCATCTCCCACATAGTTCTTTCTCTTCCTTTATTTGCATTGGTTATGAAAAAATTTAGTGTTTATGTCCCCTCATTTTAACCAAAGGCATCTAGATTTAAGATGCCATTCTTCTTCTTCCTTGATTGCCAAATCTTGGATTTTTCTGTCCAATTCTTTCTCCTCAAGCAGAAATTCCTCCGTTACTGGGAGATCTTCCATTCGATCTTGTAATTTCTCCAGCTCCTATTGAAGAACTTTTTTTTCCATTCCAGGGTCTTTATAATTTAATGCGACCTATTTTTTAGAGCCTGCTTGACATTCCTTAATTTGGATTCCCGTATGAAACTCGGGGATCCCACTACATAAACATTCCATGATTCTTTAATGACTTCCATAACTCCTTCTGATTTCATCCATACTAGATTGAACGAGAAGGGAATTGGTCGAAATTACCAATAAGAGTGAAATAAAGAGCAATGGGTTTGTGATCCGAGACTGCAGAGGCCAATTTTTTTTAGTCTCGAATAGAGGGTTTGCTAAGAAAATAACAACTTACCATAAAGCGGCCCAATCTCGCAACAATGTGTCCTGGTCCCGATCGCTTTTTATTGCAAGTACATCTCCCTTTATTAGGATTAATATCAATCAAGTTCTCGGCTGCAATGAGGTCCTCTAGGCATTTTCCAAAAGGGTCCCTTACCTTAGTCCCGCCTCTTCTTTATTCACCATAAATAATGACATTGAAGTACCATGCGATTATGCAATGGTGACGACCCCTATTCCCTCGCAGATGGTCCAATGAGTTCCAAAATCCATCCTTGTACCCTGAATGGGATGGGCCATATACATTGACCAACCAAAATAGTTCATTGCTTTCTAAATCTTCTAGCTCTACTAGGAGCCAATTTTGGTTCTCAATGCTACTCTATAACTTATACATATTTTTGTCCCACCAAGTTGATATGCCACCTAAAGCTCCCGAAGCACTAACTTCCTTTCCTTCACCATTGTTCCATATCCTGTTGATTGCTCTTATGTTGTCTTATTCCTAAATTTTGGTATCCTAGATCAAGAAGATTGTGCCAAACTCCATTTTCCTTATTCTCTTCACTACTTCTATTTTTTGTTTTCCGCCTAACCCTTTGTAATTACATGAGACAATTTTCATATTTCTTCTGCCTTTGAAGGGGTGCATTGTATTTCTTCTCCTCCTGTGTTCCTTGAGTTGGCTTTCCTCATGGTATTATTCTGATATGTTCATCCAGGATGGTTTGATTACCCGCCGCCTTTTCTCAAGCTACTTCCAAATCTCTTAGGGTTTTATTTGGATTTCTTCTGTTCTTTGTCTGTGGTTATGCTTCTTCTTCCCTGCTTTCCAATGTTTCTTCCTAGTGATCTTTTGATATAGACCATGTGACTGATCCCCTTGAATTGAGCGAGGACTTTGGTCTGACCTCTCTGTATGCTTGCGAGGGGAGGGTTGGAACTTGATTTTCTTCTTGACCAATGCTGATCAAAACTATAGTGTCTTTCAGGTCCTTGAGACCTTCCGTAATGTTCTCTTTTGGATCTTCCTTCTCTTCCTCTTCCTTCTCATTAGAGAGATCTTGGAAACTATTCAAAGGAACCTTATTCTTTGAGGGAGACTGCTGAGGGTTTGGCGGGGCCTTATTTTCTCTCTTCCTTGTAACTTCATTCCATTATTCCCCTGGTGCTTCTTCTGTGTCTCACTGCTTCCTTTTTGGACATAGATGAGCAAAATTCCCGTACTCATGACATACTTTGCATTTGAAGGGAATTTTCTCATAGTCCACCATCTGCAGATGATTATAGCCATCTATCGACAAATTTATTTCTTTGGGGAGGCCTTTCTCCAAATCCACCTCCACACATATCCTAGCACATGAAAACATTAGGGGTTTTGGTTCTGACTTGTCATTGTATTTCCCTAAGGAATTCTTGATGGCTCTGAGGTCTTCGTCGTTCCAGAAGTGTAGATAAAGGTGGGGGAGTTTGACCCACACAACCTAACGACAGAAGGGATATATTTCTCTAGATCAAATGAGAGGGCCCATTTGTTGAGATACATGTCTCTCGAACCCATGAAATAGGGCCCATTCCTGAATACAAGATCTCGATCTTCCTTTTTTTTTAATAGAAATATGAAGAAACCTTTCCCACATAAATTTGGTTGAACTTCTCCTTGTATTAGCGGCCGCCGGTTTTTGTTGAGCCATATTTCAATGGCACGCAAAGATGGCCACAAACCCGTGAAGTGCCTGACTAACCCTTTTTCACTCAGAACAATGGCCTTATATTTAGAAACCGTCGAAGACAATTTAACTTCAAGCACTCCAGTTCATTTCACAAATTTGGAGTCTGAGGAGGCCTCAAGTTTGTTGGAGGAAGGATGAGCCGCAACAATCCTCCGGAAGCCATCCTCAAGGAGATGACGATGCTCCTCCGGCCCAAGATCTGGGGGAGGAGAATGCTCCAAGCCCACTATGAGTAGACATAAACCCTAAACACGATGAAAACCCTAGCTCGCAATAGAACGCGTTACTTCACTAGTCAACGCACTACGTGTTTGTTGGTGGTGATTGAGCAGAGCTCCATGCACATTTTGTAATATGTAATTTCTTCAAATTAATAAATATTTAGCATAATCCAATTCAATTTAGTGTTTTCCCAAGTTCCGTTTCTCCAAGGTAAATTCTATGTGCATCATTGTGATTGAAATATTGTTTATTGTTTTGCATTTTTGGTTTGAAAGATTGATAACTTACAGTGTAATTAAATTTATAGTACAGACATAGGTTTATAAGAAAACTTAGAGGATCTATGTTGGTGAATCATGATAGTGACATGTTTCTCTATCATGGATTAGTGGAAAAAGATGGAATGGTCAAATTTTTATAACAACAATTTTCATTTTGATGAGAGAATTGTGCACGTGTGTTGGTGGCAGGCTATGTCTTTTCGAGGGCTTGTTTTTTAGTCCCCAACGCTTCTCCTTTAGCACACCGCACGCCAATAGGTGTCATCAATCTTCATTATAGAGACTTTGGCTTTTTCCCATGGCCCTGGCTATCCCTATGGTAGGGAATTTACTGCAACACAACTTTTAGTTTGTTTAAATTTAATATTCTTGCGCTTCTTCCTTATTAGTCTTTTTGCTTCTATTAATTTACATTTAAATGTAAATTAAATGTTTTACCATTTGCATAATCTAAGTTTTTTATTTAGTCTAAAATCAAAGGAATTTATATTTTACCATTCACATAATCTAAGTTTCTTATTTAGTCTAAAGTGATTTACTATTCCATACTTATATTAACTTAGATATTTTAATAGATTAGGGTACCCCCACGAAGCTGGTACCCAAAATGGTCGCAACATCAGCGCGTGAGCGAAAAAAACAAAGTGACATGCACGCATCACTGTTTCGACAATGCCGAATGTCCACGTGGTTGAGCCCACATGGACAAAAGGGGCATGCACGCATCATTGACCCATATGCACAAAATTGCATGCACGCGTCAATGATGCCTGCGCACCCCTGTTTTTTATAAAAAAACCAGAGCTCACAGTTTTGTCATTTTCGACAAACCCGTGAGCACACAGAGCATCCCGTGAGCGCACAATGGCACCCTACGAGTGCGTCCTAGAGCACACAAGGCCCCCATAATGCAAACAAATCTCCCTACACCTCCTTGCCAACAATGTCTCCAAGTAGGTGCTCCTCAAAGCACAAATTTGTTGTTATTTTTCTTTTTCTTTTTTGTTTTCCAATTCAATTTTAATTTTAAAAAAAATTTACAATCCATTAAAAAACCAAGAAAAATTCATTGCAGGCCATCTACACCTAATAAGATGTCAAACAAACCCGAACCATCTGATGAAACCAATGAAACCCGACCTTCAGAAGACAACATGGGAACCGACAATGAACTGAATGAAAACCCCAAAGATCAATTACACCAAGATTTAAATCAATTGAGAGCACTAAGTAATTAATTGAACAACACCAAGGAACCCTCTCAGGTTTCCTTGGCTTCATCACTGCAAAACATTATTGAATCAATCAATATTGCACACAGTGAGATAACAAACTTGAGCCAATACAAGGCTCGAATGAGGGAACACTACTCCACTGGGTTGTCCAAAGAGTAGATAAAAGCCTCAACATCACCAAATCCCAGTTGTATAGCAAGTTCATAGTTCCCTCGACAGGATAGCCTCCAGCTGTGACGAGGCCTCGGGTTTGCATAGACTGATGCATTTACCAGCCATGGAGAGATAATTGGAGAAAGAGGTGGTTAATGGTGTTTGATAGGCCCCCGTGCAACAATTTGGAGGTACCACAGTATTTCCTTCGAAAATTGTGGGCTAAGTTTGAGCTAGGGTACCATGCCAACTATTTTGACATCACTGAGTTTCAGGGTGTCGGTCTTGGCTCTGCCCAAGATCAACCTCATGCTCATCGCAACCCACTTAGAGGACCTACTACACCCAGGAGAGAGCCAAACCCCCCTCCTCAGTCACCGGGGTTTGGTAGCGGCCTAGATGAGATTGATGTCTCCGTCAAACGTGCCGCACGTCACTTGCTTAGACATACCAGATTTGTGGCCATGTCTTCACAGAGTCGGGTGGACATCGATGAGACACGGACAGCTACACAGTCTATGGGTGGTGGCTGGGACATGTCACGTACAGGTGGAACCCAGGCGGGGCCTTCTAGTTCTGCTGGAACAATGGCACATCGTTGTTCTCACTGTAATGATTCTTGCCATGGTGATACGCAGCAGCATGCCACATGGAGATTCATGGATCGGGTTTGCTATTGTTTTATTTAATTTCAAGTATTTGTTGTATTTTATTTGATATCGTATTGTTTAATATATTTAACTTTGAATTACACATTGTTGACTTTATTTGTTTTAATGTACAATTATTTGGGGCCAGGTCTCCATCCCCCAGGTGGGAGGACGTAGGTTCCTTTGACCTCGATGGATCCATGGCAACAGCAGAGGAGATTGCGGCACCATACACACAGGTAACTTCTTTACTTTGAATAATTAGATCCTATTACCTATAATTTGTGTTCAGTAATTACAAATTAATTAGCACTGAGTAATTACCATATTATCATCGTATTTTATAGTAGTGTTTATCATATTGTCTAAATTATTTGAGAGCTATAAATTCATATAATCCAACCAAACAAAAATGAAACCTTATAAAACATGAAAACCTAAGAAAACTAGAAACATTTGTCCATGTTCACTTTAGGCATCCTAGACCTCTAATGATTATACAAATGGGAGAGAAATTTCCAAAATATGTCATTCTTACTTGACCAATGATGAGCCCGCATCTAGGGTTTTGGTGATTCCCGCAGTGTCCTTCATCCACGGGGGGTTCACTCAGTGAAATTGTTACATAGCACCATCGTTCGTAGGATATTAAAGAATATCCCTAATTTCACTAAATATTGGAAAATCCCTCCTGAAATTGTATTGTTGAACCCCCCTCCCAATATACGTTTCCAATTAAGAAAACCTCTATTTTCACCAGATATTGTAGGTATCCATTTTTATCAACCCATTTTTAATACCCCCTTTATATCATATTATCAAGGTGTAACAAACAGGATCCTAATGCATCTTAGTATAACCAAACAAGATGCTAAAGAAAGTAGTAGTATAATGCTAACAATGATCCCACTAAGATTGTAGAGACGACTGATCAATTTGTAGCATTGGATAGTGGAAGACCCAATGAAATAGTAATGGGGAAGGTAAAATGAGTAAAAGGAAACCCGTTAAGAGATCAATGTAACAAAGAAAGTACAAGATAGATAGTCCAATAGTCAGTGCAATGCTTATAAAAGATGAGAATTACAGATGTTTCAAACCACAACCTACCAATCTACCAATTTTATATCATGTAAATACAAATATAGCCTTAGAGAGCTCATGTTTTTTATAAGCTTAATAAAAATAAACTCCATAAAAATACAAAATTGAAACCCTTTCGTGGATGGACTTCCCTACCTTCCTATTAAAACAATCATCATTGATGTTTGAACCCAAATGAACATAGAAAAATTCCTCTTACTTACCAATAACACCATATGATCATGTGCATATCTTGGATTTGGGTCATTCACAAGATTCAATGAATTACCTCTACTTCCTCTACATTTATTCTTGCAATCAAGGGAATTAGAAACATTTAGTTACCTTTTCGTGGGTTAATATATCTAATTCTTTTTATCTTTAAGGGAGAGGAAAAAATATCCATTGTTAAGTTTCAATCATGCAATAGATATAAAGATACACAGATGGTGAAACTTATATGATACCATTTCATGGTAATAATAACATATAATGTATGTAAACAAGGATTTAGATTTTCACCTATGTTCATGTCAGTTCCAATACAATATTAAGAAGGATGCCTTGCATATAAGAATTGAAATTTCAATTATGAATGTGCCAAATATAACTCAATCTAATAACTATTCTTAACTGGAAATGTGAAAATGTTAAAGAAGAATACAAAAGGTTGAAATAAATTATTAGTCAAGAAAGATTGATCTAACTTTTCTTGGTTCCAGTGATCCAAGAACGATTGATCTCACTTTTCTTTCTTGTCATGGAACAATGTCTGATTGAATCTCAATACCCACCTAAACCCCAACCTAAAAAATGAAGAGTTAGATCTTTTACTAGAATGCCTGCAAAAATTACAATATAATTGTTCAACTCCAGAATTCTCGATTAGCTACATCTCTTAACCTTGGAGTTGACAAGGAACCAAAAGCACACTCAAACATACTGAACAGTTTCATAGGCTACAACGTGACTTATAGCTAGAAAAGAAACACACTTTGGAAATTGGCCTCATATAGAACAACAAAAGGTATAATGTTACAAGCTTTACTCACTTTTAACACTAGAAAACTCAACCTCAATTACAAAGAAAGCATAAAATCTTGCATACATATTCATAAGTGGTAACATTGACCTTTTGGACATCACATCAATAACATTCTACATATAAAAAAAAAAATACTACCACCATGGTTATCTCAGTGCCACAAAATTCTAATATTGTAATGCATGCTATTCCAAGAATCATACCTCATATCTAAATAACTTCGCCAAGCAACAAAAAGAGTAACCCCACAAAAATAAAACATAGAGCAGAGTTAATAGTAATAGTTGCAATATTATCGAAATTTTAAAAATCCAAATACATTGCAAAATTTGCTCCGAGATCTTTACAAAGACCTTCAAGTCTTTGCTGGAAGAACAAAGGATGAAAAAAATTAACTAACACATAAATCCATAAAGTTTAAATTAATTATAAAACATTCACATGTATTTTTATTAAGCAAAACGGAAGATATGATAAGTCAAAATCATTGTTAAATCAAGAGTATTAGTTTATCTTAAAGATATGATGCTATGTATGATATAAATTGTACTCAAAAGAGTCACCTTCTCCATTTCTAGTACTAAAAAACTCCTAAAAGTTTAAAGAGGGCATTGCCCTAAATTTTGAAAACATGTAAATATAAAGTATTTGATCAAATGATCTTGACATCAGCTCTAAATGACCACTAGTATAGAGGAAAGCAAGTTATCCAACTTCCAAAATGTCAATTTGCTTGATTGAAAACCTTCCAACACCTTTAGCCTTGATTTTTAAATCTCGTTGACATGAGGTTGACATCATGAATGACACATGAATTTGCATCAACCCGGGTACCTGTAACAATCAAATCATCATGTGAAATCCAAATCTGTATTGAAATCCGACTTAAAATCATAAGATGGATGGTTACACTAGCACAATATCTATCTTGAAAGCTGAAATACAACTACAAAAGATGAATGGTCAAAGAAACTTACACAAAAAAGTAGGTGGAAAAAATTAGGTTGGTTTATCCCAAAATTCACCATTCGAAGGGTTCACTACACCTGAGGCCAAAAAATATAAAATCAAGATGGTATTACTACATGAAATCAACAAAAATACAACCAATAATTATTTATAAATTATCTATTAAATGGGAATGAATAAGGAAAAATAAATTACAATAAACTTTAAATTAACCTTGTTGAGATTTCTGACAAAATCAGAAAAAACTTTGTAATCTCTTTCTTCTAATTTGTATGTGTCATTCCTATTGTTGTATGATAAGTTGGCCATTGCTATAACAGATTCAAGTTGTACAAAAAGATGATCTGTCAAATCATACTTGTACAAGCGTTGCCCTTTTATTTTATTGTACCAACAAAACTGAAGCTCAACACTTTCTGGCCTATCCAAAAGATCAATGTCATTATGGTAATCAAACACCCTATTTCCATCCTTCTTTCTTATTCTTTGAACCCTTCCAATGTACCAAGTTCCACAAGAAACACCTTCTTTGGTACTTCGAGAAACACCTTTTCTTGTGGCACGTTCAACTATAGGTATTGAGTTGCTCTCAAACAACACCCCGCAGTCCGATCCAATTCCAAAGCCGATTGAAACACCATTTTTTGAAGCCCTTTCATCTCGCCTAAAGTAGACCCCATTTCTCACTCTAGTCAACCTATCTTTGGATAATGTTGGATTTCCATTCAACTGACTAACCAAACAAGATTTGAACATATCCTTACCATCAAGCTCTACCACTGGTTTGGTAGTTGTGTTCACATTATCATCAATGGTATCTAAAATTTCATCCAACTCATGCCTCCACTCACTTTCCATTGTTTGCAATTCACTAACATTGAGTATGGATGAAGATGAAGATTGGAATATTGAGTTGGAGTTATTCGGTGTAGAACCATCAACTACTTCATCCACTACTTCATCCACTACTTGGAATGTTGGATAGTTTTGATCCTCTGTCCATGGTTTAAACCACCAAGAAGATTGTGTGTGTCCTTCTGGTTGCATGCCAAATCTTGATAAAAGGTTTTGCGCATCATTCAATCCTACTTTCAGAGCTTCTATAATTTTATCATCTGTAGATATTGGACCATAATCAGATAATACATCATGATTCTTTGTTGTTTGTTGGTGCAATTTATTCCAGATGCTTTCTTGTTTTTTATGAGATTTATTAAAGCGAAGCCCTTGTGGATTTGATTCTTCTTCGGAAACTCTATTAAGAGTTCCAACAGCATGAAGCAAGTCAGTGAAATCATAGGCCCTCTCTGATCCAACCATCCCACCAACTTTGCTAAAGAAGTTCTCACACACATCTGACCCAGTCAAGTGCAATACACATGGCAAGTTAGAGTAGTGGTCTCGAAACAATCTCATCAATAAAACCGCAAAGTGGCACGAAATTTCCACATCCTGATATGCCTCTCTACTAATGAAATTTATGTTGGCATTAACATGAGATTGTTTCCGTACCCAACATAACCATAACAAAAAGAAATGTTGAACTCTTGAAGCATTTCGCACTCTTTCCCAAAGAGTCAAACTATGAGACATAAAAATGTCAATGTAGTCAGCAACAATCATTAGATAAATCTCTGTACCTAGTGTTCTCTCTGCCCTACCACTTGTTGTACTTCTCATCTCTTTTAAACACCTTTGAACATGCCTTGAAGCAATGCGTTGCGCTGAACCCCAATTTTTTCGATCCATCCTCTCTATATATTCAATTTTAAGCTTGTGATCATCCACTTTAAAAGTGTTATAAACCATTCTGACATGATTAAAACTTACCAACTCTTCTCCAAGGATCAAATCTCGTCGGCCACTAAACAAAGGATTGATTAGCTTTTTCCTGTTGTGTATGTAATCCTGGTCATGTAGTCCTATTACGTTGCCACCATCATGCAACCCAGACAGCCTCCACCCTTCCCAAGGGATTTGATATCGAATACCTTTTGTTGAAGAATAAGCCTTCAACATAAGTTGTCTTCTTCTACTATCCCCATCAGATGAATGACCAATAATAGGTCCCAAACAATTTTCCACGTGTTTCCTCCACATAACTTCTATTTTTTCCCATTGCTTGGCAACAAAATTTGCATCGAACCTATTGCATGTTGGATGAACAACCACAACCAAACGGGGAAGCTTTTCATGTAAAGGGTTTGCAATAATGACACGTGCATAATGACCAATTACACTATTCTTAAAAGTGTCTGTAATAACATCATAGCCTGCAGCTCCCTCGCCCACAGTCACTAAGAAATGTGATTGGCATTGATGATTTTCTTTATTACCACAAAAACCAACCAAAGTATCACTTTTTGCTACCCACCTAACATATTTTTTCACAACGGTCTCATCTTCAGCAAGGCATACAAGAATCGGACCCTCTATACCATGTTTGGATTTATAACAAGCATAAACCTTTCCAAGTGCCTCAAAAATGTACTCATGCTCCCCTGGGATATATGACAGTGATTTTCTCACTTGCCTTAAAGTTGTAGATATTGAAGGACCATCTAAATTCAAGCTAATGAAGCTATGCAATCTAGGACCCCCCCATAGCTTAATCATCTCATAAATGGATTTAGTGGATGCACCATACCTTCTCCCTGCTTTTGGATGTGTCAGGTTGTGAAAGATATCTTTGAAAAATTCCCAAACGGCATCTTTACCTTGTAATTTTCCTTGTCTATGTGCCTCACACACATCCTTGCAAAACCTAAATACATCTTTCCTTTCTGTAGATTCGAACAACTTGTCCTTTAGGGACCTTATTCTAATAGAGAGTATAGCAACCTTTGTCCTCTCCCACCAAAGAGCCCTCATTGTTGATCTATAGCTAGTATTTGTAACCCTTGCAACATTTCTGAGCTCAGTTTGAGTCAAAAAGTCTAATCTTCTCCCTTTCCCTGTATCTCGCCCATGTCTTTTAATGGGGCTCCTTGATTCACGATTTAAACGCATCCTAAAGTCATCACAGTCTGGAATCAACTTACAAAACTTGCATGTCAATGATTCAAAAGGTATCCATGTTTCAGAAGCCCTCTGACAATGAATATGCCTATATGTACCATCAATACGGCATTCTGTACCATGATAACATAGCATCCTCTTGGTATGCTTCTCTATGGCCCATAATTTCCCACCCCTTTGATCATCCATTAGGATTTTTGTGTTCAATCTCTCCCCATTTCTATCAATATATGGATACCAATACCCCCAACATTGTAGTATCAAGGGAGATAAATGATCTACAATAATACAATAAAAGCAAATAAATTTGAAGATAAAAAATAAAATTATGTTCAATGTCATATTCAAATTAAATAAGCTTGTGAAATTAACATACCTGAAGTAGAAGGATTTGCACTTGTAGAACCCCTATGTGATAGTGGTGTTGATGATGGGACCAAGAACCTAGTCAAACTCTGTTGGGACTTATCATTGGTAGGCTTCTTGGGTCTCCCAACTATGCCAGTCCTCAACCCAATTGTATTATGTGAAGCCTCATTTGTAGTAGAAATGTGCTTGTTTGATTTCATATGTTCATTTAGAGAACTAACAATATTACCACTTGCTGGTACTAAATAAAACCATTTATTGCACCGTGTACATTCCACTTTTACTTTTCTCTTGTCCCCGTATCCTGCAAGTGTTGCTTCCACCACTTTGAACAAATTTGGATCTTGTGTCTTGTTGAAATCATCTAGTATTTTGATGGCGTTATCAATCTCAATTCGATCTCCAACCATTGATGTCTTCCTTTCTATGTTACATGAAGGAGTTTCACTACCTCCCACCCTTGAAATGTTACGTTGACGTTGATGGGCCCTTGTTTTCATGTGATTGTTTTTGAAGTTGTGAAGTGTCCGTGCTGCTAAAGATATTTCCCCTGTTCCATAATCAATACCACAACTTTCACAACGTATCTTTATTTTAGATGTTCCATTTTCTGAATATACTTTAAGAGTAACCTTCTCCTCAACAAACTCTTCCATTAAACTATTCACTTTTTCTTCCCAAGATGCCAATATAGTAGAATCAACACCTATGTTTTGTTCTATCGAATCACACTCAACTTCAACTCTTGCTTGTTTATGCATAGGTTCCTCCATGTTCTCTTCGATGATTTCAACATTTGGTGTTCTTTCCATTACCATTGATTGCAATGCTTCAGTATCCAATGTGTCTAGTTTCCTCTTGATGCCTATAGGTGTTTTTGTAGCTTTCCATCTTTTCTCTTGTGTTGCATTTAAAGTATATCCTTGATTGTTGGTAAACTCAAAAGGATATCCAATGATATTATCAAGCACAATTTCTTGACGGATTTCTGCAAAAGTAGCATCTGATTGACACCTAACTATGCCAAGGGTAGAAAGTTCTTCACCAGTTACAATTACAAAGTCGAAATGATTGTCTAGATCCATCTGCATTTCCATCCACATGTACCTTTTAGTTAGATAAAAATGGATAAATATATAAAAACATTTTTCAAAAGATTGGATATAACATACATTTGTCAAAGTGGCATTGAAACATTCAAACTAAAATTGAATTTATATAGAAGGAAATTCATTGAACTAGAAAAACTGATAAATATTTGGTTTATTCAATAGATAATTAACGGCCTCTTGTAGATATTAAATAACATTCCCAATAGATCCACTAGACATTCAACAAATGGGTGGGCAATAATAGTCCCATTCATTGGATATGCATGCCCCACTATGCCATCACACAAGACTTACATATGGAATCTTTCCCCCATAGGCATGATATGATTTCCATATCGATACTTGTCACACAATGGGTAGGTGACTCATAAATGAAGTGTGGGGATTCATAGTGGAGAATGGGGATTCGATGAACCCATGGGGAAGGACCTTTGAGGTGGGGGGGGGGGACTTCTTGATTTGAAGGTGATTGGGTGAAATCTGAGGAAGTTATGGCAAACCCTAAAAATAGACAAATGTGGGATTTCGGGCTTTGGGAAGGGGAATTGAGGATAGGGTCCTCAGGAATGAAATATGCAGAATGGAATGATAGGGGTTCCCCAAAAATTTCAAGGGAAACAGAGTGAAAACAAGGGAGATATGGGGAGAAAACTGAATTTTATACTCTTTTTTTTCAGACTGGAGCGACTACGGCTCAGAAGGGATCTGAAACGGCGCCGAATGGATTGAAAATGGCTGGATCTGGAACGACTTGCAAAATGGATATGAACGACTGGATCTAAAACGGCGCAACAACGATCGTTAACAGTTCAGCTGAAAATAAATATGGACCCCAGGTATGTGCGGCTTCCTAACAGTTCAAGGGTTTCACACGGCCACCAATGCTGTCTGATGGCTTGCGTATTGGGGCAGTACCCCTCACTCCACGGCTCAGGTAAAACTGATAACCGCTTTGCCACAAACGACAGCTCTTGGTTTACCTCACGGGTGGGAACTAGTCAATCAGGTAGGGGTCGTTGCCCTTTTCGCTGGCAGGTCCTCTCAATGGGCCAGCTACTTCGGGGTTCCTGTGGTACTCCTCACAATGAGTTTTAGGGCTTATGCCCAAGTACTTCCCACAGTTAAGCAGATAGGGATTATTCCCAAATCCGAACCTGCAATAGATGCGAAAAAAAATTTTTGGTAGAAATTCACTAAGCGAGCCCAAGAAAGTGCTCTGATACCAGATGTGATGCACCTGCAACAATTACTTAATAAAAATATGCGAAATAGCAGAAATGACAGAACTCAGAATCACTTTTATATTGATCACAGGCCACTTCCTTGGGTGCAATGGGTGCATAGGGGCATCTTCCTTGCTTTGGGATACTCTCTTACAATATTGACATTTCTAACCTTTTAACTTGTCACAACTATGACAATCTAGAAATGATTTTCTTCGAGTTTTTCAAACACATAAATATAATTTTAAAGAAAACCAAGTGATTCCTTACATTTTTTGAAGTCTATATACTAAAGTGGGATGTTAATAAGGTCATCATTATCTTCATCAAAGAATGTGTGAATAAACTTAATCTTCTAAAAGAGGAGGCTTGAAAGTACATAAAATATATAAATATGCAATGTATTTTTTAAGAGAATTATTGCAAAAATAAAATACAATTAAAAACTAAGTAGATGTATCACAATAGTAATAAATTAAATTAAAAAGAATTAAAATGTTTAAAAATACATAATAATAATAATAATTCTACCATAATAATAATAAACTAAACGAAGTATATATATATTAAAGAATAAAGTAGGATAAACCCATCTAAACTAAATCATATTTTAAAAAGATGTGTTTAGATTTGGATCTCTCTTCTTTTGTAATAGATAATTAAAATAAATTCCTCTCTAGTAGGTCTCCTAATTCTACTTGGATTCTTTTAGGCAAACAACATACGTGCTTTGATTCTATGATCTTCCAACACAATGCATATCTTACTTATTTTCCAAAATTACCTTGTTCACAAGCTAAACACAAATTATATTTATGTGATATTCCTTGTCAGCAAAGATCAATGTAAATCATTCTATCATCTATCTCTTCATATTCTTATTCAATTGTTTATTAAATACCTTATGAATACGTAACAAATCCTATATGAATATTTATGTGATATTCCTATATGATATCAGCGTTACAAAATATCCTATATCCTATATCAATTCCCCATAGGCATGATATGATTTCCTTTTCGAGACTCGTAATACAACGAGGAGGTGACTCATAAATGAAGGGCGGGGATTCATAGTGGAGAATGGGATCTGATGAACCCATATTAGGCACTAGGGGAAGGACCTTTGATGTGCGGGGGGACCTTCATGATTTTATGTAAAAAGGTCAACACCAAAATTTTCCGCAACAAATCGAAATCGCAATAGGTCATGTGTAGGTATTTTTTTATGCACAATGACATAAACAAACATTAACTACATGAATATGCCTCTTAAATTTAACCTCTTAAATTTAAATTTATGCAATTTAACTGCTAAAGTCTACATAGGTGTACATACCCTGCTAAAGTCTACATAGGTGTACATACCCTACCCCCTTCGGATTTGAACCTGTAACCTCCTAGGAAGGAACACATATTCTTAACCATTAGGCCCACTCAAGCTGTACTTAGGCCCACTATAAGAAAGCATTGCCGATTGATAGAAAGATATTTATGTAGTAAAAACAATTCAAAAGCATGTAATTTTTAAAAGTATTTAATAAGTGTATTTGTAATTTTTTAAGGAAAGTATGGAAAAGAGCTTCTATAAAGTAACCTAAAATAAATGAGAGATTTTATTTAGTTTGGTCACAACCATATCTACACATAACTATTATTATAATAGTAGGGGACACATTTTTTTTTATGACTATCCCTCTTACCATAATGATATCATTATTATATTTAATAATATAATACTAATAATTTTATAAAATATATTTAGCTTATTGATTGTAGCTCGAGCAATTAAGAGGAATGATTATTACCATTATATATTAATAAATATATCATTATATATTAATAAATATATCATTATATATTTAATAAATATAATATTAATAATTTCATAAAACCATTAGTATGCAAAAAGCAAACCTAATTTAAGATTTAAAACTAAATGCAAGTTTTACTGATCCATTGTGAGTGGGACTTTGCTTTGTTGGAGATAGAGTATGTTCGCCTAATTTTGTTGAGAAGCACGCAAGCGATATACACAATCTATGACGCTGGACATTACTACATTTAGCAACAAAGGGATCATTGGCAAGAAGCAACAGAAGAAATAATCATTGGCACTCATATAAATAGTTACATGCATGCTTTCTAGTGACAAGCCGGCCTGTGTAATCATATCAAGAAGGTTATAAGCTGCATGTTTTGTATCTCATGATGCAGAGGAATTGAGACACGCGAGTGTTGTGATTTCTCTCTTTTCTGAATAAAGAATCTTATCATTGCGTTCAAAAGACTCTGAGTTGTCACAACCCCTCCCTCTACATTCCTACGAAACCTGCAAGTTCGTCATTGCACGCATAAGCGCGAACATTCTGTCAACTACTTTTGAGACAGGAACGTAGAAGATTGGACTAAAATGTTGATGCTTTTTTTTATGTTTGCATGTGTTCCATACACACAGAGCCTAAATAAACTACTGCAATTGTGTTTTAAAACAATTTCCCCTGTAGCATTGATTATTATACTCAAAATTAAGGCAAGATCTGTCAAAAGATAAGGCTACATCAGGTCCTGGAAGATGACGACCTTCCAAAAACTGAACTTTGGGAGCGATGAGATCTTGGAATTCATAAAAGAAGAGGAATAGCCACGACCAATCGACTTATTCATGGCACTACGATTCTTCTCCTCTCAAAAAATTGGATTTTAGAAGGAAGGATTCATTAGTTAGGCACTCTCCTTCGACAAATAGAATCCATAACTACAAGCCATATCAAGAGGATGACCAAAAAACTCATTGATTTTCTTGCCAATAAAGGTGCTCGGAAGAAAGAACTTCTATGTAGCCATTTTTTCGTCAACTTGCCTAAAGGTCACATGCATAGCACTTGCAAGGAGATCATTGAGAAACACACATGCCACCTAGATGTGGGTGATGGGGTCATTCCCACCGGCTAACTCAATGAGCTAGCCATGTGTTAAGGACGAGTGGAAAAAGGCATGGATTTGGAGCAAGGTGGCAAATCAGAGTTTAATGTGTGGGTGTAACCAGTATCACCATATACGAGAGTGCAATCGCATCATTAACTTTGAATCGAGGGAGAGGAGGATCGACACTACGGAAACCTGGAATGCCAACTCGCTCCTCAGGGATAGCATGCTTGTGAATTCAATTCAGTATGAAGACAATGGCTTGGATGAAAATTTGAGCTAGGGAAGGGACAATTCATGGATTCCTGGTACGATGGAAGGCCCATGATGGTGGGTAAGCAAGTGTGAAACCATTAATGTGATGTGGAATAGGTGAGAGAACAAGGGGAAGAGAAATCTAGTGGGGCTTTAAATCCAATTCCAAACATATTGGAAGGTTGATTGATGTCAAGGATCAATGAGAATACAAGGAGTCTATGTGGTTCATTTATTTGGTTTCGTTTGTGTCGAGTTGTAGCAGGAATTTTACCATAGGGGTGGTTTCTATGTGGTGTGGTAGCAAGCCTTGCAACACGCCTCTGCATCAAAGGGTGCATTGTCAATGTGGGGGTGATGGGTGTGCTTGGCTTGAGCCCCAAAGGGTTCATGAACAAAGTGGAAGAGAGGACCGTTCTCAACAAAGCAACAAGGGAGAGAATCTTAACCATGTATTTCATGCTTCAAACCCTTATCACATCAAGCGTGCCATTGAGAATATGGAAAACTCATCCCTAGTTTCCCAATTGCTCTCAATGGATGTTGACAGGGGCACTATCCCTTACTGGATAGTGTATAATCTCTTGGAAAGAAAGATGACAAAACATGAATTACATTGAGAGGAGAGTCTTTGCACCATCTGTCGACTGCAAGATGACTTACACCATTCCCATTAGTAGCTTGACGACCTGGCTACAACTGTGAATGTGATGTTTCATATTGTTGGTGAGGAGGAAGCTAGGACAAGGGAAAATCCGAATGTGTTAGGATAGTTCACTCTTCAGGTTCTATGTCTATGTTGTTTTGTCAGGTTTTTTATGGTCCTTAGGCTCATTTGGCAATCATGGTTTTAGCACACTTGGTTTCCCCTTCTAGGACAAGTGATGCAAGTCTGTAATTTGAGTTATCAATAATGGAAGTGGACTCATCTTTTTATTTTGTCTTCCTGGTTTCCCTGAGAAGGGAAGGATTTTGATTTTAAGTTTTTGTTACTAAAATTATGATGGACAATGCAACCTATGTAAATTGCATACAAATTCAAGGCGAGTATTGCTTTGTTTTTTTGTTTTCTTACTGTTAATAGAAAATTCTTCCTTACTTTTAAAAATAAAAAATAAAAAGTTCTTCAACTTGTGGGAAGAAATAATTCATTCTACACAACTCTAGCGAGTCCATGAAAAACACTTCATAATTTATGATACAATAAAACATAAAACAATTAACATAGCATAAGTAAATTTCAATAGAAAATTGGCATAACAAAAGTAAATTTTAATACAAAATATAAATTAAATGTAAACTTGGTTAGTAGGGATCCAATTGCCTAGCCAACGGGCTCTTGGATCCCTTGGAATCCAAAGGCACGAGAGTCTATAGTTATGAATCCTCATATTTCCATGTATGAAGCTCTTTCTTTTCCAACCTCCCCTTCCTTGGAGATTTATGGCCAATATAAATAGTCGTGTTCCGCCTATGTTTATTTATTGTTCGGGTTGTGCCTTCAGATTTCCTGAGCAAATCGTATAGATTTCTGCATACTTCTTCTACCATGAGACCTCGCCGAGTTTTTTCAAATCAATTTAAATCAATTTAGACGAATACAGATAATTCGGGTAAAAGAAAAAGCAATACATTAATAACTCATCCTGTTAGTCGACAACTAAGAAATCTTAGGATCCAGCAACGCGGGGCGAACTGCCAGGATTCACATAAATGGCGGCTAGAGTTCTGTGAACTATCACAGTTAGGATATTAAGTACAGTGCACCGCAAAAGTCTCACTACATCGGCGAACTCACTGAAATTGCATGATTTGTGGAATGTGGTTCGGGAAGAAAAGTTTTAGTCTAGTCTCTCGTTACACTTATATTCTTTTCAATTTGTAAATCAGAGTGATTGAAATCATTAAATGGCAGTGAGTTTAACTTCTTTTCTTCGCTTTACAGCGACATGTGACCCTTCAACTCCGCGAAGGAGCAATTGCTGAAGCGAGTTATGGACTGTGGGAAGTATGAGGTAAGGATATGTTCCAGCCTGGATAAGTATAACAAAAGATATGAACAGATCAATTTGAGAACGAAATTTAAGACCTTGGAGGCAGCATAAAAACGTTATAGAATCGATCGGGTTTAACCCGAGTATGAAGGATCTACAAGTACCGAAATCAACACTATCGGGAAACACGGGTCTTATCATGCTCAAAAACAATGCGGGGGTCAAGCATAACAGATTTAGGAGGTCACGGAATGCAGCATAGATGGGGGTGCAATTGATCACAAAGCATCCGCTACTGAGGTCGATTGACGTTGGGTAAGATCTGAGGTCTTAACTACATAGTGTTTTTCATATACCGGTTTACATCATACAGTACAGGATGCGAGTAGAGAGGTCACAGGGAATGGTTTTATCATAACGTGATCCGGCATTCAACCTTCTACATGAAGATTTAAATTGATTTGAAAAAACTCGGCAAGGTCTCATGGTAGAAGAAGTATGCAGAAATCTATACGATCTGCTCAGGAAATCTGAATACAATTACTTTCACCGATTTCTCTCATCAGTGTTCAAAATATCAAAGTTGTCCCTTCACATCAAAAGACCAATCAAAGGTTCGATCAAGTAATTGAAGATTTTGTTGTAAAGAACTGGGTTATAAAAAGGATTTCAGTATGTTTCAGCTAAAGCATTTCTTCCTCAAAACTCAGGAATTCATGTTTCAGAAATCCGGTAGCACTATGGGAATTCTTGTAGCAGACTGTTATTTCTAGAATTCTCGTAGCATATTTTGATAGTGCCTTGATTATTTGTATAGTTGCATCCCTTGAAGACGAAATCCACAATCAGGGTTTTGTTGAGGATGGTCTTGTTATGCTTCCACATCATTCAAATAGAATTGATCTTCATTAGCCAAAAAACCAGACAGAGAGAGGTACCCAAATTGCAGAAAGTGTTGATTCAGAGATCTGAACGATGGGATATCTTTCCATCTGGCTGTGATTTCATTGGCTACCCTGTCTCCATCTTCTCCAATGATTTCCTTAAAATGTGCGATTGCTGAACCTTCTCTTTTATTGGAGCACAGGGGTAATATTAGGGTCCCTTCTCAACAATTTGTGGGCTGTCATTACTTATTTGGGTCAGCTTGGAAGGTATGGCTACGGAATGCTGGGATATTCGAGGACAAAAAAATAGATAGCAGACACCGAAGGTATTAAAGCACAAAAACAATGAACATAAGCCATGCACATATGATAGATGATTTTGCAGGTTTCTAACTACATGAAAAGGTGGAAGCTTCTTAGTTGGGAGGAGCCACTACTCACTAACAGAAAAACCATATGCATTCAATTAACACTAAATGATTCAATCAAAGACCCAGCGTGTTTAAATATTAGAACGAGGAAAACTAATAGCGTTCAATCAGATCTACAAAGCTTTCATCTAGGGTATACTATCGAAGTTTAAAATATTCAAAGAGTATAAAGAACGATATACAAGACCTCAGTTTTTCGTCGTAGTCTTATTGAACTGGCATAACCCTTTCTCTATTCTCTGATCTTCTCCACTGTCACATTCTTCACCAAGATCACAACTCGTCCTATGCAAAACTCTTCCATTACTTTGCTAATCGTAGAGATCTCAACCTTCCTCCACACAGAGCTCCTTCTTTTTCGACATGCCTCGCTGAGATCGCGGTTTAGCGATAATATCATACCTTCTAGTGATAAAGAAGAGCAAGAAAATTACAATATTTTTTGAACATCGAGGTCAAGGCCTTTATGGTTTAGGTACAGCGAGAAGGTTTGGACGAGACACCATCAGATCGATGCAGATCGATGCAGATCACTTCCTTAACGTGGATAGCAGCAACATTAAGTGGTTTAGGTACAGTGAGAAGGTTTGGACGAGACACCATCAGATCGATGTAGATCGATGCAGATCACTTCCTTAACGTGGATAGCAGCAACATTAAGTGGTTTAGGTACAGCGAGAAGGTTTGGACGAGACACCATCAGATCGATGCAGATCGATGCAGATCACTTCCTTAACGTGGATAGCAGCAACATTAAGTGGTTTAGGTACAGCGAGAAGGTTTGGACGAGACACCATCAGATCGATGCAAATCGATGCAGATTACTTCCTTAACGTGGATAGCAGCAACATTAAGAACTGTCACTTCCTTACCAGATCGATGCAGATGGATAGCAGTAACATTAAGAACCGTCACTTCCTTACCAACCCGACCTCTTCAGTGATTAATTCGGTGTATAAGGCTACAAGTCTAAGTCTATGGGGTAGGTAGTTGGTAAACACTTCAGCAGTAAGGTCATCCTTATGATCGGAGGTCTAGATAACCGGAAGATGAACTGGATATTGTGCACCTCACCTGGACCGGGGACACCTGATAGTTAAATGGCTTAAAAAGTAAGGTCATCCTTATGATCGGAGGTCTAGATAGACCCGAGGCTGTCAGGAACCCTAGCTGGTACCAGCATCATTTCTCTATTTTTAATCTCCACGGACCCCAAGGACTAGATACGTAAGTATAAGTTTCTATTTTTAATCTCCACGGACCCCAAGGGCTAGATACGTAAGTGAATGTTGTATAAGGAAGTGAGGCAAAAGCTTGAGAAGTTATTGGCTTTTTCTCTTTTTGAATAAGAGACAAAAAAATTTGAGTTTATTGCACCTGAAATTTTATAACGGCTTCAATATAATTTCAAATCCTTTAATTGCTCAAACTTGGTGAGAAGACATATTGCCTTGGGACTTTGTTGGTTTCACATAGAAAATGGATTTTCTAACTCTTCCTCTTATATTTGTTTCAATATTTCTTTGTTGTATCTATCTTGTTTAAGATTTTGCAAAGTGCATGAATATCCTCGTTCTTTAGCTCTACATATATTTGGCTCTCTCAAGTGGTCTTTGTAGAATTTATGTGTCTAATCTACGATTTGTTTAAAGTTTGATATCTTGGATATTTCACAAATGGAATTTGATATCCTTCTTTAGTTGGCTTTCTTATGGAAGCACTTGGTATTTTGATCTCCTACCTTTAAATAAAGTTGTAAGATTTAAGATGCCAACATTCCTCATGTTGTGTTTGGGATTTAGTTAGATGAAGGTTGACTTTCCTTTCTTCATTTATAAACAAAATAGTGTATCCTCCTCCTCCCTCGATAAAGTGTATGTGTGCTTAGTGGTTTTGATTTCACAAAAATATTAGGGTAAGGAGGTTCTTATGTGTGAATTTTGATCCATTTGTTGATATCAAATTGTATCCTTTTCACCTTTTTCACATATATATGAGAAGGACCCTTATCTATTAATGATTAAACCTTCAAAATCATCATGGTTTAATTTCACATTGCTAAATTCTAATAGACTAGGTCCCGTGTCTTTTAGGGAGGCGATTTCCAAGGAGATCTGATTCTAGTTTAAGGCCATAGAAGGGGTGATAATGGAGGAATATCACCACCCTAACTTAACCAACTAGTTACACCCTCAGTGGTAGAAGAGATAATAGAGGAATACCACCATGCTTACTTAAACAGCTAGTTACTCCCTTAGTGGTAAATAAGATTCAAATAGCGAATACCAACAATTCTTTTTTTCCAACAAAACAACAAGAAAACCATTTGTACAATGAAAATGGAATAACAAGGAATACCTTGGGAAACACTACCTTCTTCAAGATGCTACATAAACTTAGGGATGGGATTGATAAAGGACTCGTTCCACTTGAGTCAAGCACACAGAACAAAATTAGTTCATCACCATGTTAACAATTAAAGGGTAAAGTGATAATGGAGAGGGATAATCTATAGTGCTTAGGGTCTGACCAGGAGGAATACTAGTTGCCGAGATGGAAGGAAAATACAATGAATGACTAAGAAGACCGGTATAGAGGGAAGCACATTCCCCAAGTATGCAACAGAGTATAATTAATAAGTTATATGGGCATTGTATGGTCCCAATAACAAATCTCAACCAGATGGAGAACCCATAGTGCCTCCAAAAAGGCTAAGGTAAGGTATGCCTATGACCAAGAAGATGGGTAGATGCACCTATTGTGCTCATGGAGTATGGAAGGGGCTAGACGAGATACACATTGAAGTCACCGAGTGAGTCAAAACACCCGTGGAAGAAGATGGGACCCTAGACAATGTACACGTCGCAGGAGCACCTTGTTTGAATCCACATCAGGAGTAAATGCATGGATATGTTGTGGATCGGGTCAAGACAAGAGATTTGGCATATTAACCCCATTAAATTTATGCATTTAAAACAATATGACAAAGACATGTGCTACATGGAACAATTATTAACCCCAACATTGAAACCATTGATCTGAATACTATGCAAACGTTTCGACATAATGTTTTCCCCTTACAACCTTCTATTTAGGAGTTGTTTAAGAGTTTGGAGTGGTTATAAAGTTATACACACACTCGACCATATACTTATATACAAAATCGAATTGACTAAACAATGGGTACCAATGTCAAAGCCTAAGCCTTAGGATGGTATCATAGACCATGACAAATAGTTAGGGGTAAAATTAATACCCAATGGTCACTGTGATGACTCTGTTAGTATTTGGATATATGTACACCCATATAATAGTATTTGGGGCCGCCGTTATGGCCGGGTGGCTGGGGCGGTCGGCTGTGGCCGTCCCCACCCAGGATCGACCCTGAGACCCCGTCCTATTCGGCGTTCTCGCCTACCATTGAGCGCCGGTTTAACTATCATGTGAAAAAAAATGTACACCCATATAATAGTAGTGCAACTTTTCCTACATAGCAGGTTATGGGTTTTAATGGCATACTCTTGTATAAGTACTCATAGGAATAATACTTCAAGGTTAAGTAATTGTCCTATTTGGTTATCGTCGTCACAAGTAATGACATAGGAGACTATTCTTAACTAATGTAAAGAATGTTGAATAGGGATATAGAACTCTGTAAGTAAGCCATAGTTCTATCAATGACAAGAGTAATTCAGATAAAATATTATAGAATAGAAAGTATTGTTTATTTGTTATTTTAGCAAATTTGGGTATGTTGCATATGGTTTCAGAGTTGTAGTTATAGAACTTAGGCCTATATGGATATGTTGTTTATTTGTTATTACAACTACAAACAAATTAGTGTTGTAATCATTTTTATGGAGGTAAGACGTGGGTAAGACACATCACTGTCTTAAAGCATCATTAGTTAAAAGGACATAGTAGTTAAATTGTTATATACATTAATGACTTTATTATTTAATACTGCCTTAACAAGCATTTATTACTTCCGCAATCACAATTTTAACATTTAATGCTGGTATAATTTTTTTTTTTTTTTTATGAAATTATCGGGATCGTGATTTGGACGTATGAATCCATCCCACGATTTGGAGGTTATTCCTCAACACTCCCGAATAAAATAACCCCCAATATTTATATTACTATGTCAAATAAAAAAAAACCCTTGACCCCTTAATACGGGGCAATATATTTTTGAGGTTTTTAAGAGTATTCAACCCCCCAATATGAATGGACGTGATATGATATTGCCTCACCAATGAACCCCCCGTGCCTTCATCCTCAGACTATCATCCAATGCTTGCTTCATCTTCCTGTCTTTTACCAATGCCATGTGTGTTATTGTTGCTTTTCCATTTGTCACCATGTTATCCAAGTTATCTTTTCCATGTACTCTCCTTGTCCAAATCATCTTCAAATGACCACAGTATGGGTCATTTGACTCTTGGCTCAATAGGTGTGCTAATGGCTCCAATTCCCATCACTTTGTCCACCAAATCAACCTTTTCTGCCATGCCCTTATGCCATGTGTTCTTCAAGCTTAAACTTTGAGAATATATTACCATGGTAATTATCACTTTCCCCTGTATTCTACTAATAGGTTCTTTTAATGGTAAAGGTGGTCAAATCACTTCTATGCTTCTACTAACTTTGTTGCATCAATTGAGTTCACTGAGATGTTGTACTTGTCACTTTTGCATCCACCAAGACCAATAGGAAAACTATTTATTGCTATGAATTTTCACTACATTGTGCAAAACTCTCGGGAAAAAGAGAATCATAGTGGCCAAGCTTCTAGAAATTCAAGAACGTGATGTTTCTCATGTCCTTATTACCCTAGTTTATTATCACGGGATTTCCAATTTATTCTAATATTTGAGACTGAAATTTATCATACTACTACTCCTAGAACATGCTATTAGGAAAGACATATAAACAACGTAAAACAACTTATCACATGTATTGTGACTAAAGTTTTTGAAAATGATGTAAGGCCCATAAGGAAGAGCGATAATCTTACAAATATGGTCTATGGGGCCTTGCTATTATCTTGGTTCAAATACAACTTGGTAAAACATTTGGCATGAAGAATACTCATTTAACTCATTTCACTCAAGATTTCTATGATTTCAATCAAGTGATATCATTCTGACAACATAACTATTCAATCAAGAACACATAATTACTCATTCAATGCAAAAGAACATGGCACATTCAAGCTTGTAAGTAAGTTAATCATGAAAAAGATTTATCTTTCTTCCTTTTTCTAACGATCAACACTCTAAAGTGTATTAAATAACATGCACACTAACTTAATTGCTATTTAGCACCTCTTTGCAAATTGAAACAATGAGATGCCATTTTATTTGATGATGTAAATGTTATGGAAATAAAGGGACTCAAGATCCTCACTCTAGGGATGCAAATAATTTTCCACTGGGTGAATCAAGCTTGTAGGAAACTACAAATCTATAAGAAGACATCAAAACCTAGTAACTCTTCATCAAGAACCAAAACACATTACATAGGTTTCCAATTCAAATTTGTAAATGGACATGAATTCCATCCGCTTATGAGGCACTGCCAATCTCTCTAGGGCCAAAGGAAAAGCTCACCTACTCATGGGGATGACTCTAGAAAAGGAAAATCTCATCATGTCACCTTCTATGACCTGTCACCTTATTTAATTTTAATTTCATGACATGCCACCTTCTATCCTTTCAGAATATTGAATATCAATGACAACTTTTCCCATCAAACACTTCAAGCATAAATTGTCAACCTTCCTTGCCACATTATCTTCAATGAATGACCACATAATGGGTCATTGGTTCCTATCATGGGCCCAATCCATTGTTGATCAAAGGACTCGATCCCCACAACCATGTTCTTTACCAAGTCTTGAACAAATGGACTGCACCAATACAATAAAAACGTTATATAATATCCAAAGCCCATCAAACAACTATCATCTAACTTGAATATAAATTAATTGCAGTCATTTTTTTTAAGTACTATCGTTGTCATTCTCATTGGAATTGTGTTTGATATTGTTAATATTTTTTTTATAAATTCAGTCTAAAAATTGTAGTGTTCGCACAGGTGTCCACAGGCTCCAACGACCAGCCACTGGGGACTAGCAGTTCTCCACGTGCTCAAGTATCGTGTGTATTAAAGCATAAATTTAATTTCAAATATGATGACTTGTCCGTGTATATTTATATTTTTCTATATTAAACCATGAGGTTATAAATGTGTATGCAGGTGCGAGCACCTCGGCTTGGCAGTGTTGTTATTCCTCCCTCCCCGACCTTTCGACCACCTTATATGCCAGTTGTATCCCCTGGAATACATTCCTAATTCCCCATCCCCTTCCATCTAGCCCCCCCTCCTATATAGCACCACAATTCCATCCAGCTCCACCTCCGTATCAGTTTCCCATGTTCCCACCCTCCCATATCCGACCACGGCACACCACCCATCCACAGTCACCCATCCCTCTATCGCAACATAGACCTCGCCCCCCCCACATTCCCCCACCACACTCGCTTCCCCTTCCAGGGTGCCCCGATCCATATTATAGCCAACTGGGATTTATAGCCCTAAACGTGCATCTCCACTTTGCCCACCTCAGTCCATGCCTCACCCATGCCTCCTTCTGCCACACCCCCTTCTTCCACTGTTCCCCCTAGTGGTGTATCCACCATTGATGTGGCTACATCCTCCCCTTTACCGTCCACCCTAGCATCGGAGCAAGCTGTCTAGCCGACTGCTCCATCCGCCAACCCCGAATACCAGGCGATTGTGTTCACGGTGAGATTGACTAGTTTATGGAAATCTCGTTCAATTTTAACGAAAATTACTACATGCATCTAGTTTCAACATTTATCTGACTATTCTAAATGTTGCAGGGTGGCATTTCCGAGAGACTAGGATCACATAGGAGGGAGACCCCCTCACAACTTACAGTCTTGCATGCGGTGAGTTATCCAAGATTTGAAAACTATTTTTATTTTGAAATTATGTTTTATACTTGTATAATTGACAGGAAAAGTTGACATATTATTGTTGTCGTTTCAAGGCTCAAGGGGATGTGCTCCAAGACGCCAGAAGGAACCAGCTTCCTCTAGCACGAAGAAGACGAAGATCGATTTTGGAGATGCACCTGGGAGCTCCGAGGGTGGGCAGGAAGATTGAGAGACCCTCCTATGTACACTAGCCACGATGTAGCATTTTCGGCACGAGTTGCCATATTTTGTATAGGGCACCATGGGCCATATTTTGTGTAGGGAACAAGTTGCCTTTTTCTGTACGGGGCACGAGTTGCCATTATATAGACGCTAGGAACGATGTTCCATTTTTCCAAAAAGTGTACATGATTGGATCATTTTTGCATATTAATAAATGGATTTGCACTTGTGTATATGAGTTTGTCTTTCATTACATTTTTGCATACATGATTTTGTCTTCAATAAGAATGTTATGGAAAAATTCTCACATACATATAGATGTTATTTCTAGACACCAAGTGACCTCAATATGAGTCCCTTATATTTGAATGGGTCTTGCATCTTTTCCTTTCAGCAACAACATACCTAGCCAAGCAAACTAAGGAGTGATATTTACATTACAAAGTGTTGTGACTTTAGGGCTACAAAAAAATAAATAGGAGATGATGATTTCTTCCATACTTAACCTTGTAATGGTTATAATAGTCAATTCTAACAAGCATTGCATCACATATTATATCAAATTAACCTAGATATATGAGAAGTTCATATGTGTGCTTGGCTAGAAGGGTTAACCATATAACTTGAATTAGTTCAAGCATGAGGGGTGTGCATAGGTGCAATTGGATTGAGTAATAAAATAGAATTGTTAATGTAGTTACATATGGATCGATCTTTATGTGTTAGTATGTTCCTTTAATGAAATCATGGTTAATGTGTTGAACTATCACTTGCACAAGTTGGCATAGACCCTTAGTGTTAATAATGTCTTCAATGTGTTGGTAATATTGATAATCACTCTTTGTAATTTAAGTATCTTGGATTTTTCGAGGTTAAGACACATATTGAACATAGTCAACTCAATGGTTCAAGACATCATTTTACCCCATGATCCATGGAAGATTCAATGGAGTCATATGAACCTCATTGTCATCACCTCAACCATGGTCAAGATGCCAAGATTCATCCTTAGTAGTCAAAACCTCATGTTGGCACCCATATCACACTCAAAGATAAAAAATTATTTTAAAGGGCATGTTTGGGGATTGAGGGAATCTCGATGGATAATATCCTTAAAACATTTATATTCGATTTGAGGCCTCATATGTCCTCACCTTATCATTTTCAATACCTAAAGACCCATCCTTAGTGCACAAAACCTCCAAATGGAATCCATATCCAAAACAAAGGCCATGTATCCCGTTTAGAGATCTTGTGTAGTGATATATGGACTTGTTCATGGCTCATGAGCATGCAAATATTCATTCAGGTCCTAATAACATTTATATTTTTTAATCACCGTGCTTGAGGTCTAGAGACCCATCCCTTGTGTTGAAAATCCTCTATTGGCATTGTTGTAGTAGCTTTATTCAACTAGTTAACTAGGATAAAGAGTTGACTGGAGGTATACATTGTATAAATAAATATTTGTTAGGGATTATAAAAAGGCTAACTATTGATGGCTCTAAAGTTACATTCTCCCCTTTCTCACTTTCCATTTATGTGTATGAATATGTAGATATATCTTGGATAATGACAAATAATGACACTTGGATAGATAGATTGGGAAAATTTTAGATGAATGCCTAGAGCTCTACACACAAGTTAAAGAAAAAAAAAGAAAAACTCCTAACATTGGGAACGAATAGCCAAAACCAACAATGCAACTAGAACACAATGACCAAGGGAAATTCAAAATGCAACACCACTCCACAAAATAAGTTGCTCTAGACCTACCTCATTTGGTATGAGATAAGTTGCTTTAGAGACCTAGAGACCTACCTACCACTTCTCTCATTTGGTATGACAGGAGCTGCTTTAGAGACCTAGAGACCTACCTACCACTTCTACCTAGAGACCTAGAGACCTAGAGACCTACCTAGGAGCTGCTTTAGACCTACCTCACTCATGTCAATGCTTGAGTTTTTGGAGGCCAACCTCCCACCCCACATGTCCTCTTCAACATTCTTTGTTCTCTTGGTTTTGTGCCCACCCAAAATTTTTCATGCTTTGGGTACCTTGAGGTATATCGCCAACCCAAAACTCTTATATTATGTTGATTATGTTGGTTATTGGCCTCACCCAACAAAATTATATTAAACAATACACATATTCATAGACTTGGTTCCCCATGCTCAATGCTCACTATATTCAACAATACACTTATCTTAAATTTAATTCTTGTCTTGTTAAATATTTCATAATTAAATAACTATTTGAGAGCACCACCTTAGACCAAGCCATACCATTAATATAAAATGTACATTAGAGAAATGACCTATATCAATTTCCTTCTATAACTCTAACCCTAACCCTCACCCAAACCCTAGCACTAAACCATCTTCTTCATCATCATCATCACCATCACCATCACCATCATCATCAACGCCTTCATCATCATCACCATCACCATCATCATGAACATCTTCATCATCATTGTCATCTCTAGGTTCCTCATGAACATCTCCATCATCACATCTTCTTCATCATCACCATCACCATCACCATCATCATCAACGTCTTCATCATCATCACCATCTTCATCATCAACATCACCATCTTCATCATCATCATTAACTCTAACTCTGACCCTAATTCAATTTCCTTAAATAACTTTAGCCCTAACCATCACCCAAACCCTAGCACTAAACCATCTTCTTCACCATCACCATCACCATCACCATCACCATCACCATCACCGTCTTCATCATCATCACCATCATCATCATCATGAACATCTCCATCATCATTGTCATCTCTAGGTTCCTCATCAACATCTCCATCATCACATCTTCTTCGTCATCATCATCATCATCTTCATCACCATCACCATCATCATCAACGTCTTCATCATCATCACCATCTTCATCATCATTGTTAACTCTAACTCTAAACCTAATTCAATTTCCTTCTATAACTCTAGCCCTAACCCTCACCCAAACCCTAGCACTAAACCATCTTCTTCATCATCACCATCACCATCACCATCAACGTCTTCATCATCACCACCATCTTCATCATCATCATTAACTCTAACTCTAACCCTAATTCAATTTCCTTCTATAACTCTAGCCCTAACCCTCACCCAAACCCTAGCACTAAACCACCTTCTTCATCATCACCATCACCATCACCATCACCATCACCATCACCATCATCATCAACATCTTCATCATCACCACCATCTCCATCATCATCATTAACTCTAACTCTAAACTAAATTCAATTTCCTTCTATAACTCTAGCCCTAACCCTCACCCAAACCCTGGCACTAAACCATCTTCTTCATCATCACCATCACCATCACCATCACCATCAACGTCTTCATCATCATCACCATCTTCATCATCATTGTTAACTCTAACTCCTACCCTAATTCAATTTCCTTCTATAACTCTAGCCCTAACCCTCACCCAAACCCTAGCACTAAGCCATCTTCTTCATCATCACCATCATCATCACCATCACCATCACCATCACCATCAACGTCTTCATCATCACCACCATCTTCATCATCATCATTAACTCTAAATCTAACCCTAATTCAATTTCCTTCTATAACTCTACCCCTAACCCTCACCCAAACCCTAGCACTAAACCACCTTCTTCATCATCACCATCACCATCACCATCACCATCACCATCACCATCACCATCAACGTCTTCATCATCACCACCATCTCCATCATCATCATTAACTCTAACTCTAACCCTAACTCTAACTCTAACTCTAGGTTCCTCATCAACATCTCCATCAGTATCATCTTCTTCATCATCATCATCTTCATCACCATCACCATCACCATCATCATCATCAACAACGTCTTCATCATCATCACCATCATCATCATCATACGTGCCCGGTGGATGATTTTCCAAAGTTGACCCCCGTGTGGAAAAATTGCACACTCCCTTACTAAGCAAAACCCTAGTTTCCAAGATGGACGTACAAGATGACACCTGATCCACGTGAACGAAGGAGAGGGGCACCCCTAGCACTATCCCAGCGTCCTGAATCCAATGGAGTCGACGGTTTGTCGATGGGAGCCACGGTCGTCATTCTATGGCTCATTCCATCTCGCATCCAAAAGGCCTTCAGGGACACCTGTTGAATACCTATTGGGGGCATAGAAGTCCAACCGTGCAGCAAAACCTGGTTCCGGGGAGTTCTGCAAGTGTGTCTAGGTAGGTTCTGGCTGGGAACGCTAGCCATAACTACCCGGTGGATGATTTTCCAAAGTTGACCCTCGTGTGCAAAAATGGCACACTCCCTTACTGAGCAAAACCCTAGTTTCCAAGATGGACGTACAAGATGATACCCAGGCCATGGGACCGTAGGAGAGGGGCACCCCTAGCACTATCCCAATGTCCTGAATCCAATGGAGTCAACGATTTTTCGATACGATCCATGGTCGTCATTCTATGGCTCGTTCCGTCTCGCCTCCAAAAGGCCTTCACAGACACCTGCTGGATACTTGTCGGGGGCATAGAACTCCAACCGTGCAACAAAACTGGGTTCCAGGGAGTCCTGCAGGTGTGTCTAGGTAGGTTCCAGCTGGGAACGCTAGCCATAAGTGCCTGGTGGATGATTTTCCAACGTTGACCCCCGTGTGCAAAAATTGCACACTCCCTTATTGAGCAAAACCCTAGTTTCCAAGATGGATGTCCAAGATGACACCCGAGCCATAGGACTAGAGGAAAGGGGCACCCCTAGACCTATCTCGGTGTCTTGAATTCAACGGAGTCGACGGTTTTTCGATCCGAGCCACGGTCGTCACTCTATGGCTCGTTCCGTCTCGCATCCAAAAGGCCTTCAGGGACACCAGCTGGATACCTGACGGGGGCATAGAACTCCAACCGTGCAACAAAACTGGGTTCCGAGGAGTCCTGCTAGTGTGTCTAGGTAGGTTTCGATTGGGAACGCTAGCCATAAGTGCCCGGTGTATTATTTTCCAAAGTTGAGCCCCGTGTGGAAAAATTGCACACTCCCTTACTGAGCAAAACCCTAGTTTCCAAGATGGACATACAAGATGACACCCGGGCCACGGGACCAAAGGAGAGGGGCACCCCTAGCACTATCCCGGCATCCTGAATCCAATGGAGTCTACGGTTTGTCGATACGAGCCATGATCATCTTTCTATGGCTCGTTCTATCTCGCCTCCAAAAGGCCTTCAGGGACACCTACTGGATACCTACTGGGGGCATAGAACTCCAACCGTGCAACAAAACCGGGTTCCGGGGAGTCCTGCAGGTGTGTCTAGGTAGGTTCCGGCTTGGAACGCTATCCATAATTTCCTGGTGGATGATTTTCCAAAGTTGACCCCCGTGTGCAAAAATTGCACACTCCCTTACCAAGCAAAACCCTAGTTTCCAAGATGGACGTACAAGATGACACTCGAACCACGGGATCGGAGGAGAGGGGCACCCCTAGTACTATCCCGACATCCTGAATGCAACAGAGTCGACGGTTTTTCGATCCGAGCCACAGTCTTCATTCTATGGCTCATTCCGTATAACATCCAAAAGGCCTTCAGGAACACCTGCTGGATACCTGCCGGGGGCATAGAACTCCAACTGTGCAACAAAACTGGGTTCCAGGGAGTCCTGCAGGTGTGTCTAGGTAGGTTCCGGCTAGGAATGCTAGCCATAAGTGCCCGGTGGATGATTTTCCAAAGTTGACCCCCATGTGGAAAAATTGCACACTCCCTTACTGAGCAAAACCCTAGTTTCCGAGATGGATGTACAAGATGACACCCGAGCCATGGGACCGAAGGAGAGGGGCACCCCTAGCACTATCCCGGTGTCCTGAATCCAATGGAGTAGATGGTTTGTCAATATGAGCCACGGTCGTCATTATATGGCTCGTTCTGTCTCGCCTCCAAAAGGCCTTCAGGGACACCTGTTGGATACCTACGGGGGGCATAGAACTCCAACCGTGCAACAAAACTGGGTTCTGAGGAGTCCTGCAAATGTGTCTAGGTAGGTTCCGGCTGGGAACACTATCCATATCTGCCCGGTCGATGATTTTGTAAATTTGACCCCAATGTGAAGGCCATCCAAATTTGATCAAGGGGGGCATTTCTCGTCCAGAGGACCCCGGGCATGCATGGCAACCGTGGACAGGTCCACAATGGCCACATGGACATGTGGGAGCTGATGAAATCCAATTTCACTTGCCGGTTTGGGTTCCTTGGCCTCGAATAAAATCCCCAAAGTGTCCTGCTATCGATCTCGGTCTCTTAGAACCTATCTGGCATGATCTCAAATCTAGGAAGATCAAAATCAAACAAGGCCCTTATGTAATCCATTGGGGACACCTCCCTAAGGGATCTTTCACGATCAAGGAAGCTTACTCCGTTCTAGCTAGTAAAGAAGAAGGTCAGACATTCCCCCTCTGGAAGAAAATCTGGAATCCCCATCTATGGCCCAAAGTTTCAACCTTTCTATGGTTGCTCTCTCACAAGCGCATTTTAACTTGGGACAAGCTACAAAAGAAGGGATTCCAGGGGCCTGCAGATTGTGTAATGTGTAGCAATGATTCTGAAACCATAGATCACGTGCTTGACTACTGCAGTTTTGCCTCAGATCTTTGGGAATGAGTGGCCGAAAAGTTTAGAAGAACCAATAGAGTCAGAGGCGACATCAACGAATCTATGCAGAGATGGGATGTGGTACCCTTCCAAAGTGCACTACTCAATTGGCTCTGGGAGCTCACACCTGGATTCCTGGTTTGGAACACCTAGAAAGAAAGAAATTTCTGAATCTTTGAGGATAAAATAAAATCTTATGATAACGTTTGGACAATTATCAAGAGAAATCTCCTGGAAACTATCTTCTCGAAGGATTGGAATTCTTCCGACTTCCCCTCCACCGATGCAGAGAAAGGAATTATGTCCAACTGGAATTTTTCACATCATCCTCTCCCCACTGTGGGAATAAGCACCATTCGGAAAAATTCCATCCCGGAACACTAGTCTCCTCCACCTGAGGGTATCTTCAAACTTAACTTAGATGGTTCCTCGAAAGTCAATCCTGGTAATGCAGGATTTGGGGGTGTCTTCCGTAACCACGAGGGAAAAAATCACCAGAATCTACTTTGGAATCATTGGGAACGACAGCAATAACGTGGTAGAATTGGAGGGCCTCTTGGAAGGAATCACCATTGCAAAAAAACTCAAAATCCTCCCTCTCATTGATGAGGGTGATTCTCAGGTGAACCTGACCTTAGCCACCAAAATTCAAAACGATTCCCATGTTTCCAAACTCTCCACCAGTTGGAGAATGGAACACATCATCAACAGGCTCGCTAACTGCTTAAAGGATCTCAACTCTATCACTTTCCACCATGTCAGTAGAAAGGCCAATGCTCTAGCTGACTATTCGGCCAACAAATGGGTTACTTGTGAACTTCCTCTTCGGGAAGGGGAGCTAGATCAGTCCTTGTCAGACTAACTCATAATCCATTGCAATGTTCTCGCCTCTCAAGATCTCCCCACCCTAGCTGCGGGTGCTTTCCCCGATCATGCCACAATTGACAGCTTTGTCCAGCCACCTGGAGACGGCACGTTGTACCCGTCACCTCCTCATCATGTTAGAAGGCAATCAAGTGATCATGGTTATGTGGAGGACAAGCGGATTTATGGAACTCATTTGGAAGTTAATGAGTCGAGGCTGGACTCGGTCACTGATGTCCCTTCGCATTAACTGGGCTAGCTGGTTCTTGAAGCTCCTGCATGTGGTTCCCCTGTGTCCCTTCTCCATGGATCATATAATGATGGAAAGGCCTCAATCCACCCTCATTTGCAATCCTTTGTTGCTCTCTATTGTGAATTTCTTTGCTACGAATTTCCCTTCTCAATTTGTCATTGCCTAGGAGCTTGGTCTTTACACCATGACTCGACCACGAGGTACCTCAAGGCGTGGGGATGGACATGGCGCAGGACGGGATGCTGCTTCTACAGGCAAGAATAATGCAGCCATCAATGGCTATGACAGCAGTGTCTCCGCTCCGGTTCGCATGTTAATCAATGACTAGGAATCAAGTCGCGTGGTTGATATTCTAGCCACTGGAAAACAAGGCAACCAGATCAATTACTACTAGCTTATAAAAAACATGATGGGAAACCTAGTCAAGGAGATGCTAGAAAATTGGAACTCTGCCAAGTCCTCCATTTTGGATATCAGGGCTATCTTGGTTCATCTAGATGAAAATATGGTCAATTTGGACACCAGTCTCACTGGTGGTAAATACTCCCTGGAAAGGTGCTCGACTCTTCATAGGGGCTTGTCTCAAGATGAACCCGGTAAAAATTGTGTTGGCTTGTCTGGAATGGACATTGCTCAGCTTGGAGTGGTCTCCTCTGCAATCGAAGCACCTCCAATTTCGCAGGATATGATGGGCGCAGCTGCTGAAGACTCCGTTGTTGTTATAGGAACTCCTTCTGGGTCGGTCCCGCCTGCTCCTGGTGTCTCTGTGAGTATCACTCCCCTGCATGCCACCTTTCCCATTCCATCCACCATTGACTCGCTGCACTTCAAACGTGTCTGGAAGACCGAAGGGTATTCCTCCCTTGTCGCAAAACAGAATCGTTGACACCCAAGCTCCCTCCCTAGGGATGGGAAGATGACTTCTTCAGCGACTTCCCTATTGTTGAATACAAGCCCAACTCTCAGAATGAAGAAGCAAGTACTTTGGATGCCAGTCCCTAACTCTCTCTGTGATTTTCAGAGGTTTTGTATTTTTTTGCTATATAAACTGTTTTCATGCTCTGTTCTATTTTATTATATGCTATGCAATGACTCTTATGGCACCTGGTATCCTCGGGCAGGTTTGTTTTTCTATGTTACTTATTTTCCTAGCATTTTTTAGCGTGTGGGTTGGTGGTTCCACCACCCAAGACCGCCAAGGATAGCTAAACGCCATGTAATTTTTGAACTCTTTTTATAAGTATACTATAGCATATTTACAAAAAAAAGTGTTAAAATTAACTTTATTTGCATTAAGTAAGACAATAAAATGAAACTATATTAATTTAAACATAACAATAATATTACCTTGAGCATCTGGTGGCTCATCCAAGGTTAAGAATATGTTTATACATCATCACCAATCCAACCCTGCATAAGGACACAGTACCATGTATAAAATGTGCTCATCCTCACTAGCTAGTAGGTCCACTATCTCAGATGTGATCCTAGTAGAGAACATCGGTTGAACCCTCTTGGGAAGCATCTGGCCCCACATATGCATTCCTTCCTCAATCATAGACCTAGGAGGGTGATGGTCAAATGAAGGCCTCGTGACTGAAAACCTCTCAAAAAATAAACAAAACAACTCTGAAACAAAAGGGAAGTTAGCCCTTCCCTCGAACTGTGCACGTCATCTATCAAGAGAAAAACAGAACCACCAAAAAAAATGGCAGACCACTGAATGCATCTCAACCTCTACACTAAAGAATCAACATAATATAATAGAAGGAAACTAATGCGCTTCCCACCAGTGGTGTAGTTCGCAATGGTCGTCACCAACAATGAGAGGCACCTAACCTCCTCTCTACTGAAAGAAGAGATGCATAGTTGTCCACTAGAAACCTGAAAGTCGTTGGATCAATGACGTCATCAATAATATATCTCAAAGAGTAGACAGGTTGACTCTCTGGCACTCCTACATCAGTTGGGACATCAAAGAAGTAGGAGAAAATCCTCCCCTCTCCTAGATAGCCTAGTGATAAAATATATATCTTCCTCAGTGGGGTGGAACCACTAATCGGGACCAATGTGGAAGGCCTATCTCACATGATCCCACCAACGTATCAACTACGCTGAAAATGCCAAGTCCCCCTTTAGGAATGTATCCTCCTCATAGAATGTGAGGAGGCCTACTTCCCTCAAGAGGACTCATATCTGTGTGGTAATGGGGTGAGGGTACAATTCCCTCTCCCTCTCTCTCGCTTTTAATGTCGGTAAAGCATCGTACGGTTCAACTCGTTGTTGATGCTCCTCTCTACGCTGATGTCTCTGATTGACATATAAAATACATCATTCTATTATATAAAACATAAAAAAATAAACGATAATTTTATTTATAAATATGAAATAATATTTTTTTTTCGAAAAACACTTGAATTTCAAAACTAGTGCGCTTGAAAATCAGTCAAACACCGCATGCTGTGCATAGTAATACATACACACTGGAAACGATGCACCAAATATATGTAGTGCACCGATTATACTAATTGTTTTTAATATAAAAGCGACACGATGTGTTGTATACATACAAGGCACTGACATAGTGCGTATATAATAATAGTACGCACAACCAGAGCACTACTAGAGAGTCTCGGGACAATGTCAGTGCTTCCCTAGGAAATGGAAGCATCGGTGATTCCATAAGCGGGAAGCACTAGTGCATGTGTTAAATGTTTCAACACTGCAAGCAACGCCACAAAAATAGACAACGCATCGCTATTGGCTTGTGCAATTGTGAAATAGTGAGGAGCACCAAGTTTTTTTTAAAGCTTCTTCAATTGGTGCATTCACCTTACAAAAGCATTCTTAGTAGTGCGTACTGACCAATACAATGCACTGGTGCGCTGTAATATTAACACACCGATATGAAAAATATAAATTTAATTAATATTTTCTGATGCGCTTGGATAAAGTAGCACACCATAATGGTGCATTGTGATTTAGGTTAAAATGATGCATATGTATCCGTGCACCACATGTAATCAAGCACACCGGTGCACTACATACCATGAACACACTGGGTAGTTTTATAATTTTTTTAAATTAATATGTGACAGTGCTCTATAATTTACTGCACCGTATTAACGGTGCACTTGGTGTATCAGTGCGGAGACACACCGCTTGTAGTGCGAGGAATGGAAAGCACTGGTGTGTTTCTATAAATTAATGTACCATTTTGAGATTTTTAATTTTTAATTAAAATGACTCGGTGTGCCACATACAATAACGCATCGTATAAACGATGTGCTATGTTGCCCCATTAGTATTGCACCGCAACCAGTGTACCCTGTAAATTTATAGGGTGCACTAAGATGCGGTGCGAGCCGAAGCATGTGAACGCACCGCAAATAATTTTTTTTAAATAGTGAAAATTCAAGCTTAATTTCAAGTTTTAATCCGCTAAAATTTTAAGTTAGAAGAAAACAAAGAGATTACCTAGACATTTATTGGTCGGGGCGGCATGGTGCATCGTATTAACGGTGCACTTGGTGTATCAGTGCGGAGACACGCCATTTGTAGTGCGAGGAATGAAAAGCACCGATGTGTTTCTATAAATTAGCGCACCATTTTGAGATTTTTAATTTTTAATTAAACTGACTCTGTGTGCTACATACAATAGCGCATCGTATAAATGATGTGCTATGTTGCCCCATTAGTATCGCATCGCAACCAGTGTACCCTGTAAATTTATAGGGTGCACTAAGATGCGGTGCGAGCCGAAGCACGTGAACGCACCGCAAATAATTTGTTTTTTAATAGTGAAAATTCAAGCTTAATTTCAAATTTTAATCCGGTAAAATTTTAAGTTAAAAGAAAACAAAGAGATTACCTAGACATTTGTTAGCCGGGGCGGCATAGTTTCCACATAGTACAAAAAATGAAATTTTCCCATCGTTTGGAAAAATTCAAAAAGCACGTACCGACAATGAACATGAGAAATGCAAGTAAGAGGAGCATCGATGGCAAGGTACTTTAGGGAGGCAAAGGTGGCACCAATGCTTGAGAGCTCAAGAGCACTATGGAATGGTAAAAATGAATAGTTTGGCTGGTAATTTTTTTTATTATATCCTTCTTCGATGCATCCGATACCCGGACGCATTGGGGCGTTTTGTTATTGGGTGCACCAGTGCTTTTGTGGAATACAAACGCACCATTATCTTATAGAAAAATATAAAAATGGTTCAAGCAACATTTTAAATAAAACATAAATAATTTTTAACTTGTCCCTAATCTGGTCCGTTTCTATTTCTAACGTGTTGGTGCTCTATCTTAGTGTACACACCGATGTTGTATGTATATTGAAACGCACCGTATTTGTTGGAAAATATTAAAATTGTTTACATGACATTTTTTTTAATTTTACTCGATTCGATGTTGTAATACACATAACACACCAATGCTTTTGTTGGTATCTAGCGCACCGTTTATGGTTTTGTTTTTTTAAATATTATTCTTGGTTTATGTTTTTGGGCCAACTGCGATGCATTAAATGTATGTACACACCAGTGCTTTTGTTGGTATCTAGCGCACCGGTTATGGTTTTCTGTTTTTATAGTTATATTATGCTTGGCGTATGTTTTTTTTGCCAGCTACGGTGTGTTCAATGTACATATGCATCAGGGCGTATCTTGTGTTTAACCCACCGCTATTGCCATTTTTTAAAATATAACAATATTTTTTCTCCTTATTAGAAGGGGATTTTTGTGATCGATGTGTTAAGTTTTTCTCTGCACCGGTGCATCCACACTTGAACCGCACTGGTGCATTTTACGTTTACAAAAGCACCGATTAAAAACCTCTGCTAAAACCTCTGCCCGCTCATCTCCGCTAGAGATCTCTACTATAAACGGATATTGCGGCTCATTTTTTAATGGCTTCCACTATAACCTCTGCTAGAGGGTGTTCTGGATTTAATATCTGTGTTGTGACTTCTTTGTATGTTGAATGTTCTTTCATTGCAATGTTATGTTTGACAACATGTTGAGATGTTTGGCTCAATGTTCAAGAAATATAGTTGGGATGTTATAACACCACAGTTGGACATGAGTCTAACTATTAGATAACTTAGTTGCAGATCTAACAATTGTAGGTTAGGGTGTGTTTATGCATAGGTCTTAAGTGAAGAGGTGTACTCTGGTTGGAAGTAGGAATGATCAAGCCCTTATGGTTGATGTAAGGTAGTGTTGCACGACCTAAGGTGTCGAAAATGAAAAATTACCATCTCAGTTCATGATTGATACCAAGGGCAATGGTTGTAAATGAAGCCCCATAAGAGTGAATGAAGCTACTTCACAAATCTCTCAGCTTTGATTTTGATCAGGATCAATTGGTACATCATTTAAATCTTAAACATTTGACCGATTTGACTTCTAATCTACAATTAATCTCTCCAAAATGTGAATTAAGATTAATAAGAAAGACCAAAAAACCTAACTTGAAAATTATTTTACTCAACTCTTAACTCTCTTCAAAATTCATATTTTATATTATAAAATATGATCTCTCTTCCAAGTTTATCTTTTATATTATAGATGATTGCTTGCATGCCTCTTGCACATATCTTTTTATAAATATGTTTTGCAATATCATCATCTATAAAATATATTTCTAATTCTTTCACATTGATATCGATAGCTCAAGTGTTTATTTTCCGTTGAACAATAAAAATAAAAGAAAATATGTTTATTAATATTATAAAACATATATGAACGAAAAGAAATAAACACTTGAGCTATCGATATCAATGTGAAAGAATTATAATATTAATAAACATATTTTATTTTATTTTTATTGTAGAGGTTATATTCGCGCATCAATAAAATAATTGTTTGCAATGGTAGGTCGACAAGAACATTGAAGATTGTCCTAAAGAGAGAATGTGATCCGATAATATATATTCCCGAACTTCAATTCACTGTTCAAATCACTTGATGCGCTACGATGAATATACACTTCACTTGTCCACGGCGTGGGTAAAGGGGTAGTCACTTAGCGCTCCACACCAACACCCATTTGTTTATTTTTAAACTAGTTACTTAGCGCTCCACACCCACACCCATTTGTTTAGGTTTAAACTGCAATTTTAATTATGTAAAATAGTAATCAGTAATGTAAAATAACAATTTAAACTAGTACAACCATTTTTATAGATTGGGTTCCAGGTTCTCAAGGTCTACATGTTCCAATATGACAATATCAGGTCATGGCCATCCTTAATTATTTTGAGGAAATCAATTTTACACATATAATAAGGATCTTCAATTAGTAATCTATCAAAGAGAGGACTGTCACTTGAAGAAGGCTGGACACACATTGGCTATTATCAGAACAACATTTTCTCCGAGGAAGAATATTTTCAAATCTACTAATCTAGAGCAATATATTTTATTTTGTTTTTTAAGTATATAAAATACAGATTACACTCTTGAATTTAGGAATCATAGTAATCCTAAGATTGTAAAGATATCTCAAAGGATTCATTTTGTAATCTGGCATAAATACTATTTTTTTTGTATATGCACTCTTGATGAACATATGTGCCTTTTAGAGCCGGTGATATACTTGTCATCTAGACCATTGTCCGAGGGAGAAGAAAAAAAGTGTAGTTATCTTTGATTCATTCTAATGAATATCAAGAAACTCTTGGGTTGTGTGTCACTACCTGTTATCCATGCATGAGCTACCAGTTACCCATGCATTAGTGACCAATGAATTTTTATATATAAAATCCGGACAATACACTTGTCCCATCCTCTTTTAATCTAAGAAAAACATAGATGATAGTCCACCCCAAATTCTAAAATATAAACACATATCCATGTAATTATAATTAACCTTAAATGGACACAACCAAAATAAACAATCTCAACAATTTTAAAGAATTTTGGAAGAAATTATAAATATAAGATGTTGCTACCATATATTACACACCATCATGCATCACAAAAATATATATATCGTATAGAATTAGTCTAAATATTCTAAGTTTTCACCATTTTCCAAGCATATTTCAGTTTAATTTTGTTTGGTTGTAAACCTTTAAAAAATCTTAGAATCACATATATTAATTATAAAAATTGCATAATTTGAGTGCCATGGAGGTATTTGAGGGCGCTGAATCTATCTATGAATTCAAAAATACAATTTAAACACTTAAAAATTTGGATTTTACCAACAACAAAAAATACCAAATTCCAAAAGACCTCACTGTAAAATTAAAAAATAGAATAAATAGACTACTCCATTGAAAACTTAAACTTTAATAAATAAAAATATTATAAAATAACTTAGCCGTAAAATCAATCCCTAAACTCAATCCCATTCCCTTGAATGAAGTGTCCAGTTGGAAACAGTATGCTTAGTCCAGCTAAATCCCTTGCTCATGGATATCCCTCCCTCGTAAATTTAGAATAGAACGCACGCTACAGAAATCTCTCGTGAGTCCTGCCAAATCAATCCCAGGAAATAACAGACCCCAGAAATTCAATGATGACCGAGTTATGTTAAACTTAAAACCATGGATTAATCATTCATCGTTCCACGTTGGAAACCATGAATAATAGGCAACTTGAAACTATGGATGTGAAGAAAAAATGATGCCATGCTATTCAGCGAATCGGTCAGGATTTATGTGGAAGTTATAATTAGAGCCGTAATTCCATTCCTGGAATGTGAAAGCAATTACAACGCAATATGTGCGTTGGACAAGTTCCTTTCAATCTCTACGGAATCTTGATGAAGATAATGTTGGGATGGGTGACGTGGGGACTTAGGAGGCCCTTGGGTTGTGGGTCATCCTTTTGCTTTCTTCATGTGCACGAAAGCTTTGTTTTGGCAGCTTTGGTCAACCCAAATCTATTCCCATGATTTGCCGGGTTCCATGAACCTAGCCCTAATTTTGGACATGAGAATATTCAACCCGGTAATAAAACTGGTTGAGGGTTGGAATTTAAAATCCAACTGATCCTGGAATTTCAAATCCAATTCATCCGTCAAATTTGACGGTTGGAACAATTTTACCGTGGGTTTAATATATTTTGCATGTGAGCTTGATTTGGAATCATATTTGACGGCAATCAGGGGAGATATAATTCAAAATTTTTATTTTTATTTTTTAAATTTGACATTTCTTTAAAAAAAACTCAATTTTTTATTTTTTTAATTTGACATTTTTTTAAAAAAATAATAATTTAAATAGTGGTTTGATTATATAAAATTTTACTATTTAAATTAGAATAAATGAATTTTTCCAAAACAAGTACTATTTTGAAAAAATTGGATAGTAATTTTGAAAAAATCTAAATTACAGTGGTTAAATTCTAGAATTTTGGGTGTCCGAGAGGTTTTTGAGGGTACTGAATCCATTTCATCTCGTAGTCTAAAAGTTCTCAGATTTTGAAAAAATCCAACAGAAATTTTTATCACCATTAAAACATAACCTACCAGTCAAATCATCGAATTTTTAAACAACTTTTATTCCATTCTCAGATTTTAAAAAAATCCAACAGAAATTTTTATCGCCATTAAAATATAATTAAATTCAGATTTTGCAAAAAAAACAAAAGACAAATTGAAATGATAGCCACCTACCAGCCAAATCATCAACAGTCAAAATTCACGATAAACCGTCAGCTTCCTTCATTGAAATGGTTAAAACGTTTTCTAAAATTGTTTAAACTGTCAATTTTGACAGGTGAGTTGGATTTAAAATTCCAACCCTATCTCAGTAACAACACTAAATACAATGTTACTGAGTACTTATTGGTTGCCTGGTGCTTATTGGTTGGGGATATTTAGATCAAATTCGCAGTGCCCATTAATAATAATAATAATAAGTAATAGGTTGGACATATTATAATAATAATAATAATAATAATAATAATAATCTTCTATCCACGTACGGGATGACAGCATCGCAACCATAACTCCGAAGAAGTAACCGTGGTCAAATCGCAGTTTATGAAGAGAGAGATAGTGAAAGGCTTGAATGCATATAAGAGGGGAGGCATTTCATTTCCTGTAATCACTTTCTTTGCAATCTCATCTTCAGCAGATAATCTAATCGTCCACAGCATTTCATTTCCTGTATTCACCTTCTTTGCAATCTCATCTCACCAGGTAAATTTTGCCAGATGATTTGTTAGATATTGAGATCGCTTACTTGTGGGTTTGTCTGGTATTGTTGTAAGGATGCGTCCAATCCATAATCTCCCATCAATGGCTGCTTGAACTTTCTTTTTATATCTGATTATCTCTTAGGTTTCCCTTTCCCTTTTCATTTGAGAAAAGACGAAATGGAAACCTTTTCATGGTATGTATTCTAGGGCCAGTTGTGTGTGGTATATGGCATATAGATCGATATTGGGCGATGTTGGGCTCTGCATATGAACAGAAATTTATGGATTGTACTTTTTGGGTCTAACAGTGGAGTCTTTCGGTTTCCCTGTGTCTGGTATATGATTATGGAAGCATGATTGTTATGAAGATATTATTTGCAATGAACCTCCGGAAACAGCAGTGAAGAATAATTGAAATTGAGCAATATGGTCACTGTTATAGTTTTTGTCCAATTTGGCTGATAAATTAACATGCTGTATGTGTATTTCTATCAGTTCCCAGCCAACCATGGAAGCGTGGTATATGAATGAAACAGATGAGGATCAGAGGCTGCCTCATCACTGCGATCCGCCGCAATACGTTTCTGTGGAGAAGCTTGCAGGTATTTATTTACTGATCAAACCAAGTCAAATCCTTCGAATGCCCGGATACAGGGATTATGTGAAACGATTTCGATCTTACTGTTCTGAGATTATACGAAGAATGTTGATATTATTAGTTCGCCTTGTAATACGAGTTTTTAACTCATTCCAGATTTGGGAGTATTATCCTGGCACCTGGACGCCGATAAGTATGAAACGGATCCAGAACTGCAGCAAATCCGCGAGGATAGAGGGTATACATACACGGTACATAAATAAATAATCCTTCATCCTTTTCGTAGCTCTCTATAATTTGGGGTAACCTAATCTTGTAGAAGCTGATAGTTGAGGTAAAAAATAAGTTGAATTTGAATTTGGGCTGAGTTTTATATGATTCAGGCTCCATGCTTTGCAGAACTTTGCCTATTTAGGTTTCATCCTATTTCAAATGAACCCACATGCTTAAAAATTCAATTAGAATTCCAAATCTATTCAAATTTCAGCTTCTTAGTTAACCAGATTTTAACAGGTTGAAACTTTTTTGCTTCAAGATTACGCAATCCATAGATAAAAACGGTGTTGCGTTTTCATAAACTCCATTGATAAATTTGGACTATAAATAAGCTAGGTTTTCATATCATGTGGGTTGAGTCTTACGAGGGCTACAACAAATCAAGGAGCAAATTGGGCAACAATTTTCTTTGTTGTTATATGGGTTCTGCTGAACATAATCACATGTAACAATTTGTTTTTGATTCGATGGGTTTTCTGCAGGACACAATCACATGCTCTCCGGAAAAACTGCCCAACTATGAGGACAAGCTGAAAAGCTTTTTCGAGGAGCACATTCACACTGACGAGGAGATTCGTTTCTGCTTGGAGGGCAGTGGTTTGTGTATTAAACCTTATTATTAGGTCTTTGTGAAGTAGGATTTTCATGGTAACTAGATAAATATATTGATTAACCTAATAATTAGGTCTTTGTGAAGTAGGATTTTCATGGTGCAAACTGGATAAATATATTGATTAACCTAATATTTAGGTCTTTGTGAAGTAGGATTTTCATGGTGCAAACTGGATAAATATTTTGAATCTGGTATTGCAGGATACTTCGATGTAAGAGACGGCGATGACAGATGGATTCGAGTTTGGTTAAAGAAAGGAGACTTAATTGTTTTACCCGCAGGCATCTACCATCGTTTCACCTTGGACACATCCAACTACATCAAGGTCTACTTCACAGATTCACCTTAGTCTTACGCCATGTTTAGAGTTCATAGCTGAGTTTTAACTGCTGAAAATGAAATGCTTAGCCATTCAATTATGGCAATGGCGAAAATATTGAAAGTGGAAGTGTGTTTGCAGGCTATGAGGTTGTTCGTGGGAGAGCCAGTATGGACACCATACAACCGCCCTCAAGATGACAATCCTATCAGGCAAGTGCTCATAAAATCAAACCTCCTTCCGGTAGTCTGAAATTTGTAGCTAACAATAACCAGCTTACAGTAGCCTAATGTATAGGCTAAACCGTGGATCTGAAACATTTTAGATCCAACCATATATGTACCAGCTGTACAGGCATTTATTAGGCTGCTTCAGGCTGGTTATTATTAGCCAAGATAGTTTAGTGTACAGCCATCAATTTCATATGAAGCTGCCATTGCAATCATAACTCTGAGTTGTTCTGGTTCGTGCAGGAAAGAGTATATTGAGAACTACTTTAATGAGGGGAACTCAGCGGTGGAAGCTCATTAAGGTTATGTTTGAGGCCATATGGTATATGTTGTCTATGTGGTGGTACATATGGATTATAGTTTTTCCTTTAAGTCCCAAGTCTGTGGTTGTGTAGCTTAGACTTTGTGGCTAGGATGATAAAGGAAATTGTTGTGACTTTCCTTGCAGGACACACATGTTTAGGTTGAAATAATGGTTGTGTTTGCAGGACACACATGTTTAGGTTGAAATAATGGTTGTGTTTAGGTTAATCTATGTGTATTTAAATTTGTCATGAAAGTAATTGACTTTGAAAAACTTTTGCATCAAACCTGAAATGAACATGGTAAGTAGTTCTTTAACATGTATAAATATATTTTTATCATCATTATTTTATGTTTTTAAAGAATAATGTTAAAAATATACATATGCATTAGTATAATTTTGTCATTAAAACAATTGACTTTGCAAAGTTTCTCCATTAAATATTGAATAAATATAATAAATACTTTTTTAATATGTATAAGTTTCTCCATTAAATATTGAATAAATATAATAAATATTTTTTTAATATGTATATGCATAAGCATAATTTCTTTAATATATAAAAACATATGTTTTCTATATACTATCATTATTTTAGGTTAGGTTTTTTTAGAATAATATTGAGAATATGCCCAAGCATAATTTTGTCATAAAAACAATTAACTTTGAAAAGCTTTTACATCAAACATTGAATAAAGATAATAGGTAGTTTTTTAATATGTATATGTATAAGCACAATTTCTTTAATATATATAAACATAGATTCTCTATACACTATCATTATTTTATTTTTTTAGAATAATGTTGTGAATATGTATATGCATAAACATAATTTTGTCACCATAATTTATTTAATAATATATTTAAAATCATAGTAGATTTATAATTTTATTTACTTGTAAATAAATTTTCTTTCACAATGTGATTGGTATGGAGGTAAACTTCAATAGATTGTGTATTCTTTAATGAATTTGGACTTAATTTGAAAGATCAAACATCTCAAATCATATCTCTTCCTTCAAATCCTATTGAAATATTTGGGGTTAAACTTGAAACCAAATGACTATAAGTTCAAGATTGGATATGGTTATACAAAAAAACCAAACAAAAATTTATTGTATGATTGTCGCGTTGATGAAGGATGATCTTGGTGAAGTTGGTCTTTGAGAGAATTCCACTATATTGGTTATCCATTGCTTATGTTCCCAAAGGAATTCTCAAGAATATCATGAAAATCAATTTAGTTGAAACTAGAGGATGCAATCAAAAGGAATTTTTTTTGTCAAATGAATAAAACTTACTAGACAAAAAAAGACAGAAGGTTGGGGTTTGAAGAAGTTGCAAAAAGCATGTGGAGACTCTTTTTCAATGATGGACTATGGGGCAAAATTATGAAATTTAAATATTTTATAGACATTCTTGGAGGAATGGACAAGGTCGGAATGAAAATCTATCATAGTCAATGTTTCCATTGTTTGGAGAGGGTTGGTGAAATATTACCCTTGAGTAGTTAGTCATGTTATGTATGAGTCCATAACCTTTGAATAAGGCCAAGTAATTGGTATTAGAGTATCAATGTAAAATGGGCTCTCTATTAATTAAGGCCCACTAGTTAGTTGGTACTTATTAATTATTGACCAAGTCAAGTAGTTAGGGTTTTGAGAAATTAAAAGCTTATTTAAAGAGCTAAGAGGTCATTGGTTGTTTTGTCAAGAATTATTGTAATGGAGCTATGCTCTAATGAAAGGTTGCCCAACATTAAGAGGTGCCTGAACATTGCTTCATAAATTGATTATTATAATGCAAGAACTATTGTTGCAATATTTCTCCCATGTATTTCCTTTGATCAACTATTTCGCAATATAATCTTGTTTTTTGTGTATTCTTTATCTCTGTATATCTTGTTGTTGCTCTATTCTACAGGGTTAAGAACACTGCAAGTGGTATCAAAGCAATTTCTTGAGCCAACACACCTCCAAAAAATTTCATAGATTTTTTTTAAGCCAAATATGTGTTTCGACATCTTTAAACAACATAGAGATCTATCATTCAACGCGTAACCCTGTAGTTGGAGAAGCATACATGTAGAGAATACAAATGATACCTAGTCACATTTGATGAACATTGTTGTAACTTGTTGGTACCCCTTCAAGTAGTACTGCATCAAACAACACCTATACACAAAATATCGCTTCCACGTACCTTGTGGTATATTGGAAGTTTTCTAGGCCACCTAAAACCAACTATAGATAATTAGATCAACAGTCTTATTTTTATAGTGGCGTCGAGTGCAACAATTGGGAAGATTACTCTCTAGTACTTGGGTAGTGGGTAGTATGGCTAAGGGCACAGTTGAGCCTCCTTAGTTAATGCCATAAGAGATTGAGGCCAATGCTACTATTGGACCTCACAAGTATATTAGAGATCTATAGCACCTAATGATATGTTATCATCAGGAACTTGGAAACCCTTTCCTTTGTTACTAGCTAGTGAAATTCCTACATCGATGCATTTAGAAAGAATTTGGACATTATGGCAGTTCATAAACTCTATTTTTTTAGACCAGTTAGCAAATTTCCAACATCTTTGTATCTAGAAGGTATTTGGAAATTTTATCAATGCAGTAATATTCCCCTTAGTGTAAAAAAACCCTTGATTGAGACCTATCTCAAAAGAATCCCTGCATCGTGCTAATCGTATTGGTATACATTTCTAGCAACTCTTTTGTGTGGACTCACCCATCCCTCATTTGGTGATACTTCTCAGAAGACTCCTCTTTATCCCATGGACATTTTGAGATAAGCTATTGTTAATACTTTTTTGAGCATAAGTGGTCCCATGGTACAAACCAACACTCAGAAAAACATGAATGACCTGACCAAGGATCCAACCAAAGACACCAAGGATCTTATAGCAGCGGTCATGGACCTACAATAGACAGTTGACCAAATCCACCTAGACAAGGTTAACTAGAGACAAATGTTGAACATCCTCACTAAACATGTGGGTCTCGATACCACACCAAAAAACTAGTCCAAAGATGTTGATTTCAATGATGAACATGACTCTTACACTCTCTTCCTGGATACACAGTCTCCTCCATCTTAGGGTGACAATTCATGGCACTGCTTCCCAAAGATAGACATGCATAAATTTGATGGTTCAGATCCCTCAGGTTGGGTTACCCAAATGGAACACTACTTTGCTCTCCATGGTATTAAGGATGATCTATAAAATCTCAAAGTGGGAGTCTTATATATCGACTTAGAATGTTAGTAATGATGGCAATGGTACCATAAATCTTATTATCGTTATGTTCTTTGGAACCAATTTGTGAAGATAGGATTCATGAGAATTTTGGAAGGGACACTCACTACCTGGGTAGGTTGAACAAATTGTGCAAGAATGTTCCAATCTTGAACTATATTATATCATTTTTGCAATTGTCCATCTGTGCAGAGGGCCTATATGATTCCATTTTTTTAGAATGCTTCATTAGTGGCCTCAAGGAGGCAATATGAGCACGTCTTTATGTAGTGCCCCACAACATGGTTAAAATATTGTGATATAACTCGAGGAGATGAAATGGTGATCATTTCCCAAACCAAAACACCTTCATTTTAGCCTCGCGCTATGTTCCCCATGGCTCCTCCTTCTGGCATTCCAACACGCCACCATTAAGATTCGAAAATTTATCCCTAGATGCCATGGCCGAATGTCAACATCTCGGACTCTGTTATAATTGTGATTAAAAATATTTTAGAGGGCATAAGTGCAAGGAATATAAATTATTTCAAATATATGTATCACCACAATAGAACCTACACAACATAAGCAAGGAATATAATAAAGAACCAAAAGTGGAGGATACAACTCTGCCCTTGGAAGCTAACTCCAATATTCAATCTCCTGGGGAGGAACCCCAAATCTTGCTCCATGCTTTATGAGATTTCTCCACACCCTAGAAATTGAAGTGGTATGCTCCATCAAGCACTGTAAAGTCATTGTATTAATTGACAATGGCATTACCCACAACTTCATTCATTGGAGAATCGCTGACAAAACCAAGTGTTATATTGGGCCCATATCCAATTTTGAAATTATGATAGCAAATGGGGATACAATGAAATGTGGTGGTCATTGTGAAAACATGAAACTCCAAATGGATGACTACCATCCTAAGACACACATGTTCAATATCGACATGGGTGGTTGTGATGTAGTTCTAGGGGTAGAATGGCTAAGTACTTTGGGACCAATAACCATGGATCTCAAGGAACTATATATCAAATTTACTAAGGAAGGACACGTTCATCGTTTCCAGGGACTTACTTCAAGTTATCTAGAAATTATCTCCTCCCCCTTATGAAGAAGTTATTGAGGATTCAAGATCACTCTGGTATCATTGCACAATTCAATGTTATTCATGTCTTGGAAACACCCACATAGGACATTTACCCTAATTCGTAGTTAGTTCTTTCCAAACATCAACAGGTTGTTGAAAAACCCAAGGGTTTACCACTGGCTCATGGGGATCATGACCATGGTATTCCACTAATTTTGGGTATCCAACCTCCCAATGTATGCCCTTATCAGCGCCTTTTGCACAAAAGAATAAACTCAAAATGAGCATTCAAGAGTGATTGGAGGATGACATCATTTGTCCATTTAGTACCAAACCTTATTCCTCACCAGTGGTTATGGTTTTAAAAAGTGGAGGAACTTGGAACATGTGTCCATATTTTCAGGCTCTCAATAAGTTAACGATTGAGGATAAATTCTCCATTCCAATCATTGATGATCTCTTTGATGAGCTTTTAATTCACCCCAGGCAATGTAAATTCACCCAGGCAGTATAAATTCACCCTAGGCACTGCTAATTTCCCCCAAGCAATGTAACTTCACCTGGGCAATATAAATTCACCCTAGATACAAAGAAAAATGCTCAACAATTATGAAAACACCCAACGATGGAAAAATTGAATTATAATCAAAACCAGAAACTCCTTAAGAGATTATTGCAACAGTCCATTAATAATGGCCTTTGATCTCTGGTAATGGAATGCATCATTCGATGGATGTTTACTAGCTATTGGATCCTTTATCAAACCAAAACATAACGCAACAATGCATTAAACCACTATAGCTTCAACAAAACTCCATTCTCTCACCATTTACAGTCATTAGCAACCATTAATTAAATAGAGGAGCTCTCAACCACTCAATAAACAAATAAATGCAAAGAAACAATCAAGCACACATTAAAATTGCACATAATACATTATTTACCCTAGAAACCCAAATGGGAAAACCAACATAAAATGGTTGCTCAGTTTTTCATTTCAAAAACATTTGGATTACAATGCAACTCTGGGATCTTTAGCACTCTCCTCTCTAAGCTAGCAACATGAAAAAATATCTTCGACAGTCTAAGTGAAAGGAGATATAGAAGAGTTGAGAGTAATGGGAAAGCTAATATCTATGACTCTCCATTTCCCATTCCCTCTCTCTTTTCTCTCCTAATTTATTTTTTTCATTTAATTAATTAATTCAAAGTCTTTTTTTCATCTTATTCTACAGTATAATTGCATTGTCTTTCCCCTAGCCTATAGCCTTCTTACATTGCCAAATTACTTTTAAGTATTGAGGCTTACAACCATTGTTTTTTTGTTTGGATCCATTTTCAAATCAATATAGAAACAACAACAAACACAACAAAAATGATGGTTGTACTATTATCTTCAATCTTAGTTTTAAGTCCCTTAATATTTTTTGTATAAGTGTGTCGAATCAGCAAGACAATTGAGCTCTAGAAATAACCGTCCCAAGAAGATAAAATGTTGAACTCAAATATGTAATATACATAATATGTGGACAGCTAGAAATCTCGTATCTATATATATATATATATATATATATATACTCAATGAATGAAGTGCAGACATGTGATATCCTCCTCTCAAGGATAGGACAAATTCCAACCACGGCAAGACATCCTCCTCAACTTCCCCAAATACATCCAAGGGTTTCTGAACCCTAATCTTTAAACCCTAACCCTAGAATCCAAGATGTTATAAGAGACCAAGAAACCCTAACACCCAAGAGATAGAGATCAAATGTACAAATAACAATCTCAAGAGAGAGAAATTATTCACCTCCTCATATGCTCCATCACTAAGAAATCACTCCAAAGAATAGATACAAATGAATGTGTAATGTGATGTGTTATTGGAAAGACTCTCTCCTTCCTCTATTTATATGAGAGGTAAGGGAGGCAAAAAATATAACACAAGTCAACCTAATCCTTACAAGCAAGCCTACTAAACATAAGTAATCCAAACACAAGTGAAGCACTCTACTCCTGGAGTACAAATGTCAAGCTCCAATGACGGTGTCATGCATAATATTGACACGAGGTGATGTATATATGCAAGGAAAGTCCACAACACTCCATATCAAGCCTCCAGAAACTCCATCCATCCTCCAAATCCAAATACTCCACTAGGGTATCTACCCCTTAGAAGCACACTATCAAATCCCCAAGCATCTCTACACCATCTCTAATACTCCAAACTAAAATCGAGCTTCCACGTTCCATATAGAGCTTGTATCCCTCCTCTATAATGCACAACATTCCTCGTATCATGTAGGGATTTCTCCCACCAAGTGAGTCCTCCATGTGGCCATCATGTAGAGCATCCACCATCCAAACAAGAGATCTCCATTTCCCTAGGGACACTAAGCCACCGATCATATGAGGTCTAGCATCCAATAAACAAGCTATTGCAAGTGTGAATATCCATAACAAACCATCTCTCATGCTACAATCCATCTTGAAGCATCTGGAGGGTTGAACATACACCATGTACACTAAATCTCATGAATCAACTCACACATGGTGTAAATAGTTTTTGGAGTAACCTGAAACTCTAACACATGACATAACATAACGTTGAAATTTGTGAAGATATTTAACATATATATTGAAGATAACATGGTAGATTTGTCATTGTAAAATCTATTATAATAAAGTTATTTTAGATATTTTATGCATGAAAAAGTGTTCCCTAAGGGTTGTAACTTGTTGATATTTAAGTACAATTGTTTGGTATCTCTTCTCTTGAGGTACATAGTGATTTGGATTGAATTGAAGTGCAGTCTTCACTGATGTTTGCTATTGTAACTAAATATTTCATGTCAGTTGTAATGTTGAAACCTCTACTGAGAAATGAAATTTATAAATTTGTAATAAAAATCCTAAATAGATATTTATAGTGGTTTCAGATCTCTTTTGATTGAGATTTCTCTCTAGTTGAAGAGGGAGTTGGATATTTGGTTGTTTTCTACATAGGATAGGTGCTTGACATGTGATAGGTTGATTGGGTGTGAATCCTTGGGATGCTTGGGAGAAGCTTTGGAACCCTAGAAGGGTTCTTCTACTGCATTTATTATTGAAAAGTTTTGTTTTACTTGTGCTTCAGAGTTGCAACATGATGACTCTTAGTCTCAAAGAGTGTGACAAGTTGGATGGAGCTTCCAAGTTCATATTCTAGAATATTAGGCTACAAATGCTTATGAAGGAAGCCAGAATTTGGGAGCATGTTGATAAAGAGAGTTTCACCTTATGATCCAATGAATTTTTCTACCCATGTCAAGAAGGAGGTCAAAAAAAGTGACTCATTCTTTATTTATTAAAGGATCACTTCATCCCTCACATTGCAAAACAAGATGTCTAGTAAGAAGATGTTTGATGTTTTGGTCAATTCATTTCAAATTTCTTGCATCTCTAAAGCGATTCTCTTGCAAAACAAGATTGTATCCGTCCACGTGAGAAAGATAAACATAGTGGTGGGAAATATGGCTAGGATCACAAAGTTGAGAGATTAGTTGGCCATCATAGGGATAATGGTGGAAGATAAGGAGTCAGTGCCCTCTTCTTTGAATGGATTTGTTACTTCTTGGAGACCTTTTGTCCATGGTGTCTGGGACTGTAATAAGTTTTCTAATAATTTATAATGGATCATTATATGATTTTTCATCTCTTTTGGTACTTCATAGGTGGAAAGTTGGAGATATTGGCTTGTAGGTCCAATGTTATGGGTAGGTCCCACTTTAGTGATTTGGGGTCTATAACCTTTTGAATCTCATTTGATGCCTTAATAGTCATGTTTGGGATCGAAACCTAAAATATTAACTCCTATCCTCTTGGTGATACACATTGAGATCTTTCCAACAACACAAAAATCATTTCAATCAAAGTTTATATGTGGAATTTATGCCTCCTAGAACTTGACCTATCGTATTGACTATTATGGTATTGAGTAGATGACATATTAGTTTCCATTACTTGCACATGTGGAGGTAGTCACATGTATATTTTTAAGAAGATTCTAGAGGGTCCAGAACCCTAGCATTAATCAAGGGTTGACGCATGTAGAAACCCTAACCCTAACCTTAAATGGCTATCTGGTTAAGTTAAATACTAGGCCACTAGGAAAAGAAGGAGCTCCATTCTATTTGTACGGTTATTGTTCCATAGTTGAGAAAATAATTTAGAAGTGGGATTTTGGGAGCATAATAGAGGACGTAGAAGGTCTTGTGATATCGATATTGGCCACAATGTCCATAGAAACTCCATTTCTTTTTATTTTCATTTCATAACTGAGAAGAAAAAAGTAGAGCATAGACCTCACCTTCTAGATAGATTTTTCCCATATTGGGTTTTCATAGGGTACATATTGTGTTCATTGTGTAGATGGTGCATTATTTTCTTGCTTCGTTTATATAAGTTTCAATTTATTTAAACTTAATCTAGTATGTTAATTCTATAATCTAAAGCAAAACACCCCATAAATAAGAGATTGTAGAATAGTAGAAGATATGTTGTGATGGACCTATTTCCAATGGAATATCCATGATAGTATACAAATCACATACCTTTACGAATCCTTGGGATGACCTTTTGTAGGAAGATATTAGGTTTGATTATTCTTCATTATAATAAGAGGAAGTAGAAGAACTAGCCTTCAATAGCAAGACAAACAAGGGAAGTAAGAAAGGATAGAAGAAGGGAAAGAAGGAAGGTTCAAGTCCAAGAAGGAATCAATTGAGTAATGTGAAATGTTTTGGGTGTCACCACTAGGCCATCATGCCAACTAGTGTCCAAAGAAGAAAAGGGGAAGTCCAAATAGGTTTCAGTTGGTACTATAGCATGAATGGATGAGGGATCATCCAAGTTTGAGACCACCTTATCCATGGGATATTGTCTATCTTCTAACATGATGTCCAGTGTTGGATGGTATGTGGCTAGTGAGGCATTGAGACTATGACTTGTGACATAACACTCTTCAATGGGATTCAAGAGAAAGAGGGAGGTATGAGTGTGGATTTGGGTGATGATGTTGCATATCCTATGAGAGGATTGGAATCCATTTCCTTCCAAATTCCATTGGGTGATGTTCTTGAGTTGAATGATATTTGTTTGTTCTTGGTTTGAAGAAAAAACTTATTTCAATCTCTTGTATGGAAAATATTTATTATGAAGTTTGATCCGGATTTATGTGAGATCGAAATGAAAGAGCATATATAGAACCACATACATAGATATAATGTAGGAAACACAGTGATACAGTAAACTCAAATTCTTTTAACTAACTAAAATAGAATGGACTATAAAATAAAGCATCTAGAATGGCGGTAGCTTTATCTCTAAGAAGAGATGTGTAAACTACGCTCATTCGTCATAAGATGATTGCAAAAGGACGCCGAAGGGCCTTTTTATCATAAGAATGAGGTTGAAAACCATAAACATAAAAAATCTAACCTTAGGAGATGAACTGTACAAAGGTTTGCGGGCCCCAAGGTTGTTAGTTGACGTGTCAACTTCTCGGGGGCATAAATTTTGCATACGATCTTTATTTAGGGTGCTCGGTAGCTCGTTGGAAAGGTCTATCCGAGTACACATTTCGCCCATATAGACCCGCCTTTGGCTACGTCTAGACTATGGCGACGCCAAAAAATGTCATTCAAGGCCTCAAAATGGCCTTGGAAGCTTTGGGCACAAAAATCTATAAAAACGGCCAACCTGGAAAAAATGTCTTGAACTCGTGGAATAGGTGGGTGGCCACCAATACCCATTTGGAGCAGTCCTCTGACCTAGAAAACTGCCAAACTATAAAAGTTGTTTTGAGCTAGTGGAATAGGTGGGTGGCCACATATACACATCTGGATTAGAGTTGCATTTAAAAGATAACATTGTACTATCACTGATTGTAGTCTAACGAGTATAACGGCTTTGGCTATAGGTGTAGGAGATAGTGGCATTTACGGGTTGTTAGTTGATCATTTTTCCTTCTAACTTTGAGTAGGAATATGTAGATATGTATGGTAGGATGGCATGGAGACAAATTCAAAACCTATTCCATAATCAATGATGGAATCCAAGCTTATCATCGATGGGAACATTGTAAAGTACATGGACAATGTTGTTGGATTCTCTCATAAAGAGAAAGGAAACCTTGTTGAGGTTGTTGCTTCAGTTGTACATGGTTTTTAGGAGCTTGGGAAAGATACCCATGATTGAAATTTGTTAACAATGTTGGCCCATGATGTTGACTTGAGGGATGATGGAGTTATATAGGTGACTTACAATCCAAGGTTATGTTACTTCAAATTTACAATGGGTTAGTGTTCCTTGGAGGTTTGATATGAGTGATAACATCTTATGTTGTTAGGTACAATGAGACTTCCACTGCTTACATGATTGATATTCTAAAGCAATAGAATACCAAGTGAGTTGAGATGTGAAGCTTGATGAATATTTGAAGTCTTCTTGTTCACATGGTCCTCCTTCAAAGATTGAAGGGAGAGATGAGGTTTTCGTTCCAACATTTAGTATGAATGTTATAGCTAAGTCATATTTTGGGAAGATGAGGTGAGATTAGGGATGGATATTATACCCTCACTTTCTACACCAGCATGCAAGAAGTCAAGATGGCTTACTCAGACATTATAGGATGCACATGATCATGTAAGATTTCCCATATATTTTGTAAGGTTGATTATACCTCCTAGGAGATATGCTTCTTCCATTTGTGAGATTTCAATTTGTTTTGAGGTGAGATGTAATAACTAGATGGAGTGTGATGGTTAGATAATAGTTGTTTTCTAGGACCTAGTGACTAATTACACAACTACAACAAATTTAGATTTGTAGGTGGTATGTTTGGTTGAATTGTAGAGGGAGACAACTGGCGTTGATGAACATTTGCCTCATAAAGAGGAAGTATTAGATTTTGGTGTTACCCCAAAAGTGTTTACATCATGCTTGGTATTCCTTCATGTGATATGGGGTGCATAGTGTATCGATGAACCTTGGTCATTCCATGATGGACATAGACATGGAAGGCGAGTTTCTTCTTGATTTATTAACATCGTATTGATGCTTATGTGTCATTATTCCTTTAAGCGTTGGAGACCTAGATAGTTTGGTGACTTCTTCTTGCAATGAGCACATGTACATTGGTCACTTACTTAAGAAAATTAATTTTCCTTGAGGAGGAGTGTTGGGAATTCTAGAGTAGTGCATTAATCCCTAAATGGCATGGGGACACTTGGTTTCTTACATGGATGTTTGTGCTTGACTTGAGTACAATTGATTGGAAGTTGTGATAATGTAGGTGGGGTGGACCCAAAGGAGCACATGGATTAGGAGGAGCATTGGAGATTTGGAGACTTGATAAGGTGGATAATCGAACACATCTTGTGGAACACCCATGCCTTGAATCTTTTCTTGTTGGACATCGTCACCTTGGAGCTTGGCATATGTCACTTGTAGAGGGAGTGCTCCATAGGTGAGCCTACTTGTGTTGAGTTAGGTTGCTTGTAGTGGAATGGATCCACTTTATAGTGTTGGCCTCCCTTTCCTCTCATATAAATAGATGAATGAGAGTCATTGCATTCTTTCATTCATTCACACACTTGTTAAATATTTGAGGAGTATATCACACTATTTTGTATCCCTTTCTTGTACTCTTCATCGTAGTATCTCACTTTGTCTTGGAGTGCTAGGGTTCTTGGTGAAGTTCAATGGGTATTATAGGGTTAGGGTTTCACTCCAAGGAGGTAAAGGAGACAAGTTTTGTGATAAACCCTAGAGGGTAAAAGAAACATTGTATCTTGTAGATCTTGTTAGAGAAGACTAGGGTTTTCAAAACCTTAGTACTACTTGTTATGCTTGTTAGGGAATAGAAGAGGAGACATTTTTCGTGTGCCAAGGACTTGTTGGTGATGATGCTCACTTTTTGAGGTTCTTTGATGAAGTGACCCTCTTTGGTTAGGATTGATTCCTACCTAGGAGGAGTTGATGTCAAGGGTTTTCATGGTTTCCCTAGCTAGGGTTTTCATGAAAATGCAATGCTTGAGAATCGTAGGAAGTGGTAGGAATGGGAAAGTCACAAGCATGATTAAACTCAATCAAAAGATTAGCACATTACAAGACATTTCTACAATGACAATTTTTAAACAAAAATTAACTGAAGTATTCTTTGTTTTTTCCACAAAAAAACAAATTTTACAAATTTTAATTTTAATATTGTGTTCCTTAAACAATTACCATTGTAGATAATTCATGAATAGTATTTGAAGTTTTAGGATGCAACCATGCGTAGACAAAATGTGTTGGTAGTAATGTAGATCCATCATTCAAATCTTTACTAACAACAATTTATGCTAAACACATTAGTTGATTTTCTATTTATGCATCTTTAATCTCTAGTTTTTCTCTTAGCCTTTGTATATTATTATCTCTAATATTGTATGTTTCAATTTTGAGGTTAATATGATCATCACCAAACAAATTATTTAAAAAATGATGTGTTATGATCTCTTGAAAATAATTGAACTATAATATAATTACCAAAAAGCATTCATCTCAAATAACTCTTGAGCCTCCTTCTTTCATAAAGGTCTAAAATCATGAATCCATTTTTTCAAGAAACCAAAGCTCTAAAGGAAATTTCACTTGTGATAATATTCTTCAAAAAATGTCCCTCAAAGGGTTAAAACGTATTAGATAACATTTGCATTAAGAATTTACGAGTATTGAGCCTTGATTTCTGAAATTTCAGTTACATAATAATTATGATGTCTTAAAGTGATATTTTATTGTACAATCTGTAAGTTTCAAGAGAAAGACTATTTCATAATTTAACAAACATATTTAATGGAATATTTTATTTAAAAGTTGAAACGATGTAGACAATAGCAATGCATGCAAAGGAGATTTTGTTGTAAGAAGTAATAAACTTCCCTATTTTAATGAGTTATGCACTCTATCAAATAAATTTCACTCCTCTAAAAAGTGGGATCATGTGACATTGAGTATTCAAACAATGGGATAACAATGATATATGTAAAATATGAATGTGGGAGAATGCAATAAGTTTTATGGAAATAGAGATCACAAAATTGAATGTCATCATACAAATCAATACCTTAGCAACCCAATTCACTAGTTTCAAAGGAGAATGAAAAAATCCAATAATTGAGAAGAATGCAAAACACCAAGTAATGCAATGGAAACACTATAATAAAATAGGAAATAAGCATAAAAATGGAGTAATGGACATAAAAAATGGAAACCAATGTAATATGAATTGGCATGACATTAATATGTGATTAATGGTCTTCATGAGTGATGGTGGATTTGTTAAGGAGACCAAATGAACTGTCACAAATCTTCGACGTCCTTTAGTGTCAATGACAAAAGAATGTGGAACAAAGCCATGAGAACCATTGATATTTGATATAATTAAAAGAGTGATTAAACTAGGGATACTAGAAATATAGAGTAACACCTACCAATGCAAATACTAAAAAATCTACCATTTTATTATAAGGTTGCAATATTCATGAAAAATTGGAATTTTAAAAAGATTGGAATTTTCAAAAGATTGGATAAATTTATTAGGATCTTTAGTGTCTCTCTAAGTTTAAAGAGGTGTATTTGGAGAAAAATCTCCTATAAACTATGGATTTAAGAGTAGAGGTATGAGGGGATTCTCTTGGGATCAAATGTTGCATTATAAAAATATCCTCTTTCATAGGAGTACCTACCATGAATTTGAATATCCTTAACATTCAAGCCTAAGAAATAAAGTTCCAATTTGAATTCCAAGATCATAAATCCTAAGAACAAAATCAAGGGGCAACAAAATTTAAACCATATCCTACAAATATGTAGGCCTCTTTTCAATGAAGTCAAAGACAAAAAATCTAGTTAAATAAATCAATGAGATTATGAAAGATATGGTAAGGTAAAGATTAAACTTTAAACTCTGTAGTTATTTATTTCAACAAATAAAAAATATTTATTTATGTTGAAAAAGAAATTTGACAATTTCGACTAAAGGAAGAAGAATCGGTGGATGAAGAGTCAAAGCCTCAAGTGGAATGTAAAGAATAAATGGTATAGAAAAGTGAGACAGTGTTGAAATTTGTTATGTTAAGCATCAAAGGTGAAAGGTTAAAATATTCAAAGTTCATGTGTGAAAACTAAAACAAGCAAGAAAACCTCAAAGAAAATTATATTTACTAAGAATTTTTTAAGAGAAATAAATATGTCAAATATGTGAATGGTTGAATTCAATCGACTATCTCCATCATGTTGGATTTAGCATATACCTTATAAAAGGAGTCACATGAATGATAAACTTTACTTTTAAATGGTTGCTTTAGTGTTTGTCCAACATGCACTAATTACAAATATTTAATCCAATTAATTTGTAGAAACAATGAAATTGTGTCAATAATACATTTGATGAAATCAATGGTCACAATATCATAAAGTTACATCTCCAAAAAACAGTTTGATTAGAGTCTAGAAATTCAAACACGTTCTAGAGTTTCAAAGTCACAATTTCAAGTCACACCGAACTCTAGGCATTAATACACCAATTTGTACATAGTTTAGGTATGTAGCTTAAGGATGTATAAGTTAAGTATTTTCCAATGGGAATGTAACTCTAATATACATTTTCACTACTAAAACATCACAACCTTGTGTGAAATTCCATCTATAACGTGGGTTTAAATTCTAAGTGATTTGTATCCCTCTCAACCAAGGGAAGAATGCAAGGTAAAATTTAGGAGCCTTGATACAACCTAGGCTGCTCCAAACAAAGGAGAGGAAAGAATGGAGTATATTAGAATAGGGGAAAAAGACACTCAATGGAAACATGCCACCTACTATAGCAAAAATAGTGAAAATGTGAACAATGCAAGAAAACTTCAAGCACTGGACACCCACATAGAGCAAGGGTCAATTTTATAAGAAAGAGCCAACACAAAGATTTGAAAACCCCAAGAGAAAAGAAATCAATAAAGCAAGGTTCAACCTCTTTTGAAAAAAAAATACACCTTTGGAAGACATCAACAATGAAGAAAATAGCATAGATTCAAGACATCTCAAAAATATCATCAATAAATGGGAAAAAATACAAAAGGCTCAAAAGATTGAATAGCTTAGTTTGTATTATATTAAAAAAGAAAAGCAAAACATAATCAGTATAGTGTGTCCATGATGTTGTCATGTTGATACAAATTTTCTTTCTATAGAAAAAAGTACAAGTCTTTCATGATTTTAATTAGAAAAAAGAAACAATATAAGACTTTCTCATTTGAAACAAAGTTTACAACACTCCATGCAAAACTTCAACAATGTAATTTAGATAGTGACAGTTCTAAAAAATTCATATTAAATATAACCTTGATACATGTACCAACTATTGCATCCAACCTATTTGACTAGTTTGGATATTGATTCAATTTAACGAATATTTCAATCTAATTACTTTTAGTTCTTAATTTGCATTTTAGTCACCAAATTCATTTTAGAAATAAAATCTATATATGTTATTTATAATCAAAATTTAATAACATGTTTTTGCAAAAAAATACAAACAAAAAAAATCTAAAATTTATCTTGATCATACATCAATGTCACTTATATGATGGATATTCTTTATCACTCACTACTTTGTGTTTTATTTATTTCTTAGTATATTGTGTGCTTAAATGCAACAATGCTTCTCCACATGATCAAAGGATTTATTTTGTATTTTCTTTCCTCATGTATTTTTAGGTGGCCCCTCCTCTTTTTATAATGTTCCCTTTTTGTGGAAGCCCAACTAAGTGGTATATGCATGGTTGGGAGAGCCTATGTACCCCCCCTTGCAAGATGCTTGTTACTTCTAAATCTCATGGCGATATTCTATTCTAATTTATAATTGTCAACTTTTATTCTCGTACGGTTCTTTCACGAGGCATTATTTTTTAGACTACCATCATGTTTTTTCATTGCCATTCATTTTCCAAATCTTGAACATGTTCACCTAAGTGCCTTTCTTCCTTTCGAGATACTTCGTCTTGGGTTGTGCCCAACATGATAAAGGAATTATCGTATGCTTGTTTGGTGTTTAAACCCTTTTCTAGTCTTCTTTACTTCCTCTTTCCTTTAGGCAAGATGATACTAAATGACATACTCAAAACACAACCTCCATTGAAATAAAATATTTGCACACCTACATTGGAATACAGTATTTTGCATAGTTGATTAGTTGTTTCTAGGTCTACCTTGAAAGTGTTGTGGATCGCTTAGCAACAAGGTTGAGCACCATATTTCAATGGTTTCATATATACAAGGAGGTGGAAAAAAAAATTAACAAGTGTATTAATCTTCTCGCTTCATTGGAGGTTTGTGTATATTGAACACCCCCTTCCTCACTAATTCCATCATTTGTGAGATGAAGAATGGTCATTGGGGCTCCACGAACAAAGAAACATAATTATAGATGATGAACCTATGGAATTCTCTAACATATACACCACCCTCTATTAGATGTCACACCATCTTTGCAAACTCAAGTTAATCAAACTTCATGCAATGACTATGAGTCGTCACAAGGGCATGCATGTGGCACCATGCCACTAGGAAAATATTCCAGACATTCTTCATCCATTTTTGGTTCTTCTAAGTGACTCATGCTTTTTTACTTCCATAAGATGTTATTGAACTATTTTTTAAAATGTTTAGGTTATTATAGGGACAACGTAATGCCTCTAAACACAAGGTAGATCCATTGTTACTACAAATGCTAACATTTTTTGGAGAATAACAAAACAAAGCAACAAAAAAAAAACGAAAAACATATTTCATGAAATGCACATCAATCACAAAAGGTTTGGGAACCTACATGCCCATGTGTGGATTGGACTTGCAAATATATATTAATTGGAGGAAGATCTCCTCACACGTATTCTCAAAATAGTATGGATTGATTGTGATAAATATAATTGACTACAAAAGGAGAAAACTCATGTTCACACAAAACAAGTAAAACCCGAACTTGTGGCCTAAGTTACTTTCATGGAGGTATTAAGGCTGGTATTTAGCTAATTAATCCTAAACATGCTTAGTTCTCTATTTTAGACCTTTTATATATATGTAGCCTTGTATAAAATATAAAAATACAAAACCAAAACATTATTATAAAATTATGAACTTACATATAAAATTGTTCAAAAACATAGATTCACTTGCATAGATAAAAATAATGTATTTAAGTACAAGATGGAGGGTAAATATTTAAGTGTTTCCCCTACTATATTGGGAGGATGGCAATGAGTAAGTATATGATCGTCTCTACTCTATAACCTTTGTTAGAGTTGTACCTAGTTGCTTCGTCATTGGTCTTCCTCCAATGGAGATGGAACACTTCAGGAGAGATGATGTGCTTCAACAAACTTACCTCAATTTATGTTCAACGATGTGAATGAGGACACAATGTTGGCTTGCATTGCAATGATATAGGGGAAACACACACACACACATAGGGCACATGCAAGCGTTATCCTCATTCACTTCCGATTTTAGTACTTTTGTTCCAAATTTGGCATTCTCGGTTTATGATTTTTTCTTGTCTTATTTTGGAGTTTACTTTCCAAAATTAGAATTTTGTTGTTTTTATCTTCAATCGTTTTTCCTTCTATATAATTAGATAGGGTACATGAGCAGAGTTTGAATTTCAATGAGATGGGGCAACTTTCTAGGTAGGAGGTGCATGATTGCATGCAAGTCAACCTATCCTAGTGGGTGCACTTTTCTATGTAGTTGGTTCACGCAAGGAGGAATAGTGCTCTACCTAGGTTTAGGGTTTAGGGTTATATTTCAAGCCTAGGGTGCTCCGTAGATATAGAGAGCATTAGGTGCAAACTCTAGTTCTCTTATTTTATAAAGGAGATAAAGGGCATGCCACTTTGTTGGCTAGCGAGTTGATGTTTTGAGCTTTCCACATTGTGAGATTATTCTTTTTAGTTCATAGAATACATATGTTGTTTTGAGAGTTCATATCTATGTATTTGTTGTTCGTATTTTCATAAATGTGTGTTTGTATATTAATGTATTCACAAGTGAGTGTTTGAATTGGAGGGTTTCAGTGTTTTAGCTACCTAGTGTTTAGGTTCTAGTTCTAAGTGTAGAAACTACATACCATGGTTTGAAATATTAACATGGTATCATAACACATCCATTGAAATCTTCCAAAACTCTATGTATGTAGAGCTTAGTGCACTATGAGATGGAGTTGTTGGAGGATTTCATTGAGTGTCATAACCAAGTGTCTTTGATGACTGAAGAGATCCTACCCGTATTGATTTTGGTATATTTGTGTTTCAAAAGTTCCTACTCTGACTCAAAGATTGTGCTTCCAATTTTACACCTTGAAAGTGTAGACTCCAACTGCCACTGGAGGAGATTGATCTATGGGGTTTCATTGAAGCAAAATCGAAATACGAAGGATTTGATCCCTCAAATCGCAGAGAAGAAATTGGATAAGGAGAAGTTTGATGCCTCGATCACTCTACACCAAAGTGAGAATATTAACCAAAAGATGCTACTAAAGAACAAACTCACCAATGCTCATATAAATGACATATATAGTGGTTAGCACCCTGGTGAAGATCATAGAGTTGAGAGATCAACTCGTTGATATCAAGATGAAGGTGGGGGGTGAGAATTTGGTGCCCATATCACTATATGGGTTCTACTTATCTTGGGGCATGTTTGTTTAAGGTGTCTATGCCCGAGAGAAGCTTCCTACCTTTCATAAGCTTTGACATGATTTTATCCAAGAGGAGACTAGATTAGACACAATCTTAGAGAGTGGAGAAGAATTAGATCCTAGCCATCGTCAAGAAAATGAGGAAAGATGGTAAGAAAGGAGGCCTCAAGAGAGATCAAAAGAAGAAGGAATCACAGTGCTCAAACCATAGCAAGAAAGACTTGACCCACATAAAGTGTTTCAAGAGCCATAATCAAGTCCATTGTGCTTCTTAGTATCTTGAGAAGGAGAAGGGTAATCAACAAAAGTGAAAGCAGGGAGTGAAAAAACTTATGCAAGAGTGGATGAGTTAGCATCCGAACTCAAAACAATGTTCTCAATTATTTTGTATCGTTCCACTCAACATCATTTTTGGTGTAGCGTAGTATGAAGATAGTCAAGCATATAAGCATGTGACCTTCAACAAGAAGGAATTCAACAAACTTCTAGAGGACGAGGTCAACACACAAGAGGAACTTGGTGATGATGCCACATTTCAATTATTAAAATGAGTGATATTTTCAGCCTAAAGAGTGTCTTATGTCCCTAGTTTAACTAAGAATCTAATTTTAGTGTCATCCATTACAAAGAATAGATGCGTGGTTGACTTTAATTATCAACAAGTTAGTATTAAATATCACAAGCAATATCCTAGTCAAGTTTTGGCCAAAAGTATGTGAGAGGGTTTCCTTTATAAATTTCTTGTTAATTTGATCAAACATGGAGCCTTAGTGCATGGCAGTGACCAATAGTGTGAGTTTTGGCACAAGAGATTTGGTCACCTTCACTATGGAGCATTACCTCTCTTGAAGGACATGGTGAATGGATTACCCGACTTCAGGATAGAGAACATAAGTGTGCAAGGGTTGTGCCCTCGGGAAACATGCAAAGAATGTTTTTCCATGCAGTCAACGCATAACAAAATGGATTCTATGTCTAATTAATTCAAATGTGCATAAACCTATGTCATTAGCTTCATTAGCAAGGAACAGTGGTCATGTTTTGTTTATTAATGACTCCTCTAGGAAAGCCCTAATATATTTTATGAAGACCAAGGATGAAGTCTTCACGGTTCCAAGAGTTTAAAGTTCTTTTGGAGAACATAAGAGGTAAGGAGATTAAGGTGTTAAGATCATATAATGGAAGAGAATCCACCTCTACGGAGTTTGATTCCTTTCATATGAATGATGGACCAAGAGGGCACTAACAATTCCTTATAACCCTCAACAAAAAGGGGTTGTAGAGCATAAGAACAAGTCCATCATAGAGACAGTTAGGGTTATGATTCGTGATTAAATTTGCCCATGTTTCTTTGAACAAAAACATGCAATGCAACCATCTACGACCTAAACAAATGTCCTCGTAGGATCTTGAAGGAAGACACCAAAATAAACTTTCACCAATTAGAAACAATAATTATCTCACGTTTTGGTTGTCGTGTGTATATTCATGTTCTGATGAGAAGAGATCTAAACTTGAACCTTTATCTTGAAGAGGATATTTGTTGGTTACAATGAGTCCTCCAAAGCTTATGGTGTCTACATTCCAACACAATGGAAGATAGCAATGAGCCAAGGCATGATGTTTGATGAGGAAGCTTGGTCCTCTAAGTCTCAAGAACATCCTTGCAACATTAAGAAGGAAGAGAAGCTTGTTGCCCCAAATGTGGTTTCGCATGTATCAACAAAAACAAATTCTATAAAAAAGTTTCCAATGTAGGAACATAGCATGTTTTACTACCCAATACAACTAGGAAGCCTAGATAACTTACCTAGATATCATACGAGGCATAGGGGCAAGTCAAAGCTCCAAAGACTTGTTTTAAAGTGAGCCATCTTCCTAATAATTTTCTTAATTATGTTGCATAGATGTCTCCCATCATTGACGTAAAGCCTTACAATGTTGATGAGGCAATATAGAACGGGTGTGACAAGAAGCCCATTAGGGAAATTTTGAGGTCTAAAATGGACCTCCTAAGAGATGTAATAAAATATTATGAGTGAGGCATTTTGTGAGGAAGGTATATTTACAACTCAGCTTTTACACTACAACCAATGTAACTATGGTTAAATTAAATTGAAATGATGTCTAAAATAAAAACAATTAAAAAAACTTCTTTGATGTGACTAAAAGTAAGAGTATTTTTAAATACATGAATTGTTTTTAAATATAATATGATGAATGTACTTATAAAGTAATGTACTTATAAGTTTGAATTTTGAAATATAACTTATTCAATATTCAAAATATATTTATAGAACTATATATTTTGAATTTTGAATTTTAAACATAAAGTAAATTTATGGGAATAAATTATCATTTTCTAAGAGTATATATTTATTATATAAATCTAACTTGCTCATTAAAAATAAAACTCAATAACATATTCATATAAGTCGTATTTACTTTTTTTATTATAAATCTAACTTAATCATTTATTTATATTATTATTAATATTTTAAATATATTAAACATCTATTTATATAAATATTTGCATTATTTAAATATACTTAATAAAATTAAATATTTTTAAAATATTTCTTTAACAATTAATAAATTTCATTTCTTTTATTTAATTCAGTAACATAAAAGATTTAATAGGAATTAATGATCCCATAACAAGTATTCCATTACATATATACCTATGCATTATTGATTAAATATAAAATTAAAAATTCAATAGATTAATATAATATGTATTTGTTTTAAATATTAATTTAATAGATTTACTTCTCATTTAATTTTATTTATTCTATGTTAGGACACGTGACATAACAATTATGGATTTTGAAGTTGAATACTACTTATTCTTAAGGAGTAAATATTTTAGATAATATATTCTATATTGAAAAGTATTTACACGTGTTTCAATGTTTTTTTTTAATATTTTCAATTTACTTTTTAAAAGTATAAATTATATATTATAAAAACATTAAATATATAAATATAGATATTATAATATTTCATATATATATTATAAAGTATAAATTATATATTTTATATTGAAAAGTATTTAGATGATTTTTATTTTGAAGAGATTTCAATGTTTTTTATATTTATTATTTATTATTTAAAAGTATATATTATATAAATTGAAAAGTAGTTACATATTTGATTTTGAATAAAGCATTTATGTTTTTGGTATTTGAAATTTATTTTATATTGAAATATATAGATTATCTTTCTTTTTAAGTACTTTAGTACATTTATATTATATCCAAAAGTAATTTATAAGTACTATTTTCATTATGAGTTTTACTTACAACATTGATATGGTTAATTATGGGTTTTTATTCTCCATTTAGAATTTGACAAATAAGCACATTTAACTCAACCAATGTCACCTCAACTATTATAGATGATGTCATCCTCTAAAATGTGATTGGTTCTTTTAAAGTTGGTTTTGATAGTACATTTTTTTGTTTCGAGGTCCATTTTTTATCTCAAAATTCCCCTAATGATGATAAAGAATATAACTCCGTATTACAAAAGGGGGGTTGACTATGATAAGGCCTTTAACTAGTGTCGAGTATACTTCCATCAAATCCATTATGTCTTTAGCATATGTTTTTGGTTCGTCTTTATATAAGATGGATGTTAAGGCAATGTTCCTTAGTGCTCTGATTGAGGAGGAAGTATACATTAATTAATCAAGAGGTCTTGACGCACATGGGCAGGATAGCCATGAAGAAGGCCCTTTATGGGTTGATGCAAGCACTGCATGCTTTGTACCCTAGGATCGATGAGTACTTGTAAATTGTTGTAGATCCCATTCTTTCTTATTTGTTTGATAGTTCCAATCTACTTGTTTTGGTCTTGTATGTAGATGAACACTTACAAGTAGAGTTCTAAAAATCTCATAGCATGGTGCAAGACAAAGTTCCAATCTACTTGTTTTGGTCTTTGTCATGAGTTCCACATCATGGACTCAGCCTTATGCTCTAATTTTAAGGTTTAGAAGTTTGACAATGTATAGTGGAGGTCTTCCTTGGGGAGGGAAAGTACATATTGGAAATTCAAAGAGATTTCAGATGATGGATTATAAATCCTTGGCTACTCCTATAATTCCAACTCTGAAATTACAATGTTGATTAAGAAATAGATTTGGTAGCTCCTATATATAGGCGGTAGGTTGGTCATGTGTGCATATGGCTATACTGACCCTGATATATGTTTTGCAGTAAACATTTTGATCGAGTACATGATTGACATAGATTCACTAGGTTGTTGCAAAGGATGTGCTCCAATACTTAAAGGGCATAGTTCATTATGCTTCGAGGTATGTAGGAGAAGGCGCGTTGGTGTTGCATGGTTTTGTTGAGTTTGACTAGGCATGAGATGTAGGTCACCAGAATTAGTTCTTTGAGGGTTTGTTTCAATTTGGGTTCAAGTATTTGATATCTTCGTTCAGTAGGGTGTAGGCAATAATGACACTTAGTTCAACAAAGGTAAAGTATATGGAAGCATTTTTGCTAATTGCGAGCTCATCTGGCTTTTCGAGTTGATGGCAAAGTTGTCTAATCAGAAGTAGGAGCCTACTATGGTATGGAGTGACAATAAGGGTTGTGTCAGACTCTCTAAGTATCCAATGTTTCACTATCGCTCCAAGCATAACAATATCGTGTGCCATTTCCTCAAAGACAAAGTTCAAAAGTCAGCAATTGTTCTTGCGTATGTTCCGTTGGAACCAAACATGGATATTTTGATGAGATCCTAGCTAAGCAAAAGTTTAAAATGTTAAGGGAGAGGCTTAGTTTGGTGGAGATCACTTTCCTCCCAAAGAGTGTAAGAGTTTTACATGGTTGCTCAATCATTGTTCTTCCTCCAACAAAGATGGCATGCTTCAATGGTCTTACCTTGTTCTATGTGCAATACTGTGAATGAGTGAGCAACACTAGCCTGACTTTGGTATTTGTTGTAGTTATATATGTTGCAGTTATGTAGGAGAGGGAGTGGGCGTGTGGGATAGAAAACAACCAAAACGCCCCATTTTTTCGACGGATTTCTGATTGAATCCGATCAAAATGGTCTGAAAATTGCAGTTTCGGTTATTATGCAATTTCAGCAATCAAAATTACTTTTCCTAGACTAAATGTTGCATTTTAAAACTACCCAAATTGTCGAAATCGCAATTTGAGCACTTGAAATTGCAATTTCAAGAATTCCTCCTCTGTTAGATTTCAGCAGGTAGGGGGCGATTTTGCTAGCGGATATACTTCTCTAAGAGTGAGTGCATACTTGCCTCTATCATGCATGCACCAACCTCAACCACTTTTGTTTTTAAACTGTTGTTCCAGAATTAGTATCCCTAGTTAGGATTTTTGCTTTGCTTATTTGTAGATATAGAATTGTGTTGATTTTATCTTCAATTAGCTTTATTTCTGAACATTGAATAAGATGCAAGTAGATGTTTTTACTTCCAATTAGATGAGGGGCACTTTTCTAAGTAGGAGGTGCATGTTTGCATGCAAATCAACCTCTCGTAGGTAGTTCGCTCATGTAGGGAGGTGCATTGTTCTATGCAGTATTATGGTTAGGGTTGTATTCCTAGCCTAGGGTGCCCCATACAGATGGAGAGAATTAATTGTAAGCACTAATTATCCTATTATATAAAGGAGATGAAGGGCGCACCACCATGTTAATTAGTAAGTTGATGTTTCAAGTTGTTTTGTATTGTGAGTTTATTATTTTCAATGAATAGAATACAAAGATTGTTTTGAACATCCATATTTTTGTATTTGTAGGATGTAATTCTAGCAAGTTATGTTTGTAGTCATTTTAGCAATTTATGTTTGTAGATTAGTGTATTTAGAAGTTGTTTTTTTGATAGGAGGGTTCCATTTTTTTGGCTACCTAGTGTTTAGGTTACATTTCGAACTGTAGAATCTACATACCATGATCTGAAATATTAAATAAAAGTAATCCTTCCACTTTCTTTAAGCCTAAATTGATACATGTCATAGCCTACTGAAAATATTGAAAAGGTGGACAAGATGGATGAAGGGGGTCTCCTTCAAATTTTGTTAAACTTTAAGAGGTTAATTAGATTACTTAATTAAATATCAATTCATTTTCATTTAAATGGAAACATCAATCTATATTCATTGGCTTCTTTTTATATTGATGTTGCAAGTTCGCACTTCCCCAATTTTGTAATCAGGATGCAAGGGGATATCAGCATACTTCTCACACACGTGTGTGGATGCGAGGGGAAATCAAGGTACTTTTATTTGTACTTCTATTTGTGTTTGTGTGTGTAAATTGTTGTTTGTCAATTGAGTCTAGCTTGGGTAGTTGAGAGAAGAATTGTTATCCTCCCCACCCAAATTTAAGCCCTGCATGTGACATGTTCGCTCTCCGTGAATCAATTATTGAATAAGATTCTTCATGAGCCATGAAGAATATCTCACCCTTGCTTACGCACTAGGGGTGGGGTGGGTAGATATATACATACATACACACACACACACACACACACACACATATATATATAACACAACTATAATTTATGTGAATTAGAAAAACTTAAAACATGAAATAGCATATTCATTAACTAATGATATGGGACGCATCCCCCAAGTTGGGGGCTCATATTTTTGAGATGGGTAAGCATCCCCCAAGTTGGGGGCTCATATTTTTGAGATGGGTAAGCATCCCTTGGGACAGGGAGACGTAGGGACACATCATGGAGCCAAGGACGCATCCCCTTGAAACACAAGGTTTTGAGTAGCGTGTTAACCATATTAAGGATTACAAACCAAAGAGTGATGTTTTATCCCTTTAAAGAGATGGCAATCTTGTTGATTAATTTCTAGGAGGCCGATTTTCAGCTGAGGGGGGGGTTTCCAATTATGTTGTCTGCCGGGATCAGGAATCCCCGGTTACCACTCTTGTTGAGGACTCTGATGAACATGACTACAAGTATCCAAATACACAGCCAACTATATTTTGTAATGGCATAAAAGGTTTTATTTGTTTCTGTTTACTTGTATACATCCACATTGGTTTTTTGGATTGCAAGCTCTGGAACTAACTCTTTTTGATGCAGCTCAAATAGAGTCAGCCTGAGTTTTTATTGGAGCATTTTTATGCATGAACTGCAGAACTGAACATCTGGGGTAGTCAAAACACTCTTTTTTTTCAACAGAGTTATCAATTCCCCATTCTTCAAAAGTTCTGTGTCCGAGATAAATAGTGTTCTTTCAATCATCTAGCATGACAGAACTTTAAATGTTTATGTGAAAGCTATCATGTTTGTCTGCAGCAAAAATCCAAATCAGTGCCTTCATCGAGTATTTTTCTAATATAAATACAAATATTCTGTACACCGACTCACTGCACTGGCATGCTTGAAACAATCCAAGATAAATTAACCCTCGGTACCATTTTCGTGTCATTTGTTGGCAGAGGATGGTGTACAGTTAAGTCCCAATGATGCTGCTTTATCTGAGTTCAGAAAATGTATCAACCAAGTGGATTTCGATGTTCATCAACTTCAACTATGAGAGTACGATCAGGCTTTGAACCCCTTGGTCCATCAGAGTACAGAACAGGCAGATATGCTTTATATGCTGGCATATACCTTGAGACAAAATCAGCAACCTATACAAGGATGCATACATGTACTTTAATATTATCATACATAAATTTGCAAACTACATCTATGTCTGAGTTCAATGTAGACAATAATTTTCAAGAAGTCATGGAAAAACCTGTTCATCAGACATTCCAGGCTTGCCTTCTTCCCTCATTGCAATCTCAGCCTGCCCAAACACAAACATAATTCATATCAAGCTATTGAACAAATCAGGAATACTAATTTTACATAATCATCGAAATCTGTGCAAAAAGCATCAAGATATTACCTGCAGACGCCACTCATATACCCAATGTGTGTCATCAACTTTGATGATTATCCATGAACCAATAAACTTTTCCCATGCATCATAATAAGATTCGAGATTTCTGTTTACAACTTCCAACTAAACAAAATATTTTAGTGAGTACGACATACATAAGAAAGCTCAATGAAAAGTTAATGTACTCCACTCACCCAAATCAAAATAAAATTCCCATTATCTACAATTTCTTAGGTTGACCCCATTAACTACTACTAAAACTACAAAATATATGAAAATTCTAAAACTCGTCCGACACTGGTGAATGCTGTACAAATAGCAAGTTCTTCAAATCAACAGCAGTAGAATTCAAATTCAGCATAGTCAAGCATGCATCCACACTTGCAGAGGCATGTTGTTATGGGAAGAATGGCTTTCCCTCCCTATGGGTCAGGAAGTCCCTCTCTTTCATAGCAAATATAGATCCAGATACAGGATACCCTTCCTTAGTGCATCCCTACAGCTGCACCACATGTGGTGATTAGGTACACTTGATTCATCTCTATGCCCTTAACACATCCCTACAACCAAACAACTCAGTGAGTGCATATGTCCAATTCTGCACTGCTACAATAGCCTATCTTTTATGGGCAAAGTTTCAAAAATCAATGGACATTTATAGCAGGTTATAGCCCTAAAGGCATTTTCTACCTCAAGGGTTTTTTTGTTGCTTTTGCATGATTGGATAGCCTGAGGCCCCGAAGACTGCTGACCCACCTTATGGGGCCCATATTTTAAATTTTATATAGCCTAGTAGTTAGTACATAATCTAACATCTTTTTATATTAATGAAAGTTCTTTTTTCAATAAAAAATTTCAAAAGGTATCCAGGACCATCAAGGCCAGAAGAAATTACTAAGCATTCACAAGGCAATTTTGATTTTAATGTATGTTGAGGGATTAGGCTCTATGAGAAACAATTATGTGAAATTTCTAGCCATGATCTAGGAACTTTATTATCGAGATCCTCAGAGGGTAAAAACTTGAAATTAATGGGTGAAAGAACATTCCAGATGTTCCACATTCAATTTTTGAGGCTCTATGAGAAACAATCATGTGAAATTTCTGGCCATGATCGGAATGTTCTTTAACCAATGAATCTGCCTGCAGAAGTCCTAAATCTGAAATTAATGGGTGATTCAAAGATAACAATATCGATATCAAACAAGGAAGCAAAATCTAATATCTTATACCTGATTTTCTGACATAATTTAGTATCCTCATTGATTTTGAAAATGTAAATAAATTTCAAATGACGGAGCATAATTACTCAGCTGATTTCTCAAGCCATCAAAGGCTTAAAGCCTCCATTGGATTAATAATTTAGCATCATAAAAAGTCTAGAAGGTAATAAACTCTGATTTATTTGAGCTAATAACTGAGGTGGAATTACAGCCATCAATTTTTGAGATTTATTTTGATTGATCACTGTTGTTGCTGCATGCAAAACATCACTAAGAGTTTATGAAGAAAACATTTAGTGATTGCAAGGATCGTCAACCAAGTATAGATTAGCATTGGATGGAGCTCAATAGTTTATTGGACTTCCTTAAATTAGGTCTCACTCTTCTTTGGCTTATTCTGTTTGCAATTCCAATTCTCCCGTGCTTCAATGTGGGGTCAACATTCATAATAAGGATGTCCTCAAAGAAGTTGAAGAAGCATAGAAGATCATCAAAGATGATGAAGAGGAACCTGATTTAAAGACAACTATGCTTGAGAAGAAAGCCACAAGGAAGTGTTCTGCATCAGGTTCTGGTGAAAAACAGGAAAAACTTGGGAGATGCAAGACACACTAAGAATGTTACGAAGGTGTTCATTGTAGCAAAGGAGCTCCATGATGAAGTGGGGGCTAGCATGAGGAATGATGGAAAAGAACTTCAAGGTTTCTCCCTCTGTTCTTGATCTTTTTGAGCAAGATTGTTACACTAGGAGCTAATATTTTAAAGATTAGCAGGAAGCAATATGCTCAGCTAACGCATATAAATTCAAATTGGCTGTGGAGAAAGCAAAGGCTTGTTTAGTTAGAATTGCATTCAATGTGGAAAACACAATGTTCCACCAAGTTTCTGGGACGCAGGGAAACGCAGGAGCGATGTATATAGAAGTTTCCCTCAAATTTTAGGAAACGTCAAAGGGGACGTCGGGGTCGTCAACATAGGGGAACCCACCAGAAATATATAAAAATTGAAAGTTGGGTCATAAATCATTAAAGTCTTTAATTTTATAATCTAAAGATTGTTGGATTTTCATACAATTATAGCAGTATAATTTAATTGCAAATAAACGATAGGATCACTAGAAGAATAACCAAGCACAGAAACAATGAACACAAGAATTTTATCCTGGGAAACCGAACAGGGAGAAAACCCAGCAACCTTCGTATAGTGATGATCAATCACAAGAACAGAGTACAGAGATAAGAGAGAAAATAGAAAATTTCTCCAAGTGAAAAACCCCAAAATCACTTCTCCTTGCTGCAGATGCGAACTTCTCTCTTACTAGTGCTAACTAGCTTGTGTTGGATGAGTGACCAAATGAGGCACACGACCTCCCTATTTATACACTTGCAAAACTGACTTTTTCCCTAACTGGGCCGACTTGTCTTGGGGAAAGATAAATTTAATATTTAATAAATCTTTAAAGGTTTACATTGATTCTTTAAAGGGTTTACATGATCAAATACATTAATTAGGAGGTACAACAACAATATAATAAAATACAATAAGAATAACTTCCGATGTTGCACTATTTCCAACACTCCCTCTCAACAAGGAAGGTATTCTTCGGCCATGGTCATCATCAGCATCACGATCATCTAGATCTCATTTGTACATCACATCTGTCTCGATCATCTCTATACATACTGAAGGTGGTCAACACAGTCTCAGTCCTTCGAGAGGTGCCATCATGCATCTGCTCCACATAGACCATCAGTGGATCCATCATCAGCACCATAACTCTACACAGTCCATCGGAGAGTCCAACAAGAATCATCTCATCCCAGTCCATCGGGAATCAACACAATGTGCATCCACTCAGCCCAGTCCTTCGAGGAACATGCACCAACTCAACCAGTCCTTCGGTGAGTCGAAGAGTGCCAGTGTGCACCAGCCTCTCCATCCCATCTCAGGATGTCTGAGAGATCTCCTCACTCTTTTCAGAGTGATCTGGAGAACGCACTAAATCTCTCCATCATGTCCCATGATGTCCGAGAGATCTCCCCACTCTGCTAAGTGTCCGGGAGTGTGCCTTGGTCTCTCCATCCTATCAGGATGTCCGAGAGATCTCCTCACTCTATCCCAGAGTGATCCGGAGAATGCAGTGGCCTCTCCATCCAACCTGAATGTCTGAGAGATGTCCTCACTCTATCCCATAGTGATTCGGAGGATGCAGTGGCCTCTCCATCCAACCTGTATGTCCGAGAGATTTCCCATAAGCTTCACACGACCTTCTACTATCTGTTCGTCTCTACTGCCGATGGGATCCTCCCATGCCTGGCTGAGAACCTGGACGAGCAGAGGTACCTGTGTAGAAGCAAGGTAAATGGTTGTCTCTGTATCACCTTTCCCTCTCAAGGGGGGACACGTTCTCTTCCACTCCAAGTCTTCCACGAAAGTATTCAAACTTTATCCTGGGAAGAGGCTTGGTAACAACATCTATAGTCTGGTCCTCTGTCGGAACATATTGTAACTCGACCACAGCTTTTCTACACCATATCACGAATGTAGTGATACCAAATCTCTATATGCTTCGACTTGTCATGGAATACGAGATTCACTGACATCTACACACAACTCTGGTTATCACAGTGAATCACAGTTGGCCTTGGAATCTGGCCAAACAATCCCGCAAGGAATTTCCGAAGCCACACAATTTCCCAAGATGTTGTACTAGCAACCATGTACTCGGCCTCTACAGTACTAAGAGCTACTGAGGTCTGCTTCCTGCTACACCAGGAAATCACTGCAGAACCCAAGTTGAAGCAGCACTTGGAGGTGCTCTTCCTATCTACAGCACATCCGGCCCAATCTGAGTCTGAAAATCCCTGCAATCTCAAGTCACATTCTGAAGCATATCTCAGGCCATATCCCACAATGCCATGCAAGTACCTCAACACATGTTTTGCAGCAACCCAACGAATCTATCTCGGCTCGCACATGAACTAGCTGAGAGCATTCACAGCAAAACATATATCTGGTCTGGTGTTCGTCAGATACATCAAAGATCCAATCGGATGGAGATACATAGTGGGATCAATCAAATATGAATCTGAAGCAGAGTCCCTCAACTTCTTCAAATTTGCATCCATCGGAGTGGCCATGGACTTGCAGTCCAACATTCTGAATCTCTTCAGAATATCAATGGTGTATTTTCCTTGACTCGGGAAAATATCCTCCTGCCTCTGCCATACTTCTAATCCCAAGAAGTAATGCATCAATCCGAGATCTTTCATTTCAAACTCAGAGGCAAGCTTCTTCTTACACCATACAGTAAGTTTCTCATTCCCAATGAGAAACAGAACATCAACATAGAGTACCAAAATCAATGGCTCATCATCCACAACCTTGTAGTAAAGGTTGGGGTCTGCATCACTCTTGGTGAATCCCAAGCTCACCAAGTATTCGTCTATCCATCCATACCAAGCACGTAGTGCTTGCTTGAGTCCATATAGGGCCTTTTTCAACCTGCATACATGGGACTCCTTTCCATGGACAACAAACCCTTATGGTTGTTCAATATACACTTCTTCCTCGATAACACCATTGAGGAAGGCGATCTTGACATCCATCTGATGGAGCTTCCATTCCATAGTTGAAGCAATAGCAATGATCATCCCGATGGAAGTATATCGAGCCACAGGAGTAAATGTCTCATCATAATCAACTCCCTCTTTCTGAGAGAATCCTCTAGCAACAAACCGAGCCTTGTGTTTTTCAACACCGCCATCTGCTCCATGCTTGATTTTGTAAAGCCACTTGGAAGTCACTACTGACTTCCCCTCAGGTCTCGGTACAGCCTCCCATACATCATTCTTCATGATGGATTGGTATTCTTCCATCATGGAATCCTTCCAAACTTGGTGTTTGGAGGCCTCTTCATAGGAGGTGAGTTCTGAGTCAATGTTGTGACTCATCAATGCTACATAACTTGAGAACCTTTGAGGTCTCTTGCTTTCTCGGAAAGTACCATGTGGAGCTGCATGCCCCTTTGCATCCTGCAATGTCTGTTGTGCCCATCTAGGCCTCTTCCGGCCTGCTGCAATATCTGTGGGAGCATCAACCAACTCAACTGGATCAATGGGGTCAATCGGTTCATCCTTCTCTGCTAACTCCCTCTAAACTACTGGAGGTGGAGGTGATCTCATCTCCTTTGGTTCTAGCATTTCCTCATCATCGATCTCCATATCAGATCCACTACCTTTTCTGATAGCCATCTCTTCTTCAAAGGACACATCCATGTTGACTTCGATCTGCCTCGATCTTAGGATGTAACTTATGTAGGCCTTTGAAGACTCATTGTATCCCACGAAAGTTCCCTTCTTTCCTGAAGGGTTCTAACTTCGTCCTCTTCTCCTTGGGCACATGAATGTAGACTGGACAACCAAAGATAAGAAGGTGGCCCACTTCTAGTTTCACTCCTGTGAAAGCTTCTTCCGGAGTCATGTTCTTCAAGATTTTATGAGGGCATATGTTTTGTACATATACAGTTGTTCTAGATGCTTCTTCCCGCAAGAACATCGGTAGAGTCTGGTCATGTATCTGTAGAAATTTGATAAAATAGCAAGTTCTCTTTATGACATTTTATCAAACACTTTAGAATGCATCTCTAGGTTTAATATTTATCTGAGTTATGATTTATTGTACAATAAATCTTCTGATAACTGAAATATAAACACTTATACATTCATCCAATGACCTAGCTGATGAACTGAAGACACAAGCATACACATTGAAAACTCAGAAATTTTTAGGGCCAATGCCCAGGGCAAAACCCTCACACTTCATGAGGGAAAACCTAGAGAGAGATTTTATTAAAGAGAAGCAATTAATTACAACAGTCATTTATGCAATCTGAAATACATTGGAAAACGTGCCAGAAAATAGAAATAAATACCAGCAATAAATGCAGTTGTACGGCCCTGCTGTATGGCCTCTTATTCCTCACCAACCTGCCTCAAAATCTGTGCCAATGACAGCCCTCGATTTCAGTGCAATCTTCCTAAGCAAAAATAGCATAAAACTGCCTTGAAATGTGTGCCAAAGACAACCCTCGATTTATGTGCAAATTAATGTGGTTGTATCAGACTGTACGGCCTGCTGTACGAATCCGTACAGTACGGAATTCCTCGATTTCTGTGCAAAAAAATGTTCTCCTTCTCCTTGGTATTTGTGCCCAATCAAAACTCAGTCTCCTTCCTGCTGCAATTAATGCTCTCTCTCCAAATGGGTTTTCTCTCCTTTGAAACCCTAGATCTCTCTCTCCTTTTCTCTCTTTTGTCTTTCTATGTATTTTGACTCTCCTCCCAAGATGTATTAAATAGGTGACTTTACCCTCCCTAAACCCTAACTAATTCAAACTACCTTTTGAATGGCTGAGATCACTTATGATCTAAGGGTTTACATTAAAAGCACATTAAATGTCCTTTTTAATCATTTAATGCACAAATACTTTTAATAAAGTCACCTAACTTTTAAAACATAAAGTCACCTTTTTCTTTTATATTTCAAAAGTACATTACTTGGGAAAGACAACTTGTCCCCACCATGATAAACACAAAAACATGAAGGGACCTAACTCATTACAATATTTCAACAGTATCATGGCTTTGGCTACCTCCACAATTGTTCTATTCTTTCTTTCTGCAACCCCATTTTGTTGAGGGTTGTACGGAACTGTGAGATCCCTCTTAATTCTTGCTTCCTTGCAGAAATTATTGAAATCTATAGAGGTATATTCTCCACCATTATCTGATCTGAAGATCTTTATTCACTTTCCCGATAGATTCTCAACTTGTGCTTTGAATTCTTTGAATTTGTTGAGTACTTCCTCGGATTCCTTGGTCTTGAGAAAGTATATCCGAGTCTTCTGTGAGTAGTCATCAATAAATGTTATAATAATTACAACCACCCAATGAAGCAACAGACATGGGTTCTCACAAGTCAGAGTGTACAAGATCCAAGATTCCTTTAGATCTGCTCTCACTATTCAGGAAGGATCCATTGACATTATTGCCAAGGGCACATCCTCTACATATTCCATCACTGTCTACATGAAGGATTAGTAGACCTGTCACTATACTCCTTAATGTTGGAAGAGCTTTGTAGTTTAGATGAGCTAGTCTTCTGTGCCATAGCTCACCCATGTTGAAAGAATCATGAACTAGTGCTTGAGTTGGTGGTGTGATCAACCGGTACAAGCTTTCCTCTCTTACACCAATTACTTTTGTTGTGTTCATGTTTGAGTTCTTGTGCTAAGCAAGAACTTTCCCATCAAAAAATGCAACTTTATATCCTTTGTCCTCCAAAGCAGATATGGAGACAAGATTTCTTTTCATACCATGTACATATAGTACATCACTTAAGTGTAATGTGTCATTGGATTCTCACTGAAGGGAGGTAGCCCCAGATCCCTTCACAGTGTAATTGGCATCATCCCCAAGGACAACACGTATATGGGATTCTTACTCAACAATTTCTTATAAATTTTATTTATAACCAGTCATATTCCTAGAAGCACCACTATCTATAAGCCATGTATCACTAGTGGTGGGAACAGTACCTGATAAAGCTGATATGAAGAAGAATTATGTACGATCTTCATTCCTTTGCTTCTTATGATGAGAGTATTCTTCTACATCAGCAGTTGAGGCTTCATGCTTCCTTTTGTTTGAGCTTTGGACAATTGCTGGCATAATGACCATAAGTCTTGCCCCTGAAGCATTGTATATGTGAGAGGTCCTTCTTCTTTTTCTTCTGATCTGGAGGAGGTCTTGATCTCCTACCTTGGTTCTCATGATAGTGAAACTTTCTTCCCTTTCCCTTTCCTTTCTTGGCATGAGACATAAATGCTTGATTCTCCTCAAGTTGAGTGCCATGAAGTTCTTGTCTTTCTGCAATCCTTGTCTCTTCCTGGGTGCAATCTACCCATAATCTGTCAAATTTGGGCAACTTGGTTCGACCACTTATGTTTTGAATGAATGACTCCCAAGATGGTGGAAGACCATTTAGTGTAGTAATGACAAGCTCCTTATCATCGAGGGGTTCTCCACTAGAACTTAGCTTGTCCCATAGTTCTGTGATTCTCATGAAGTATGAAGCAATCGATTCTGACTTGGACATCTTCAAATTCAATAGTTGATTCCTCAATGTGAGAATCACGTTGATGCTACTATGTTCAAATAACTTTTTAAAGTTTTGAACATCTTCCTAGTTGTCTTCTTTTGATATTTGAGGAACCAAATGATCCTTGACTCAGTCCACCAAGATTCTTCTTGCTCTGGCATCATTCTTCCTCCATTAAGACTTGCCTTCTTCAGCTTTTGGTTCTGGAACCTTCTCATTGACAAACTTCAAGAGGTCATTTTCTTCAAGTATGAGAAGAACCCTAGACTTTCAAGAGATGAAATTGGAAGCCCCATCCAATCGATCTTCAACCTTCATTCCAATCATCTTAACTGCATATCTGGACCAAAAACCCTAGCAGGAGCTGGGTCAAAAATGAAGTTTGGACTCTTGAGAGACTGACTCCAAAGATAGATGCGCCCTCTCAAGGCGAGTTGAGAGAAGGTAAGGTCGAACCAATTATTTGGACTGAACAACACAAAACTTGAAACCCTAATTTCTGCAGTAACTACAGTAGATGTAGAATTAGGTAAAAAATGAAACTACTCAAAATTGAATTTTTCCTTCACCAGAAGATGCGCCTTCCCTAGGGAGAGATTTCCAATGCTCTTTTCCAGCAAAATTGATGAGGGAAGGCCCTGAAAAGTGAAACCCTAGCTTCCGGCAATGGCTTCTTCTAGTACTACTCTGATACCATGTTAGATTTTCATACAATTATAGTAATATAATTTAATTGCAAATAAACAATAGGATCACTAGAAGAATAACCAAGCACAGAAACAATGAACACAAGAATTTTATCCTGGGAAACCCAACAGGGAGAAAACCCAACAACCTTCATATAGTGATGATCAATCCTGAGGATAAGAGAGAAAATAGAAAATTTATCCAAGTGAAAAACCCCAAAATCACTTCTCCTTGCTGCAGATGTGAACTTCTCTCTTACTAGTGTGAACTAGCTTGTTTTGGATGAGTGACCAAATGAGGCACACGACCTCCCTATTTATACACTTGCAAAATTGACTTTTTCCCTAACTAGGCCGACTTGTCTAACTAAAAGGGCCGACTTGTCTTGGGGAAAGATAAATTTAATATTTAATAAATCTTTTCTTTGTGTAGCTTTACCCCAAGGTTTACATTGATTCTTTCAAGGGTTTACATGATCAAATACATTAATATTTTCTCCTGTAGGAGGTACAACAACAATATAATAAAATACAATAAGAATAACTTCTGAAGTTGCACTATTTCCAACAAAGATTAATACAAGTTTACAACATACATCAAGTGAAATAAAATGAAATACAACCAGACATAAGTTATAACTGATAAAACAAAATTGAAATACAATGATATTGAACAACAAAATGAAATTGAGGCTAGAAAGGAAAATAGTGGATGGCGTGGCCCTTTATCATTTTATTTATTTATTTATTTATTTTGGTCAAAATAGTCAAAGGAAACATGGGGAACGCCATTTTTAGGAGGGAAACGTTTCCCTTTTCCCAAGAAACGTCCCCTTCTATGTTTCCTTGAGTTTCCTTCAAACGGGGACATGTGGGAGACGTTTTTAATGGAGTTTCCAAGTTTCCAAGACGTGCCGAGGTGTGGAAAAATGTTTCCTAACCTTGGGGACGCATCCCCCTGTAACAATAGAAAAACATTGCTCTGTTGACTGCATACAAAGATCTCATGGATCACGTTAAGGTGAACGGAATGGATTATATTAGGTTGTTGGAAAAAACATTTACTTTGAACCCCAGCTGTGTGGAAGCTTCCCCCCACCTCACACTCACACTCCCAAAGCTTGTTTCAGAGGGGAGTGTGCTTCCAAAACGATTCCCCATGTTCCCAAAACAATTCCGATTGCTGCTAGACTACAAGAGAAGAAATTAGAAATTGCCCTTGGCAAGTGCCTAGTATAATTATTTGACCTTTTCAGTTTAGAATCTAGCTTCGAGAACTTCGAATTATTTGTCTTGTGTAAACATCATATGATAGATGAAGTTTGAACTGCTGATTGCATATTACGACACTTTGGTCATGATGCCCTATTTCATTTCATGGTTGATGTTATCTCTTCCAATTTGTTGATGGCAAATGTTATCTGTTGAAACTTGAAAGTTGATGTTATGATGAATCATTTTATGACAATGCTATAGCCTATAAATAATAACTGCTAGATCTTTTGATGTTATTTATGTACTAAATGGTTGATGCTTTAATGATTATCATCATTCTACTATGAAATTCTATGTTTTAATATTTTCTGCAGCTAATTCACCATTTTGCATTCTTTTTTTGAATATATATGCATCAATGTAATTCCCCCATTTTGACACTTAGAATGTATTGGCTTCATATGTGAATATTGTGCATACACGATGTATGAATTCCTAGCGTGGATCTCAAGGCCAAGGCCCCGCTAGTGAATGCATCCACTAGGGAGAGGTAAGGGTTGGGGGATTGGATCCTTTGTTTCCAAATGTCCACTTGAGAACCCATCTTGACTAGATATGCTGACATTTGATTTTGTTCTAAGATGCAGCTGAGAAATCAACCCATGAATTGAATGGAGCATGGACAAACTCGGAAATTCGTATGGTTGGGTATGGCTTCAGTTTACTTGATCCAGAAGTTAATTTCCTGATGGGGAATTCATTTTCCATCATCCCCATTCCATTATTGAGCAACCAAACATCAAATTTCAACCCATTATGTTTCCCTAGTAATGAAAAAATTGCAAAAATCGCAACTTGGAAAGAAGCCACGATTTAGAGTGTCAAAAACAACCAATTTGATGTGAGCAGCGAAATCCAATGGGGAATCCATAGACATAAACCCTGGGGCGAATTTGAGTGTGTCAAAGGCCCCAAAATCCATAGGAAGACTCAGATTTGGAAGCCCGGAAGTTGAATTTCGTGATTGAGAGTCATGTGGCCAGAATTTGGAAAAATCCAAGAGTGGATTGAATTGGGAGAGAGATCAAGGCAGCTATTAGAGACTCCCCTCTTCCTAATTGGTCTCACTCTGAGTTCTCTAAATTATGGGCCTACTAAGAGAGGTAGTAGGGGTATGGTATTTCAGTCGGTTATTGGAATGGCAATGGAGCATTTTGGTCTTCATCGGTCATAATATTTGGTGTTCTCGATTCATCAAATGTCCTTTTTGTTAACGAGACTCATGCAAGTCTCATCCGAGTGCTTCCAAGCGTTCTTGGTTACCACTAGTTTTCCTCATGCAACAAGGAAATTCGGAGCTCAAGTGGTTTGATTTCTATTCTTCTCTTTGCTAATGATGTGATCATTTTAGCCTCTTCCCTTGAAATTTATGAACTCTCTGGGTTTTAATGCAAAACAAAAATTTCACCTCTATCCTATAGGTTTCCCAGATCTTAACACTGAATTTTCAGCCCTAGGGATGTTAGGAAATACAAATAAAACAACGAACGGTATTTCCATTCTTAACAACCCTATTCCTCTAGGCAATCCAAGAGAAAAGATACCAATGTGTTCCAATACGTTTCAGCCCTCTAGGGAAATCTTATCATGCAGATAACAAATAAGAAAACCACTTGTGACAGCTGTAAAAACAGCAGTAAATATGCCCTTATATTCTTCAACTTTAATGTTAAATCACTTAACATTAGTAAATATGCCCTTATATTCTTCATTTTAATGTTAAATCACTTAACAGCAATAAATATGCCCTTATATTCGTCAATTTTAATGATAAATCACTTAACATAATCACCCTTTACTTATATCGAATCAAAAAGACATATAAAGCTCGAAAATTCAAACCATGAAGGATACAAATGGCTGAAAATCAAATATGCAATTTACACAAGTATTGGATAGCTGAAAATTTCATTGATACGTATAAAGATGTGTTCATGTACATATGATAGCCTTATCACAAGGCTAGTACAATCCTCTAGCTCTCCAAAACTCTAGCTAAGGAAAACAATGACAACCCTAGCTCAACCAAGGAGATCTGTAATGTTCCCTTTTTTACTATAGTGGAATTTACTAAGGATTGATGCCATATACACCTTCAGAGGATCTTTAGCATGGTTATTAGATCACCAGTAGATAGACAGGGGCGACCAGAGCCAAAGGCCACCTGCATGCATGACATCCGAGCATTATTTCATGATGCATGCACCTGATTGAGTCTCCAAACACCTGCATGCAAGTCAACTGCGAATTAGAAGGTAAAGTGACCTAATTAGGTCAAAGTTCGGTTATTTGCAATTGAAAGTTATAAAAGAGAGGTAAAGTGAATGGAGAAAGACACTTATATGATTATTGATTTGAGGATTCGAATTGGAGAGCTCAGCAAGCTAAGTTGGGGTTGAGTGCATGCTCAGCTAACTGGTGTATTTCGGCAGCGAAATCTATCTGCCCTAGTTCATCATCAGGTTGGATCATCCAGATTCAACATTGTTCATCATCATGTATTATCATCGTTCAGATTCGACAGAGTTCTCTTTATATATCATACTGTGGGCTTGCTCTCCCTTGCATGGGCGCATTGTCCATATAGCCTCCTATTCGTATTGCAGTCTATAGGGGTCCATTTCTCTGCATGCAGCTCTCATCCTTCTCAGAGCAGCACTATTACCCTTCCCCTGGAAGAAGGGTCTCTCAGCTTGAGTTCTGAGCTATATATCAGCAGTTATTATTCTGGGAGGACGTTTGCATGCCTTGGGCGAATTCCTCAAGAGAAGAGCATCACATTTTAGGCCTTTGAGCCATCAAAGTTTATGCATGTTGCTTCCATCATCTTCAGAGGGGCACTATAACCCTAGTGCATATTATCCGGAGCTTCATCAAGGATCTACCATTTCTTTAGGAGCATTCTGAGCTTGGAGGAGGGCGCACTTATCTATTGGAGGACGACTTGACTTATCTTCCTATTCCTCCGGCACAATTCTCGCATGCAGGGATCATCTTCCTCATCATCAGCAGATCTATATACTGGTATGTACATGCATTAGTTCCTCCTACTTTCTAGCATTTCAGTATTCTTTGGGTTACAGATCTACATGCAACTGCATGCATGCAGAGATCAGGGTTTACTTTCATATCCTGTTGAGACATAAGCCTACTAGCCATCTATAGTACACAAAAAAAGAAAAAATATCAGTTTGGGATATTACAAGATCGAACAAGCATGCATCACAAAAGCATGTCCTCCAAGGAAAAACATTTCTTCTTCATTTCAACAAGTACAACCTAGGGTTTCATCTCAATACCCTAATCTCCAAACCTTCAAGGGATGAAACCCTAACCCAAGTCTTCAACATGCTCCAACAAGCTCGACAAAGAAACCCTAGTGACACCAAGAGAGAGGGAGAGATCAATTACATAAGAAGATCTAAGAGAGAGAGAGAGAGACGTGGTGTGCTCCTTGTTACCTCACAAATTAGCACCCTTCGGATTAGGTCACGATGGGACAATGCTAAGATCGACAACTTTTTAGGAGATGCAACCACTGTCACCTCAATGCACTCTCCTCTCTCTTTAGGCTACTCCTTTGGCCATGGGAGGCTTCCCAAATATAGGTAGAAATAGACCTATAAGATATGCAATGAAAACAATTCTATCTCTACAAGAACTTCCCACGAAGTTAGTAGACCAATGCCTTAATGGAGTCAACAAGATATGCTATAAGTATCCACTGACTAGGAAGGTTTACGAGCAATAAAACTTGATGTTGATTGAGTAACAAGATAAATCAATTTTCTGCTGTAAAAACCAGCAACATAAACTGGGAAGAAAACCCAAAATTGGTCGTGGAAATACCCAAAAAAGTACCTCCTGGCGATCAACAACTCAAGGAGACTCAATCCTCCCTAGGGCACACTTATTTTGACGGATGAATGCTACGTTTTGGGACTGATTTCACCTTCAGGTCTGCAATTTTATGCAGTAATGGTTGAAGGGCTTGATTTGGTGCTTCAAAATTCCCCTAGGTCAACCCCAGGGACTAGAAGATGAACTAGGAACCTCGTCCAACCATTAGGGATTGATCTTCCTATCAAAATGAACCTGCAAAACACTTGAACCAGGCCTGCAAAAAGGCTGTAGCAGCCTTGTGAGAGTGACGTCACCCCTTTTTAGGGTTTTTAACTTTTTTTAGTAGCAAAAACATTTTTTATGGATTTTTAACCTTTTTGGGGATTTTTCAACGATATAAGTTCAAAAATTCATTACCGCAATAACTACTTCTGAAATTAACAGGAAAAATAATTTCAACAACAAAAATAAATATTTTTTGGATTTTTCACAAAATATTTGATTTTTAGGATTTTATTAATTTTTAATTTTTTTTGTAATTTTCAAATATATAGTACAAGGAATTTTATAAAAAGAGATTTGGGTGAAGATGAGGGAATAAGAGCTAGGTCTCGTTCCTTCCGAGCATCGAGAAATCGGGGTTAACGTTTCTCCTAAGAATTGGCAATTCAATATTTGTATGAAATAGGGAAAAATTAAGAAACCCTAGGTTGTGTTAGCTTTGACCTAGTTAAGGCAAAGAGAGATGCAAAGGACCAACACAAAAGAGACCCTTCAAGAGGGATGTCTCACTTACAAGACTATACTATTATACATAAAAACCCTAGGCTACTCTTACCTTGGAGGCCTCCAACAATGCAAGACAAGAGACTCAAAGATCTTGCCACAATTAACGAAGAAAAGAGAAGAGATTGATGTCCCAAGAATCTTTTCACCTTAGACAAATGTTGAAAGATAGTAAAGAAACCTCATGTATCAACTTTATCCTTGAAAAAACGTAGAACTTGCCAAGAAAGGAGGTGGGCACCATTTGATTAGCTTATGTACACAAGAAGAAAGAGAAAAAGTATATTATTTGAGCCCGTGAACTTGGTTACAAATGAAGAGGAGTTTCCTTATTTATACTTGAAAATGCTAACTTAAACCTCCTTTAAGTCGACCTACCTAATTTTTCTTTAAAATAACTTTTTTTTTAGGGTTTGTCACCCACAATCTGGGGACTAAACCTCATAAAACATAAAACCAGTATAGACCCATCTAACTCCGGTTCTACAAAGCGCCAAGAGAAATCAAACTTGCAAACCTTTCACCAATAAACTACAACACCCATCCCTCTCACCACTATGCTACACACACTGATGCATTCTTTTTTTTCTTTTTCTTTTTTTTTAATGGGACAAACGAACACTTCCCCCCCACCTGAGCTTCACTATGCTACAACACACTAATGCATGCATTTTTGTTTTTTGGACAAATGGACACTTCTCCACTCGGGCTATAGAAATGCACCTTCGCAACGCAATAATGATGAAAAATTATAAAATGCTTCAACTTGATGATGAGTTGAGCTTGGAAGGAAGACGCCATGCCCCATCTCACCCCAGCGGTTGACGTTATCCCTCAATGCCCTCTAGGCTCTTTCTTAGGTTGGTACGACCTCTTTTAGCCCAAAATGACCAAGAAGGAGGGATGATACAACAAAATAGGTCCAAGGGGGTATCCATGAGGTGTGCAAAGGTGGGTATGACAACCGTTACAAGCGCAATCACCTCTACAAAGCATAAAACATAAGTGTGGCTAGGAGCCCCAAACCATGTGTCCTAATGGAATCATCCCAAGGTGCACCGAAACACCCACCAGGGCATAAGTGCCCAACATGATGAGGGACCTCCACCCATCAAGGGGTAGTCAGCAAAGCCACAAGGCCAACACTCCTTGAAATAAGAACCAAGACGACCTTCCATGACCATACCATGGGTCATGAACACCTCTATACCAACATTATTACATAAACAAGCCCCAACTTAGCCTTTTACAATGGCAAGAAGACCCCCCTCTTTGGCACATCTCGTAGGGTGCATTGCAAAGAATCTGAAGGGTAACACTCCTTTTGCTCACATCTCTAAAACAAAAGTGATAACAATGAGGGATGATAAAAGAACTCTCTCCTTCCTCTATATATGTGAAAGGTATGGGAGGTCAACAATACATATGTGGGTCTTAAGCCTTTACAAGCAACCTACAAAGCCACATGTATGCTCACACATGTACAGCACTACACTCCAAGGGTACACATGTAAAGCTCCATGTTGATGGAAACCACAAGCAAGGCTCCAATACAAGGGTGCTCAACGAGATGCATCCAACACTCTTCCTACAAGCCTCCAATGAGTTCATGCATACACCATCACCTTATCACAAGGCTAGTATAATTCTCTAGCTCTCCAAAACCTTGGCTACGAAAAAACAATGAAAACCTATTCAACCAAGGAGATCCAACAAGCATGCCCTCCAAAGCAAGACGTCTCTTCTTCTTCACTTCAATAAGTATCACCTACCGTTTCATCCCAAAACCCTAATCTCCAAATATTTAAGGGATAAAACCCTAAACCTATTCTTCAAAATGCTACAAGTTCAAGAAACCCTAGCGACACCAAGTAAGAGATCAAGTACATAAGGAGATCTACAAGAGAGAGGAGAAGTGGTGTGCCCCTCTTCATCACATCTCTAACACAAAACTGATAAGAATTAGTGATGATAAAAGAACTCTCTCCTCCCTCTATATATATGAGATGTATGGGAGGCCAACAATACATATGTGGACCTTATCCTTTACAAGCAACCTAGAAAGGCACATGTAGGCTCACACATGTGGAGTGCTACACTCCAAGGATACATGTGTCAAGATACAAGGTGATGTCATCCACAAGCAAGGCTCCAATGCAAGGGCACTCCACAAGATATGTCCAACACTCCTCCTACAAGCCTCTAATGACTCCAACAAACCTCCTAAGCCATATACTCCATTGGGTCCACCCCTCCTACATGAACATTGTCATAACCTAGGCATCCCTAAGTCAAATCCAAGCCTCCACTCAAGCATCCAAGTTACCCCATGTTGTGTAAGGTTCAATGCCCTCCTCTTGAGTGCCAAAGACCTCCTCCTCCTAAGCAAGGCATTCTCCAAGCAAGCAACCTACTCCATGTAGCCAACATGTAGAATGTCACTAAGTTGTTTGGAGATCTCTAGTTCCCTAAAGAAGAATGTCATGCAATCACCCAAGTAAGGTAAAGCAACCTGAGGAAGCCATCTCCAATGTGCAAATCCATCATGGACAATCCAAGGGTTGATCATACACCATATACCCCAAATCTCATAAAGCACCCCCAAACATGGTGTAAACACTTTCGGAGTAACTTTGAAAGCTAACACCAAATGACCGTCTTGCCCACAAAAGTTACAATGTTTCCTAGTCTTAGACATAGCCCATTTATCAACATTTGGAGCTACATCGGGTTAAGTAGGTTTGGGAACCTGTTCTTTTTGTTGTTGTGAGGTTGCTATTTTTTGGATGGCTTGGGGCCTTCTCTCCATTGTGGCATTAAGGATTTATTGGAGGAACCTACAAAATTGATCACTCCAAGGTGCAACAGTTATCTTTTTCTAAGTTAGAGAAAGCAGTTCCTTGACTAAGGAAACGCTCATTGGTAGAGTGAAAAGTGGACAAAAGAAGAAAATAGGCATTTCAAATTTTAGCAAGAATGAAGATAATCGTTTAATCATATTTCTTAATCCCACAATCTAGAAGTAAAAGTCACGAAAACTTGAACTTCAAGATATAGCTTTAATGCATGCAAAGTAATTAGGATCCAAAGCAATATGTTTATTTTCAAGTTGATAGGCCCGGACCTTGTTGTGTTTAAAAGCTTCATCCAAGTTGTATCTAGAGTATCAACCCCTTGAAGATGAAACGTCAAATCCTCAAAGTTTTGACATCCCTATGAGTTCACAGGGTTCATCATTTAGATTGTCCCATTTATCTCTCTGTAATGCATCTAAGGGGCAACTTTTGTTCCCAATGTGACCCTATATACACCCTTGCTTCTCAATAAATTTTCCATATATGATCTCTAGGAGTAGTAATTTGTGCTATTAAGATGGATCTCATTTGCACTAGCCATATTATAATCAATAAGAGAAATAACACCTAAAACATATATTGACAGAATAAATAGAAAGTGCTTGAAATATTACACTTTCAAAAAAACAACACTCAAAAAGGTCCTTGGATGTTAAATATATGCCTCCTAGAAGTTGCAAAAATGAGGATTAAAGGGGGGTTTGTGAGAAAACTAAGAAACAACATATTGAAAACAATAAAATTTCAAAAAACTAGCCACTCTAGTTTTTACAGCACAAAAACTTGGCCCAAGACAAAAACAAAAAAAGCTTCAAAATCAGACTCTGAATTGGAAAGTTGTGTGCTTTGAAAATCAACGTCAAAATCCAAGTTACCAATAGCAAGGGGTCTTCCAAAAGGACACGTGGTATGCTAAGAAAGTGCCACATGGAAAGTGACTAGACTATTGATGCAGCATTGTTGTATGGCAAACACATGCAAGTGATGTGACACTTGGGGGGTGAAGGTGTATGTGAGTGTGTGCTGCTCCTGACAGGTGAAGATGGGTGTGAGTGTGTGTGCACATGCACTTACACACAAACACCTCACACCTCGAAAAGGCTTATCGCCTAATGGTTGCAAATTTGAGTAAAGTTGATTGGGTAGGTACTACAGCTACCCAAAGTGAGGTCTAGTTCTGCACCATAACAAACAAAGAGTTAGGGGAATGTTAGGGTCTAACCAAAAAGGACCGAAAGTAGTGAAAATGGAAAAGCAAACCATTTGGCCACAAGGGCTTGTTATCACACAAATCTGCACTAAGAGTTTGCACAATAATTATAGACAACCAACCCTGCCACCATTAGAGGCCTCTCTATTTGGACTGATGCTTTTCTGATCCAATGGCGTTGTCCCTAGGGGTTGTATGTTGTAATCAAACTTATAAATTATATGTAAGAAACCCAACTGCTTAGCACACATAAAACTCACTTTTGGCTTCCATGAGCAATCCAAAGTGAAAAATAACTTAATAAAAGTAATTATGGTTGAAATCAGATCATAAAAGAAAGTTACAACAATGAAAGAGGAAAGGCAACGTGGATGAATATGCACCTCGAGTGAGAGATAAGTCAAAGCAAGTGCATTAGTAACTAACCAAACACTACAATTCTACTTAGCCAAATAACAACCAAGAGACGGATTGTTTGCATCATAATAAACAAGATATAACAAGTTACAACAGGCTTTGTGGAATAGCAATGATGGAAGCAGTGACAAGTCCCAAAAGGTGGAAGAAGGTGATCCTTCGCTGCTGCAAAACTCCAAAAAATCTGTTTTAAAATCCGTAATCTTTGCTATGTTATTATAGAAAACCCAAAAGAAATTATGGATTAACTTGCCCTAATAATGCATGGGAGAGAAAGGCCCAACTTCCACTGATAACTCCTACATGCATACTGACTTGAGAAGGAAAGCATCATATTTAATTTAAAACCTGCCAATAATATCCCACTCCAACGAATTTTCCTTGAATAATATCTTCTTCAAAAAATGTATTTCATGTAAATTAATGACAAAGAAGACTACCTAGGGTTTATCTCTCATGCAATGATTGAATAAGGAAGGTGAATTAGATTTTTGGATCAATAAATATAGCAAATTTGAATTAGGGTTTGAGAAGATAAGGTCATCAATTATTCCCTCAAAATAACCAAGGAAAATCAAGGTTCTGACTTGGTCAAAATTAGCAATGCAGATTAGGGCACAAGTGGATAAGATTAACCATAATATTTCCTCAGACTAACAAGGAGAATTAGGTTTTTGACTTGACTATTATAGCAAATTCGAATTAGGGTTTTATCTCATACTAGGATAGGGTTTGAGCACTAGTCTAGGGCTTTAGCCAAATTTGATATAAATGGACCATCCTCAAATGGCTGCCACATGTCAATTTGAAACTTCATCCACTTGCTCAATTTTGTACTTAAATCACCATCCTCCACCCTCTAATTGTGCCATGTACCACGTATGTCAATGAGATGGGCCCATGGAACCTTGAATACACATGAATTCACCTCGTTGAAACCTTGCCATCCCCATTGTGCAGGATTCGAGCTCTATCATATATTCTCAAGCATGTGTCATAGCTTTATTCCACACCATCGATCAAGGCCAATTGGACAACATGCACATTGTGAGACATTGTCATGCCCTTTGCAAAGCGTGTTGTGCATTTGTGCCACAAGCCCTGTCTGTTAATGATGTGGGCCAGCAAATCCTTGTATATTCATGAATTCACCTTGTTAAACCATATTATGTCCACCATGCATTTCCTTCACATTGTAGATCAATGTTTGATCCAACCCCTAAGATCTCCACAAGGGGTGTTGGGCTTTCCTTCACCAAGTGAAACATCAAACCCCATGAGCGAGTGATGTAAGAGAGGTGTAGGGCTATGATAGGGTGCAAGCTTAGTGTTGTATCCTACTAACTATGTGCATTCTCCCTTACAAATGTAACCTAGATCTTTGTAGCCTCATCATACACGAAGAACTCTTCTATTAAAACAAATTAGCCTCACAATGTATCATCCATTCTCACCCCTAACCACTTCTTCATCAACATTTAATATCATCACCACTGAGGTCGTAAACAACTATAACCTCTACATTCAAAACCCTCCTTTGTCTCATCAAGGGGTTGTGGAAATACACCATCATTTGCTTGGTGCTCAACACTAGCATGTTCACATTGGCAATAAAACCTACCTCTGAACTTAACAAGCCCAAGCTTAAGCTTACTATTTTTCTAAAGAATAGGGATGTAGCTCTTAACTACAACACTATTAATTGGAATTAGTGATTATTGCCAAGACAATTAATAGCTACTAACTAGTGTACCCTTGCCACCTTTTTTGTAATATGCTTTACACCATCATCTACTCAGTGCTCAAAGTTGGCATGTTTACATTGTCAAAGACTCAATAACCCCTACCTCTAAACTAAACAAGTTTGAGTTTAAACTTACTCTTTTTTTAAGAGAATGGAGATGTAGCTATGAGCTACAACACTCTCCCTTGGAATTAGTGATTATTGGCAAGAGAACTGGTCATTACTCATTGGTGTGCCCCTAGTACTTCTTCTATGATATGCTTCGTACTATATTGTTTATATAGTAGAATTTTGAAGCATATTCCAACAAAAACAAAATCGAAAAGAAGGAAAACAAGTCATTTTTTATTTCCAAGTTTTGTGCCCTCCAATGTGATTAGCAATTATTGCTTGTAGAAACTTTAGTTACTCAGTGGAATACCCTTTGCACTTTTTTTTGTCATATGCTTTCTACTACATTATTTATACAGTAGAAATTTGAAGCATTTTCCAAGTGTTAAAGATATAAGGCTACACATGTAATAAAGTCGCCTAAGTGACTTGGTTTCAAAGTTAGGGTTTTAGGCGTCTTAGGTTTTTAGGCATATTAGGGTTTTGGTCACTTAGACTCTATAACAGCGAGGACCCTCATTGTAATGTGGTACCATACCATCTCATAATAATATTGTGTTGTGTTATTGACCTCTCATGTGTTCGGTGATATAACCCTATCTAGGGTTTCTCGCCTCTTCAATTCTCGAAACATGTTATTAGAGCAGGTTAGATCAGAGAAGTTTGTTGAAGCGATTTCCATACTCTATGAATAGCCTGCCATCAAATAATAAAGAAATAGCTCCACGATTGGAAGAGCAGCCGCATTTCTAAGTGTGAAGTCTTTGAATCATTGAGGCTTGACTGTCGCCACTACCAATCGTTGCCAAGACTGTCGCCACTATACGCCATATTGCTGCCAGACCATCATCATTGTTGCCAAGTCTATCGCAATATTAAAAATAAAAAATAAACAGAAGTGTGACGGGGGAAGAGGAGCTGGTTGATTTTTCTTTTTGTCGATAATTTGTAGAAGTCACTCGATCTGTCGCCCAATGTAAGACGTCGAGCCGCAGCCGCCATGCAAATGACGCAACCGCCATGCAAAGAGTCATTGATGTCATTGATGTAATTGGTCATGTAAGAGTCATTGAAAGAGTCAATGTAAACCCTCCTTTGTAAGTCGGGTCAATAGAACCCTTAAGAATTGTATTAAATAATAAATATATTATTGAGTCTCCCTAAGTGAAGTCGACCCAGTCAGTTAGGTGAAGTCGGCCCTGTTAGGGTAAAAGGTAACCCAACAGAAGAATACAAATAGAGAGGTCGAGTTCCTCATTTGATTCATTCATTCACTCACTCAAGTTCGCAAGAGAGAGAGAAGAAGTTCATTGGAGAAGAGAAGTTGCTATTTTGTCTTGGAGTTTTATGTTGTCTTGGTGAATTCTATATTGAGGAATTTTTGCGAGGTTTTCTTCCTTGTGGTTTCCTTAAGGAAAATCTTGTGTTCTTTGTGTTGTTGTGCTTGTCTTTCTTTCAATGATCCTATTGTTGCAAATGATTTCAAGTTATCATGCTAATCAATTAAAAACTTAACATGGTATTAGAGTTGGCCTAAAAGAAAACATTGTGCAGCTACAAAAATTAGGGTTTCTATTTCTGGGAGCTCTCTTCACAGATCAGCTGAAAAAGAGGGTGCATTTAAATCGCCTCACTAGGGCACATCTTTCTGTCGAAGCAGAATCTCATTCCGAGAATTTTCATTTTTGGGTCCACCACTACAGCTGAGAGAACTAGGGCATCAAGTTTTTGGAGGATCTGTTCACAGATTTGGGAAAAGGAGTACATTGCTCAACTCACCTTAGGGAGACGCATCTATTCCTCCAATCAGTTCTTCAAGATCTCCAAGTTGAAAAAAATTAGGTTTTCTCTATCAAACCCTCGGTCAAGCTAGAAGCAGGAAACATTACTGGTAAGTACTATCTTTCTTCTATTTCCATTTGAGGTTCTCATATTATCAAAATTACAATCAACACCAAGCTTGATGAGAAGCTTGAGGGAGCTGAGAATTTCAGAGCATGGAAATATAGTCATGCTCATTCTTGAAGAACATGAACTAGAAGGTTTCATAAAAGAGGAAGTTGAAGAACCAGAAGGAGATGAGGCCAAAGCAAAATACAAGAAGGATATGATCAAGGCCAAGAGGATCATAGCTTCTATCAAAGATCACTTGATTCCTCAAGTGTCTTCAAGGAAGACTCCAAAGGAAATGTTTGATGCATTGTCCAGTTTATTTGAAGGAAGGAACATCAATAGAAAGATGACCTTGAGAAATCAACTCAAGGGTGTGAAGATTCAGAAATCAGAAACCATGCAGTCATACTTCACTAGGGTATCACAGATCAAAGAACAATTAGAAGCTATTGGTGACATGGTGGAAGAAGCAGAAGTTGTGATGACCACCTTGAATGGTCTCCCAAGGGATTGGGAATCTTTCGTTCGTGGCTTATGCTCTAGAAAGAAGCTGATCAAGTTCAAACAATTATGGGAAGAATGTGTACAAGAAGAAAAAGAATAGCAGTCAAAGAAGAAAAGTTAAATGACAATGAAGACCAAGCCTTGGCAGCTCATACCAAAGGAAAGAACAAAAGGAAGGATCGTGAACATTCTCCTAGAAGAACTCATATTTCAAAGGAACAAAAGGACTAAGAGAGACTTCTCATCCTTTGAATGTTTTACTTGTCACAAGATGGGACACATTGCAAGAAACTGTCCCCTTAAAGCAGAACAATTCAAGAAGAAAAACAATATATTGCATGCCCATGCAGTCGAAGATGATGAACATGATGATGAAAAGAAGGCCAGAGAAGATGAAGATTCCAGTAAAGAATATGTCTTAATTTCAGCCCTCACTAGTTCAGTTTCTCATGGAAGTGACACTTGGCTCGTAGACAGTGGAGCCTTCAAACATATGACAGGTTACAAAGGTTCTCTCTCACATCTTGTGCAGAAAGATTCTCCACACAAAATAATGCTTGGAGACGATTACCAATACCCTATCAAAGGAATGGGAGAAACCTCTTACAAGTTGGATTCCAGAAAGTCCATGAAAATAAAGGAAGTCCTATATGTCCCAGGTTTGAAAAAGAATCTCCTTTCTATCTCAGCTTTAGATAAGAAAAGCCTTGGCAGCTCATACCAAAGGAAAGAACAAAAGGAAGGATCATGAACATTCTCCTAGAAGAACTCATATTTCAAAGGAACAAAAGGACTAAGAGAGACTTCTCATCCTTTGAATGTTTTACTTGTCACAAGATGGGACATATTATGATTGTTTTTGCTATAACCTTGTAAGGAGATGCAGTATTATGGTTCTATGGCCTTTTGGATGAATCCATAGATTCATTGGCAAAGTTTTTCGAGAGTTTTCTCCTTCGCTGGCATGATGGAACTGTGGATGAAATTGAACAGCTTGCTAAACAATATGATGCTCTCGTCCCTAGGGTCCACCTTGAAAAGAAAGAACAACAGCCTGAAATCAATGACCCCATCAAAGAAGCATCACATGAGCCTTTGGTTGAAGATACTGCTGAAAAGATCTCTGATATAGAAAATGTGACGTTGCCTCAGATTTGCACTATTCACAAACAATTTTATGATGAAGGTTCTGATTCGCCACAAGTTCATAACATTAATAAAGATAGTTGTTTTGCAGATCAACATGAGCAGATTATCACTGATCTGCCTTATGAAAGTTTTTGGGATGGCAGAAATCAGCTTGAAGAGAAGCTGCCCCAAGTTCATGAACAGCTACATGAGGAAGATTCTAATCTGCCTCAGTTCAGCTTCATTGATGAAGATAGCAATGGTTATTTTACAGACCAGCCGGAGCAGTTTTGTGATGGAGGTCTGTATTTAAGTCCCATCAGTCAATGGATAGAGGATTTTTGTGCACAGTCTGAGTTTTCATGCCAAAGCTTCATTGATTTGTTATATCCTAACAAACTAATGTCACAGTTCACTGTGGTTCATGAGCAAGGTTTGGGACATCTCTGTTATATGTTCTTACCTTTTCCTCTAAACAAGCACCAGAAAAAACAAAATAGCAGCGATAAGATGCTGAAATGGTTACATTGGTTATATGAATATACTTAACATTCTTTTGCCTCATGATTAGTTAGTGTAGGTAGGATGAATAAAGCTCCTATAGGAGCATTTAAAATTTTCAGTATGCTTTTTTGCTATGTAATAAAGGTGGTTTTGGGGGTGTGAATTGAGCCATCCCCACCATGTTGTGTTTCTTGGTTTGGTCTGCGATAACCGAGAATCTGAGGTTCTCGTGCACTCTCAAGGAGAGCACACGTCCCCATATGGAGCCAGATGTTACCCCCTATTTTTGCAAGGGTATCCACAGCAGCAACAACCTACGAATTACAGTTTTTTGCAGCTTCTCCATGAAATGTTTTTACTACTATAAGAAAGATGCAGCAGTTGGAGTATTGGTTTCCTTGTGGCATTTATGCGCAAACAAACCAACAGTACCCGGATGCACAAGGGTAGAACAATTGCAAATTATTTAAGCCCTGCTAGCCATCATAGAAGATGCCGAGGCTGGAATCATTAATGGACCGATGCTAGTTTATATTGAATATCCTTTTTGAAACTTTGAGGCAACTAAAAGCAAAAAAATTTTGATCTTGACAGGGGTTGTAAATTGTTTCCAGCGGTAGAGAAAAAGGTTCAGCAGCAAAGAAAGCATTTACAAACAGCTTGTCGAGGCTCGCTGGGTTTTCTGGGACAGAGTGCAGAAGGCTGTTGTGGATTCCAAATGCTTGCTGTTGTTTATGGAGTTGGCATTTGTGCTGAGTTTGGTGGATTCAAAGTCAAGCCTATGATTGGAGAGGCACTTTCCAAGTTGAACACAGTTACTAGTCAACCCAGTGCTCATGACACTTCCAACATATTGGCAACAGACAATACAGTCTCTGCAATAGGAAAAATTTGTCAGTTTCATCGGGACAGTATAGATGCATCACAGGTTTTATGTGCTGGCAAAGACCTTGTAACTGCTCAAACTACAGGTCGAATGGTGAGCCTGTTGAGACGGTTGCAGCAGACACTTCCTCCATCAGCCCTGGCATCTACATGGTCTGCCTTACAGCCTCAGCAACATCCAATAGGAAGCAGAATGCTGGTAATAACAGTCAACACAGGGAAGATTCTTTTAGCAAAGGCAGTCGCTGGTGAAGATGATGTTCCATTTATAAACTGTTCGGCTAGTGCGTTTGTTGAGTTGTATGTTGAAATGGGTGCTTCTCGTGTGCGTGAAGATCCAGTTTCAGCGTTGTAAAATCAACAGTTCAAGATAAACGTCGATGATGACGTAAATACCTGGAGGATCAATTTGGCAGCTGATTACACATCCAGCGCGAGGACCCATGGTCACATCGAAAAATCACTTGCGGAGAGTCTTACCCACTTTTCTGTCAGATTTGGGTTTTAAAAAATCGGAGTTTGAATTTGAATGAAATAGCCTGCTCACAAAACAGAGGTTTTCCCACGCGGCAGAGGTCACATTTTTCGATCGTGGGCAGCCGGAGCACACTAGCAGCTAATTCATAAATCTTAGCACTTACCACGCTTTTCATTCGCAGCCGAGTCATGCAGTTCTGAACCCACCTTCCCTTGACAGCCGATTTTTTTAATGAAGTTCGGGTTTCAATAAGATAAACCGCACACAACAGAAGTCAAAACGGTGGTCACTCTGGAATAATCAATTCTTACATAGCTGTGTGCGGGTCGCGGGTTTTCAAACTGTCCACCTGCTACTCGAGCTTTTGGGAGGGACCGACTGTCTAGAAACACCAGCCCGAGTCCTTTATGGGTTTTGATTGCATCGGTGTCCAGCATATCTCTTACTTTGATGGCCACCGAGCACATCTCAGTCACGTGGAGTTTCCTCTGACAGTTGTTAAAATGCCCATCTATCGAGCCACGTACCTTTTTTATTTTACCAAGCCATCAGAGTTACGCATTTTGACTGCCGACTCGAGATTTAAGCAGCCGGATTAATGGCTGATTCACGGGTATATGATGCAGTGTTGCATTTTAATTCATAGCTCGGCATTCAACAATTTAATCAACACGATGGGAGCTGATTCTGATCGGGTGTCATTCTGTTGATAGCCAGGCCTTGGAGTGGTTTGAATGTCACAAGTGGCAATCCACTTTTGTTATGGGCATGGAGCACGATTTGTGTGTTGGCTGTCGAGTGGTTTGATGATTGAATCGAGATTTTTGACAGGCGTATCAGACGGCCGATTGCTGAGATAAAATAATCGGTGGTTCTTAAAAGGCATTTGAATTCACCCACTCGAAGTTTTCCCCGGTTATTTTCAGTGCTAAATCGTGAAGTTCAGAACAGGCTATTTAGAAATCGACAGATGTCAAGTCATCCGCATTGTCATCAGAAACTGAAGACATCTTCCTGGCAGCCGAGGGCAATGGTGGTCGTGTGCTACATTCAGAATTTGACAGTAGTTTGGTGCAGCTACTACTAATCGACCATCTGATTGACCATTTGTTCACCTAAAAACACAGATTCAGGGCTTTCCAGGATTACATCATGACAGTTGTCGCTTTTTCTTTTACTGCTGGAGAGTATCCACTTTAGTTTACTTGGACTTATGTGGAAGAAAAAGTGGATTCACTTTTCTCTCTTTATTATTTTAATATTATTTTCTTTTCATAAGAGGTTTTTGGCCTATAAAAGGCCAACCTGCTTCATTGTAGCGGATGGAAAATTTTTGGGAGTTCTTCCCCAGACCTTAATAGAAAATGTCATGATGGGATTCTTTGGATAAATTGGGAATTCTTTCGCTCTTTGTTTGCCATTTTTATTTGTATGCCATCTTTCATTTTGTTTGAGGCAATACCCCTCTTAGCTCTTTGCTTTCGATTCTTAAGCTGGGATCATCTGAATAGAAGGCTAACAATCTAGCACAACTTTATTTGACCCATGTTTTTCTCTTAAGTTTTGCGGCTTTCAGGTATGCTCTAGTGCAAGAGCTCTTAGTTGGTCACTACATTCACGTGGCAGCAAGGTCCTTTTAGAGCTCTCCTTTGACTCCATTCGCCCCTCTCTGATACTGACACTGGTCTTTCCATGAGGATTGATCTTCCTTTCTTTTTCATCACCCATCTAAAATTATCTTTTGTTACATCCGTTTCTCTAAGGCAGCCTCTTCCATTCACCTTGCCCGTTACTGTACCTGCCTTAGCGATCCTATTTTAGGGATACCCCCCTAGTGTTGGAGAAGAGCCAACCTGAAGCGAAGAGGAGAGGAGTGTGGTGACATTGGCCTCTCTCCTGAGAGAGTTGTCATTCCAGCTGGTGTGTTGCACTTTGGGCTTTCAAACGACACGCATGCCATTTCGGAGGACAACAGGACACATTGCAAGAAACTGTCCCCTTAAAGCAGAACAATTCAAGAAGAGAAACAGAATATTGCATGCCCATGCAATCGAAGATGATGAACATGATGATGAAAAGAAGGCCAGAGAAGATGAAGATTCTAGTAAAGAATATGTCTTAATTTCAGCCCTCACTAGTTCAGTTTCTCATGGAAGTGACACTTGGCTCGTAGATAGTGGAGCCTCCAAACATATGACAGGTTACAAAGATTCTACCTCACATCTTGTGCAGAAAGATTCTCCACACAAAGTAAAGCTTGGAGACGATTACCAATACCCTATCAAAGGAATGGGACAAGCCTCTTACAAGTTGGATTCCAGAAAGTCCATGAAAATGAAGGAAGTCCTATATGTCCCAGGTTTGAAAAAGAATCTCCTTTCTATCTCAGCTTTAGATAAGAAAGGTCTCAGCGTTGCTTTTGTAGATGGTGAAGTCCTCATGTGGCCAAAAGGAAAGACAATAGATGATGCAGTTGTGATTGGAATTGAAGGAGGACTCTACAAATTGAAGGGACATGCAGATTCAGCTCTGATAGCTAGTACCATGAGTCCTTGTGAGTTGTGGCATAGAAGACTTGCTCATATACATTACAGAGCATTACCAATAGCGAGCAAAGTAGTGACAGGATTACCAAAAATCCAGGTTGATCATAAAGGAGTGTGCAAAGGATGTGCACAAGGAAAGAATACAAAGAATTCATTTCCAAGCAGTGACAGTAAGGCGAAAGGCATCTTGGATATTATTCATTTAGACATTTGTGGCCCAATGTCAACTACTTCTCTAAGCGGGTATGTTTATTATGCTTCTTTTATTGATGATTATTCCCACAAGACATGGATTTATTTCTTAAAGAATAAATATGAAGTATTTGGAAAGTTCAAAGAGTTTAAGGCTCTTGTGGAAAACCTCTCTGAAAAGAGGATCAAGACCTTAAGGACAGATAATGGAGGAGAATTCAAAGATTTTTGTAAAGAAGCTGGGATTAAGAGGGAGCTTACCATTCCCTATAATCCCCAACAAAATGGTGTAGCTGAAAGAAAGAATAGATCTATCATGGAAGCAGTAAAAGCCATGATCCATGATCAAGATCTACCTATGCACTTATGGGCAGAAGCAGCTAGAACCGCAGTCTATGTAAAGAACAGAATATCTCACAGTGCTCTTGGGAACAAGACCCCAGAAGAGATGTTTACTGGTGAGAAGCTCGAGGTCAGTCACCTAAAAATATTTGGTTGCCCAGTATTCATACATATTCCCAAGGAGAAAAGATCAAAGTTGGACCCTTTAGGAAAGAAGGGGATATTTGTGGGTTACAGTGAGCAATCAAAGGCTTACCGAATCTACATCCCAGGTTACCGTCAGATTAAACTAAGTAGAGGCGTTACATTTGATGAGGATACAGCTTTTAGCAAGTCTAGAAAGATTCATGAGAATGAGGAGGAGCACGAAACTCCTAGAGTTAAAGAAACTAACAACACTCTAGTCAGAAATGTTTAAGACGAGCATATACCAGAGGATCATGACATGACGGAACCTCAAAGACCTGAGGAGTCATCTCATGAGATGATTTCACTGAAAAGAAGACTAGCTTGGGCATCAGAAATAATTCAAGATGCAAAAACTTATGGTGCTCCAGAAGGTACATACAGAGAAAGCAAGAAACCAAGGCCATACTCCAATTATGTGGCCTTGATGTGTAACCTAGTTGAGAAGAACCTACATGTTTTGAAGAAGCAACAAAGAAGAAGGAATGGTTGGATGCCATGATTGAAGAATACCAGTCCATCATAAAGAATGATGTTTGGGATGTGGTACTGAGACCGAAAGACAAGTCAGTAGCATCTTCAAATTGGATTTTCAAAACAAAGCATTCAGCAGATGGGAGTATTGAAAAATACAAGGCAAGTTTCGTAGCTCGGGGGTTCTCTCAAAAGGAAGGAATTGATTATGAGGAGACTTTTGCTCCTGTGGCCAGATACACTTCAATCAGAACCGTCCTTGCTTTGGCAGCTAAGATGAAATGGAAGTTACACCAAATGGACGTAAAGATAGCTTCTCTGAATGGTAAGATAGAAGAGGAAGTGTACATCAAGCAACCGGAAGGTATTGAAGGCCCTTCAAGGGCGGTCAAGGCCCTTGAATAGCCAGGAATGTTGGACTTGCCGGATGCTTGCATGTTTCTGTCAATTTTAATAGCCACATCTTGGGCCATCAAAAGGGTGGTGGGCTCTTTATCTCTAAGCTGATATTGCATTTCACCACTTAGTGCCTCAATGTAATAAACCAAAATGGACTGCGCTGGAGGCTTGAAGTCCGCATGCATACTGTTTATTAAGTTCGTGGACTTCTTATTAAACTCATCCACAGTTTCATTTTCGCTTCTCTTGATATTGTTTAAGGCAGCTAGCTGATGACGTGGCTCCATCTTTTCCCCAAATTTGTTGGTGAAGGTTGTTTTGAAAGCCTCCAAGGTTGCAAAAGAGTTGTCTGGTAGGTTTATGAACCAATCACCAGCATCTCCTTCTAAAGACAGGGAAAAAAGCTTCATATAGACATCTTCATGTTTGTTTGTTGGATCCTTGACCTAACTACTAAGACATTTGGAAAAGTTCTTTAGATGATGACTTGCGGAAATGGCATCAGTGCCAATGAAGTTAGGCAGTTTCTCAATAGCTTTGTCTGGCAAATCATGTGGTTGACCTGCTATCTAAGTAATGTTAAGGGGGCTGAAATATTCACCCATTATGTCAGATCAACATTTAGTATTTTATTTTTTATTTTTATGAAAAGACAATGGATGTCCGAAACAGACTCAGCTCCCAAATTCTCAAGGATCCTACGAGAAGATAACCTGTTTAATCTCCTCCGATAAACCTTTTCAAGTTCAGGGATGAAGTCAAACAAGCCTACATAGTTCCTTCTTGTTGAATACCTTGGCAAGTTTAAAGACAGTGGAGTCGCCAGATGGATCAAGTCTAATTTCAGAGAGTTACTTAGACTAAAAATATATCAAAAAAATTAAGGTAAAAAAAACTAAGAAAAAAACTAAGGTAAAGTCGTCCAGGAACAAAAAATTTGTCCCCGACAACGGCGCCAGAGATGTTGCCCGCCGATGTGCACACAGCAGCAAAAATCTTTCGAAGCTGCTTTGGGGATATGAGTGAAAAACTCAGGAATTATACGCCACTGAAGCGCAACGCATAATTCCTAAGGAAAAAACACTCGAGAGTATCCCCTTGATGGCAAACCCTAAGGAAAGCCAAGTCTTTTATAAAAGGACCATGCTTAGACCAACTTTATACAATTTCCCCACGGGGGTATGAACATGCAATTCATTACAAAAGGGACAAAAAGCCCTTACAAAAAGACCTCCGAACTTCTAAACACTGATGATGAACATTGAACATGTTCATGAAACTGGCGGCTCACGAGAAATCCAACTATGGTACAAAATAGTTGGTAACAGACCGAAAGAATACATTCAGATTTTGTTTTAGCTTGGGATCAGCTATGATCTCTTGGTTCAGCAGGAAGCAGGGCTCCGTAGCCAAGAGTACTACAAAAGCAGAATATATTGCAACTAGTACCGCTTGCCGAGAAGCTGTGTGGCTTACGAAGCTACTTGCTGGGTTGTTCGATGAGAAGATTGAGACTACTGGCATTCGCTCTGACAATCATAGCTGCATTAAGCTCTCCGAAAACCATGTGTTTCATGACAAACCGAAACACATTGAGATGAAGTATCACTACATCAAAGACATGGTCCAAAGAGGTGCCATAAGACTTCAGTACATTGCTACTAGTGAGCAGATAGCAGATATGTTGACTAAGCCTCTATCCGTGATGAAGTATAGGTACTTCCGAGACAAGCTTGGTATGGCAGAGAATGCCTCCCTTGCTGAGAGGGAGTGTTAAAGTTACATCATCATGAGTAATTCTCCAAGTCAATCTTGTGTGTCAAGATTGAGCCTCGTGTGTCGAGGTAGTGCCTTATAGGAGCCTGAGTTGGACTCAGGAAACTTGGAGAAGAATCTTGAGTTGGACTCAAGAATGGATAAGCTTCATGTGTTGAGGCAAGTGCTTTGTATGTCAAAGTGATGATATTGTATAGTCTTGCTAGTCAAGGCTAAGGTCTTGTGTGTCAAAACAAATCCTCATGTGTTGAGGTGGTGCCTCATGTGTTGAGGTGATGCTTTGCATGTCGAAGCATTAATGGTATGTGATGTACTACTAACCATGGTTGAGTTATTAAGTCTCCTCTAGAGACTGGCCACCTCTAGAGTGAATTACTTTAGCATATAACCACTTGGAACGATAGTAGAACAATGTGATCACGTCATTGGGAAAATCTCCTTAGTATATTTGATATGATAATTAATTACACTGGCACATGTGGACCATGTAGATAAGACAAGAGATGAAGATAAGATGTGATAAGATATGAGAGAATTCGAATTGCACATAAAGACTTAAATTAAATAAGAGAGAATTCGAATTGTTAAACTTCAGTGATATTAACAAAGAAGACTTCAGTCAAAGGAGAACTCGAATTGTTCACCACAGTGATGATAACAAGAAAGACTTCAATTAAGAGAGTTAACTAAGTGATAACTAAGAAGATCTAGTTAACTAAGTGTTTTGCATGACGACACTTATGTTAAACTAAAAGACGACACTTGCATAACGACACTTAAGCCACCTAACTAAGTGGGCAAGCATTTAGTTAAGGGGCGAGTTCATCCTAAAGTCAGTACTGTAAGTTAAAGACATTGCATGAGAAGTGGGGTGCACTTTTCCATGCAAGATTGATGCATTCAATGATGGAGTGAATTCTATTGAAGTAAATTTGTGCATGTGACCAATAATAGCGAATTGGTTGAGTGGAGAATTGTTCTTCTGAGTTTCTCTTCTATATCTGTCTCTCTCTTGCTCTGTAATTGCACCGGGGGTGCTTGATGTAAAAGACATCCTTTGCTATCTATCAATATACTAAGAAAGGTTTTTCAGGGGTTTTCTCCCTCATGTCATAGAGGGTTTCCCCAGGGTAAATTCATGTGTCAAATGTGATTGCTTATGTTTATGATTGTTATTTGATTTCAAGTGCTATTGTATTTCCGAATTAAAGATCAAAAATTAACAAGATAATGACATATGGCAGATTAAACCTGTTCAAAACATATCAACCAATCAACTTCATTCTTTTATGATCACTTTATCCTAGGGTCTCTCTAGAGAGTTATTTAATATTTTAATGATGGATAAATTAGGGGAAGAACTCTATAAAAAAAACCATAGGCCAAGTATAACATTTTTTGTAGGCAAGGGAGAAAGTACTCGTGACAAATTTATGCTTCCATTATCTTCTACTTTTCTGTAGGTTGAATTGATGTGCAAGGCAGCAATTGTAAATCTATTGGTGTACTCTTCTCATCCAAAGATATTTCACACAATTTAAGGGTCGTTTTTGGCTAAGGGAGGAAGTTGGCTGTGATCTATTGATCGTCATCCTCATCCTCTGATGCCTTTGACGTAATCAGATTTGTTAATGAAGAAATTGTTGGCTGTTCATTCATCTTTAAAGGCTGTCTTGTTGTTCTCTTTGCATTTGTTAATGAAGAAATTGTTGGCCGTTCATTCATCTTTAAAGGCTGTCTTGTTGTTCTCTTTGCATTGATAGTTGCACAGTGCACTGGTTGATGTTTATTGGAAGTGAAGTTGTATCTTTATGAGCAATTCATTAAATTTACAAATTAATTTGGCTGATGTAATTGGTGGGGTTTTTGCTAATAGCCATGCTGATTTCTCCATTCCATTTAAAGCTTATTTGTCATCTTGCTGCCCCAACTCCATAGCCAAAAGGATAAAACACTTGTCCTTTTCAATTCTGCCATTTGTACATTGTAAAACCCTAAAACAATCCACTTCACCAATCTGAATTTCAGATCTGCTTTCAATAACAGATTAGTGATTTGATCCAAGGGATTCCCCCCCCTTGAGCCAGAGGAGTGACAACCTAAAGTGAAGAGGACGACCACCAAGGTGATGGTGATGTACTCAAGTTTCCCTAGGGTTTGTACTTTGTACTTGTTGACTGGACTTATCTTTGAAGTGCAGATTTTAGAGGTAACACCTCTGAACATTCTTGTCTTTCACTTTAAAATTTGATTAGAATATCTTGATTGAGTCAAACCTACCATCCAATGGTTCCAAATCAGTTATATAGCTTCCCGTTGCACCAAACTAAGTCACTTCATAAAACAAGTCTCAAAATTATAACTAGCTAAGTCCTTAACTCAGCAACTCAGCACTTTGGGCACCTTTGCGCTTGAAAGACAGCTCGATTTCCCTTTAAAAGCTTGGAGTACCAAGAAGACAAATATTCCAAAATTGTGGGGCCAAAAGTGTCAAAGTTTTAACTCTAGATGTGAAAAGACACGAATTTTCTTAGATAGACATGTGGCACATGGTGGGTCCTAGCAAGGAGAGCATCAGGTTGCACTGGCAAAGCGAAACAGTCATCAGGCTTTAAAGGCTCAGACTTCAGTGCTTTTGGTGGGTCCACTTTCAAGCTTTTACATTAATGGCAAAGTGAGAATTTTTTTAAATTTTCCTCAATGTTTCAGCAATTTTATGCACATATGGACACAAATATTTGAAAGGAGATTCTCTTCTAAATTCCCTAAGTTCTTGAGGGAAGGCCATGTGGTGAGTCTATGGCATTTCAGGATTTTCTGAGCTAACTGCATAGGATACAAAGGGAGATTTCCTCAAATCTTTTCCAGATACCAAGAGTGTGCCATGTGGCATACATAAAAAAACTCACCGTTTCTTTAGATTGAAGGCTCTAAAACTAAGGGAGGGTTTCTCAACTTTCCCCAAAGCCTTAAAACATGAAAAGGCCATATCATATCATTAAAGGGCTAAAATAAATTAATACTGGAACTCACATGAAATCTATCAAGAAAATTGGGGAATTGAGGCACATTTACCTCATACTCGTGCAAGTGGGTGAATTTTAATGTAATAAAACCTCTCAACACTTGGACAACTTTGCATGTTTGCCTCTAGTACTTTTTAACAAGGGAGGAGATATTAAGAGACCATTGCTTTCCCTTTCTTCTGAAAATTTCATCAGTGTCTAGACAGAAAAACCAGTAAACCCTAGCCATGGATATTAATGACACTTGCAACAGAGTCAAGACAATTCAACTTTGCACAAGTGGCACATGGGGATGAGACCTAAACAGCTAGAAAAACAAAATATGTGCATGTCAAGACTTTTTAAAGTTGCTTTCTTGCAAGAAGTCATGCCCTGTAAAGGGTTGGTTTACTGGTGTGGGAACTGCTTTAACCCATATGTGCAGACAGTGGTCACTTCAAGAGGCAAAATCTTGTGCTACCTAAGACCTCATTTACAAGTATGTAAAACTTACCAAAACCCCAATTTAGTTTCTCTGACAAACAGCCTTCTCAATACTTTGCTCAACACTTGTGTACCATTAAGGAAATCAATTCTTGGATAGAGAAACCCCCACAAAAGCCTGCCAGAAAGAAAGGCGATAAAATCTTCAAAATGGCACAACCACACAGAAACATTGTTGCATTGTTGTGTAAGGTCTTAAGAGAAAAAGAAACCACCAAATTTTAACATCGTGTCTTCCCTTGCTGACCACACTACACAAATACACATGAAATTCAACTGGGCACAAATCATAAGTGATGAAATCATGGAGCAACTGTTACAAGTGCCCCAAAAGCGGTTTTTGTAAATTTCCTTAAAATCCACTCGAGTTGAAGTATGCAAGTTTTTTTTTAATAAACCCCAAATATTACTTTTAACCACAAATGGATTTCTTCACAATGCAGTGGAAAATAAATACTGAGAGAAATAGAACAGCAATAACATCAATAGAGACACCAATATTTTTGGGTATGAAAAGCCTCGGAAAAACCCAAGATGGGAAAACTAGTGCAGCAATCTGAGAAGATATTTTATTAGCAAGATATATGTAATGTTCCCTTTTTTATTATAGTGGAATTTACTGAGGATTGATGCCATATACACCTTCAGAGGATCTTTAGCATGATTATTAGATCACCAGTAGATAGACAGGGGCCACCAGAGCCAACGGCCACCTGCATGCATGACATCTAAGCATTATTTCATGATGCATGCACCTGATTAAGTCTCCATGCACCTGCATGCAAGTCAACTGCGAATTTGAAGTAAAGTGACCTAGTTAGGTCAAAAGTTAGGTTTTTGGCAGTTGAGTGTTATAAAAGAAAGGTAAAGTGAATGGAGAAGACACATTATTGATTATTGATTTGTGATCTCGATTTGGAGAGCTCAGTGAGCAAAGTTGGGGTTGAGGCTTGTACTCAGCTAACTGGTGTATTTCGGCTGCGAAATCTATCTGCCCTAGTTCATCATCAAGTTGGATCATCCAGATTCAGCATTATTCTTCATCAGGTATTATCATCATTCAGTATTCAGCAAAGTTATCTTTATATCATTTCGTGGGCTTGCTCTCCCTTGCATGGGCGCATTCTCCAAACAGTCTTCTATTCGTTTTCCAATATCCAAAGGGAAAAAGTGTTGCATGTTGCTTCTATTCTTCTCAGAGCACCGTTATTACCCTTCCCTTGGAAGAAGGGCTTCCCAGCTGGACTATCGAGGGAGTTATCAACACTTACCATTAGAGGAGGACGTTTGCATGCTTGAGGGCGAATCTATTTGGGAAGAGGCTCACCTTTTTGGCTATTGAGCCATCACTTCTTATGCATGCCCCTTCCATCATCTCCAGAGGGGTACTATAACCCTAGTGCACATCATCCGGAGGTTCATCAGTGGAGTATTTATTATTGAGGAGCTTTTATCTTATTGGAGGAGGACGTCATTGCCCTCAGGAGGACAACTTGCTTCAGCCTGCTATTATTCTACCTTTATTCATGCATGCGGGGATCATCAACATCACCTTCAGCTGATCTACATACCGGTATGTACATGCAGAAACTTACTCCTATTTTATAGCATTCTAGTATTATCTGGGTTATATTCCTGCATGCATGCACAGATCAGTATACATTTCCATCCTTGCTTGAGGTATCAGCTTACTAGACAACATAGAAAAAGAAAAATATTAGTTTGGGATATTACAGTGGTATCAGAGCATGTTCCTCGCCAGCTGTGGGATCATGCAGTTGTTAACAGATAGATGAATACAAAGTTTCAGATTGAGAAGAGTTAAAGAAAAGAAACAATTGCAGGAAATGATAGAATAGTTTTCAGTAGCCTCATATCCGCTCTGAAGGAACTAACTACTGGACAAAAAGAAATGATGAGTGCCTTTAGGCAAATGACAGAGGAAACTGGACCCACCTTACATAGTCCTATATCTCCCAACAGTGACAGGGTATCCACAAGCAATAGTGGGGAACAAGTACATACCAATCTGCAGAGACACCCACATATCCACAATAGGTCCCCCGGACCTACCCTACCACAGTTCTTAGATAGCCCAACCACAGTGTCCATAGTACATGCAGAGCCAGATGAGACAATGGGAGCATATTTGAGAGAATACAGAGCATTGGGAGATGACTTCCAATCAGCCATGACCTTCACTGACTTATGCCACTCTAAAAGTAAGAGTAGACCTAGAGCATACAATAGGCCTTTCAGACAGACATATGAGCATGATATACAGGTTGATAGTAAATTTGATATGGAGTTGGCAATACATGCGGAGGATAGTACATATGATGCAGTTATCAGATCATCCATCGTCGAGGATTCATCATTCCCCATTAGTAGCAGTACTTGTGAGGATCAGGGGGTGTTAGCACATAGTTGTGACATGGATACGATATGGAGTGATTTGACTGTACAGGACGGGGTAGAGGATCTCACCTACGAGCCTATGGTTACTAGACATTCCTTGAACATCACTCAGATACCTCTTCAGGAATCGAATATGAATGTAGATGAGTTGGAGTGGACACACGCTTCATCATCTACTGCAAGAGTGGAGACATCCATGATAGATGAGATCCATGAGGAGAGACATGACTGGGGGATGGTTGATTCTATACATAGAGGGCAGTATGGGGGTTACGAGTCATTTACTGTGGAGGATCCATTAATGGTTCCGGTTGTAGTTATAGATGTGTTGACTGGAGACACACTCCAGTATAGCACAGGTGTGTGGGACCCAGGCTCAGGTGACATTAGTAGAGTGAGTCCACAGGAAGATACCGCAACACACACAGGATACAGGGCAGCGGTAAAACATGAGGAGCACTCAAAGTTGCAGATGACTGAGGAGAGATCCAACACAGATAGTTTGGATCAGGCAGGGGATCATGAGCCATCTCTGTTAGAGAGAGATTTAGCCATGACACTGTCACCAGGAGACCAGCTTGTGATAATTCGGCACGAGGAGCACTCAGAGCTGCAGTTGACTGAGGAGATATCTGACACAGAGAGTTGGGATCAGGCAGGGGATCATGAGCCATCTCTGTTAGAGAGAGGTTTAGCCATGACAGAGATAGTTGAGCACATTCCCTGTGGATCAACCAACAGGGAAGATTATACATACAGAGGTTGTATGGGCAGATGTCTGGCAGATATAGAGATACATTGGATCACAGACTTCATTGATAGCAGTGGAGCACTGGATACAGTAACACATACAGGGTACTCGATGGCTCAAGAGAGTACAGGAGTATACATCAGTCTAAAGGAGTACATAGGGACACACGATGAGATCCCATGGAGTTTTGGGGTGTTACCTCCTGGGAGATCACCTGAAAAAGAGCATGAGCATGCCCTTACACCGAGAATCCCCAGGATTGATGAGGGGAAAGACACGCTTCATCGAGTAGGAGAACCCTTGATAGCCTATCTTGGTCAGGGATATCATCCGATGAGGATTAGAGAGCATGATGCTCACCAGCCTACTTCTAGACCTAGTTTTGAGATTGTGGTCATGGTCGTGGGGTTGACCAACACACTAGTTACTTCCCAACCGCATCTGCAGGAGCAGAGCTATTTATTGCTATTACACAACCAGACTTGGGAGTTTCACCTGAGACAGTTAGATGAGGTGCATAACATCTTGGCCACAAGAGTGATCCTTCGATTAGACCATGGGATTGGTACACTTAGTACACAGGGGAGATTAGACTGGTTCACAGGATTTGCAGTTGAGAGAGTAGGGAATAACATCATCTCCTATAGAGATTGCCCATGTACTGACCCTGAGACATCACTTAAGGAGAGGATCATGAGGGCTATCCGAGACTTGTAGTTGGTGGATTATTATTGGTATATGCATGAGTACGAGGCACCGCATCAGACGAAGCTATTCTCCAGAGAGAGGCTTAGACTCCACGGATTATTGGAGGACACGGACAGTGAGCGGGTTAATAGATGTATAGATGCAGTTTTGCGGGAGTTGATTACATTAGCAGGAGCAGAGTTAGTTATTAGCACTTGGTATCTACCAGAGGATTACAGGGAGACCTCAGTGACTATCAGCATGATGCGGCAGCAGTTCGTTGGAGTTGAGTTTGGCGGACCCCTTAGTTGGTGGTGGGATCCAGGTATTCATCTACACGATGGATTGTTTCATATGGTAGAGGTGATCGACAAAGTTGTGAGGATGATCAGTCCACTATATTTATGGGATGACAGAGCAGGAGAGATTGAGACTTCTTTATGGCAGGGCCGACTTTCTTTCTTGGTATTCAGGATTGAGGTTGACAGTGTAGTCACTACGGAGGAGATGGCCAGCTTTCAATTTCAGGTATTTATTGGTAGGCTACTTAGGGTTGGATGCATGACAGAGCAGTCTTCTGAGGAGTTTGTGCAGCTAATGATTGCTTGGTTCTTCAGGGGCAGTCAGATGTATTCTGGGGTTAGCACTAGGCGGACCAACACTCGGGGTAGAGAGTGCTTCACATCACTAGTAGGGGACTCAGATGACTTCACCTTTTTTAGTTAGACTCGAGGTAGGTGTGCATGGAGATACGAGATGGATCTTATGTCAGGTCAACAAGGTACGTCAGAACTTGCATTGATGCAACCTTCGACAAATCATGAGCAGCCATGGGGAAGCCTATTGTTAGATTGCATCACAGGTACACCGAGGATGCAGAGGACCGAGTATATATGTGCAGAGACTCACCTGTTATCAGAATTCTTGCAGATTCCAGTGATTTCCTCAGAGTATGGGACAACACGAGTGATAGAGCTATCTATCGAGGAGATGATTAGAGTTCATGAGCAACCCAGAGTCGTTATCAGTGACCGGAGCAGATTTCCTTTGTCGATGCTCGAGGTCAAGTATGACGGCAGAATGGCAGACTTCACCTGGTTGCCTATACACTACACCGTTCATAGTGAGGTGGCCAGCTCTTACAGATCTTTCTACTTGGAGTTACAGGAGAGGTGGATGCTGATAGAGCATGACAGACAGCTGATGATGATCAGAACTGCTCAACGACTACATGATGGTCTCTTCTTCTGGGTAGTGGGGAACCCCAAGATTGCAGTAGTGGACGGTACAACAGTTAGCATAAGGACGAGAGTCGACTATCACTTTCAGGAGGTTTCATATCATGGTACCTCGCAGGATCATACCTTGAGTAGAAGGTACTACAGATCTCCTAAGATGATTTGGGACCCTGGGATTCAGTTGGTTCAATTCAATTGATTATGGAACTAAGTTGGTATTGCTTGAGGACAAGCAATCTTGGCAAGGGAGGACTGTAATGTTCCCTTTTTTATTATAGTGGAATTTACTGAGGATTGATGCCATATACACCTTTAGAGGATCTTTAACATGATTATTAGATCACCAGTAGATAGACAGGGGCCACCAAAGCCAAAGGCCACCTGCATGCATGACATCTGAGCATTATTTCATGATGCATGCACCTGATTGAGTCTCCATGCACCTGCATGTAAGTCAACTGTGAATTAGAAGATAAAGTGACCTAGTTAGGTCAGAAGTTAGGTTTTTGGCAGTTGAGTGTTATAAAAGAAAGGTAAAGTGAATGGAGAAGACACATTATTGATTATTGATTATTGATTTGTGATCTTGATTTGGAGAGCTCAGTGAGCAAAGTTGGGGTTGAGGCTTGAACTCAGCTAACTGGTGTATTTCGGCAGCAAAATCTATCTGCCCTAGTTCATCATCAGGTTGGATCATCCAGATTCAGCATTATTCTTCATCAGGTATTATCATCATTCAGTATTCAGCAGAGTTATCTTTATATCATTTCGTGGGCTTGCTCTCCCTTGCTTGGGCGCATTCTCCAGACAGTCTTCTATTCGTTTTCTAGGATCCAGAGGGAAAAAGTGTTGCATGCTGCTTCTATTATTCTCAGAGCACCGTTATTACCCTTCCCCTGGAAGAAGGGCTTCCCAGCTGGACTATCAAGGGAGTTATCAGCACTTACCATTAGAGGAGGATGTTTGCATGCTTGAGGGCGAATCTATTTGGGAAGAGGCTCACGTTTTTGGCTATTGAGCCATCACTTCTTATGCATGCCCCTTCCATCATCTCCAGAGGGGTACTATAACCCTAGTGCACATCATCTGGAGGTTCATCAGTGGAGTATTTATTATTGAGGAGCTTTTATCTTATTGGAGGAGGACGTCATTGCCCTCAGGAGGACGACTTGTTTCATCCTGCTATTATTCTACCTTTATTCATGCATGCAGGGATCATCAGCATCACCTTCAGTTGATCTACATACTGGTATGTGCATGCATAAACTTACTCCTATTTTATAGCATTCTAGTATTATCTAGGTTATATTCCTGCATGCAAATGCATGCATGCAGAGATCAATATACATTTCCATCCTTGATTGAGGTATCAGCTTACTAGACAACATAGAAACAGAAAAATATCAGTTTGGGATATTACAATATAGAACAATACAATCCAGAAATCAATTTTGACCCAACCTGGCAAAATCGTACAACCAAAACTTCACTGAGAAAACCCCACAAAATTGTACGGCCCTCCTGCATCAGCGTACGGCCCTCTACGTCAGCGTATGGCCCTGCGTCAGCGTGTACGGATCTGCACCAGCGTACGTCCTGATCCATACGGCCCTCTGCGTCAACTATACGGTCAATTGCCTATGTCCATGAGTACGGCCTCTGCGTGCTTGTACGGCCTCCCTGCAAATCTATACAGCCTCCTTTGATTTTCCCAAGACACCCTGTCAACCTACGGATAGAAGTTCTTCAGTCTCACTCTCTGTAAAATTTTCCTGCAAATTGTCTTTCTTACTCTCCGGCTGAAAGCTATGAGCAAGAAATCTCTTTGTCTGTATGTGTGTCCTCTCCACCAAATCAATCTTCCTTTTTAACTCAATGGCCAAGCGAAAACCCTAGCTTCTCACTATGGATCAATGGATGAGATCCTCCGGTGAGATCAATGGCCAAGATTAGATTAGCCATCACTTAAATTATTTTCATTTGAACTTTATAAAAAATAACTCCATTAAGTCAATTAATAATTAGATCACTTAATGCACTTTTCCTAAGTCTAAACTTTGGAAAAGACATTAATACATTTGGCTTCCTATTTTATGTCTTACATCATGCAAGGACACATGCAAATGATAGAAGACCTTCCTTGTTGCCACTTTCTAACAGTTTTTTCATGCGGTCAGATATTTAGTGTACACTCTGTTGTACACAATACCATCACAATCCTTGCCTATAACAGAAGGCGGTCTAAGGAAGAGGTGCTTGTATGTTTATAGTGTCCTAAAGTTTGGGCACAAAGTTATAAGTCATTTAATAGTGTAGCCAACGATAAATTCATGTTTAATACTTATGAATTGGTTGAAATCTACGATCATCCCAGAATTTCTGATGAAGTAACACAAACTCTTAAGGAGATTGTGACTAGTTCAAAATGATTACACATATATTAGAATATATGGGTTCCAAGGTCCTGTTCCAATTGCCCAAAAATGTCAACATTTGCACTTTTCTTTGTGACAGGTTGAACATAATCATGATATAATTAGGGATTGCAAGACTTCTATCCAACCCATTGAAATGGGAGATAAAGCATATATAAAGGGCATGGGTAGGTATCCTTTATATCATATCCTCGGCCTTCTTCAAATAAATATCCTTTGGAGATAAGGAAGAAAGCATGTTCTCCATAAGAGGGAGCCCTCAGCAACTAAACTGACCAATATGGATGTGAGGACCTGCCTTCAACAAGAATCACATGCATGGATGGTGCTACGCTCACCGCTCTAACCTAATCCCACACTTATTGCTAGGCAGGCATTTCACACCCGAGGAGATAAGTTCATAGCTGGTATTCGGCCCAGCACTTGGAGGTAGGAAAGATAGATATTGGGTCGGAAGAAAAAATAAGGTAGATTTCCACAAACTGCCTATTTGCTTCGAAGATTTGATAGTTGATAATCTAGGTCAACCGAGACAGTTTAGTAGAAAGTCGCATCATATAATATGGAGGAATAGTCGGTGTTGTTGTGTACTAAAGATTATTTGAAGATTGTGGTTTGGTTCTCTTTGTTTCTGTTAATTGCCATTGGCTTAAGACTTCGTGACAAAAGTCTAGGACCTTTTAAGCCCACTAGGCTATAAATTTGGACATATTTATTTTCGAGTAATGCAATATTCCTATATCCAAAATGGAATTAAAACTGCAACTATTGATATAATCGAACAGAAAACTAAGATTAGCATAAGTAAAGAGCCAAAAAGAAGAGAAAATAGTGGGGGCACTTGCACAGCCAAGGTACATTTCAGCTGCAAATCCAACTAATGGAGGAAGACTTCTCCAATAAGCACCAATAAAATGGTTCATTGTATTGATAAAATGATAATAGTTACAAATGAGAGTGTAGAAACCCATGTTTATGCTAAAAAGAGACCAAAAGCCTAAGGTGGAGCTTAAGTCACCAACAAAAGTGACAAGGCCTTTATTTCATTAAAGGTGGCCCTTTACATATATAAAAGCATGATACTATAGAGGTCTAAGCCTTAACAATAGAAAACCATTACAAAATTATGAGCTTACATACATAATAGCTCATGTGCATAGAGTCTAATATCCAATTGAAAATGTTGTGGTTAGGTACACAGCATGTCCTCCCTCTTAAAAATGATTTTCCCTCCTTGCTAATAAATTAAACAGTAAAATCCAATGTCATAGAAACTGTTGTCACCAGATCTATCCCATAAAATTTCGGATCCTGGCAGCATCTAGGTAGTGAGGAACTCCAATCTTAAAGCCATCAAATATACAAAAGTGGCGCCAGCAGTGAATGAGGTTGAATGCCATGCAATGTGGCAGCAACATAACCTTCATGCATTCTGCAAGTCCCATCGTATTTATGTCTCTGCATACTCTCCACTGGGTTCTCCAAAGACTGGATAGATTAAAGTGAAAATGCTAGAGCAGAGTGTGAGCGCTGAATTCTTAATTTTGCAAAAATGTTTATGAAGGAGATCGCTAGTGTGTTCAAAAATCATCCGAATGCCAATCACACGAGTCAATGGTTTAGGGAAAGCGATTTCTAATGACAGAAATCCTTTGAAGGTGCATGTTATATTGAGTATGCTTTGAAAGGAGATGTTCATCCATCACAGGAGCTCAACTTGCTAAAACAATTATCCACGTATCATCTATTCTGCAAATTCAAGTCAATCGTATGCCACCGAAATCAGACAGAGCCTCCAACCAAATTCATGTATACTGCAAGTTGAATATGGGGCAATTATTCACTATCGAGCTGAACCAGAGACCTGCAACATCGTAGATGACAAAAATCTCTTCTTGCTAGACAGTGGTGGTCAGTATGTTGATGGGACAACAGACATTACGAGGACTGTACACTTTAGACAACCTACTTCACGACAGAGGGAATGCTTCACTACAGTGTTGCAGGGCCATATAACTCTTGACCAAGCACGATTTCCTGAAAACATTCCTGGGTTTGTGCTCGATGTATTAGCACGCTCTTGGCTTTGGAAGAACACAAGACCTGTTTCCAAAATTTGCATAACACAAGGAGCTTACAAACATACAAGTTACAAAACCTCACAAGTCCATTAGATTTCGCCACATGAGTTCTTCAGTTCGAGAAGAATTTATCGTGATGATTGCATATTAATTAAGCAATGGTTGGGATTAATATGGGACATCATATGTACAGCTATCATTGAAAAAGCTCAAGCCCAAGTCCAAATGTTAAGTATCCAGATGCCAAGCGTTGGGCGTTTTCAAGTGCCAGGGTATCGGTTGTGCAATTTTTTTCCACATTTGAAGGAATCCAAAACAAGCAAATTAGATCTTCAAATCCTTCAAAATAGTGCCACATTACTGGATTGTTTGCAGTCAAAAGGAGATCCCCTATTTCGAGCCACCGATTGAACAATCAAACATAATCAGTTCCAGATGTAATAACATAATCAGTTCCAGGGCATCTAATGAACATGTGGCGGTCAGAACAATTACTAAAGAAGCAAACCCAGATCTGCAATTTGTTCGATATTGTTTTTAGGTTGTTGACAGGATTTTGCTCCGAGAAGAGAGTTATAGCTGTTAAGGTTTTTTTATTTAAATTATAATTTTTCAATGTAAAAAGACAGGGCAATGTATACTCTATGTATCTATAGACTCTGTTACTTTCTTGTTATTGTGTAGCAACTATATGCCATTTATCTCTATGGACTTTGTTACTTTCTTGTTATTGTGTATCAACTTTAGGTGTTTTGGCTTAAAAGAGTAGAGTTCAAGCCGAGAGGGCTGAGGCAGGGTTAGAACAGTCTGATACTGGAATTACAGGCTTGTATGTTGTTTCCTTTTATATGAAATAGCTGCTTTGAAATGATTGTGATCATATGAGCTGGCTCTGTTTTAATAATCCTGTTACATATTATCATTATTCTGTCTGTGTGTGGTCTTATCAATCCATGCCATGATTCTCTTGATCAATATGTAATTATCTTTAATGTTTGAATACAGAACCTGATTCACTCTTTCACAAAGTTATGCTAGTAGCTCTTTCATATGTATATTTGCTGCAGCCATGTCCAGTTTTATATCCTGATTTCTGTCCTGTTTCTACCTGATTACAAACTATCATTCCTATCCTCTACAGACTGTTAAGATTTCTCTAAGCTTGGCTCTCTTGCAGTTGAGAGTTAACTTTAGTGATAACAGAAACTATTTTAATAACTAAAAATATGCATTGCCACCCCAAATAATTCCAAAGTGTGTGGTAGAATAGCTCAAAACATGCAGAAACATGCTTTTCGCTTTAGAGGAGGCATCAAATTTCCCAAATTTGATATCAGAACCCATGTTTGGGCATACGGAGTGATTTTGAGTGCACTTTATGATTAAGTCACTTGAAGAATAATGAGCAAGATTTAAACCCCAAACCATTTTATTCAAAAAAGTACTGTGTCAACAAATTCAACTTAAAGCAGTATTAAATCTATTACATGGAAAGAGAAAAGGAGTTCTCCTTTTTATTAAATCGCGCAACCCAAGAGGGTAGTGCTCCACATTATGTGCAAAGTTGGGTGTTTCCTCAAAAATATTTCAAACTCCCAAGTGGCTTCCTCTTATGGGAGGCCCCTCCATTTGATCATGTACTATGAGTGATATGCCTTCTGCGAAGGTTCCTTACATTCACATCAAGACTGCTCTTAGGTTTCAGTATTAACTTGCCCTCTGCATCCATAAGAGGGATCTCTATTGGGTGACCACCTCATTGTACAACTTCTTTTTTAGAAAGAAGAAATGGAAGACATCAAGGAGTCTTCCCTTGTTGGGAATGTCTACTGCATAAGCCACCTCTCCCACTCTCTCACAGTTTGATCGGACAAAGACGATATCTCCAATCTCAAACAGCCTTTTTTGGAGGTGCTTATCATCCTATTGTCTATATGTTCGAGGATGGTAGATACTAAGATAGTACTCATATTGGAGGCAAACCTTGCTAGCTTGAAGAGTTCTTGCCAAAAGTGGCTTAAAAACATGGCATCCCTACAACTAATGATGTGGTGAGGGGGTCCATGGAGCTTAAACAACCGACCACCACAATGATAGCATCCTTAACTTCAAAAATCGATAAATGTGATAACAATACATAGATACCTCTCTCGCTTCCAATTGGTTATGGTGGTGGGCTAGAGAAGACTAGGATAAGGAATAGTTTATGCCTTATTATATTAGCAAGTGACACAAAGTGCTCAATATAAGACCTTACTTACTTACAGTAGAAGTTGGAGGGGGCATTCTTGTCAGTTTGTAGAAACCCACATGACCAATGGAGAGAGATAAAAACATGTGTTTAAGAGCTTGTTGTGTAAGAGGAGATCCATGTCATAAACAGATGTGATTCTTGAAAAAGATGACACCCTTCTTGATATTCCAAGGCTAGATCTTTTTTGGACAATAAATGACGAGGACACTTAGCACCAACATTTAAAAAGTGTGGAACTATATGTAATGTTAAAACCCTGACTACAACAAAGCATATAGTCTCTCTATCATAGCTTAACCCATTACACCATCTTATGCACAACCATGCAAATCTCCTTATCTAAAGCATTTGTCTAGTGCATACCATAAGAGTATCTATATCACAACAAAAGCATAAACATATAAACATACCCTGTCACATTAGAGATAGGTTTAGAGTGGGAAATTCAAGAAACATAGGAAAAACCCACTCTTACAATGCTCGACCATATGACTAGCTTGTCCACTCAATCACATGCTCCATGTCCAAGTCTCATGTCCCAATTGCATCCACTAACCCACATTGAGCATGCCTCAAGCCAATGTCTCAAAGGACCAACGTCCAACCTAAGACACCCATATCAAAAAAACCTTTTTCACTCAATGTCCCAACTATAAATAGCACACACTTAATCACTAGTCACAAACCCTAGCATGACCTTCAAGGTCAACTTATAATCAATGTTGCATAAAGTAATATAACCAATTTTACACCCTTAGACCACTCAAATGTTGGTCATTATGTTCATACATCAAGGACACATCAAGACAAAGTAAAACTTGATCACTAAGGAAAAAATCCCATAAAACATTCATCCAACCACACGGTGCCTGTGGCCCCCATGTTACATTGTCCTATTCAAGCTCTGTAGAATGTCCTCAATTTGTAACTAGAACTACAACTTGTCCAATCCAATCACTTGTAATGTGCCAAGTCTTTTGCTTAAGTACATCCTGTTGAACCTCATATTTATGTCCCATCATCTTTTGTCCTAGCCCTTTCCTTGGAGTTCTTCAAATGGTCCTCAATGAAAGTTCCACGAGAATTATGTCCACCAATCAAAGTCCTCCATGCACTATCGTGTCCACCCAACAACCTTGTTGAGTCCGTTGTCCATATGCCATTCATTATTCACCAATTGGAGTCCTCCAAGAACTGACCCATCCACCTAATGACTTCCCCATTGTGTCCCATGTCCATCTCTCTATCCTCAACAAAGTCCCTCAAAAGCAGTCCACTCAAAAATATTCGAGATCACCTTGTCCTCAACCAAATCCGCTTGCAGTGTCTTGTCCCCTTCTAATTCACACGCATTCACTTGTTCACTCTTTCTCTTATCATCTTGGAGCCCTTGCCAACTTTCTCACAACCTATCTCCAAGGACAACATTGGCGCAACTTCACATTGCCCCTCCAAAATTGATTATGAACCACCTATCCATGAAGTCCTCAACTAACATCCACCTCCCTATGGGTCACAATGCTCCTCCTATGATTTCCCTTGACCACTTTCTTGTCCCCCTTTGGACTTGTACATAAATGTCTTCTCCAAGCTTGTCCAATGTCATCTTTCTCACAATTATCTTGGACTTAACCTTCTAGTTCAACAAACCTACAAGTCTCGCACACAAGTGGCACCCAACTACAATCTAAGATTCTGACCCCTATTGTGTCATGAGTCTATATTTTTCTTTACTTACGGATGGGGATGGCTCCTCCATCCAACCCTTTTTGGGATTTCTCCCCTAAATTATATTTTATTGATGCAAGCTTCTCATACCTATTGTCTTATTTATGCATGGAACAACCTCAACGAAGAGACATTCACCTAGCTATGGTATGGTAACATGTCCAATGTCTCAAGCTTTACTAACCCATTCTCATACAATTTCTTAAGTTTATACAGTTCAAGCTATCCATAATTCAATTTCTCAATCATATCATTTTTCTAACTATCATTCAACAATACTATTAGTCCCTCCACAAAAGTGTGGCCCTAGGTCTGTTTCCATGATGTCTCTTCATCCTACTCTTTCACCGGAACTTGTTGGAACTCTATGCATAGCATGTCTTCTATCATCTCCAGCTCTTCCCATTTGTTCTTTACTAATTCTAACCTTTGCTCCACTACAATACTCAAAGATGGGACCCAATACTCAATCAGTATAATAGCTTCCTTTCCGAACACCGACCTAAAAGGTGTGTCACCTATAACGTACTTCCATATTGTCCAATAAGCCCATAGGACAACACAAAGCCTATTCACCCAATCCCATCTTTTCAAGTCACGTATATTTGTCAATGTTGCTACCCATACCTTATCCATGCTCTTTGTTTGTCCATTCACTCTTGGATAATAAGGGTTGCACTTTTCCATGGAATAATAAGGGTGCACTTTTCAATGGCATAATAAGGGTTTCTCTTATAATGCATAACATCAAGTATCTTCCTCAAATCCTTACTTAAAATTGTTGTAGGTGTGCCCCTATCCGATGTAATATGAATCACACATACAAACTTGCAAAACGTAGATTCAAACAATAATTTTGTCGCGATAGTTGTTATGTCCTTCTAAACAGTTCTCTCTTCCGCTCACTCTGTAAAGAATTTGGTTGCCACAATGAAGTAATTCACTTGTGTCCTCTTCAAAGGCACAAAGGGATAATGTATCCCAATCCTAATGTTCAACAGTTGCATAGGAAAAATGGTGTTCAAAGCATGCAATTCCCACACCTATGGCACATGAGAAGCTTTCTAACACTAGTCACATTTTCTCACAAACTTGAAACAATCCTTAAAAATCATCAACCATCATAAATCTGAACACAAAGCATAAATCTCCTGCAATGTCCATCATAAACCATCATAAATCTCCTGCAATGTCCATGTCCCATAGTAATGTACTCCTACAACTCCTATTGAGATTCCACCATCAAATTCTTAGCATCTGCATTATAACAAAGATGCCAATAGTTTCCGAATCAGCAAAAGAAAATTAGGTTAAATGGGAATACTCGAAATCCTCCAAAAGGAAAAAGGTTATATGCAGCTACTGTCATAAGGAGGGCTATCCCTTCAGGTCTTTCCTTGCTTGTCTGCAAACAAATTGAAGAGCTTGCAAGATCTGCAAAAGGCACTAAACACCTTTTTAATGAGAATGTTGGATCTCCTCATAGTGCACATTTGTCAATACTCTCTGCACTTTGGTCCTCTTCTTCTCAACAAGAGTGGATTTTTTTATTCTGGAGCTACCCAACACATAACCAAAAATGAACACCTCTCAAATTATAGACATCATAATGGATAGAATGGTTATCGAGCACAATTTAGACATACATGTTGTAGGTTGTGGTGATGTCATCATTGATACAACTAAGTTTGTAGATGTCATCATTAAAGTGTTTGAAAAGTTCCCGAATTTAATCTTGTGGAAAACCAAAGCAACACGAAGATCAAGTGTCTCAAGATTGATGGTGGAGGTGAATATATTAGAACTTTCCAGTCCTTTCTTGTATCTCATGGCATCTCTTGGTAGAGAACCCTTCCTTGCACTCCAAAACAAAATTGAGTAGCATAACGAAAGAATGGGGTTATCATGGAGGTGGTTCATTGCATGCTTCAATCCAAGAGAATGAAGCTTTCATTCTAGGGAGAGGGGATTGTTTATGCAATAGAAAACCTACATGTGTTGTCACTGGTACGAATCCTTATGAGAAATGGTATGGCAGTGAACCTTCTAGTTCACATCTTAGAATTTTTGGATCTAGAGCATGGGCCCATGCTTCAAAAGAAAGGTGAAACATATCAAGACTCCTGCAACACTATGGTTGGCTACAGTGAAACATTTCAAGGATACCACCTTTCTGACCCTACCCCTCACAGGGTTGTTGAATATAGAGAGGCTATTTTTGACAAGGTTCCTACTCACAGTCTACCAAGCTCTTCCCATTACTTCTTTCAGAATATTATACTTAGCATGCTTCCATGGATCATGTTGATTCTCATCACCATGTAGGTCCTCATCCAAATGATTCTTGTTGTAATTTAATGGACCCTTCTCCTTCACAGTGTAATGTTGGTCCTCTCTCTACTTCTACAAGTACTCCTATAGTATCCAAGGCATTCCTATGGCTAATGTAGACCTTATTGGTGACTCATCCAATCTTCCTATTACAAATGTATCCTCAGTTTTTCAAGATACTCTCATCAATGACTCATCCCATGCTCATGTTGCAAAGGATGATGCTCTTGTCAATGGTTCTTCTAATCCTCATGTCCTAGATACTCCTAAGAGTTCAAATCCATTATCTAGTGATGATGGAGACACCTTACATGATTCGTTTGTACTAGTTACTCTTCCTTTAGATAGGTCAAGGCCTATACTTAAGTGGGCTATCTTTATTCTTGTTTATGCAACAGAGTTTCTTGCTAATCCATCCACATGCTATCGAGAGGAATCTCATCCACCTTGGGCCATTTTTCGTAGATCGATAATTGTTTGAGTATGATGCAACTAGGTTTCTAACTGGCCCATTTGAGCACCACTAGGAGAACTTTTCTCCACCACGGACCATTACTCAATATTTTGATGTCCCTATCAAACTACAACATCTCCCACTTAAATCGATCGAGAGCTCAATGTTGGTCATTGATGATCTTGATGGTTTTATGACGGAGTGAGGTGAAGTTCAGGGAGGTGATATGGCCCTCTACTTAACATTAAGGGAGGAAGTAATCTTTGAAACTTGTATTGAAATGACTTCTCTTTGTGCCCCCTTGATCAACTCAAGGGGAGTGTTGGAATTATTGGTGTAATTTATACATGTGGCCACGGCCCATTCATATGTATCATTATGTACTTGTAATTATGGATAAGGCCATATTCTTTATTATTTTACTGTATTACTAGGCATGGTTAAGGCCATAGTTTTAAAAGTCAGTCTGTACGGAAACGAAATCGGCCGATTTGATCAAGCAAAGGATCAACCAAGCCAAACCAGCCCTTAAACTGGTTCGAGTGACCGGTTTGGTACCGAACCAGTAAGATCGGTCAAGTTACGACATAGATTGGTCAATTTGTCTGGGACGGCACGTGCGGGGCCGCGGACAGCAAAATACTCAAAATTTTGTTATTTTTATTTTTCCGTAATCTAACCTAACCCTAAAGCTAGTACTACTACTACAGTTGCAGATGCAGATGACCTTGAGGAGTTTGAGTTTGAGCCAGATGATGATGCCATTGCTAGTCCTTCTAGTTCTTCTGCTTCTAGATCTAGCAGTGGTGATGAGTTTGATGATGTATGACAGTTGACTATGTAGTATGATCAATGATGTATGATGTATGATCATGATGTAGTGGCATCATGGTTCATAGCATGTTGTTTTTTGGACTCTACAGGCCATATAGGCCTCATTGATTATGTATTTTGTTCTAGATATGTATCACATAGTACACTTTGTACCATTTTGATATATTCACTCTTATATGGTATATACATGAGCAGACTTTGGATATTTTGTCTCTAATGATTTGGAATCATGAATTATAATCTTTAAAATATTGTTTTTCTCTAATATTTAAATATTTTATGTATTTTTGAGTAAACCGAGTCATTAAATTCAAATCAGCAGAGTCATTACCAAGTCATTGCCAATTCGGAGTCCGAGTCGGAGTTGACCCTCGACCGATTCCGAGTCCAAGTCTGATTTTTAAAACTATGGTTAAGGCCGACCTAGTCAAACCTGATATGTAGGCTCAATAACCCTCTTGGGATGTGTGCCCTTGTTTTGTGAGCCCATAACCCACTCTTTAAGGAATGCCTCCCTTCTTGAAAGGACACATCACTTGAGTTGTGTATAAATACAACTCAAGATCTCATTTGTATTATATATCTTGTCACCTTCTTGATCTCTCTTATAAACTGTTTTATGCCTAAAGCACCTATATCTTTGGCATCTCTTTCTTTTCTGTGTACTTGTGTATTTCTTGAATAGTCCACTTGTACTTGGGCATATTTCTCTCTCTCTAACACATTTAAGGTAATCTCTCTCTAGCACACTTGTCATTGAGGTACTGCAGAATTTAGGCTTCTTTTTGGTTCCATTTGATTCCCTGCTTTCAATTGTGAATCTCAAAAGAAATCTGACACTGTAAAATAATTCAGGCTAGAATATCATTACAAATTCATAAGCTTACATACAAAAAATCTAAAAGATTCATGTATACAGAGTCTAATACCCAATAAAAATGTTGTGGTTAGATACACAACAAATTTCATACAGCCAAATATGGCAGAGATAAGGCCGAAAATGATCAACATGCATTGACCATACTTTCATATATACAGCCAAATCTGTATATGGGTTGTGTTACCCCTTCTATTGCATGAGGATTTCATGTGTGATTTCCATCACACAATTCAGAGGTTTGCAGGATGGCATCTCCATGAAGATGGTACCTACAGTGGGTTGCTTGAAAACTTTGGAGTGGGGGATATTCACTTGCCCTTTGTGGGCGATTGTCATGGCCTAGTTCTCTCTTCATCGTCAGCATATTAGTGGATGATGTTGTGGTTCTATTTAATGGATGTCTTGTTGCTTGATGGTCGATGACCTAGGAGACACACTCCCTAGGACATGATGATATATTCTATGTATGATTGCTGGAGGTGAGGCACTTAACCCATTGACCTTGTTCACATGATTCCAGCACAACTATTGATGTGTTTTATATGGTTGGAGATCTCCTAATTGGAATGCTCCAAAATCAATGTATAGCAGAACAGAACGAAGAGTATTCCTAGCAATAAGGCATTATTTGAACTTACAGCAATAAGACAAATTCTCAGCAGATTTGAGACAGAATTATCAGCAACAGCATTGGAACAGTGGTCAAAACCAGTTCATGTTTGAGAGGTTTTAAGCCATAATTTTAGCCCAAGCAACAATGATAGTGTATATTTCCAGATCTGATAAAGAAGGGATACATTGGAAGTAAATGACTCTTTGAGAGTATCCTGTAGCATGACATGAAGGTCTGTAGCAGTCAACAATTTTGTGAGGCTAAAGGAAGAAATAATTTGTAAATTGTTGTAAAAGTCTGCTCTTCTTATTTCTGGAAAGAATGTTGCCTTTGGCATGGAGATGCAGCCTTTGAGAGATAGCTGCTTTCGATAGAGAGGTCTCATATTAAACTTATTGGTTGCTGATTCTGAAAGGTGGGAGCATTCTCCAGCAGCTATAGTGCTAATACACAGTTCGAAATGCACCACAACTGCAATAAAACTCTCAAATCGCAGCATGCAGCAGACAGGCTTTGTAGATCTCATAGAGGGGTGTCTCCAGCAGTTTATCTCCAGGCAGTCTGAAAGGATATTCCAAATCAGATCAGCAAATGAAGGATGCAGGTTGTTTAGCTTCTGTTGATGACTTCAAAGGTGAAAGAAAGACCCATCAATTTGCTGATCTCAGGGATTTGATCACTGGAAAGGGTGCAGTCATAACAGAATTCATTCATTTCCAGACTGAAACTCAAAATTATTTAGCACATATCTCAGAACTCCCTTGCTGAAAACTGTCATTGGGCATTTGAGAATTTGAAACATTTGAGAATCAATCTTTTAGGGTTTCTCCAACCCAATCCTCCTTGAATCATACAATACTTAGATGATTTTAACCTCAAGGCCCTTCTCTTATGATCCACCAAATGATCTGAACATGAAAATCTTTAGAGATAAGATACAATATCTACATACCATTCATGTTCCTCTAACTCTTCTAAAACTGCAGAAACCATCTCATGACAATTCAACACCCTTTCGTTACCTTACCTTCCATTAACATCTTGGCTAACACTTGTCCCTTCATCAATTTAGTTGGTTTAATTTCCAATCATACTCCTAAATCTTGGACACCCATTTTCCTTTGATACCTAAACAATCTTGTTGAACCAGTATATATTTCATAGGTGGTTGAGGAACAGAAGCAATTATCCTCAAATATCCCACATAACCATTAAAATGCTTCAAAGAATAAACCAAAGCATATGCTTGTTTCTCCACGATAGAATACTTTAACTCTGAATCTCTAAGTGCCTTCCTCATAAAATGGGTTGCTCCATATTTTGATCATTCTTTTGCAATAATACACCAACGATAGTATCCTCACAAGCAAATGAAAATATCTGAAAATCCTTCAAGTAATCAGGATTTACCAAAACCAATGCTAAGACAATGGCTTCTTTTATCTTCCTGAATGCCCTCTTGCCCTCATCATCGCATTTAAATTTTTTATCCTTCTTCAGCAAATTTGATATTGGTTTAGTTATTTCTACAAAATTTCGAATGAACCTTCTGATGAAATTTATCTTACCAAAGAAAGAATGCGCTAATTTCTTGCATCCATGCAATGGAATCTGTTGAATTGTTTCTCTTCTCGCCAAATCAATCTTAACACCTTCCTTTGATATTATGTATCAGAGAAGCTTTCCTTCTAGAACTTGAACAACTAACTTCTTGGGTTTGATGATATTCCACACGTCATGCACCTCTCTAAGACCTGCATAAGATGATGAACATGATCACTTCTTTCCTTTGAAAACATTATCAAATCATCTTGGTAGATTTCAATGATCTTACTGATAATGTCCTTGAATGCAAAATCCATGGCTCTCTGAAAAGTAGATCCAGCATTTAATAAACCAAATGGCATTCTAAGAGATTCAAATTTTCCCCATGGCATAGTGAAAGTCATCTTATGTTGGTCTTCCTTTCTTACTAACACTTAGTTGAATCCTGAAAAACCATCTAATGTGGATAGCATACCCGGTCCTGTAACCTTTTGCAACAAATGCTCCATGTTAGGAAGCAGATGATTATCTTTAAGGAATAATTGGTTCAAGTTCCTAAAATCAACACACAACTTGATTTCACCATTTTTCTTCCTCACGACTACAAGATTTTACACCCAAGACGACTGTCTTGTAGGTGATATGATCTGAGCAATCAACATCTTCTGGAGTTCCTTTCGCATGACCATAGCCAATTCAGGATTGATATGTCTTTTCATTGGTCTAAATGAGTTTGTGCCTTCTTTCAATGGATCATATAATGAACACTGTCTCCCTTATAAGCTTTGATGTCATCATAAGACCAAGCAAAAACATTTGTGTATTCCTTGCTAAGATTTTCTATATCTCTCCTTTCTTCCATTGAGCAATTCCTTCCTATCCAAATGAACTTAGGGCTCTCTTGCAAGCCAATATTTATTTCAATGCTATCTTCAAGTTTGCTTATTTCCTTTTTCTCTTTATACCAGTGTTCCACGGGGACGCGTTTCCCGCGTTTCCTACGTCCTGGCGTCCCGGGGACTCCTAACGAAACGTTCCCCCCCACCCATGCCCCTGAGAATATTTTTTGTATGTTTTTCCATTATTTTCACTTTTTACAATCCCTACTTAGTACCAATGTTATCAGAACCGGACCGGTGGTCAAACCGACCGGCCCGAGGACCCGGACCCAGACCGGAGCCGGACAAAAATCGGGAAAAAACCAGTTGAGCAAAAATACATAAAATATTCATATTTTCAAAAAATAAATATATATTCATGTGCATCCATGTGAATTCAAACCATTATACACAAATCTGCAAAGTTTCTCATGCATATAGCAAGTAAGAGTGTATAAAACCAAAATTCGGTTGTGCCATGGCCCACAATTGAGATTTGATTCCAGACTCCCGAACGCCCTGCTGCCCTGACTCTGTAATTCGTATGCTCAGCCTAGAAAATTCCAAAGATGATCGTGAATCGTGATTGTAATTGAGGGTCCCTGCGTCAATATATAGTGATTGTACGGTAAGTAGGTTAGCGGATGTGGCCGATGTGCCCAAATTTTTTGGTTTTTTAATTAAAAAAATTTCAAAACGTGGGTTTTTTTCCCTAGAGAGACTCGATATGGAACCCACCGGTTCCATACGGAACCCGGCCGGTTTGAGAAAACTGGCCGGTTTCGTACGGAACCGAGCGGTTCCTGGTAGAAACCGGACAGTTCCGTACATAACCGGTCAAAAACAGGTTGAATCAAACGGTCGGACCGGAAAACCCTTGGAACCGGTTGGACCGGCCGATTTTGCCGGTTCCGGGCTGGTTTTTATAACACTGCTTAGTACTACTTAGAAAATAAATCAATATATTTAGTATTTACATTGCACAATCATGAATATACGTCAAATGAAATATTATTTTTGGTATTTTATTTATTTTTATAATTTTAGGGACGCCCCCCCCTGAATTTCCCTAAAATTTGGGGGTGGTCTCCACGCATCCCGAATGTGCGTTTCCCTGCTCCCGCATCCCCCCATCCCAGAAACATGGGGGAACATTGCTTAATACTATCATGTCTGTCAATAAAATTCTTTAAAGGAATATGCCCCTTTGCGATCTTATTGTTAATTTATCCAGAGGTCACTACTCGCTCTGGAAACCCTGAGATCTCAATGACTTCAAGTCTCTATAAGCCAAATAACCAATAAAGAATTATAACAAAAAATACTACCAGATATCTTAACACTTTAACAAATAAAACAGGAATCACACAGATGAACTCACAATATACCTTGGAAACCCCAATGGGGAAAAGCAGCTCCGATGGGAGCTTTCTTCTTTCTCGATCCCAGAGTAAAGTAAAAGAAACTTAGTTACATACAACTCTTCAGAATAAAACAACCAAACCTGACGGGTTATGAAACCTGAGATCTGCAGCAGCTGCAACTGTTGCTCTTGGGAGATGCGCCCCCTGCTGTCAGTTCGGATCTAAATATGTCTAAAGATCTTCCTCAGCCTGTCTCAGGATGTACTACCTCTCTCTACTCCACAGATCTGATCTGCTCTGTCTGGAATGAAATCCTGCTACTGCTCGATGTAGAATGCGCCCTCTGCTCTGCATGGAAAAGTGCGCCCTCCCTCCAACACTAAAAAACGCCCTAGATCGGATCTCAACCAATCTGATCTGAGATAGATGTAGATCTTCTTCAAACATTGAAGAAGACCTACCCTGCAAGTCTCAGTTGCTCTGGTCCCAATCTGGATCCACAATGTCCTCCTCTCATCAGGAAGTGTGTCCCCCCTCTGCAGCAAAGTCTCCCTCTCTCTGAACTCTGTAGAACCTACATTGTAATGCTCTCTCAGCCCACAATCAATGGTAGACAAGTGCCTCTAATCAAGTGAGAACTTATCCAACTCAAATCCCCTCACTCTCCCTACTGCAGAAGCTCCTCTCTCTCAAAAAGTCGCCCACTCTGCATGCACAAGTCGCCCCCCTCTCAAACTTATGTCTCTCTAATAAGTCTGTTGAGTAACCTCTGTCGGTGACCTCCTGCCTCCTTATAATAACTCACCGTCTAATTAAGGTTGCCAAAACCCTAAAGTGAGTGCATGCAAAAATCTCACTTTTGCATGCTTTTTAATTAACAGTTGTGCATGCAAAACTTTGCATGCATGAGGCAAATCACCCCAAAAGGTCCACATGCATCCACTGCTGGATTCATGCCACTAGGTAGAGTGCATCTCACCCTCTACCTCATCTTGATGCCTATACTGCAAATGTACCTCCATGCAAGGCATCTGAATCATGGAGGACATTCCAAGATACCACTATCTCTTAACACTTGTCATCTCTTAGTTCTATAACTTTTGGACCTTCCTCACCTTCTCCTTGCCAATTAATCTAATACTGAGAAAACCCTTGCAAGTTGTTTAGAAATCTTATCACTTGTGCATCATCTTGAAAGACCTACCAATGTTCAAAATTGTCTACGACAGAAGGTCTAAAAATAACTTCCATCTTATTTTCTCTTACCATTAATTCTTCACAGTGGAAGAGTAGCAGTTGCTACTGCCAATGCATTAGCTTGCACATTATGTTATCTCGGGACAACATTCACTAATAAAGCATCAAATAATTCTATCGTGTCCCACACTACATTCCTATATCTTTTCAATCTGTCATTCTTTGCAACAAATTGATCTTTAACTTGCATAACAACCAAATCATAATCATCTATGACTTTTAAAACCTTGATGCCTATGTCTCTAGCCAATTTCAAACCTAGTAGTAGCACTTCATACTCCGCTACATTGTTTGTGCAATCAAACTCTAATCTATAAGAAAAACTTGTAGTATTACCTTGAGGAGAAGAGAAAACCATTCCTGTGCCTACACCAATCCTAAATTGGGCTCAATCAATGTGCATCCTCCAATTCAACTAACTTTCCTCATTTAGATTACTTTCTATTTCAAGACCTAAGGAGTGAGCCAATAGTGCATGACTTCCCAAATGTGAAAACCAACCAATTCATTAGATCATTAGTTCTACATGGTACCTCCTTGGATGTTCTCTATATAACGTGACAAAGGTACCTTCACATGTTGGAATAGTATCATATGACAAGTCCATCTAGATACTACCTCCCAAACTAGCAACCCACTCCCAAAATAGAGGCCCACTTTTTTGATAATAGCATTCCCCATGCATCTGGAACATCGATAACAACTACATCCATCAAAAGTTCAAAACATATATGTTTGGGTTTGCTACTAACTTAACCTTGAGATCCTTGATTACACCACGCACTTTGGTTTCTCTTGAACCTATAGTGCAAACATTTCTATAGGGGTGCATGGTCTAAAGGATCAATTGATTCATGACTTTCAAAGACACAAAATTCATGGATGCTCTTGAATTCAACCTATAATTATGCAGCAACAATTCATTTATCATCAATGTAATAAAGTCTGAAAAAGGAGTGACTACCATTCTTTTTTCCTCGATTCATTAATTGTAACACTACAAGACAATCTTCATTGACTTCTTCAAACTCGAACAACTTTAACTTTTCCTTTCAGGATGGAATATTTGTTAGCTCAAGAAAAGGGATAGGCACGTTCAACTTGGATATTACATTGGTCAAATCAATACATAAATCACAATCTTTACTCATATAGGCCTTTCTGATGAAAATTGCTTGGTGGCTCCATATGTTTGAATGGATTGCTTGTTCACAAGAGCCTTTTGAATGACTTGGCTTTCTATCTCAAGCTTATATGGAACTATCTTGTCCTCTTGTAAGTAATCCACTCTATATCCCTAATCTTCTTCCTTACTTCTTCTTAGGTGGTCTTCTCACCATACATCCTTATGGTTATATCACAATCTATGCTCTTCCCCTTTATTTGATTTTGGTCTTCAGAGGTAGTATAAGATTGTCCTGCCACATTGCAAATGAATTTATCTTCTTCAAGATATAGTTCATGTTATCAAACTCATTTGGATCTTCATTATTTGCCTCGCTAGAGTGCCTTCTAGCTTCTCTAGTTGCTAGGCATGATTCCTCATCATGAGTATCTTGACAAGTGCAACATTTCATGGTCAACCACATTGTTGGAATTTATACGAACCGGAAGCCTTTGATCTTAGAAGCCTTTGTTTCTATCTCACCATCCACCATTTCCTTGCAGCAGATACCTATTATGTTGTTGTCTTTCCAGATGAACCAACCTATTTTGCATAAGAGTATTTTGTTGAGTGAAACTAGATTCCATGCGCCTTACTACTTCAATCAATGTTGTTATTGGATCAGGGGCGAGCTTTGTTGTATTCATAGCTCTGGGCCTTAGCTCAACCATAGAGGAGCTTGCTCTTGAGAAACTAGGCAAATTTGTCTTCTTTGATGTTGTCATATTCTTCTCAATTTTCTCAATTAAATCTTGGGTTGCTTTGAGAGTTTGAGGATCCTTATCCCTTATTTGGAAACCAAGCTCACCATCAAATGCATAAACATATTAAATCAAAATAGTTGCTTCTAGGGGCTTGATATCATTATGAAACTTATGCACTATTTGGTTAAATCTTTTGTTAATCTCTTCTATGCTTTCATTTTCATTTCTTTGGTTGTACTTGAGGTAGCTAATAGATATCTATTATCCTTATGCTCTCTCCGTCTTTCCAAGAAAGCCTTCTCAAGGGCATCCCATGAGTTGATACTATCATTTTCCATCCCCTTGAACCAATCTATCAAATTATCTTCCAAAGATAATGCAAATAACATCATAGTAACATGTGCCCATGTAGGCTGGAAGACAAGGACAGGATGCTCATTAGGATCAAGCCAAGTCATGTTGAAGAGTGTCAAGCGCGAGGTCCCACGCAAGTCACCACCCATGGCCACCTACCCCAAGAGGAACACACGGCTCGCCCAGACCATGCAAAGCACATGGGAATGAATGAGGGTTATTAATGTTTGTGCAGTCTGATCTTTACCAGTCTGTGCCAGGGTACAGAGTTAGATTGTGCAGAGCAAAGCCAGGACAAAGGAGGTACGGCACCATGATGAACTCTGAGTTCATATGTGCCACGCCGGACTTGCCAATTATCGCAACCTTTGGTTCCATTAACAACGAGAGTGGCGAGGGATTCTCCATTATTCTCCTGGTTAATCGTTAAGCGAGAGCCAAAGGCGATGAGCAACCTCGGATCAGTTTGAGAATTATCATGACTAGGGTAAAAGCTGTCAAGCAAGGGAGAGTGGGCACGAATAAGTTGACCACCAATCAGCGCTGCGCAGCGGAAGCAGCCAATTTCTATAAGAATCACATCCCGACGGACTGCAAGATAAGGATTGAGAGGATGGAATCTAGAATTTGGCAAGAGACCATTGTTTTTTAGGAGGTGAAGGAGTTTCAAAGGCTAGCCAATTGGATCAGGGACCCAGGGAACTCCATAACACATCAAACTCTCTATGAACGCTCGCTTGCCACCTTCTGGATGGAGAAGGTCTTGTTGGGTAGCATCTTGGAGGGCCAGAAGGGGGAAAGAGCTCAGCTGGAAGAAGAATTAAGGACCCTAGAGGACTTACAGGAAGACGCTCAACGCTTGAATTCTACTCTGACTCATTTTGGGCGCAAGTTGGGAATTGAGTTCATTTTGAGGCCCCTTGCTCTGCCAACCAGCTCTACTGAAGGCCAACCTGAGGAAAGTGAAGGTGGCATAGCCACAAAGGAATTGATCCAAGGCAATCCAGTCCTCCAGGAGACTGCAACCTCAAATCCCCTGGCAGACTGGATACAGAGCCTCGGGGATACAAAAAGTAGAATCATGCTCTATGAGCGTTCGGTGGTGCTTCATTAGGTTACAAAGACTATGATGCACAAACTCCTAGGGGAGCACAACAAGGTCATCGATGCCATCAGGAAAAATATCGTGGACTTGAAGGACCAACGCAAGCTGTTCGCAATTATGGAAGGCAAGGTCTGCATCATGGGGAAGCGGATTGAAGTCCAGAAGAATCGGAGCTCTTCGTTGAGGCCCTAGATAGCAAAGTTCCCACGTTTTTTATTATTGTGCCAAACTTGGCCTTTTTATTATAACTATCGCTAGTTGCTCAAGCATAGATTCAGTCAACTCTATTATTAGGCACCGCATAGTTAAACAGTATCCCAATTTGTTTTCATTTGCTGCAAAACTGCTATGAGCATCCTCATAACTCAGATAGCCTGGTCTCTCCCAGAGCCAGGATGAAGCTTGTAATGCCTATGAATACTGTACTCAGTTTCTCAATTGATCATTAATAGAATGTTTCCTCTCTTATTTACAAAAAAGAAAGCATCATAGTAACATCTAAATGTTTAGCTCCCCTATTCTATAGGTCATATTCTTGAATTTGCTTAAATGATCCAACACCAAGATTGCAATATTTCCCAAAAAGTAAAGATATTATCTACTACCTTTTTGAAGAAATTCTGCGTTTTACTGTTTGCTGGTTTATGTCAACATTTCGTGGTTTTCATTCCCAGTCGGTTATGCATTGACTGGAAACTACTTATGAAAAATACAGAGACAATTAAACACACAATAAAATCACTCTAACAAGCTGAAAAACACATTTAAACATTCACAGAAAATGATAGACTCAGAAATTTTTGGCCAAAATCAAGCCCTGGAAAAACCCCCACGGGGAAAACCAGTAAGAGAGAGAGAGAGAGTTTGTATTTCTTCAGTAAAATATAGGACAGCAATACAGTGAGAAATAAATCAACTTATCTCCACCATTAATTACACTTGAAGACTGCCTCGAACACCGTGTCGAAGCTATCTTGAAAACTGTGCAATCAACCACCTCGAAATCTGTGCAGAGATAAAGTACAGAAGTCCGTACCCTCGATTTCTGTGCAACTCTTTACCTCGATTTCTGTGCAAAAATCTGTCTCGAAATCTGTGCCTAAAAACAGCCTCGGTATCAGTGCCAGTCCGTACCTCGATTTCTGTGCAGGAGGAACTGTACCATACAGTACAGTCTCGATTTCTATGCAACAGAATCTGTCTCAAAAACCGTGCCCAAAATCTCTCGGGATTTGTGCCTGTCTTGAAACCTGTGCCCAGAAGTTTTTCTTGAAACCCATGCCAGTAAACTGCTGAAGATAAACACCTCAGGATGCGAGCCAACAAAAAAAATCCGCCTGTTAAGAATCCGTACAGTGCAATAAATGCCCAGCTAGAAGTCTTGGAAATCGTGCCAGCTGAATACTGCAATAAATGCTCCTTGGGATTCGTGCCCTAGCTTCTTCTCCAGCTCTCTCTCTTTCTCACGCTTCACTTCAATCACAAAAGTGAGCTCAAATGCCTCCCTCAAGCCTTTTTGTCTAAACCCTAGGGTTGTTCTAATCCAACGGTGGAGATTAGATCTCATCCGACGGTTGAGATCAAATGAGAGTGAAAATACCTTTTATTTAAATCACTTAAATAAAATTCACTCACCCACTAAAGTTAAGTCAAAAAGTGACTTTAATGTTATAAAGTCTCATTAAGTGAATTAATGCTGAGGGTCACCTTTTTCCCCCTTCTAAGTGACATTAGGCTATTGTCACTTGGGGAACACTTCCCTAGGTACAAAACTAACACTTTTTTGGAATGTCATGGGGAGCTCCAACTATAGCAGAGAAATCAAAAGGCTTATAAATATCATCCAACCACGGTGCGGTCATATTGCTCTAAAAAACGGAGTCTTATATCCTCAACAAAGTCAACCCCATGATTACTTGTACTTTGTGATTAAAAACAATTCTTGTCCACTCTTCTTCCATAATATCTTTCTAGTTCCCAAAGTAGGTGAACAATGCCTTATGAAGAGCTCCTTGTAGAGTACTTCTTGGCAAAATTTTCTTTATGTGGAGTCACCAAATGAGCTTCTAGGATAACTCTTTGGTTTTATGCTCATCAAATGTTGTGATGCTTGAACTTCAAATTTCCAAGAAAATGGACTTGTCCCCCGGCAACATCGCCAAAATGTTACCTCCCACCCTCACCTTGAGTAGCAAAGCCCTAGCCACAAGTGAAACCCTAGGGGTAGTTATAGAAGGCTACCCAATGTCACTTCAGTAGCTCTTTCACTCTCTTTAGGCCGGCTCTCCTCCGACGCAAGGGGGGAATCCCTAAGGGAAACTAAGTCTAATATATGAAAATGGCTTGGAAAGATTTCTTAGACTTGGGGCAAATCTGGTTTATGAGACTTTCGGCTGTAAATTCCAGATTTAAATAAACAGAATGTAAATGATGATTTTTATATTTTTAGGGGTGGTTGAAAGGAAAGACAATTGCCTAAATCTAAATTGGGCATATGGGGTCAAGAGGGAAAACTTAGAGGGCTGTTTTTAGTAGGTAATTAGGGCAAACAGAGCTGCAAATGCATGCTACAGCCAACCTAATATTGCTGTTATTTGATGCAGAATTTTTCCTTGAAAGAGCCCTACAAGAGATGCAGCTTTAAACATGTTTACTAGGGTGTGTTTTACTATGAAGTGTAATTCAGCAACAACTCTAAAAGATGATAGATGCAATAATGACACATTCATATATAAACATCAAAGGGATTATAGAGGAAAGACCACAACTAAATTCCTTCTATCGGAGTAGAGTAACTCTTCACAAATAGCCCTTGAAAGAAATCCTTTGCAAGTAGATTTCAGCATCAATAGTCAGCCATAAGAAATTCCAAACAAGAATGAACCTTTAAACTTTCCAATAGCCTTCAATAGATCTTCAACAATTAGCTCTCAAAGTTTACCACACTTCCAACAACAACAAAAATGGGAGGGGGCCTCTCTTACATAGAGATAGTGCTCAGAACCCTCCAACATAAAATAATAATATCCCAATTGTAGATGCAAGATACCTCTTAGGAAAGCATAAAAATTCAATCTCTCCTAACAAACTCCTAGTGACATGTCAAATAATGCATAATAAAATAAAATATATGTGGTAGCCATGCCACATGTCTCCCCTACAAGCAACATATCTCCCAAGTCCCAGGGATAAAAGCATGTAGCATCCCAAAAAGGCCAAGTGTAGCATCTCTAGGTGAGACATCCCTACAAAATGCATGAATATATGTGCCAAACAAGATCAAAAGGTGAAATGCTCCCACTCATCAAATGGTGAACATCGTTGGGAAACCAAACAAATGCCCTAAACCATGGAATGCGATAGGGCTCACATAACTCATCCTCCAAGGTGCCAAAGATGCCAAATCAAGTAGGCTAGATCCATGAAATTAGGAGTCAATCCACCATGTACTAGCATAAATCCATGTGCAGAGTCATCAATATAGTCCACTAGATCCACAAAGTAAGGGAACAACCCCATCAAACAAGTCATACCATGTGATCATGCCTCACCATATGTGCCAATGAGATGAAAACAAGGGATCTCTCTACTATCAATAGTAATAATCCACATCAAGAAACAATCCATGTGTAAAAGGTGCCCTCATGCACTAGGGCCTCCACACCACAAAGCTCAAACCATGCCATACCCTACAAAACTAGCTGTTGGGAATCGCTGGGACCCCCACCGAATCGATCCCAATTCGCGCTCCGGACGGAATCGATGAGGAATCGATTCCGGAAGCGCGATTCCTCATCGATTCCGCCCGGAATCAATTCCGTAATTCGCGAACTGGGCATGAAAAAAACGATCCCTGGATTTTTCCAATTCGCTGAGGAATCGTCGCTTCCGATTCGATTCCGGATCGAACCCTCATCGAACCCGGGCTTAAAAATCGAACCCTAAATCGCTCCTGACGTCGATTCTGCGGACAGGGCGGATTCATGAAAAAAAAAATCGATTTTTGTATTTTTTGGGGGGATTTTTTTTGGTAGGCTAGGTCACTTTGGGCCAATAAAGGGTGAATGAGTCCATTTGGACTCATTCCATTACTCATTTGCTTGATTGGGAAGAGTTTGAACTTGGAGTGAGTTTGCTAGTTGTTTGAGAGCTTTGAGCTTTGAGTGGGAGATTGAAGGGGAGATTGAAGGGGAGAGCTTGCAAGGGAGATTGAAGCTTCCATAGAGACATTCAACCACCATTGAAGAGCTAAAAGGTAGGCTCTAAAAACTAATCTTTGTTTGTTTTTGCATTTTTTTTTCACTATGTTAAAAAATGGAAAACTTGCAATGTTCTCTTCTCCTACTCTTTCCAATTTCTTCTTCTCCATCATTCTATTGCAGGGAACAAGTGACTCTCATCTTGAATCAAGAAACATGATGGGTATGTGGTTTTGGTTTTTCATTCCACTTCTTCTCATTATGATGGTGTTAGGAAGTAGATATGGTGGTGGTAGTGATGAGGGGGAAGAGGTAGAGAGTGATGCATACCAAAGAGAAGAGGAGGAAGGGGAAGAGGGTGATGATGATGAGGATGAGGGTGATGTGGGGCAAAAACAAAAAGACACAACACCTTTGTGGAAGTATGTGACAAGACAAGGGGGAGGGAGAGGGGGTGGAACCACAAAGTTTGCATGCCCCCATTGTGGGAAAACATACACAGGTTCATATACCCGGGTGAGAAAGCATTTGTGTGGGGTTATGCCATGCGATGTAGGTAAGTCTCATGGAGTCAAAACTTGTGACAAAGTGGGAGCTAAAGAGAGAAGCAAATACAGGATGGAAGAAGAGACCGCTCAAAACAACTCCATGAGATCGAGGGTTGATTCTGAATACCCACAGAGAATGTTTGGTCGTGGAGCTGGATCATCATCGGCTCGATCGGGAGCCTCATCTCCCCATGGAGTCTCGCTTATACGAAGAACATTATCCGATTTCCTTGACCAAGGTTGTAGAGATGATGTGGATTCAAAAGTTTATAGGTTTCTCTATGCATGTGGTGTGCCATTCAATGTTCTTCGCTCACCCTATTGGCATGAAATGGTACAAGCCATCAATGGTGGCCCTCAAGGATACAGAAGCCCTGGGTATGACAAAGCTAGAACCATGGGACTTGACAGGGAAAGAGCCAAAATCAATAGTGCTCTTGGAAAGTTCACAAATGATTGGTCCAACTATGGGGTATCCATTGTATCTGATGGGTGGACAAATGTTAAAGGCAAGCCATTGATAAATATTCTTGGTGTTTTGGCTAGCGGTGCGGTCTTCCTTTCATCCCATGACTACTCAAATCGCTACAAGACCGCTATTAATATTGCACAACCTTTACTTAAAACCATTCAGGAGATTGGGCCATACAATGTCATTCAAGTCATCACTGATAATGCTGCTAATTGTAAGGCAGCAGGAGCAATCATTGAGGATAAGTATCCCAACATATTTTGGTCAGGGTGTTTGGTTCACACATTGAACCTTTTGATGCATGATATTGTTAAGATGAAGGACAATAATTACCGATGGATTGGTGCCTTGTACAAGAGAGGTAAGAAAATGATCAAATTTATTAGCAATCATAGCATGTCCCACCACATTTTTCGCAATCACTCTAAGTTGGAGCTATTGAAGATTGCAAAGACTAGATTTGCTAGCTACTACCTCACCTTCAAGAGGCTTTTGAAGGTAAGAAAGGCATTGGCTAGTATGGTCTCAAGTGATCCATGGCAAGAATTGAAAGACAAAGCTGCAAGTGCATCAGATAGAAGTGACTTTCAGGAGGTGGAGGACACCGTTCTTGAAGGTCATTTTTGGTCACAAGTTAGGTATGTTCTGCAATTCACCAAGCCAGTTTATAACATGATTCGTTTTGTAGATACAGATCAGCCGGTGATTGGGGAGGTATATGAGCAGATGGATAGCATGCTTGGTCAAATGAAAGACATTGTTGAGCAAAGAGATGCAGTCTTGTATGACCATATTCATAAACATGTAGTCAAAAGGTGGGATAATCTAAATGTTCCACTCCATGCCCTTGCATATGTCCTCACCCCAAAATACTATTCTCCAATTTGGTTGGCCCAACTTGCACCTGGGGGTGGAGTTAGGAAAAAACCCCACACAGATCCAGAGGTTGCTGCTGGGTATATGCAAGCATTAGACAAGTTGGTCCCTAATGAGGAAGAGTGTGCTCAAGTACGGACTGAATTGAGCGAATACATAAGGGAGCATGGATGCTTTGGTTCCCTGTTTGCAACCAAAGATCGAGACAGATTGAATCCTATCCTTTGGTGGAACATGCATGGCTCTGGAGCCACATATTTGCATAAATTGGCGGTTAGGGTGCTATCACAGGTTGTTAATAGCTCTTCTGCAGAGAGGTGTTGGAGCACCTACAACTTCATCCACAGTGTAAAGAGAAACAATCTGAATGTAGATCGCGCAAAAAGATTGGTTTATGTGCACTACAACTTGAGGTTGTTGTCCCATTATTGTGAGGCGGCCAAGAATAATAGAACATATTTGACTTGGGACAACAATCCAGAGGAGGCTAATGTGGAGGATGGAGCCATAGGATTGGAGCGCTTGGAGGCTGAACTATTGGGTGATCATGATGATCCAATTCAGAGTACCCGTACAGATATGCCACCCCCAAGTAGAAGCAGCTTTCTGGATGCAGGAGTTTTGCCTTTAGCTTCACAACGTCCAAGTTCATCCCGTGGGGGCCATTCATCTTCTTCTCATGTTCCACGATCACTTCCACCAACACCTATTCCACCTAGAACACGAGAAAAGAAATTGGAAGCTACTCGTGGCAAGCGGAAAGCTTAGTAGATTCATAGTACTTTGTAGTTTGTATTTCATTTTCATGTTTATTTTGGCGGTTGGCCTATTTTGTAAACATTATGGCCTAGTTTGATGGCAAATATTATATGTTGAAATTTGAAGGTTGATGTTGTTGATGATTGATTATTTGATGATGATCATTTAATGACAATGTTATAAGTTATAGCTCCTAGAATCTAGAAGACTAGATGATTAATGTTATATCAATGTGTACTAAATGGTTATATGAATATCTAGATTCTATGTTTTCATGTTTTCTATAGCTAATTTGGCATAATACATGTCGTCTTTAATTTATATGCATCAAAATATATTAAAATATATCTTATATAAAAAACACTCCTGAAACGGAAGCTTTTGAAAATTTCGCTTTTCGCTCCCGCTCCCAACAGCGTAGCAGTACAAAACATCGCAGTTGAGAGGGCTAAATCCATGTAGAAAGAAGTGTACACGAGGAGTGCTCTACTAGAACCAGGAGCCAAGAATATTAAGATGCTAGTCCAATGCCAAACAAGTACATAAGTGTTAGGGTGTTACTCTAATGAAGCCAAATATCATCACATATCACCAACGTCCAACCCTTTCAAGGACGAGAACATCATAAAAGTGTGCCAAAGTATAGTGCTCTCTCCAAAAGAAGTTACTAGGTATACCATCACCATGCCAAAAATGCCCATATGACCTAGGGCACTCAACCAAAACCAACCAAGTCATATCACCATACTCCAAACTAGTCACTAGGGGGAAGTCACAAAGATCAAACAGATGTGCAAAAAAACGACTTCCATTAGAGACCTCAACTCCCACCCTAAGGTGGTCAACAGATAAACTATTACAAGGGAAGCAACTCCATGAAAGCCTGCACCAATAATGTTCCCCTAGTCCATAAAATGCTCCATCAGTGTCATCCTGCGAGCCTCTAACATGTGTGATGAAAATCACAAGTGTAAGGCCTTATACAAAATGAGGGGCAACAAGACCTAGACAAATTTCACAACTAAAATGACTACCAAACACTATTGATCCTCTATGTAAAGTAACTAAACCAGTGTTACAAACATCGGCGATATATCGCCAACATCGCGATATATCGCGATGTTTCCAGCTTGGCGATAATATCGGCAAAAATATCGCCATTTTGAAAATATCGGCAAACATCGGCAAAAAAATCGGCAAATATCGGCAAAAAATCGGGAAATATCGGCAAAAATCGGGAAATATCAGAAAAATATTGGCTGAGTCAAAAAATTAATATTTTTGTATTTTTTAATTTCGCCGATATATTGCCGATGTTTGCCGACATTTTCCCCGATAAATCCGATATTTTGTTTTTGGACCCTCGGCGATATATTCGCCGACACGATATTTGTAACATTGAACTAAACAGTACCCAGTTTCTTCTATAGACTAAAACTATAGTATATACTACAACCCCTATGTGACTGCATAAACCAACCTGACCGAATACAGATGATGCTTAAATGACAAATATGATATTTAACACAATAAATTTCAAGGGAACATAAAGAAGGGGAAGCGAATTACATGTCTGTCTCCACTTCCTTTCTGGAACTGTGTATTGTAATTACACGAGTCCTCACACAAGACTGCTAAGAATTTATAGTAAGTCTCATGACAAATGCTACACCAATGTATCCTTATACTCTCAGCATTACAGGACTGTATTCGACTACATTTAATAACGATGACAATTTCCTTGAGTACAATTTCATAAAGAACTTGACCCCAAGGGTTAGCTCAATTGGTATATGCTCTTGCGCAAAAGTTCATAGAGGTCTTGGGTCCTTGGGATCAAATCTCATTGAGTCCCTTGCGATTACCAGCAGGTATTTAGGCCAGCGGTTACTACCACGCTCCATCCAGACAACCAGGGAAGAGGGGGGAATCTGTGGGGGGGCTGGGCAAGGTACCAGCATCCTCACGTGGAACACCTAATACACAGGCATGTAAGGGACTATATTTCTCCAGAAAGAAGAAAAAATCAGAAAGAAACAATATCAACATTAGAATAATTGAAAATAGAAATGCAAACAAATTGTGCAATGATAGCTGCTGCTACTGTGGATATAGATATTAAGAAAAGAATAAAGAGCCAGTCCCATAACAAATGTTTCTCCTGGTTCTTCAATTTTCTACGAACAGATGGAGTTTGCCTATTTGATAAAGTTTGTCTTGGTGCTAACCTGTGGGTCAACTGCTTTCACAACTTCACTTGATAGTGGCTTAAAACCAAGCATCCATCCTTCAAGCAAAACCACCTACAAGTTTGCATTTTACAGTCAAATAAACAAAATAAAACTGCATTCTAAGATACAGTTCAACAAAAATCTCCTTCGAGCCTAAAAGATATAGTTATAAGCATATGCTTTTCACTCTTATTCAGAACCAATCCATAACTTCTACTGGATCTCTACAAAAAGCCTAGTGTATATTTTCCGTCTAGTCCAGTAGACAATTATCACTTGTGTAATGCAACAAATGTAAGAATCGAAAGATTCAAGGATCAGAATTTTCAATCAAGGTCAAGGATAATTTATAACACGGAATTAGTCATTACAGCATAGTGCTTTAAGTACATCGTCTCAGAACAAATATATGGTATTTAATTTTCTACAATTAATCAGGAAACTATCAATTAACTATGGTTTAACCTGACAAAACCTTATACATAAATTATTTAAAAATGCCAATCATTGGCCATGTGATATCCCTACCTCCAACGGCCCTTCAATTTCAGGCCATGTACAAGGATCTGCCCTGTCTCCACGCCCACCGTAAGCCGACTACATATAACCCAATAAAAAAGGTTTTATACAATTAACTATAGTGGAGAGAATGTTGTCAATCATTGAAAAAGCAGGTCCAGGATCCACCTTATCATAGCGTGGTATCTTGGCTTTTGTACCTAAAACAACCAATGTTCAAATATAAGCCAATACTATTTACCAAAGAATTAAAATTTTGAATGCATAAAATAAACATAACTGAATACAAAAGAAATTATAAATATTTTGTCATTTTAGAAATTTGACGTCCAATGTTAGTGTTTAACAGTCATAGTTGTAGTTCAAGTGCTTTGCCTAGGACACGGGCAAAGTTTGTAATACAACTCCTGATTGAATTTTGTATGATATTCATTTTGCACAAGAAGCTCAAAGAAGGAAAAAACGTAGCAGTGAGCATAAGAAAAGGACATGCCTTTTTTTGTCAAGCTACACAAATTTTTTAAAGTATCTGCTCCAAATGCTAAATCATGGCTTCCTGCATTACCCCGTAGCTGGAAATATGCAAAAAAAAATGGATCATTTAAATCTCCATAATATTGAAAATGAGAAAATTTATGATATTCACCTAACTGGTAAATTAAATAATTGCATTGATCTGCATATTTTGAAAGCTGTTATTAAGCTAGAACATCAAACAATCTGAACCGTCACTTATATGAAAATATAACAAGAAGGAAGGCCCTGAGTTCAAACCTCCAACAGGGTATTTCCTGCATTTTCACCAGCAAGCTTTGCCTATATTCAAAACAATCGCAAGCCAAAAATGAATGAAACTGAAATTGGATGTCGGTCTTGATGCAAGCTTTCCATCTGCCAACATAGATTGGCAGAAATGCAAGGCATATATGATCAAATCTATCCATCAATACAGAAAGAGCATACCTGATCAGCTGCTGTTATATAGAAGTCATCAATGGATATCGAGGCAGCCTTTCTGAATAAATCAAGCATGTGAATGAGAGATCAAATCACTATGAAAAAACATAAGGGTGGAATCAAAATCAATTTATATTGCTGCAGCTCTGTGAATAATTTCTTTCCGAAGACCACCATTGGTATATATTTACAATGTTAAATAGAAGTCATCAATGGATATCGAGGCAGCCTTTCTGAATAAATCAAGCATGTGCATGAGAGATCAAATCACTATGAAAAGACATAAGGGCGGAATCAAAATCAATTTATATTGCTGCAGCTCCATGAATAATTTATTTCCATGAAGACCACCATTGGTAAATATTTACAATACCACTATGACAATCTCATTAGTTAGAGAGTAACCCAATGAACAGTTTGAATTCCATGTTACCTGCCTGTTATGTTGAAGAGATAATCAAGAGCAAACACAAGTGTTGTCTTGCCACTACCCTGAGGTGCACTGACGCCAAACTAGAGAGAACACAGAAAAAATAATTATCAGAATTACTGAGATTTAAATGAGACAAACTGGGGTGAAACATATTGAGAACTAAAATGATTCAGTCAAGAGATCACGGTTTAACTATACAATATTTGCAGTTGCTTCGAACTTCGTAAGCAACATATAGCCAAGGAGTAGTCTCTAATTGAGAATACATTACCGTCACATAGTCCTGAAACACACGTGACAAGTCCTCTATATTATTGTCGATTGTATTGTTTGTTTGTTTTCTTTATTAGGAATTCATGGCTAGATTGCACTATGTTAATGTGTTTTATTTAACCCTTAGCCTTAGATTGGAGATGCCTGACTCACCCCCTTGCTCTATAAAAGAAAACTGCTCTAACTTTGAGCACAATAGACTCTCGTCGTTTGTTGAGTGCATTACTATATTTTCTTGCTTGAGGAACATGCACAGATCAAATAAAGCACGCCATGATTCGTTAAGCTACCTAAGAGGTTAGCATACAAGGTGTTGAGTCTCTTATATGGGGAGGAGTTCAAAGATTAATTCTTTGTCAACTGTGGCTCCGTTGGTTGGCAAAGCGTAGGTGTTGCTATTCCTCCACAAAGGTTCATAGCCCATAAGACATGTTAGCCCCCCTGGAATGTCTCTTATGTGTAAGCAGGCGGCAATGTAACATGTTATATAGGATCGTGCAGTTTAAACGTGTGGCACAGAGGCGTCTATCTGAAAATACAAATAGATTCAGATTACAGCTTCGAAAAGAGCTTATGTTGAACTGTGCGAGGATTAAATCTCAGTTCAAGATTCTGCAAGTGAACTTAATAAACATTAGTATACATACATATTCCCTTTGATATATTCACAATGAAGGTTCAAAGTTTTGAAGAGTCAAACCAGATTCATTCAACAGATACGTTCCCATACACCTTATTCTATTGCCAAAACATGTTATAATTCGGCTGCGTTGTCCAATGCACAACTTTAGGTTTGTAAACTATGGATAGAAATTTAACCAGAGATTCCAGTGCTTGGCAAGAGGCATTTCAATAACAGTAAAAGTTTTAAATTTGAAGTCAAGAAAACTGAAAAAAGGGTATTTTGTTTCCTAAATTGAGCAAATAAAGAAGGAAAATGTACAAACTTGTATTTCAGGAGACTAGCGCAATGATTCTCTCACAGAGAGCCATCGGAATGTAATTAAATTAACAATGAAAAATTAACTATCGATTAACAGTAATACACACCACCAAGGGAGGAATTTCTTCTGCATCATCTTTGAACTTGGCCCTATGCTGCAACAGCTCACGCTCGCACCATAGATAGACCGGTACATAATAATGATAAACCCTGACCTTCTGTGCCTCCGTCAGAAGAAGCTCATTAAACCCGAGAAGGCGGCAGAGCTGGATCCCGCACTCGAGCCACCGATCGATAGTATTAGCGACCTCCTGGGGACCCAAACCGGTCTTCTTCAGCAGAGGGCCTCTGCATATGAATTCATAAAGGTCAGCCACCGACGATACCATTGCAGAGGATGCAGCCTTCGAAGGCAATGCCATCGCCAACATTTTCCCCGACATCATCCAGCGCTTCCTAATAAATCCTGCAAATTGACAAAAATCCCCGTCTCTCAAATATCAATTACAATGCAGGTGCCCTCACGCAATTGGATAAGCCTTCCGGTACGATTAACTTACCAAATTCCGCCACCCTTGAACTCGAACTCGTGTTATTGAATCCACGGTCAACGAACATGTTAACCGCGACATTTCCCAAGAATTTGGAGGGTTGGATACTCCGATCGTAGACCTTAGGGTTCAAGTTAAGGGCACTTGGGGTGCCCAGTCGCAACAGTTGGATCATCTTAAAATCATTACCGAGAGAATGAGTTGGAGAGCGAAATATACAAGCAGTAATCTGAAATGATAAGATAACATGGCGCAGTATAGACTGTACGCCACATATTTCCTTTTCCTTGTTTCATATCCTCTTATCCTCTCATGAATAACTCCCCATTCCTGTCCAAACACTGAACTTGCGCCAGTTTTGGCTTCTATTTCCTTTTCCTTGTCTTCATATCCTCTTATCCTCTCATGAATAACTCCCCATTCCCGTCCAAACTCTGAACTTACGCCAGTTTTGGATTCTAATATAGCATATCTTCCTCCTAGTGTGCCAATTTTCTCCGACAAAAGTTAAGATGGGTTATAAGTTACGTATGTAAGTAAGTCCATGTGGAGAGAGTTAATATGGGTTATAAGCTACGTATGTAAGTCCATGTCCAGTTCGTTACAGTGCTTTTCATTGCACTGATGTGATAGTTTCTTTCGACAGAGGGGGTCACTGTTAAAAGTGATTTGGATGTTATATTTTACAGAGTTGTTTAATGATCTGACAATTTTGATTTTTTTGCTTTTCACTCATTATGGAATTTTAACAATTGTGAAATATGAGAGTATATGTGATTCTAATTTCTAACCATTGGTGAGAAAACAATCTGTTTTTTTTACCTCTGTTTGTCATCTCGGAGGTTTGGAAGGACAGGAACTACTCTATTTTTTTAAGATAAAAGGTCAAGTCATTCTCAGGTAGCATTTAAAGCTATTGCTCTGTACAAGGAATTCAATAGGAAGAAGGCTATATCTAATCAAAGAGGTCTTATCTCTCGTTGCTGTGACATTTCTTATTCTGTTGGTTATTTTGATGGGCTCAAAGAAAGGGCCTTTGTGGGGCAGGAATGGTGTTACATATTAAGGTGGGGCACTTTATCAATCTGAAGACGAGTGCAGGCACGGGCACTAATACTGAGGCGGAGTTGTTGGCCTTATGGGGTATTCTGTGGGTAGCAAAGAAGAGAGGTCTTCATATGTTGCAGGCGGCAGGTGACTCACAGGTTATTATCAATTGGATGGCCAACTTTACTTCATCTTAGTCAGTGGGTGACCAGAATTTTGGAGTTAAAGGAGTTCTTTGATAGGATCTCTTTTCCTCATATTTTGTCTATATTATGAAGAGTTTTTGGATGATGTTCCTATTGATGTGGGAACTTACTATTGTTTTAGATAGGTTCCTTTTTTATCTTTTTCTGTGCTAGCTGTTTGGATACAGGTTGATGTACACAGATTTTTGTTTCCTTATTTTGAGGGGATTATTTGATTTATTGTAGGTTAGCAGACTGTATGTATATCCGCTGGAAAGTGTTTATCTTGAGACTTTGTAATTATGGGGATTATGTAGAGCATCTTGGTCAGTTTTATATGCCATCTATCTGTGGTAATTTATGATGTATGTTTTTTTCGGGCTAACCAAAAAAAGAGAAAACAATCAAGAAAAAAGAAATAAGTTATTTATTTTATAGATAATATATATATATACAATACTTATTTTTTTTCAAAGATGACAAAACTTATCATAACTAAGTTGTCAAATTTTAGTGGAGATAGTCATCAACTAGTCATATCTATAATTGTGAGTTGACTTTTCATGTTTATTCAAAGAAAATCAAGCCACCTCAAATAACTTTTGTCAAATGCTTATGAGTTTAGAGTAATTTCCTTATGTTCCAAAAAGACAAACTCATAACCAATAAGAAGTAGTTTTAAGTCTTACTCCATACCAAAATATAATTCTATGTTTTTTCTAAGATGGCAAAACATATCATAATGAGTTGTCAAACTCTAGAGCCAAGCCACCTATCCATGAGGAGACTTCCATTCTTGTCAAATGCTTATCAGTTTAGAATCTTGCCATGGTATCCCAGAAAACAAACTCTTAACCAATATACTTATAAATCATATAAATAAAAATATACTTAAAAATGTTAAAAAGTAATGTATAAATTATACGAAAAAATATACTTATAACACAATGGTTTATAAATAAAAATATACTTAAAAATGTTAAAAAGTAATGTATAAATTATACGAAAAATATATACTTATAACACAATGTGAAAAGATAATTGTAAACCATAAAAATAAAAAATATGAACAAAGTAGTATATGTGTTGGGAAGAGGAAAGGTAGACACCTCCCTCCCACCCCTTGGACCTTTGCCCTAAATTCTTTCACCGCTAGGCTTAAAGGCATCCAAACATAGTGAAAAAGTGTTTGTATTGAGGTTGAATTGAGAGCTTTGGCATATGTAATAAATCATAGTGGTTATTTTGCACATCATGGAACCTATTTATAGTCGGTGACTTGAACACATACTTATATTGGTAGTTTTCATCTTTACTAGCCTTTGAATGGATTTTGCAAAGCTAGCAAAAATATATTATGTCTTCATTTTTTTGCTTGTGTTTAATAAGAGGCAATAGTTTGGATTCCCATGATCTCTAAAAAGTATAAAAAATAATGTTTTATTATATATAATATCTTTTATATAGAATCATATCTTTCAATGGAATCATTATATTTCATTTAATGAACAATGAAACATATAGAATAGAGGATATTTGAATCTTATAAGTAAGAAGCAAATTTTTACATGTATGTCTCCCTTGCATATAGTAAGTGAAGGGAAAAGCCCTCTCAAATCTCTATACCAAAGATCATCAAGTCCTTTTCAAATGATTCGTTGATGGAATTTTCTACCCTTACCCAACATTGTATTCAATTAAAGGATATATTGTTTAGATGAAAAGTGAAATAAATGAATGATTAATAATGAATAATGTCACTATTATTTAGCTTTTATATTTTTGAATGTCTCTAGCAAGTTGAATAAGTCCATGTAAAACTAAAGAGAGCCACCACACACCTCCACTTCATAATGTTCCATCAAAGGAGACAAAGAGAATATCCTCCTCTTACAAATACATGAAGCATACAAAACACATCATAAATTTAAGTAAACAATTTAAATACATCCTAAATCCATCTCAAGATAAGTCATGAGAACATGGTGATCATTTCCAATCATTATGAACCCTACACCAAGAAGTTGGCAAGAACATAGTATGTGGTATGATTAGGAATCATAGGTAATCAAACTTGGATATGGATTGGTAGGTAATCAAACTTGGATATGGATTGGAGAATAAGTATTGAAAGTTATAAACCTCATGTTAATCATTGCATGTAACATGTTACTTACTCACCAAGCACAATTACCTAATTCATAATGACAACACCCATGTGTATGAGAATTTGGACCAATAACATCATCCCCTGTAGGGTTGATTCACTCTCAAGGATATGTAACATTGGGAATCAAATATATCAACTAGCGTTGATTTTAATTAAATGCATAAGAAGAAAACACCATCGCATTTATCATCCAATAGAAGAATTCATTCCAATTTATCCAACATTCTTCGATCTATCAACCCTTTTTGTTTATTATGGCCTTAACCCTCATTCATTATTCTCATATTAGCTATACTTAGGTTGGTCTAGAGTAGGATACTTCATGCATTTTAAATTCTCCTAGTTAGAAATAAAGGGGACTCATTTGAGTAATCATCCCATATCGTGCATTTAGATATCTTATAATTGTAGGCCACACATTCACTTGCTCTAGTTGTGGCATTAATGAAATTGATATTTTTTAATACTTATTGGGTTATTTAGCTCATAACACAGAATCATAGTAAATAATCCTTGATTTGGATCCTTTAAACAAGTCATCTTACCATTTTCACTCTAGACATTTTTTAGGGTTATTGGATGGGTGTAGTACTTAGAAGGTTGGAAAGAAGAAATAATGAAGTATCTTAGACCAAAATTTCATTATCATGTTTACCATATTTTTGGAGTTTCAAGTTGTAAAAGTTAGGGGTTTTGTTGATTCCTCAAACCAGGCTTAAGCAAGTGGCTTTTACTGAAATTGCTTATTGGGTGATTTCGATCATAACATTTGGAATCAGAGTAGATGATCATTGATTTGGCTTCTTCAAACAACTCATCTACCTTTTTCACTCTAAAACATTTTTTTGGATGTTGGATTGGTATGGAACTTAGGGGGTTACAAAGAAGAAACAATGAAGCATCTCAGACCGAAAATCAAAATCTATTTCGCCATATTTTTGAAGTTATAAAAGTTGTACAAGTTGGGGTTTTTATCTAGTCCTTGAACCAGGCTTAAACAAGTGGTTTTAGTAAAATAATCTTATACGAAGATTATAATATCCAAAATAGGTGCCACTTGTGGGATTGGATAGAAGATGGACTAGGGAATTTTGGATTAAAATTTTAGACCTGTTAGGGTGTTATTGGTGATGTTGGAGTCCATGCAAGTTTGTTCACCTAATAGACACTAAAAAAGTAGGCCTTGGTAGCCTAGTGTTAACACCCAAAAGTTGCACACCATGCTCATTCCCTAACTACATCATCCAATTATCCTTTTTTTCCACATTTTACCGTCACCTACCCAAAAATCCTAAAGTATAAGACCAATTGACCCATAATTATTATTTCCCTTTTCATAAAATAGGGAAATGTGGTATATCCCCCCTAAAAAGAAGGAAAATCCCAAAAAAATGAAAAAAGAAAATAAAAAAGTGGGAAAAACATTCAAAAATCAAAAAAGAGAGGGAAAAACCCAATACCATTAGCCAATACCAAGGTCCACCCAATACCATGGGCAAAAAAACCAAGGAAATTATTTCTATAAATAAGTGGTGAAGGCCCCCATTTTAGACATGATTTCCCCATTTGCTACCTTATCGATACTTGCCAAAAAAATTATTGAAACCTTGAGCCATCCATTTGTGTTCAAGTTTCACTCCTAGTTGACTTTGGCACCTTGTGAGTAGTCATTGGAGGACAAACAAAGACTTTGGAGACCAGAAGCATTCCCTTCTACATGGCTGCAAGGGCCTATTTGCCTCCATTATTGTGAGGTAACTCTCTATTGTAAAAACCATTTTTATGCAATAAAAGAAAAACATTATTTCCTTACCCTTTGTTTGAGAAAGAGAAAAATACACTAGTTTAGATTTAGTTTTCATGCATTTGCTTTACATAGTGTAGAATTTATTTTACTGTTCATTACAGGGTTTTACTGCAATAAGTTTCTTGTTGTTTTGTTTATTTACATTTCCACTCAAACTGTTACTAAGACTTCCATAAGTCTTAGCATATGCTTTTTAGCACCAGCTAGTGTGAAAACACTAGCTACAGTTTTGGTGACCATATTGGGGATGATCCTTATCAAATCCCTGGTGTTATTTGGACATACATTTTGGTTGATTATTTGCTTTGCATGTTAGCTTAGTTTCTTTATTTCATTTTGTGTGCAGCCTATTGGTCTCTATATGTTAGTTGCAGACTTGAGACCCAGCCCAAACCTGCTAGTCCGACATCTGTCAATGCAGGATTTTTCAAAAAATTTCATTTCCAGCACAAGTCGCACCTGTTCTACTGTCTAGAGCGGCATTGTCACCCAATTTTTCCTGGAGTGAGCGACCCAGTTGCCCCCAGTGGCTCAATGCAAACGACCTGCCTCCCCAGGCCCATGTCACATCTTTTTCTCAGTTTAGCGCGACCCAGTCGCCCTTTTTGGCCTAGATTGTGTAACCCAGTTGCCCCCAATGGCCCGATTAGTGCAACTTGATTCCTGTAGTCCACGTTGCACTTTTTTGCGAGTTTGATGTGACCCAGTCGCCCAGTTTGGCCAAGTTAGTGCGACCTAATCACACTCTTTTACCTGATAGGCGCGACCCCATCTGTTTCTTCACTTGCTTGTCCCAGTCGCACCTGTCATCCAGTTTTGCAACTTCCAGATTGTGTTTGTACCTTCAATAGGCGTGACCTGTGACTGTTTTTGCATATGTCTGTTGTTTTTATCCCTCTGGACCCTTTGTCCAACTTCTGCCCATTGCAGATCCATTCTGGTTTTTGTTACAGACTGTTGTTTGTAGCTCTCTGCTTGCTCTGTTTGCAACCTTGTTTGCTTGTTGAAGCCTACTTTGGATCTATTTTTGTGACCATTGTGCAGTAAAAAGAATTATGTTTAAAGTGTTTGTTGCATTTCATGAAAGACAGAGATCTGTCAACATTTCATATTTTTTATTTCAGTAAGCTTTGTTTTCAAATCAACACTTTATTTTTGTTTGCTAAAATTAGATGCTTGAGTGTAGTTGAAAAGAAATCAAAAAAGAAAAGTTGTTTATTGAGTTTTTATTTATATTTTTTACATTCAACATTTATTTTCCAGTTGCACACCACACCTGCACACAGGGCACACCTTAAGATTTAAACGCTTGGTTCATGACCCCAAGCTAAGCTTAAAATTTACCATAATTCAACCAACATCAACCTCACTTGAGGAATAAAAGAATTTGATAACTAGGTAGGGAACTGGGGATAGGAATCCAAACAATTCTCCTTTGCCACTTACATTTGAGACATAGTTGTTGTCCTCTAGGGTACTAAAATCCTCTTGTATTTATTGGCACAGTTGAAACCGATTTGTCAGGGGTCCTCTCCTTTAGGAAGGAAAGTGGCAAGACTAGTTCCGAAGGTCTGGGTGGAATGTCGCTCTCCACTTTGTACTAAAGGACACCTACTTATTGTCTATGGACTAAAGTTGCGGGTAACCTTTCCAGACATGTCTTGAATGAGGTAGCCTAGTTTCCATTCTTTTAGGTCTCTTTTACTCAGGATCCCTCTCGATAGGGGGATATCCCTTGGCCATATTGGTATTCCATTTCGTATCATCTAACTACGGATTTCATCACCCTGCAAGGGGACACTACCAAGGGATACGATTTATGAGGGCTTCCATCTTTTAGTTAGGTGGTTGCTTGCTCCCATACCTCATAGGTTAGTGGGTCATTTTTATTTTGATAGGTAGTGTTACTTGTTGGCTTTGTGGCCATTTTGTTGCATCTCACCTGTTGTGACACATGATTGTAATGGATTTTTTGAGCTTGTCTTTGGCCCGAGCGCCTTTTTTTGTGAGCTCTCCTCTTGCACGCTCGGTTGCATTAGGATTTTTGAGCCCTTTGTCCTGAGTGCCCCTTTTGCTGAGAGATCTCCTCTTGCGCACTCGATTGCATTGGGATTTTTGAGTTTATTTTCAGACCATACCTATTTCACATTCACACACCTATCACCATTCTCCCCCAAGATACTCTCATAGACTTTGGGGGTAGTCACTACAGTATGGTCTTCTAGACCCCACTCGTCGGGCCCCCCTCCAACGCACCTCCTCATCTCCAGAACTGTTTTCCAAGGCACTTGAGTTTACTTATGACTATTCCCAGTCAGATTCAACCATGCACTCACCTACACATAGTCCTATGCATGGCATGAATCATGACCCATTTTTTGGAGGGATCGTTGGTGGTAGGCGTAGTAGTGTCCCTATAGCCACTATGACAACCACTCAGGTTGTTGGTCACATGGGAACCACTATTCATGGTAGCATTGGACCTACTCCCACCACTACAGTTCATACGGTTATCGGTTCCATACCCACTGGTAGCGAACCCACCCCCATGACCACAGTCCATCTAGTCACTAGCTCTATTCTTGGGGGCATTGGACCCTCCATCACAATTACATCAACCCCTGTCGTCGGTTCTACGGTCCCCATCATGACGACCACCGTCATTGGTCCTACAACGTTGCATACTACTACTAGCTTGCCTTTCGTGGCCAGCCTTAACCTACCTGACTTGGCGAGATTAACCAATAACCCTATCCAACATGACCCCACATGGCCCCTTATGCCTACCAAGCTCCCCTCAGACATTCCTAAGTTTTAAGGGAAGGTTGGGGAGGACCCTCATAACCATATCATGTCATTCCACTTATGGTGTTCCTCCAAATCCATAGTGGATGACTTCATGCAACTACGTCTATTACAAAGAACCTTCACTAGCGCTGCAGCCAAGTGGTACATCGATTAACCCCATGGGGTGCTTCCCACCTTTACATCCCTAGCCTCTAATTTCTTGTAGTTCTTCCAATTACCAATTCGATATGATGCTAGTGTCAAGATCCTTCTTTCTTGAAGACAAACTACTACTACCCATATCATAGACCACATCCATGGGGCGCTTCCCACCTTTACGTCCCTAGCCTCTAATTTCTTGTAGTTCTTCCAGTTACCAATTCGATATGATGCTAGTGTCAAGATCCTTCTTTCTTGAGGACAAACTACTACTACCCATATCATAGACCACATCCATGAGTAGCGTAGACGGTGAAGTCTATGCAAGATCAAATTGGATGACCGAATCTTTTTAGATTAGTTCTTAAAGTCTCTTATCCCAACCATTACCAAGGATGTGGCATCAGAACATCCTCAAACAGAAGAAGAGGCCATCCTTAAAGCCCAATAGTTTGACCTTATATACACACAGTCGGGCTACCTATATACCATTCTCCTGAACGCCCCTCGCGGAGATTCCTCTCAGAAGGATGCCTCAGGGGCATCACATGCTTCCGATGGGGTTATTGGCGTCGTTTCACCCATCATTAGACCTTATGTGCCTTTTCCCCCCACAATGACTCCTCCTTAGGGCAGTATCCCCAGCCCCACGTAGACATCAATGAGTTGTGGCCCTGATCTGTCACACGCATCATCTCATTTTGGCACGACACCCTTGTATGCGCCTCCATCCCCCACCTCCCATGTCCATGGACCTTCCTATCAAGGACCTCCTTTTGGCAGCACCCCTTAGGGTTATGCACCTTCACTATCGACCAACCCTTATTATCCTTGCCCTGACCCACCGCTGGTAGCCCCTGCACCATCCCTGCCTCAAGCTCCTCCCATTTTGCAGGGACAGGTTTATGCCCAACAGAACTAGACACATACCCAAATAGCCCCTCAGAATCAGCAAGGGAAACCTAATTGGAGATGAGGTAGGAATCACGGAAACCATCAATGCCAAGGAGGGTGAGGAAAACCTCCTAACCCCTCAAGTAATAACAAAGCAAATCTTTCCAACCATGACCCAAAATAACCACCCAAGCAAGGAAAAAACCCAAAATTATGAACTAACCATTCATGTTCTTTGTACAATGTATATGGACATTACACGCATCACTGCCCCCATTTGGTCAAATCCCATCTGCTTTGGGATGAGGCCAATCGCTGAGATGTCGCTACTGCCCCTCAGACACAACCTAACCTACCTCAACCAACTCAACAACCAACGATGTTGCAAAACCCCTTACCCACACAAGGGGTTGTCACAACACAACCCCTGGTTACATATGCCACATCTTCAAGTCAACTTCCTGATTCGGGAGTCCACCACCGTTTGATGATGCCTTTTGAGGTCAACCTGCAGACTCTTTGCAATCAATACGGTTTGGCTACCGAGACCACCCCCATGGACAAGGTTGTCAACCCCACCCTTGTGGATCAATCTTTGCATCAACCTTGACCCCCGACTGATGGGGCTCCCAATGTCCCAAAATTTCCTTTACGTCACGTTGCGAACAATCCCAATGCTCGAGTCACTCTCAATTATATCATTGTGGACAATTTAGCCAAATCTCCCGCTACCATGTCAACCTTGGAAGTTCTCAGGAACTACCTCATGCAACGAAGAGCCTTAAAGTCATCCTTAGGTGCGATCGACCCATTTGATTCACATTTGATGGTGTTCGACTTAGATCAGTCAGAACCACACTTGTCTTCATCCATCGCTTTTTAGATCCCCATCTCAATCAGGAACTTAGTAATCCATCGATGAATTTTTGATGAGGGCACCTCTACATGCATCATGTCCACCTTTGTTTTGTAGAAAATCGGATCCCCTCAATTGTAGCCTTCCACAATAGCACTACGTGCTTAAGATGGTCGTGCAGCCCAACCACAGGGCCTTCTGCCGAATGTCTATCAAATGTCCCTATTAATTTATCCAGCAAAACCATCATAATCGACATTGAAGTCGTTAATGCCCAACTTGACTATAACCTTCTCCTTGGGCACAATTACATGTATGCAATGAAAGTCATTGCCTCGTCTATCTTCTGGCTCATGATGTTCCCTCAAGAAGGGAATGTCATCAAAATTGACTAGTTGAATTACTATGACCCTAAAGGGTCGACCACTCCAGAAAATGTCCTCCCCGTGGTCGACAATGTTGATGCTAGAAATGGTATATTTAGATCAAATATTTGGCGCTTCAAAGTTGGCTAAACGATGAAGAATGGGAACAAACACCCTGATTTTAGAGCCTACTAAAAAGTACACAAATCTTCACCCTCATGTGAATTTCAGGGAAGCTATGTCATGCATATTTTATTTTATTTAATGAATGTACAACAAAACAAACAAACAAAAGACAATTAAAACAAAGAAATAAAAGACAGTTTTTTTATACAAAGCTGCAGACTTATGACCATAAACAAACTAGTTACGTGAAAAATATAAACATCACATTTACATAATCGGAGATCACAACCATTTATACATTTAAAACGATAGAAAGGCAAAAGAATAAAATATAAATGGACTATTGATAAAAGAAACGAGAGTATATGGCATCCAAGAGATCCTTTATTAAATAATGCTTCAAAGTTACACAAGAAAGATTGTCATTATATCTGGACCAGAAATTGTCATTTTACAACGAATTATCATTTCTATGACCGCTTAGTCAGTGTATAAGTGATAAATACATCATATGATAGGAACCAACAAAGTTTTTTGGGTCAATTAAAGTCACTAGAAGGCTAGAATGGTCTCACTGCAACCACAATGACCAATCAATGGCGATTTACATGAAAACACTGTATTTATTCATCAGCAATTGGCATGAAAGATTACCTTTTACAACATTTATCGATTCTAAGTTTCCAATTTATCACTTGGAAAGGACTCTTTCTATCACAAAAATGTTAGACACTAAATATACAACATATCTCTGAAAACATACGATTAAAAGTGAAACATTATACTCTCAGCATACCATAGCATAAAGGTGATTAGGCTCCTTCCTTCGATCTCAAATCCTTTTGTATATTTTCCCAAGAAATAGTTAAGCAACTTAATCTTAAACATATTTAACTAAATATAATTTTAAATAAAGGTTTGTTAACAAGTCGGGACTTGGCATATGAAGGACATGAAAGGACTAGTAAAGTCGTGTATAGGTAACTAACTAAAAGGGGGGACCCACTTTTCATTTGAGACATTGATTTTTTTAAAATACAACTCCTTGTGTATCTCGTGAACCTATTGTAAATAATATTCATAACCTGTATAGCACAATATTCACAAACCTATATAATGTGTGACCCATTCCCATTCATCACATGCACAATGCCATGTATAACATAATCTTGCATAAATACCTTCACTTTCCCAAAATTTATTAAAAAAATCATGGAACATATATAATATTATCCTGTAATAGTTGAAGTCTCCAACTTGTCAAAATAAGTTATACATACGTATGCCAAAATTGAAACATGCATGTCCATAATAACCATGCCAATCTAAATAAGAGCTCCTTTTAAATATCTTTGATATAGAGTACCTAAAAGGAAGATGAAAACCATTGAACATTGAAGTTGATTCTGCGATTATTGTATCTTCTGCTTCTAAGGATGGAGTCTCCTATATTGCCTCTTCTTTGGGATATTTTGGGGTTGGATTTGAGGGAAGAGGAAGGGAGTCTCTGACCACAGGTTCGATTTTTTTAGTCTACTTAGCAAGTGAAGGTTGATTTTATGGCAAAAGGGAAGCTTTCAGGCAATTTCTAGATGATGCAGAGCTGGTAGTAGATGGCATAGACCGTTTAGATCAATGTTATCAGAACCGGACCGGTGGTCAAACCGGTCGGACCGAGGACCCAGACCCAGACCAGAACCGGACAAAAATCAGGAAAAAACCGGATCAAAAAAACGGTTGAGCAAAGATACATAAAATGTTCATATTTTCAAAAAATAAATATATATTCATGTGCATCCATGTGAATTCAAACCATTACACACAAATCTGCAAAGTTTCTCATGTATATAGCAAGTAAGAGTGTATAAAACCAAAATTCGGTTGTGCCATGGCCCACAATTGAGATTTGATTCAAGACTCCCGAACGCCCTGCTGCCCTGACTCCGTAATTCGTATGCTCAGCCTAGAAAATTCCAAAGATGATTGTGAATCGTGATTGTAATTGAGGGTCCCTGCGTCAATATATAGTGATTGTATGGTAAGTAGGTTAGCGGATGTGGCCGATATGCCCAAATTTTTTGGTTTTTTAATTAAAAAAATTTCAAAACGTGGGTTTTTTTCCCTAGACAGACTCGATATGGAACCAGCCGGTCCCATACGGAACCCGGCCGGTTTGAGAAAACTGGCCGGTTTCGTACGGAACCAGGTGGTTCCTGGTGGAAACCGGACAGTTCCGTACATAACCGGTAAAAAAATGGGTTGAATCAAACGGTCGGACCAAAAAACTCTTGGCATCGGTTGGACCGACCGGTTTTGCCGGTTCCGGGTTGGTTTTTATAACACTGGTTTAGATTCGAGGTGTCCCCAACCTCTACCTTTACTGCGTGGAGAAGGGGGGCAGACATCCCAACTAGAATTATGGATAGAGTAGTGATGAGGAAGCTCAGCTGAATTAGGGAGAGGTTGGGGGGGTTGAGACACATGAGGAGGCACAGATTGGTCAGAAGGGGTTGCACATTGGGATCCTAGATAAAGATGATCGATTCTTGCTAATTGGATAAACTCATTCAAGCTAGCATCGAAGTGTACTGAAATTTTGACTTTTTTTGTCTGTTCCTTGTTGCCAGAGATACTGACCTCTACCTCCTCTCCCTCCGACTAACCTTCTCGTGCCCCTGCTATGAAAACTCATCATTGAATTGAGCACAATTAACAATATATAAGCGGTCATATTGAAAAAAATTAAATACTCAAACCCACATAAATATACAATGACTACAACAACTCATTTCTCTTTTATATCTATCAATGCAATATTACCATCATTTTCATGCAAATACCGTTAAGGCATATGCGAGGGTAAAATGATGAAGTAAGATTACAAGTGAGGTTATAGGGTTACGTTGAACTGGGAAGGTAAATTCACACTGATGGTATACAAACACACAGCGAGCTGACAATGATGTACTACTTATGTTTTATTTTCACTTGAAATGCTCAACACATGTAATTCCCAAATAACAATTGAAACAAAACGAACTCTTTATAAAACAATAATCCGCGTCTCCCACCAATACTCAATTGCCTTTTAATTTCAAATCCTAGAGGTTATTATTGAGTTCACTCACTTCAACATGACAAAATTATTGTTTCCGACCCCGCATAATAGTATATAAATCATGATATGAACTATCAAATTTAACTGGATGAGTTGTGATCAACCGCCTATTGAAAAGAAATCATATATTTTAGAAAATCCTGGTCTTCAGCATTGTTCTTCGACACATTGTAAGGCTACTACATTTCAATTAAATTATGAAACATGAAATGCTTAAACTATCGCCCAAACTTCACTTCGTATTGAGAAGATAGATCCATTATAAAATGGGCTTAATGTTATACTGGTTTTAACACTTGGTCAGAGAATAATTGAAAATAGGAATTGGGTAAATGGAGGGGGAAATAAACCAGGTATTGCGGATATTAAGGGAGGGTAACTATAATGATAAGGACTTGAGATCATTCATTCGACTGTGATATAGGAAATACCATAAGCATTCGAGGATCAACGAGCAATTTGCCTTCAACCACTTATTTCTCATGTCAAATAACTTAATCTTTAAATTTCACTAGGGTTCTATCATGTGTTGTTATTTTTTCCCATAAAATTGTCTCTTGTAAACTGAATGATGACTTGCGTCTCAATAATCTTGGTAATAGTCATTTAAAATCCAATGATTCATAGTTTGCAATCAAACCCTTACCTTCAAGGATAATGTAATTTAGGGTTTGTAATAAGAAAAGGACTCTTTACAGTATGATTGAAGGAACAACTTGATAATGACAACGTATTTCACTTCATCTTAACAACTCAAAATAACTATTGAATCATTCATTCAACTCTCATATAAATTCAGAACAGTGAACTTTCATATGCCTTTTAAAAATAAACCCTTAGCTTCGCCACTTTAATTTCAAATTTCTTGTATCCATCAACTTTCAATACCCAAGATGCTAACATGTCAGAATAATGAAACAATTTTAATTGTGAAATCCTTATTTTTTAAAGGAAATGAAATATAATTATTCTTTTCACATCATATAACCCTTTTACACATTTTATTACCACGACTTATCGCTCCATTTGTAACATTCTCTCATAAAACAAGCAGACTGGTGAGAAGGGGAGAAATATTCAAGACATAATAGTCCAATGGTATAGAGGTTGGTAGAAAATCAAAATGAATTTAGATTAAGTCGGTCAATGGAAGTAATGCACGGGTTCAGGGATAGCAAAACTTGGATTTAAGGGAGGTTGAGGATAAACATTGTTGCAAGAAAAGAAAGGGAGTTGACAACACATGCAATCGAACTTAACCAACATGCAAGGTAAAACCAAAGGTCACTGTGCATACCTGTTGATGAAGCATTTACAGTGAAAATCTTGCAACAAGGTTGTTCATTTTTCAATCACCAGTTCGTTCTGCTCAGCACTTGCAAAATGATAGCCAAACTTCTATCGTGGCAAGCTGCGTAAACTTAAATGAGCTTCCAGAGAAAAAATCCGGCCGAGATTAAGGCGTTTAAACCAGAACACGTCATATTACCATAACATTAAATTTCATTCACTCCAGGTAGAGTAGTGGAATGCCCGAAAATTGTGCAAGGAAATCTCACCGTGTATCTAATCTGGCTTGATTTGCATCAACGGTGAATAATCAATGTAATAAATGGGCAGTCTTTCCTATTCCAACAAAATTTACCATAATCACCATGTCATAAATATGCTTTGGTTTCGGTGAATGAATTGGAAAGCTTGCATCTGGCACACAAATGCTAGGATTTTTCAAGTCAATTATCACATGCCACCCGATATCAACCTCTTGGTTAACCAATAAATACATACCAGATCACCAAGAGTCAAAAAGATCATTCGTCAAGCTCCACCACATAAATGAACCATTAAAAGAAAAGCTGAGTTGGACACACATCATTGTCTAGCTATGCAGTTAACTGTCACATTGTTTTTTACATTTAATATGACTTTGGTGTATGGATAATGACCGAAAATAATCGAGCTCATTCAATTTGGATTAGGTTTTCATTTGGATAAAAGCATGGTACTTGGCTCCAACATCGAAATTTGTTTATCAAACATATGCCAATATTCCTAATGATTCGACCACATCACACGATATCACCAAGGGCACTTATAAAAACATGTTTTCATGCATAGCAACTAAAACTGCCATGATCAACACCAAATGAGAATCAACATCTTATATTCAAGTGAAAAATAAAATTGGACATCACATTAGAAGATAAGCCCTTTCATATGTGACTGTTAGTGCTTTTATTTTCTTTTATGTTCTTAAGTGGGTCCCACATTTAGTTAGTTAGGCTAATTCTTGGAATAAATTTCTTTGTCATGGAGTCAAGGGCAAAGTATTGAAGAATTTTCTTAGGAGTGGTCCGATGAATGAAGCAAATATTGACATTTTTGCAACATTTTGCGAAAATACAAACAGATGTAGATTTGAGGATCAACAGACAACACTATCCTCGACGTTCCCATCCCATCGATTTCTGCCGCAAGTCCAAGTCTTTATTACGACGTTCCCATGACTGCCACTTTTCAAGACTTGTGCCCACCCCCCTCAACCATCGAGATACCATATTTATGCATCGTCTCTTTGGTCAAACTAGTTCCTCAACCATAATCTGCGACTCAACCTGCGCCTCAAACATAGCCTCAAGCGCAACCCCAACAACAATCCCAACCACAAAAAGCATCAATTCCTAGCCATGTGGGAGCTACCCCTATACACACAATCCCCTTCTTGTTTCAACCATCAGGAGTCGTCAACATACCCATGATGGAAACTCTAAACCTCTCCAGATTAGCATTAGGGCTCCTCGTCTGGTACTTACCTGCGCCCAATCCCACCCCAACCCCACAATTTGTTTTAAAACCCGTACAACCAATTGACACTGGCAATCATCCACCTCCCAATGTGTCCCCATCAACACCCTCAAACCCCCCCCCCTCCTCTAGCTAAAAACGCCAGGGGCAAGACTAAAAAAGCGTCTGTCTCAGCAACAACAAACAAAGTTGTGAACCTTCCCTCTACTGCCTCAACTTGAGCACCTTCGCCTTGTGCTTTGTGTGATGTTTTAGGTCACGCTACCTAGAATTGTCTACACTTTCTCATCCTATGCACTCACATGTAGACATTGGATGACAGTGAAGAAATCCCGGTATTCCAAGCACCAAACCCTGCTCAAGCGTGCAACAAGTATTTATGCACAAATCATTCATGCCCAGTCTATTGCCTCTACGACCACTACTCCCACCATTTCCTTGACTTGTCGGAATACTGATCCATGTTGGCTGACTTGCGTAAGCTCTCCTTGGAGTCTCAAGTCACCGTCATTAAAGAAATACACCCCCCAACATATTCTTTGACCAAGACAAACACCATATATGTTATCTCCATGTAATGTACCCAATTAAAAATTTAGGCACATTAAATCCCACTTTTTAGTAGAGAGTAAATTGACTCTCAAATTTCTCCAAATCATGGCTTTATTATGTTTACCAGAATATGGATAATATGGTGTATCCCACGATGTATAATGTCAAACCAATGTAATATTTCCAATCAGGTCTGGTATATCACTACTGTAATATTCCTGATTCAATGTCAGATCTATCAACACCAATGCAATCCCAAGGAATCACTGGATTCAAAACTAGGAGCACTAGTTCAAATCTGACCACACTGAACACTGGGTTTCCATCTCTTTCCAAACACCTGCTAATAGACTCAAATATTTCCCAAATAGATTCACCTCGACCCTAACACTCCCAAACACACCCAATCTAACCCCTAACAAATTCCAGACAACTTTATGGAATCTTTGAACACTTTACACAAATATTATAACTGGGGGTGCGTTAGCATAATTGTATAGATTGACCCACTAGTAAAATGATCATATCTCGAGCATACAAAAAAACTTTTTCAGTGAAATAAAAAATGTTTCCTACTAGAAACAATGCTACTGGAACAATGGAATAGTTTATAGAACCCAAAAACAATCATAAATGGTCGAAGCATAAACTAACTTTCAACCCCCAAAACCCCAATGCAATATTTAGAACACCCACAATAATAAAGCTTCCAAATGGGCACAAAAGGCTTCCAAAGACATTTGAACCAAGCCAAATAGCTTACTAAAAAATATCAGAGACTCATATGAATGAATCAGATCCACGCATGAAGTTTACATAGTCATACATTCATAGATCTACACATAGATTTACATATCTATACATAGTTTGTCTAGTGCTTGAATAGTGGACAATATATGATGAATAACAATGTGATTTTCATTAATAATGGGGAATTTATAGATATTACATAAATGGATGCTATAGAAGCTCAAAATATAGAAGAATATATGCTACACAGAGAGAAGGAATGGCTACAACAGAACCACAGAGAAAAGAGGAAGATTTACTACTCCATATGAGTGTTTTGCCTTCATTGTTGCGCCCTCTAACATCAAGACTTCAATCCCAAATCTCATATATTCCTCCTACAGTGCGTCCTCCATCAAATATGGATGATATGCAGCCTTTAGAACAACCCCCGAGATATTTGGATGACCACAGGCGTGCCCTCCTTTAGCATAAACCAATGCAAACATTACTGTCTCGAAACTCCACAACTTCACACTTCTACTGAATGGAACTTGAACACAACATCAAGAATTCGACCCCACTATTGTATATGAACACAAACATCTAAAATAAATCTTTGTAGAGAAATATCAAAGTGATTTCTCCTCTCAATCAATTTCCATGAAGCACCATGAAGAGGTTTGGATGATCTCCTCCTCTCTACTAGCTAGGGTGGAATCTTTCACCACCGAAACTAGTTCACAAATTGCAAGGGGCACATCTCACAAGCTTGAAAAGCCACAAGACCTCTCCTATTCAAAATCAAAATGTCCAAAAAACCTTTCCCAAGAGGCATGCATCCTTTTTATAGATTCCATTGAGCCCTTTCCCCCTCATTATAGAATTCTCTCACAAAATATTAATAAATGTTATTTTCATGAGAGAATGATACCTTGAAACTCAGTTACTTCCTATCTATCTTATTTCACAAAATAATACCTTCATATTCCTTAGCGATTCAAATTAGAGAGGCTTAGCTTGATTTTGGGAAATTTGCACTATCATGTGGGCCCACTCTCTCCTCTAGCGCCCTCCTTGGCTAAATTTAGGACCTTCAACATGTCATAGGTTGTCATAAGTTGTCACAGTACCTGATTCTTGTCATAAGTTGTCATAATATTTTCATAGATGTCATAGATTGTCATAGATTTGCTATTTTTATCTCGAGAGTAACAACTCATGAGATGCCTCTTCATGAAACTTCTTAGGAGTTACTATTCCTTAGAATTCAAATTTGTGGATGCGCTCCTTTATTTGGGGGTGTTAAAACTTCCTTGTGGGCCCACTTTATCCTCCTATGCACCCTCCATGGATGACTTGGACCCTTGCCACCTCATTTATGAATATTTTTCCACTTTATTACAAAAATTGTGATCCACACCACTCCTTCTAGTATTTGAATTTAAATTTTCAAAATGACTATAGGCCATGATATTCCAAATTTAATTATTTTCTCAAATGGTTAATAATCAAAATTTGGGACATTACACTTGAACACCGATCAACCTTCCACGTTTTCAGCTCAGACCTATCCCTCTGATATCTCCACTTGATGCTTTTGAAGTGATGAAGAGATACTCGAAGCATTAACTGAGCATGAATTCCCTTGGGATGATATGCATCATTGTGCTTATTTTACCCCCAAGGAATCTACCACATCTACATTCAAGCAATTCTTGGTCGATTCTAAAGATTTTATTCCCCATGGAATCATCGATTGGTTCAAGAATCCTATCCTAGCCCTTGATGCCTTTGAGGAGGGAAACATGGAAAACATATCTCCCACAATCCAAGTGGATATCTCTTTTAAACTAGGCATTGTAAAAGATATCATATTATGCACCTCCCGCACCCCTAAAGAAGTCACCACCTATAAATCACTCTTTCAAGAGTTTCACGACGTTTTTGCTTGGTCCTACACTCTGATTCCCAGTCTTGACCTTGACATTATTGATCATCACATCGACACTTGGCCTAATTTTTATCCTATCTTCCAAAAGAAACAACCAATCCACCCCTCCAAAGCGCCAGTTGTTAAGGCTAAGATCGAGAAACTGCGTAAGGCGGGCTTCATCTACCCAATTGCATATACCACTTGGGTTTCTAACCCTATCCCAATCAATAAAAAACAAGGCACCATTCGCATCTATATTGATTTTTGGGATTTGAATTTTGCATGTACCAAGGACAAATTCCCAACAACATTTATTGATCAAATCATTGATTCATGCGTAGGCCATGAGGTCCTTTCCTTCATGGATGGATTCTCTAGTTACAACTAGATTCAAATCTGCAAAGAGGATCAATATAAAACCACATTCACCACCCCTCGGGGCACCTTTTCCTATTGAGTTATTCCATTTGGCCTTAAAACATTGGATCCACCTTTTAGTGGGCCATGACCTTTTGTTTTCACAACTTGGTCCATAACAACTTAGTATACTTAGACAACCTCACAACTCAATCCAAGAAAATATCTTAGCACCTAGAAGACCTCCAGAAAGTCTTCCTTCGATGTTGAAAGTATAATATCTACCTAAACCCCCTCAAATTTGTTTTATACATACTTGTTGGTCTATTACCGGGATTCATCATTTCCCAGAAAGGAATCACCATTGATCCCTTGAAGGTTCAAGCCATCCTTAACCTTCTGTCCCCATGCACTTTGTTCCAATTTCAAAGTGTACAAGGCAAGTCCAACTTCTTGTGACGATTAATTCCGGATCACACTACGAAGTTCCATGGATTCCTACGCTTGCTTCAAAACAACATCCCTTTTGTTTTGGATGAGCAGGCACAAACTGCCTTCGATGCACAAAAACAAGTTCTGTCTTCCACTCCTTTGATTTCACCCCCAAAATTTTCGAAGGAATTTATCCTTTATGTTTTGACATTTGAACATGCCATTGCAGGAGTAGTAGTTCCAGAAGATGTTGCTCGTCAAGAGCATGTAATCTACTACGTGAGTCAGACCTTATTCGACCCACCCCTCAAATACCCTCACGAGGAAAAAATGGCCTTAGCCGTCATCTTTTTGGTTCATAAACTACACCATTATATTATTATGAGCCAAACCATAGTCGTGGCAGACTCCACCCCCATGATTTACCTCTTAAGCCATCTTCTTGTCCAAGACCGAGTGGCTAAATGGATCATCATCCTTCAAGAGTACGATTTGCATTTTGTTACCCCTAAGAGTACCAAGGCATTATCTTTGGCACAATTGATGACAAACCTCCCATCGTCATCTGCTTTGTCCCCGATCATCATCAATCTACCTGACAATCACTTGTTTACCATTTCATCAGATGGCCCACGGTACAGAGACATTCTTGTGCACCCAAAATTTTGGTCCCCGCCCTAGCTGCGATGACTGGCGCCGCATTTGTCACCAAGCTCCCCAATATCTCCTCATTAGCGATGTCCTCTACTGACGCGACGTTGACACCATCCAATGTAGATGTCTTATCCATGATGAGGTTGAGCAATTCCCGAGTGACTGTCACAGTGGAGGTCGTGGAGACCACCTCTCAGGTATGGCCACCACCCAAAAATTTGTCCAAGCTAGTTATTTTTGGCCAACTCTTTTTATCGACTGCATCACGACAGTTAAGCACTGTCGCAATTGCTAACTCTTCGCCCCAAAAGCAAGAACAACCCCCGCACCACTCCACCCAATCGTCACTACCGGTCCTTTTTGTAAATGGGCCATTGATTTTATGGAGTGTCACCCTATGTTGTCTGACAACCATAAATACATCATTGTGGTTGTTGACTACTTTACCAAATGGGTTGAGGCCATGCCCATGTTCAATTGCTTGGCCGAGACAACAACACATTTTTTCTTTAACCATGTTATCGCCCATTTTGGTGTCCCCCATCAACTAGTGTCTGACCATGGAAAACATTTCGAGGACACCGCCTAGAAAGAACTATCTAGCCTGTTAAAGTTTGAGCACCAATATTCCAAATCTTGTTATCCATAGGGCAATGTCCAAGTTGAGGTTGTCAACAAAATCCTCAAAACCGTGCTCCAACGGACAATAGATAAGCATAAGACCAATTGGCATCACATGTTCGTTGTAGCCTTATGGGCCTATCACATGTCAGACAAAGCCACGATTGGTTTCACACCATTCCATTTGGTACAACCCTCCCAATAGAATGCCAGATCCCATCCTTGAACATGGATGTCAAACTTTTACTGGATGCCTCTCCTTTAGAGCAACACTTTCTCATGCTGAAATAAGCAGATGAAGATTATCGTGCTGCTATTCAAGCAATTGAGGCTTCCAATAATTGGTCTAAATTCCATTACAACACGCATGTTCATCCATGGACCTTCAAAGAAGGGGACCTCATCCTCGCATATTATCAATCCCACGACAAGCTCAGAAAGGGAAAGTTTGAGTCCATGTGGCAGGGCCCGTATTTTATTAAGCATTGTCTCGTCAAGGGGTCATACCTTCTTTCCAATTACGAAGGCCATCTCTTGAACAACCTGCATAATGGGTTGTACCTCAAGATATTTTGCGCATAACTCCTCCGAACCCTCTATTCCGTGCCTCTTTAGAAAATTCTCATGCACTAGGCAATCGGTTAGACATTTTGAGTTTATTTCATTCATACATGTCCCAAGACGTTTCAACAATGTTGTAGACGAAATGGCCAATGGTGTTCTAGAGTGGCATATCAATTACCGCATTTAGGAAATAAACTATTCACACACATCACCATATAATTTCTGCATTCACAGGTATATAAACATAAGCATAAGTCTAACATCATCATCATCATACAAATAAAGGCTCACAACCATAAAAAACCATAAAAGTGCATCCATGTGCACATGTATATAATGCTATAATATCCAAAAAGCATATTGTAGTCATGTTTGCATAGAGGAGCCCCAACAGTTTCCTCAAAAAACATAATAAATACATCGATAAAAAATCCCCATAACCATGGCGTTGGGGGGCATCCACACAATCTGCCAGCTAGTCATCTAAGTCACAATCCTCATCATCCTTGGACTCCTCATAGTCCTCGTTGTCGTCAAGCGACGTGTTGCCCTGGGCCATCTCCCTAAATGCCTTGGCAACCACGACGATCCATCACATGATGTGCCACCACTTAGCTGGTAGCTGGTAGTAGATAGCGATAATCTCATGGTATAAGCACTACCAACCATCATATGCCACTCCCTTCAATAGCCGGTCAATCCCTAACCACAACAAATCCAATGTAGCCTCGGTGCACGGATGTCACCGCTACTCGCGAGCTGGAGGGTCTATCCCCTCCATTCCGCCCCTACGCCTCTAGTACCCGACGGGCGGTGTCGATCCAATATCTTCACACACATGACTAGTCATCAATACCAATAATATATCAAAACTCTAGCTACCATCTATGCCAGCAGTATAAAACATGACTTGTTCTATGCTTAAAGAACAAGTTGGATCAACCCTTCAACGATCAATAGAAATAACAGAGGTGATAGAAGGAATCCTTGACGGAGACCCCTATAATCCGTGAAGAAAGAAGTCAGACACCCATTGATTAATAGAGTGAAATTTGCAGAAGTAACACACCCCATAATTGTCACGTCCCCTCCCGTCGATCCAACGTAAGGAAAGGGAACATGACGAATGTTTTGGGATTTTCAACAAACTCACTCAACCCCATTCATCAAATTCATATGAAAATATAAAATGCATGTGTGCAGATGCCATTCAAAATAAACATGCACATCATAATTAAACTATCCACACACATTTTGTTAGATTTTGAGCATTAATTCAACATACTCTAGGATCTTTACTGAGAGAATAAGATGTACAACATATCAAGTATAACAATGCATATCAATCACACCAAGCAATCACATGAGACAATAGGCACATAGAGTTTCACTGGGGAAAACCATAAAGGTGAAAAACCCCACAACTTCTTCAGAGATGGAAAGAGCAATGATACAACCCAATTACACAGAGATAGTCCTCCTAGCAGCTGAACCTCCTCCTCCACTAGTGCGCCACTTTCCGAGTAGTGTAGAAGTGAATAATGAGATGATCAAATAGAGTGCTCCTTCACTCTATTTATACTTATCCCGACTTGCCTAATAAACTAGCAGGGTCGACTTCTCTAGAAGAATCTAATAACCCGTGGTTACATTAATTAGGGCCGACCCCACACTTGGTGGTCTAAGAACCCATCACAGCAAGTTACGACACTTGCGACACTTGTCAATACAAATGACGATACTTCCGTATAGAGGAATAATACCATCTATATAGGAGTACAATATACATAGGTGAAATACATTCCGAAGTTACATATACATCAACACATTTCACATGCATTCAGCATATCAATAACAGTCATCAAATAATTAAAACATTGCAGAAGTAAAACACATAAGAGAATACTCATCTTGATGTAATGTTGTCCCATGCAACCAACTATGCAACTGCAATGTTCCACCCAGCCATAGGCCAATTGTGTTCATTAATATCTCAACACAATTGCCACCCCCAAGTTGGGCATGATTTCCACAAGGAATGGGAACCTACAAACCTATGCACAACAAAAGGAACACAACACTTAAGTCAAGCCAATCCATAGTTGGGTTTTTCAAGCCAAAAATGAACCCTCTTCATTTCTGGATGCTTGCACTCAAAATCAAGCCAAAACAATAGGTACCCAAAACCCAAACCACAACGTCCTCTCCCACCCACAACAAGCACATATGTTGGGCATAGGAAATGGTTTTAGCTATGGGATTCACAAGCAATATGTCCAAGGGTTTTCCCCAAATCGTGGCCAGTAAAAAACAGATTGGGGGAAAGGAAAAATCGACCACGGGGAAGAAAACGTTTTCCCCCACATGCATATGAGCATTTGAATGGACAAAAATGGCCTCTATGGACCCCCAAATCGATCTCCCATCCTCCCAACCTCTCTGCAACATCAAAAACACCCTCTTCACAGCTAGAAATCCATGAAACATTGAAAAAATGTGGAGGAAAATCGCCCCACTAGCTAGAACTGCATGAGCGAGCCCAACTGCTTGATGAATAATGGCTTGGGGGACAATTTCATGGCTCCTTTCTTGCCCAAGAATCCAAAAAACGTTTTCAAAAAATGGTGGCTTTCCTATAGCCGAATTTGGATAGCCATACCTCTCCATTTCCCCAAATAATAACTATTTCAACCAACTCTTGGGAGAAATAAATGATTGGGTACAAAATTCAAAATGGGTATTTGAAAGTTCATGGGTTCTCTCATTGACACTTGGCTTGACTTGATTGGCTCCAAGGGTTTGAATATTTCCTTCCCAATTCCTTGTAAAAATCATGCCCCCATACTCTTGTTGCATTGCATTGCATAGCTAGTTGTGGGTATTTTATTAAAATGCGTTTTACATGATATTTACAATTTCTATTGTGCCTGGATAACACACAACCCATATGCATCAATTTTAACACTAAATCGATGGCGGGGCCTTGGCCTTGAGCTCCTCACCATGATTTTATAACAATATTACATTATTTACATTTTTAATGCAATGGGGTCAAAATCGGGATATTACAATCACCTCCCCCTTGGAATAACACCGTCCTCGGTGTTCTCTTTTTTCTTTTTTAGCAAGGTTCCATGTCCTTGTTTTCAGATACAACTAAAATGTCTTTCTCTCTCTTCATCAATGTCCATTGGATCTCTTTCCAATCTTTAGCTACTCGTACTAAGCCTTTTAGGACAACCACATGTCCATTGCATCCTTAAAATGCCTTCAAGGTCCTTGCATCCGGCAATACCTATACTGAAACATTGAGTCAATTCATATGTCAAATCCATTTTCATAGGATTCATCTCTTAACAATATTTTCAAAACCATAGGCGAATCATACACACACGTATATTCACATTAAATAAGCAAGAAGATGCAAGATAAACCAAATACTTATCTGCATGAGCATCTTCCTTTATCTCCACAAGCATCCTGCATTGACTTCAGACAACTATGGCACCCACAAGACCTGCCCCTCCCAACACAAGGATGGTACCTCTTCTTTGCTATACAGTCCCTCGAGCGTACCCACCCCTTCCAGTGCTCTTCAGGGTGTGCATCGAAAGGTAACCAAGTTTCTGCAAGCCTCATATCACTTGTGCATATGTATAAAACAAATGTTACGCCAGTACACTGGCTGCAGTACATCATTCAAATAACCAATGCCAAGCCAGTATGCCAACTGGGTTTATCAGGCATTCCATTAACCAGCATGCTAAGCCAGTTCTCCGACTAGGTTTATCAAACATACAAAAACTGTTAACCAATATGCTAAGCCAATTCTCCGACTAGGTTTATCAAGCATACAATAACCATTAACCAGTATGCTAAGCCAATTCTCCGACTGGGTTTATCAAGCATACAAAAACCATTAACCAGTATGCTAAGCCAGTTCTCCGATTAGGTTTATCAAGCATACAACAACCATTTCCAAGCCAATGTCTCTACTGGGTTTATCAGGAAATAAAACAACAGAATATGATTACATGGTTCCTTCCCCTATGCAAACTAGTGGTTCCCTTCAGGAACTCCATAGGTAACTCACTTGACTGCAGGCTAGCATGGCCCCACAATACCCACTCATAGAACACAAGGATGGAACCCCTTCTCTGCTACACAGTCCATCGGGCATACCCATCCCTCCAGTGATCTTCAGTGTGAGCATAGAAAGGATACCAATGCCCATGCAATCTTCCTGAGTAATCATGATCTTACTGGGTTTAACATCACTGCGAAGAGTCAAGCACATATGAAATTTTGCAGGGTTTCTCAAACCCAAGCCATTCTTGGCATTTCCTTTCCATTTTCAGCTTTAGTAGCCAACATCTTCCCCAATGGCATATTTTCACCTGGATCTCACCTACATTACACGCAAGCATGCAGTTCACATGAGATGTCATCATAATAATTTCAATTAGAGTTTCTCAAATATGTTTCATATGGAAACTAGATTTCCAAAACATGAGGTACTTCTCATGATGTCTAGCTCTTGCAGGCCATAACACATGGTCTTCCTACATTGTGTCCTCCTGACACAATTCACAAACAATCAACCAATCAATGGCATTAATAATCAAATTTGAATTTGAATTTACAATTCTGTCTCCTACGGAAATTAGATTTGTTTAACCATGAGGCCATCATCATATTGTTTGGATCTTGTAAGTGGTATCACTCTGTCTATTATGGTTTTACACTTTCTACCATAACATGAACATCCACCTACAACAGGTCCTCTTGGCACAATTCTAGAGAAGCCAAAAAACCATTAATAATTATTAGCAAAATCTCAAATCTGAAATTTACAATATGTTATGTACATAAGTTAAATTTCACAACCACGAGACCTTTCTCATAATATTTGGATTTTGCATATGGTAGATTCCAATCTTTATTATGGACTTACCCACATTGCCATATCCAAGACAATTCTACCTCTAATATGAAATTTTAAATCAGTCAAACACTTTGTGAGTATCCATGCATATAATATTTTCATTGTTACAACAGTCACTGAAGTGATCTCAGAATTATAATAATCAATAATTCAAACACTATTAGTTGTTAGTATCTCAAGGACAATGAAATGCTTTTATTCTATGTGCATCATTATCACAATAAAATTGCAAGATACAGTCACATTATCTATGCAAATTAAATAAAACTTCCAATTCTCATGATTACGCAATCATATACATTCAAGAAACTCTGTCCTCCCAACAGAGCATTCTTGGTAGCCCATCAAACATGACTACCTTCTTCATGCAATCATTTTCCTACGCCCATAGCAACTCATGAAATGATCCCATAATTGCCAATAATTTTATCATTTCAGTTATTAATGAATTGCAATGAAATATATGCCCCAACCATGCATTCACACAATGCCTCTCAACATATGTACCCACACATATGCATAAACAACCACAAAGTTTACATAATATTTTAATCTGTATTTACTCAATGCAACCTCACATTGATTCATGATTACCATAATGTTATGTCATGCATTCCACCATGATGTTTTGAAAAGTATGGCTATTGCCTCAACACTTCACCCAACCATCTCCCTAATCACTTGGTTAACTTATATGGGTGCCTTCCTTCTCCACCCGAACAACACATCGAGAGTTTACCCACTCCTTGGTTGTTGGCAAAGAGGTTTCATCCCAGATTAACACCAATAGGGAGTTCATGGGATACTTGTGTAGCACCATAGCATTACCATTCGAACCACATTATGGCCTTAACCATGACTATCTCATATGGCTGCATGCACTACCACAACAGGACCATAAGTCCTCACTTGCTTTGGTTATTAAAATCATAACCAACATACAAAAATGGCATGATATATTTTCATATTAATGCATTTACAATTCAAAACAACTAGATGGTATAAGGATCTTTTCACTTACTACCACATACCTCACCATAATCGGTGGCATAATGTTTGCATAAATGCATTCAACATCACATACATACCAATTTATGATTATTAAACATGGCTTAAGGGATCCTTACCCAATCCCCTTTTGTACTTATGCAACCAACATATATAAATCATTACCTGCATGGATTCCATTAACATGTTTGATGTTACCTGATCAGTTGGTCTCCTGCAAGGATTTCACCATCCTACCAGCAACCTCTTGATCATAGATTTGTTGCCCCAACCTTTCTTCATAAGTTTGTTGGTCACAGGCAACAACATCATCAACATAATTAGCCATGCTTCTGTTGTCTTTGGTCCTACAACTAATGCCAACACCACTAATTATTAACAACCACAACAATTATTGTAAGTGGCTCATTGCATATGTGAAACCTCACTATTTTACCAACATGCAACATCATATACATGCGCAAACATCTTCACATGCACTGTGCCAAGCCTATTAATATGCCAACTAGTGCATATTCACCTCATCTATCTAATCTCTTGCATTTTTAGCATTCCAATGACATAATTCTCTGTATATAAATCTCATAAAATATAAATACAATAGAAAGAGAGGAGTTAAGGAATTATCCCTTTCCAATCCCTCATCATAGCATGGAATTTCTTCTTCCATGTCATAGCTGATCCAATTTCATGGCCTCTCTACCAAGCACACAAGAAATTATTAGCTGTGATCTTCTCACCAAGTAGCAATTCAATATATATACACATGTATAACATTCATACTTGCTACTTTCCAAGCATGCAATTCTTATGTTATAAACATAAATAGTTTAAGGTGAGAAATTTCCCTCTTTATAAACATTACCTTACTGCTCCAATTGCTTTTAGAAATGATGGCCAAGTTCAACTTGACCTATCTTAACTTCCTAGCACTTATGAACACTGCAACTTGATTCAATATCAAATCCACAAGGAGTCTTTTCCAATGTCCATTACATGCCCTTGCACCTCATTCAATTATGATACTTTCTCTCCTTTCTCATGGAAATATTTGCCACAATGCTGAACCATACAATTGATTCACACATGGGAATGTCTCATTCCCCAATTAGCAGCCTTTGCATGGCCACCATGTCACTATCATGAGCCACATGCCAATTCCACATACTGATATGTCTTACTACCATACGTGACAAATTTTGGGAGAATGGGATTGCCTTAGCCATTCTCATTACTTACTCATATGTTATTGACTCATATCTTGTAACTTCCCTAATCATGCATGCACTTGCCCACAAGGATGATTTACCCATCATCTTTACAAGTTACATGTCCCTAAATCGATAACGTATTCCATTACTTGTTGAGCATTATTTCATGGAATACAATATCCATCTTTGATAATCAATAGCTCCCATGGCTCTTCCTTGCAATTCAAATTGCATATATTACTAACAATAGTACATTGGATGCATTCTTATCCAAGGAACCAATGTCCATTATTGGTCTCTTTCATACTCCAATGATTAGACACGACTATCACTCGCCCATAATTCATATTACAACTAATTACTCTTAATAAGGATTCCACAACCCCTCTATGCAATTCATATTGCACATTATGAGCATAGAGAATGCATTTCATACATTTTGGCTAAGGAACCATCACTTCCTCTTAGTTCCCTTCTTTCATCACGAGTTTTTGTGAAATTCAATCTACAAGAGTGTATTCTTATCCATTCAACATGTTTTCCCACATGTTAACATGAATTACGATGATACTCTCAATTGAGTATTTGCTCATTAATGATATTGCCTTGTTACCAAGCATCCAACCATATTGGTTCAATTCTTTTACATTTCTAGCTAACAAGCATTTTTACCATGATTGCTTTATGAAACAACTAGAAACATGTTTTAAGAACAAGATCATTCTATCTTATCCTCCTATGGATAAGCTTTGAACAGAGTAGGAGCATGCCTATTTCTGATTATTGAGCAAAAATTACAACCCTTCAAAATTGCCAACTTTTGTCAAATTACATAAGCATATGAATCACCCTTTTATAATCCACAACTTGCCAAATTGTCCATTGGACTATTATCATGATGCAACATTTCCATTTCTACGAGTCTTGTCATCACCATAGAAATTTCTCAAAATCGATAATGTCTCAGGGGGATGATGGGGGTCAAGGGCAGCGCCCTCATTTTTTTTTTTTTGTAAATCTTTCGATTTTGTGCAATTTGGCGCATAAGTTCCATGAATTGTTTCCATTTTTGGCACCTGAAAATATCTCTGAAAAAATGTCCAATTTCCTTGTTTCGGCGGAATTTTATATTTTTCCCCGACCTGTTTCGACGTACTTAGCCTTTTGTCTCCGATCGATGCACTTTCTAATTTGACACCGACCTATTTCGGATCAAAATTCATTTCGCCTCCGATCGATGCAATTCCCATTTCTCATCGTTCCGTTTCGGCGCACCTTTCAATTTGTTGCCGATCGATGCACTTGTCAATTTGCCGCCGACCCATTTTGGCGTGATTTTCATTTTGTCGTCGATCGACGCACTTTCAATTTTCCTCCAATCGGCGCAATTCCTGTTTCTCGTCGATCCATTTCGGATCACTTTCCGCTTCATAGCCGATCAACGGACTTTTCACTTTTTCGTCGACCATTTCGACGATTTTCCAATTTCTCACCGATCGACGGTCTTTTGACTTTTGCGTCGACCGTTTCAGCAAACCTTTCAATTTGTCACTGATCAGCATAATTTCCGTTTTTCCGCTGATCGACACACTTCCACTTTTATGTCAATCAACTCACTTTTAGTTTTGCGCCGACCTGTTTCGGCGAGTTTTCCATTTTACGCCGAAACGCCTTTTCAACAAAATTTTCGTTTTCTCACCGAAACGTATCGGCAAATTTTCTGATTTCTCGCCGATAGTTTCGACGCTCCTTTAAGTTTTGTGCCGACACATACTGAGGCAGAAAACTCAAAAACTTAGGAAATTTTGAAAACTTTGAAATTTTTCTTGATGATCACTGGTGATCAGGAAGGGGTCTTACCTCTGCAATTGTGAGATGTAGCCTATGTAGGCCCAATGTTGTAATCTACGCTCTGATACCATTATGTCACGTCCCATCCCATCGATCCAATGCAAGGAAGGGAACATGACTAACGTTCTGGGATTATCAACAAACTCACTCAGCCCCATTCATCAAATTCATATGAAAATATAAAATGCATGTGTGCAGATGCCATTCAAAGTAAACATGCACTACATAATTAAACTATCCACACACATTTCACATGCATTCAACATATCAATAACAATCATCAAATAATTAAAACATTGCAGAAGTAAAACACATAAGAGAATACTCATCTTGATGTAATGTTGTCCCATGCAACCAGCTATGCAACTGCAACGTTCCACCCAGCCATAGGCCAATTGTGTTCATCAATCTCTCAACACAATTGCCACCCCCTAACTGGGCATGATTTACACAAGGAATGGGTACCTACAAACCTATGCACAACAAAAGGAATACAACACTTAATTCAAGCCAATCCATTGTTGGGTTTTTCAAGCCAAAATTGAATCCTCTTCATTTCTGGATGCTTGCAATTAAACTCAAGCCAAAACAATGGGTACCCAAAACCCAAACCACAACGTCCTCTCCCACCCACAACAAACACATGTGTTGGGCATAGGAAAATGGTTTTAGCTATGGGAGTCACAAGCAATATGTCCAAGGGTTTTCCCCAAATCGTGGCCAATAAAAAATGGATTGGGGGTAAGGAAAAATCGACCACATGGAAGAAAACATTTTTCCCCACATGCATATGTGCATTTGAATGGCCAAAAACGACCTCTATGGACCCCCAAATCGATCTCCCTTCCTCCCAGCCTCTCTACAACATCAAAAACGCCCTCTTCACAGCTAGAAATCCATGAAACACAGGAAAAACATGGAGGAAAAATGCGTGAAAAATGCCCCACCAGCTCGAACTGTGTGAGAGAGCCCAACTGCTTGATGAAAAATGGCTTGGGGGACAATTTCGTGGCTCCTTTCTTGCCCAAGAAGCGAATTTTTTTTTTCCAAAAATGGTGGCTCGCCCATACCCGAATTTGGACAACCATACCTCTCCATTTCCCCAAATAATAACTATTTCAACCAACTCTTGGGATAAATAAATGATTGGGTACAAAATTCAACATGGGTAGTTGAAATTTCATGGGTTCTGTCATTGACACTTGGCTTGAATTGATTGGCTCCAAGGGTTTGAATATTTCCTTCCCAATTCCTTGTAAAAATCATGCCCCCATACTCTTGTTGCATTACATTACATAGCTAGTTGTGGGTATTTTATTGAAGTGCATATTTACATGATATTTACAATTTCTATTGTGCCTGGATAACACACAACCCATATGCATCAATTTTAACACTAAAACGATGGTGGGGCCTTGGACTTGAGCTCCTCACCATGAATTTATAACAGTATTACATCATTTACATTTTTAATGCAATGGGGTCAAAATCGGGATATTACAATAATCCATTAAGTAGCCAAGTAATCCAATCCAGAATTTAGCAAAAGAAGCATGAGAAATGACCAATACACCATGTCACATGCTTTAACCAGGTCCAATTTCAGAACACTCGAATGTTGACTATTAACTTTCACCGAGTGTAATGTCTCCTGGGAAACCCCGAAAGCATCAAATCATTAGTCGCTGATGTAGAAAACCGAACTGTTACTTTGAAATCCCCATTGACAACCCCTTCTTGATCTGATTTGCAATAGTTTTATAAATTAGTTTGTAAATTAAATTACAAAGAGAAATAGGTCTATATTCTTGAAAGGTCTCTGGATTTCTAGTTTTTGGGATTAATGCTAGAAAGGTAGCATTAACCCCTCACGAAACCTTACCACTGCAACGAGCATCTTCCACCAACTGCACTTATTATGGACCGAGGAAATAAAAAAATTGTAGGAAAAATTCACTGGAACAACCATATGGTCTAGTACTTTTATCCTTTGACATACATTTCAAAATGCCTTCAACTTCTGAGATAGAAACCAGACTACCAATAACTGCATACACATCCTCAGAAAATAACCATGGCATAACAGAAAGAATCTTAAATTGAGCTTCTATATTATTTACCTGAGGCTTCGTGAATAACTTGGAGTAATAGGAAATGACCTCCTTTTCGATCTCCGGTTGAGTGGAGACTTTGACACCCAAATCATTCTGAATATCCCAAATGGAATTTTTCTTTTGTCTTTGAGCCGCATATGAACGAAAAAATTTGGTATTTTTGTCACCACCCGATAACCACAAGGCACGACTTTTGAGTCTCCACATTTCTTCTTCTTTTTTTAGAATGTCTGATTTTTTTGCTTCTAACGCTTGAATCTCATCAGAAGTAGAAATACCAAAGGGTGCCAAGTATAATATGTTAAGTTCATATTCAATCTGACAAAGACCTAATTTGATAGTTAACACTCTGTTGTGAATCCATGGTGAGACCACCGCTTTTAAAGACCAGAGAAAATTAGGCAACCTGTACATTGCAGAACCCTGACCAGACTTATAAAAAAGATCCCAGTGATGAGTAACCAGATGAACAAAGGTGATATCCTCTGATCAAATTGGAAAATAGTTAAAAGGGTAATGTGTATGATCAAAGTTGACTCCTAGCTTGATAATTATAGGTATATGATTTGAAATATGTAAATTCTCCACCCAAGAATTGCAATAAGCCAGCCCAGTGTATAGAGTTTCTTGAACCAAGAAACGATCTAATCATTTTGCTACTGCATCCACCCCCCATCTTCCATTTCTCTAAGTAGGGAAAAAAGGAGAAGGAGAAACATCAATAAGGTGATGTGAATCCACCAAGTACCTGAACCAATCATTACTACGAGCATCACGAGCCCTGGTGCCCCATGACTCCCTAGCAGCTAATGTGAAATTTAAGTCCCCAACCAATATAAGAGAATCAAGGTCCAATATATCCCTGATCTCAGACCAATAACCAATCTTGTCACTAATGGAACCGTAACAATTAAAGAGATGTAGTGACACATTTAGCTCCTGGCTGCATCCTGCCAGAAGAATACCACCCCTTGTATAGAAAGGATGAAAATCAAACAAAGAAGAGTTCCAGGCCGAGATTAAACCACCCGAATGCCCTTCTGCATCAATGGAACAACAAACCCAGTTAAGTAGTAAATTCCCAAGTAATGCTCGTGCCTTAACCCTTGCCACCAAAGTCTCTTGAAATAGAACCACATCCGGATGAACCAATTCCAGTAAGCGACGAAGAGCTAACCTTTTGGGGGCACCCCCAACCCCTCTAACGTTCAAGGATAAATTTTTCATGGAATAACTACCATATAGGCCGCCAATGCTCTAAGAGGTCTAAATACATTGGAAACCAAATCAGAAAAAGGAGAATCAATGCCAAAGGAGGATGAAGGGTATGAACCGGTAAACTGCACATAGCCATCATTCCCAGTCGATGAACGAGCTAAATATTTCTTCCGCTTACCCCCAACTTTCTTCCTAATGGTAACATTCAGATTTGTAGGAGCAAGGGATAGGGGTGACTTCGAGGCGCCGTAGAACAATTGTAAAGGGTCTCTAAAGAGCCCATACGGGGAAGAAGTCAAAGAGGAAAGAACTAAGACCGGGGTCGAATCTAGTGGAATAGTAGAAAGGGTACCCTCCAAAGGAAGAAGAATATCCCATTCATCCCGAAGAATCTGTGTATCTGAGATTTGAAAAGGAGGGGAAATGGGAGGAGAGAGGGTATCTTCCCCCAAATCCAATGACACCACCTTCTCAACCTCCGAAGTCTCCCCGCATATATCCTTCCCAGCAAAATGACAAAAAACAGAAGGAGGAATATGACCATCACCGCTAGTGAAATCCCTTTCTAAAACATATAAAATAGAACATTCAAAGTCCAACAAAGATTGAATAAAGGAAGGGAAATGAAGATTAATTTTCCCCCGTAGTGTGCATGATACACCAGGAAGAAGATTTGTTTGTTTCATACCTCGAGTAATATTTAGAGCTAAGAGGCTCAGAAGCAATGTAGCACCCCCAACATTCTCATCTTCAGGAACTAGAGTAGTGGAAATTCTACAAGAATTCCGAAGGTGACCCGCTTTGCCACAGCCGAAACAATAGAAGGGAGTCTTCCAGTAGTCTAACCGTTGGTGTATAACCCTATCCCCCCAACGAATGTTTATAGCATCCAGTAAGCCTAACTCCACGTCGATTTCTGTCGATACCCAGACCATCCTCTTATCCTCGTGAAACAATGACTTATCGTTAAAGAAAATAAATTTCCTGGTGTGATTCGCCATGCTAACAAAGACCTATCGAAACCATAATTTCGAGGGAAACTCCTTAAAGAGTACCCAAAAATGATTGCGTTGAAGAATCTCTATCACTGGATTCAAATATGAATGCCATCTCTTCAGACACAGAGACCCCTTGCTAAGCATCCAGGACTTCCCCATGATCAACTCCGCATGTGCATCTCTGAGGAAATGAAAAACCACCCATCTGTTGACCAACATATGTATCCGTGGGAAATAATCCAGGATGGGATTTCAATGAGTAGTAACCCATTCCAAAAGATCTTCCCTGCTGATGTTAACAAAACAAATCTTGCAGGCTAACGCCCTAGCAGAAAGACTAATGACCCTATCCAGTTGTATATGCTTCCCAAGGGTCATGTTCACAACTTCACTACGCTTTTTAAGAGCTTTCAATGACCTATGATTATTTTCCCTCCCTCCTTTGGTTCTGGATAAGCCACCCCCACCTTTAGGAAGAGCCTCCGGTTCAAAGAAAAGCATGCCTGAATCTTCACCAGAGAAATATTCATCAGAAGTTGAAAAACCACATAGTAGGGGATCCACAGATGGTTCCAGTGGAGTACCACTAGTGACCTCGAATGTAACCCCAGTGGCCATGTGACTCCTGCCTCAAGAACCGCCAAATGCTGACACAAAACATAAAACCGCCAGATGCTGGCACAAATAGAAAGCGACAGAGGAAGTCGTAAAAGTGGGACCCTAGCCCAAGTATGTAACCTAAAATAATGAGAAAAATTAATGACATTTCAAACCTGGTGCCCCTCAGGGATGATTTTAAGGGAGAAATATAGCCCATGGGCGATTTTTGAGGGGTTCAAATTTTTTAATGGGCGAATTTGGTATATTAAACCGTTTTTTTTTTAATATTAAAATAACTCATAATTTATTAATAAAATAACTATGAAATACTAAATAGCCCCATCAAATATAGTATGAACAAAACCCAAATTAAAATTTTGTCCCCTAAAATTCACTCAAATTCCTGGAAAACAGTTAGCTTGCTTGCCCGATTTCTACCAAATTTGCACGGGGATCCTGGTTTGCCCCCATTTCCAGTCAAAATTTCCCTAAATTCGTTCAATCGCCCTTGATTTCCAACCAAATTTGACTGGATCACCCTCGATTTCCAACAAAAATCATTTTTTTCTTAGCTCGCCCCGATTTCGTGCAATGTGGATCACAAAATTCGTCCCTTCGCCCCGATTTCGAGCAATTTCGATCATGAATGTAGGTTAATTCGTCCCTATAAATTGTGTTGCTTGCTCACTGGATCACCCACTCAAAAAATCGATACGCATCAACAAAAGTCGCAGGGATTTGAGGTTCGACGTTCAAAGACTGGGGTTTAGCATATTTTTGTTTATTTGCAGACTAGCAGTTTAAGTTCAACATTCCTGGGCTTGCATTGTGTACAAAGAATCAAGATTCCAGATTGCAGGTATGGTCACACTCATCTAGATTGATTTATTTACCAGGTTCACTTCAAATATTAGATTGATTTCTTTACTAGGTTCACTTCATCTAGATTGATTTATTGATTTCTCCAATATCTGAGAAACCCTTTACCATGTTCTAGAAACCCTTGTTTGTCAGAGAAGGTGGAGTCAAGACCTTCCCCCATTGATGTGATAGAATCCCGCATGGTAGAGCAATGTAACAAAAGTATACATTTATCTCTTTGAAGATTTGAAGCAAGAATAACATAAAAAAGTCTGCATATGTCTCTTTTGAAATTGCAGTTAGCTTTTTTATGGCTTAGGTAATGTTCAAAATATTTGTTTTCTTATTTTACGGTCAGAGTATGGCTAATGCTTTTGGATTCAACAGTGTTAGCCGACATTTGTGGTTTGGGATTCTTTTACGCCTTGTCAAGTTCAAGTCTTATTTTGAACCTTAGTAATTCCCAATCTGATAAATCTGCTTTCAAGATTTTTTATTAGGTTAATCTTTGTGAATGATTTGAAATTTTTTTTGTTGTTTTTCCCGAATTTGAGCTCCTGACCTTTGTTTCAATACAACAACCATTGTTTCTTCTTATGTGTCAACTTTGAATTTGAGCTTTATGATGAACCATTGGGATTTCTCCGAACTTAGTGCATTAATTCAGAGCTATTTTTTTATGAAGATCAATGGATATTGTATAAATGATCAAAAGCTTTTGGCTACTGCTCGTGTTGAATTTGAGTTTTAATTTCAGTTCAAAGTTTACTATTCTGAAATTTAAAGTCGAGTTTACATTGATTATTTGAAGTTTCAGATGTGAGATTGAGTGCTTGTATTTTTAAGGGAGAAACTTGTATATATGTGTATAGTTACTCAATTACATTTAATAAGAATAAGTTGTAAAACTCTTTTTGTTGAATTGTTACAATCTTGCAATATTAGTAGAGTGTTGAGTAACTACCTATCAATGAAGCATGGTCTATTTTGGTCAGAGTGGAGGTTGATTTTTATATACCATTCTATGAGGTTATTAAGTAAATGGCTCAAGATTAGTCTGATAGTAACACTGGACCTTCATATCTTCTATTCTGAAAATGTTTTCTACAAGACCTACATAGCTTGAAAGTAGAAATCTAAAGGAAAATATCACTGCCCTTGAAAGTAAAACCCTAAGGGTTATTCGTTGAATCGCTTGGGATTAGTTTGATGGTAAAACTAAACCTTCATGTATTCGTGCAAATGTTTTTTTGTAAGACCTACATATGTGGAAGGTAAAGCCCTAGGGAAAATGTCAATGCAATACATGGCTAAAACCTCCATGTATTCTATCTTGATTTTTTTTTTCAAGACCTACACAGGTGGAAAGTAAAGCCCTAGGGAAACTGTCACTGCGATACTTGGCTAAAGAAATAAGGGAATAGAAAAAAGCCTCATTACAGGTGAGAGCAATAGAAAATGGGTTTTTTTGGGAAGTTAGGGGTGTAGGATGTATATTCCATCAAAATTACTTATCATCAACTGTATACTCGAAGGGATTTCTCCTGACTTGAACTTGTTTCCATTATGATTGACCAGCCGTGGCTTATAAATCATGTAGGATTGCAGGAGTCAAATGCTATAGTTTAAGCTGTTGACTGTTGTGAGCTTCATGCAAAGGTCTTGATCCATTACCCATGCTGAATGTGCTGACAAATTTGCATTGCACTAGGTATCATCAACAAATAGAGTTTTCCCACTAGATTTTCCTTTAAAAAAATATATACAACTGCAGATTTTACATTATAAACAAAACATAGCTATGGTTAATTGTTCAGTGTTTTCAGATCCTTTTCTAAAGGGAGTTGTAAACATGCACATCATGCAGGGTGATAGAGGCCGCAGGGTTTTCAACATCTTATCTCTTTTAAGGCTGTAAAATAGAAAACCTGACTTAAATAATTTCAAGCTAGTCTAATAGTTTGATTGCGATCGAGACTTCTTCCACTACACCCTCATTTTTCCGTCTTGAGGTATGTACACCACATTTTATGGTTAGTGTATGTGTGTGAAATATGGACTCTCATCCTTTGGCACAATGTCAATGATAAGGCACCTTTAAGATTAGTGTTTCGTATCCCAAGATTGTGGTATTCTTTGAGAGATTCATCTCTGCATATATCACTTTTGCAATAACGCATCCATAATATGAAGCCCACATCCCTATACTTCCATTATCAACCACTAAAACCATTTTGATCTCCATTAGAACATCAAGGAATTTAGCCAATTTGAGTGCTCTAAACATCTAGCTGTCTCATTCTTAAGCATTGGTGAAGACGAGCCCAAAGACAATCATCCTGTGAGAATAAGCACAATAAAAGAAGAGCCGGGATCTTTACATGTATGTGGCATGTAGACATATCCTCTTATGTTTTTAGAATAGTTTTTTTTAATTAGTCAGTTTTAATTAGGGTTTATATCTCTACAACCCCTAGAGAAAGCTTATAAGAAGTGATCTAAGAAATCTCTAGTTTTTCATTGTAATAAAGATGTCACCAACCAATAATTTCAGGATCAATGAAAAGAATTGAGATTGTAAGGTTTGCACTAGCTTTAATAGCATGTCAATATTTATAAGGTCAATCGAGGAATCAATGGAACCAAATTTCACCCAAATTCCATGCCTTGTCACAAGTGTGCTAAAAGAGATTGGTCTAGTGTGTTAGAGAGAGATAGGTTTAGTGCACTCGAGCAAATAGTGCAAAAGCTAAGCACAAGTGCCGATCACATAAATACACAATTGGGTCAAAAAAATAATTCCAATTATGAGAGAAAAATGTCAAAATTAAGTGCTTTAGGCTTATAACACTCTATATTTAGATCAAGAAAATCACAAGATGAGGAGATACATATTAGAGCTTAAGTTAGTTATTTATACATATTTTATGTGAGACATCCTTTTTGAAGGTGTGGCTTCAAAGGAGCATTATGTACCCACAAAACTGACACACATTAGAAGTCTAAAGTCAATAAACTTATATATCAAGTTTGACTAGATCAGACTTAACCATAAATCTACTATACAGTCAAATTTGACTACATATAAAGTTTGAATAGATTTAAGCTGGTGTAATTAATAAATAAGGTGAAACTTTTGATATTATTATTCTCCCATATTGACATTTTGGTTTTTTGAAAGATGCTTCTTCAACAATGGGAGACCTTATTGAGAACTCTTTAGGACCACAAAATGCAAGCAAATATAGAGAAAGTTTGTCCAGCTTTGGATATTATATTTGGGGTTTATAAGAAAAAATTCAACATAAACAAAGCCATTATGAATTGTTGAGGATCCCTGAGCTTTAGAACTTACCTACGAAAATTTTTGCAAGTATTGAGTTGTTATAGATTGGCGAGGATCCCTCGAGCTTCAAAAATTACTTACGAAATTTTTTGGATTATCAGTTAATCCTTTTCCAACCCTTTAGAGGCCAAGATAAGATGGGATTGGCTGTTATAGATAACTCGGTCCAGAGTATAACCACAAATACAGAAAGAAAGGGAAATATGAACATTGAAATAATATGTAATATACATAAAAAAATCTTAATTGTGTGTGCTCAAAATAAAAATACATTGTAAAGCCAAATTGTACATGCACATGCTCATCAACGCTGTGAACTGTGAAGTTCATTATACATGAGTGCAACACTCTCTGCTCAGTAGAAAATAACCTCTACCAAAAGAGAAAAATGATGCTCATATCTAAAAACTGCAAATATACTTGCAAAGCTAAAGCTCTATCCATAGTATAAAAAATGCAGTCACCAAACTCATTTGCAGACCATGTTACCGTGTTACATTTTCTCTGTACTGGTTTGAAATCACCAAACTCATTTGCATATTGGCATCATGAAATTGTGTTACATTTGGAATCAGATGTGAGCAGAACATAGCTTCCTAAAAGAAACACATGGAAGAGATTCCATAAACAACATTGACATTGAAAAGTATGCATATGTCTCTTTGGAGATGGGTTCAAGTAACTGTAGTAAATTTGCCCCTTCCAATGAAATTATAAATGGGACTGCAACATATTCCAAGTTTTCCTAGCCCTTCTACAGTTCCAATGACACTCTTAACCGATTCCATGAATCCACATTGCTATAATTGCCACCAGTTAAATTGTACTACACAATTTCATGCTAATTGGCATAGCTGTTAGAGAACTATCTAACTCGGTTCTCCAAAGGTTTTTAAGATTTTGTTTCCTTCTTCATTGCTTGAGATACCCTTGTTTTCATTCTTGCAAATTATGTTGTTAGTAGAAATTACACCTTTCAGAAGACATGGGAACTATCTCTTCACACTAAGTCCTTCCAAACAAGAATGTACAAGCCAATGTGCAATCTAAGCTCAAGATGCCTGCTATAAATGTAGGACTGGATGTCGCTGCTAGTTTAACCTCTGTGAATGAGTATTTTTGCATTTCCTCATGTTGTCTCTAGACCCTAAGTTCAGATTTGTTTTACAAAAACTAGGCCCACACTTTCCTAGAGATATCATCTACAAATGTTTTGAAATATATTTTATTTCCTAGAGATTGTGTTCATGGGTCCAAAGAATCAGTGTGTACACGTTCAACTTGTCTTTAGTACTTCCATGAAATGTACTTTTCATTTCCCATACTGATTGATCAATATTCATTTCCCATTTTCCATACTGTTCATTTCCCAGTTGATTGCTGTCTGTACCGAGAGCTGATACAACCCAGGCCATTCTAAGAAGAAAATTTAGTGATTCCCATAAGAAGTCCTTAACAAAAATTAATTGTAAAATGCAATCAAGTAAGCTTGACAATATAATGCTGGGCATATTTTGAAAGCGTAATGTGTAGCCGTCCGCTATGTAACATCCCTCTTTTTATGTCCCTATTATTCTGTAAATGTAAATGAATATTGTAAATGGTTTTTGGTGAGGAGCTCAAGGCCAAGGCCCCACTAGTGGACTTAAAAAATATCGTTGTTATTTCCTTGGTTGTAAGTTACAAATCGTAACTCATATTGATGCAACTGAAACCGTGGGTAACCGAATCCACTAGGAGAGAAAGGTCGACTAACTAAGACACCCTGAGAATCAGTGCCATAGATGACGAATGACATCTTGGTGCTGGTAAGCACTTAGTAATTACTCACTTAATGAGACTAATGTCTTAAGTCTCGTCTTAAATTATGTTAGTCCCATGTTATAGTTTTATTGTGAGAATTACTACTCAGTACAAAGACCCTATGGCCGTACTGAGTAACTATTATTTAATCCCAACCAAACCTTGGAATTTTAATTATTATTAGTTTTCTAAATTGTATATTTAGTTAACTACTAACCTAAGGTTAAGGTTAGATTAAGTCATCTAGGATGTCAGGACCAACACTTCATACCTGTGGAAAGGTAAATGAGACGATTATATATATATATATATATATATATATATGAATATGAAAGTATGCATAAATCATTACTGCTTTACTTAAATAATTAAGAGATCTATATATATGATACATTATAAAGTCTAAACTTATAAAGTAAGTATAAGTCTTTTTTAAAGAAAAAATTTGATACGTATTACTTTATATATATATATGACCATTATGGAAGAATGGTATTTTTAGATCTAGTAATTTAGAAGAATGCGGCCGGTTCCTTGTTGTAATTATAATATAAATCGAATCGACCACCTTAGGAAGCCACTTGTCCAAAGTAAGGCGACAGTTGGAAACAGATGTTGGGACATCTGTCCATTTTGTTTGCCTTGTGAGTTGTTGTCTGATATCGTGGGAGATCTCTCAGAGGATAGCCGGGATAGAAGAAGCATCCTCTGTTCTTGAAATAGGGGGGGGGGGGAAAGAGGGCTGCGGGCGGAGAAGGGCTAGTTCAAGAAAGCCAGCTCGTCATGATGGGAGTGGGCATATGAACTTGATCTGAACCTTATTGTGATTATGGATGGAGCGACCCCATTACTCCGAGAGTAGAAGTACAGAAGCAACCTCTGCCTTTACGAGATCACTAACCAAAGAAAAGTAAGAATTGTGTGAATCGAGGAGAGGAGCTTTGACATCCATGCAATTCGAAGACTGTGATGGAAGAGCTCGACGTTACAGAGATAGCCTCTTCGCATCTCAATGTTGTTAAAGAAGTCAATTGTTAGGAACCCATGTCTTTACTTTGTTAGTATATTGTTGTTGGACGCATATGCTTTGTAAGTCGTCCCGTAGTATTTGTTGATCAATAGTTTATGTTATTGTTGTTGGCGCATATGCTTTGTAAGTCGCCTGTAGTATTTTTGATCCATAGTTTGTAGTGGCCCATGGTTTTGACCCATAGTATTGGCGCCTAGACTTAGTATATAAGTGTGTGTTGAGACCTATGAAGGCACCGTGAAGTTATTTGTATTGAGCTTGCTCATAGGAGGTTGCCCCCTCGAAGTGGCCTGTGATCAATATAAAAGTGATTCTGAGTTCTGTCATTACTGCTATTTTGCATATTTTTATTAATTAATTGTTGCAGGTGCATCACATCTGGTATCAGAGCACTTTCTTGGGCTCGCTGGGTGAAATTTCTGCCATTTTTTTATTTTTTTTTATTTTTATTTATTTATTTATTTTTATTTTTTTTCGCATCTGTTGCAGGTTCGGATTTGGGAATAATCCCTATCCTCTTAATTGTGGGAAGTACTTGGGCATAAGCCATAAAACTCATTGTGAGGAGTACCACAAGAACCCCGAAGTAGCTGGCCCATTGAGAGGACCTGCCAGTGAAAAGGGCAACGACCCCTACCTGATTGACTAGTTCCCACCCGTGAGGTAAACCAAGAGCTGTCGTTTGTGGCAAAGCGGTTATCAGTTTTACCTGAGCCGTGGAGTGAGGGGTACTGCCCTAATACGCAAGCCGTCAGACAGCATTGGTGGCTGAGTGAAACCCTTGAAATGTTAGGAAGCCGCACATACCTGGGGTCCATATCTATTTTCAGCTGAACTGTTGTTGATCGTTGCTGCGCCGTTTTAGATCCAGTCGTTCAGATCCATTTTGCAATCCGTTCTAGATCCAACCATTTTCAATCCATTCGGCGCTGTTTCAGATCCCTTCCGAGCCGTAGCCACTCCAGTCTGGAAAGACAAAAAAAAAAAAGAGTATAAAATTCAGTTTTTTCTCCATATCTCCCTTGTTTTCACTCTGTTTCCCTTGAAATTTTTGAGGAACCCCTGTCATCCCATTCTGCATATTTCATTCCCGAGGACCCTATCCCCAATTCCCCTTCCCAAAGCCTGAAATCCCACATTTGTCTATTTTTAGGGTTTGCCATAACTTCCTCAGATTTCACCCAATCACCTTCAAATTTTACCACAGAGTTCCTTTCTGAATTTTGCTTCTTTGTTCCCCTCTGCCAAATTTTCCCATTCTTTCACCCTGCTTTTGAAATCCTCATTTTTGCTTCCTTGTCTATTCAACATTGTCCAAAACCTAGTCAAACCCCAATTACCCTTCAGATTTTTTCCCAAGTCCAGATTTTCCTTTACTGAAGTAGTTTCTGTTTTTGTTTTCCTACCCAGTCAACCGAAAAAAAAAAAATGGTTGTCACCCGTGCAGGAGCAAAAATCATGGAGGACGCACTTGCAGCCATCCAAGCCAAACTCCAGGATCTGGATGAAAAATTTCTTGGCCTCCATCTTGAACATTTAGCTATGAACAAAAAACGGTAGTCCAAGTCTTCATCAGACAATGGGTTCTCTTCTTCCAGCAATTTCCGTGGTCCGAAGCTTGATTTTCCTCGCTTCAATGGTACTGATCCAACTGGATGGATCTATCGTGCAGAACAGTATTTCAGTCTGCATAATACTTTTGATGTCAACAAAGTTCCCCTGGCATCCTTTCATTTGGAACAAGAAGCTCTTCAATGGTACCGTTGGTACATCAAGGCTCATCTAGAGCCCAAATGGCCAGACTTTTGCCAGCTCCTTTTGCAACGATTTAGTCCTAGTGCTTTTGATGACTTCACAGAATCCCTCACTAAACTTCGCCAAATTGGCACTGTGAGAGAGTATCAAACCGAATTTGAGAATCTAGCCAACCACACCGAAGGATTGTCTGATGACTTTTACCGGAGTTGTTTTATCAGTGGTCTAAAGGATGCCATCCGCTCTGAGGTCAAAATGTTCTGTCCCAACACAATGATGGAAGCCCTAGGGTTGGCTAAGTTGGAAGAAGATAAGATTGCAGCCCAACAACGCTCCAAGCCCACTTTTGTTCCCTTCTGAAATATGGGTTCTCAACGACCACCTATACCGCAGGCTCCTCGACCAACTCCTATCAAGCGTTTGTCTGAAACAGAGATGCAAGCACGCAGAGAAAAGGGGCTTTGCTATAAGTGTGATGAGAAATTCACTCGGGGACATAGATGTGTTCAGCAAAAGCTCTATCTCTTGGATGTGGATTCTCTGCCTGCCTCTGAAATTGGTGACGAAGATCCAGAAACATTGGATGCTCCGGTCGACATTTAGGAACCGCCTATTGACCCTCCGTCTCAGGATGACCAGCCAGAGATATCTCTCCATGATTTAGCTGGAATCACCACCCCCCAAACAATGCGGGTCAGGGGTTACTTCAAGAAGCTTCCTCTTACAATACTCATTGATTCTGGTAGCACTCATAATTTCATTGACCCTCGGATCGCCAAACAAGCTGATTGTTTTATCCATCCTTGCTCCAACTTTGAAGTCATGGTTGCCAATGGGGGCACCTTACCTTGTAAAGGGAAGTGTCGAAATGTGTGTATCTCTATGGGAGATTATACCTTGCGCTCTGACATGTTTGCGTTGACCTTAGGCGGATGTGATGTGGTTTTGGGCGCTCAATGGCTACGCACACTTGGCCCTATCTTATGGGATTTTGCTGAACTTTGGATGCAGTTTTCCCTCAATGGCCAAAAACACACCTTGACAGGATTACAACCAGGTTCTCTCAGCATCATCAGTTCACATCGCATGGAAAAACTCCTCAAGAAGAATTCACATGGGGTCATCGCTCAACTCCATTCCATTCAGATGCAACCTTCAGCGGTCTCCACTACTCCTTTGGATCTACAACAAATTCTGGATCGATATACAGGTGTTTTTGCTGAACCAGTGGGATTACCACCTTCCAGGACAGAAGAGCATCGTATTCAGCTCCTTCCTGGCAGCATTCCTCCCAACGTTAGGCCCCATCGCTACCCAGTTCACCAAAAAACGGAGATTGAAATGCTCGTTCGGGACTTATTAAAGCAAGGTATTATTCGCCCTAGCACTAGTTCCTTTTCTTCTCCAGTTATTCTTGTCCTTAAAAAAGATGGGTCATGGCACCTCTGCATTGACTTCCGAGCACTTAATCACCTCACCATCAAGGATAAGTTTCCAATTCTTGTTGTTGATGAGCTTCTTGATGAGCTTCATGGGGCTCACTTTTTCTCCAAGTTGGATCTTCGTTTTGGGTATCATCAAATTCAGGTTCATGAGGATGATATCCCTAAAACATCTTTCCGCACACATGATGGCCATTATGAGTTTTTGGTCATGCCCTTTGGTCTCACTAATGCTCCTTCCACATTCCAGGCATTAATGAATAAAATATTTTGACCCTACTTGTGGAAATTCATTCTGGTATTCTTTGATGATATCCTCATCTACAGTAAAACATGGGCTGAACATCTCCAGCATCTGGATCTTGTCATGCAACTTTTCTCTGACCATCATCTCCATGCCAAGCAGTCTAAATGTGTTTTTGGACAGAAGGAAGTTGAGTATCTCGGGCACATTATCTCAGCACAAGGGGTTCGCGTGGATCCTACCAAAATCGATGCCATGAACAATTGGCCGCACCCTCAGACACTCAAGAGCCTTCGTGGTTTTTTGGGGTTGACTGACTACTGCCGCAAGTTTGTCAAGGATTATGGGAAGATTGCAGCTCCATTAACTGCTCCATTGAAAAAGGATGCTTTTACATGGACACATGCTGCTCAGTGTGCATTTGACAAACTAAAACAAGCTATGTGTACTACACCTGTTCTAGCTATGCCCGATTTTTCCAAGCCCTTCACTATTGAGAGTGATGCTTGCGGAAATGGACTTGGTGCTGTTCTACTTCAAGATGAACACCCCATTGCGTTCACCGGCAAAGCCCTTTCAGGTAAGAATTTAGCTGCCTCTACCTATGAGAACGAAATGATGGCTATTTTGCATGCAGTACAGAAGTGGCGCCCATACCTATTAGGGAATCATTTCTGCATCAAGACTGATCACCAGAGTCTGAAATATTTCTTGGAACATCGTGTCTCCTCCCCGGCACAACAGAAATGGGTTAGAAAACTCATGGGTTATGACTATGAGATCACTTACAAGAAGGGTAAAGACAATATTGTGGCAGATGCTCTTTCTCGCACATTTGATGCCCAAGGTTCTCTTTCAGCTATTTCTATGCCTGTTCCAAATTGGTTGCAATCTGTTCAACAGGGTTATGTCAATGACTCTTCCTTATCTCAAATCATCCAATGCTTGACCAACAACCCTTCTGCTGTACCACATTACTCTTGGGATGGTGCTTCTCTGAGATACAAGGGTCGTCTCGTGCTTCCCCAGAGCACAGATCTTCAACAAGCTGTCTTCTATGAACTCCATGCTTCTCCATCGGCAGGGCACTCTGGGTTCCTCAAAACGTATGAACGGGCACGACGTAACTTCTTTTGGCAGGGCATGAAAAGGACAATTCAACAGATGGTGGCCGAATGTGATACCTGCCAGCGCAATAAGGGTGAAACAACACTCCTTCCAGGATTGCTCGAACCCTTTCCCATACCTACATGGATTTGGACAGATATTTCTATGGATTTCATTGAAGGGATCCCTAAATCTGGCGGGAAGACAGTGATTCTCGTTGTGGTTGATCGCCTCTCCAAATATAGTCATTTTTTTGCTCTCAGCCATCCCTATACAGCCTCTTCAGTCATGCAAATTTTCTTGGACCAGATCTTTCGTCTTCATGGCATCCCTTCTTCCATTGTCTCGGATCGTGATGCGACTTTCACCAGTGATTTTTGGACTGAACTATTTCACCACACTGGCACCAAACTGAAGATGAGTTCAGGGTATCACCCACAAACAGATGGTCAGACTGAAATTATCAATAAATGCTTGAAAACTTATCTTCGTTGCTTCACCTCTGAACAACAACATCAGTGGGAAAAGTGGCTCCCTCTCGCTGAATGGTGGTACAATACCTCTTACCACACTGCCTCTAAAATGACCCCATATGAAGCAGTCTATGGTCAAGCACCTCTAGTTCTTCTTCCATACACCCCCACCAGTTCACCAGTTCAGGAAGTTGACACGGTCCTTCGAAACCGTGATCAGATTCTTCGCATTTTGCGGGACAATCTTCACATGGCAAGAAATCGCATGAAGCAACAAGCTGATTAACACCGTTCTGAGCGCACTTTTCAAGTCGGCGATATGGTTTTTCTTCGTCTCTAGTTGTACAAGCAGTCTTCCCTGAAAATCAAAGGGCGTCATAAGCTCGCTCCAAAGTTCTATGGGCCATATCGGATTCTTCAGAAGATTGGGTCCATTGCTTATAAATTGAAACTTCCTCCTTCTTCCCGCATTCATCCAGTCTTTCATGTCTCTTGTCTGAAGAAAGTTCTTGGCACCAACATCAGTGGACAAATGATTTTACCCGAACTAGATAATGAAGGATCCATCCTTTTGGAGCCGGAGGCCATCCTCAATCGACGCACTCGTCAGCTTCTCTCTCGCTCTATCATAGAGGTCTTAATTCAGTGGCACGGCATTGTTGGCTCGGTTTTGCAACCAAGCTTAGTGCTATGGGCACCTACTAACTAGTAGTAGCAGTTTCAATAGAAATAAAAACAATAAACTAAATAAACAATACTTTTCATGGATCTAAGCAAGAATCTAAACAAATAATTTAAATCTTTCAAAATCAAGAACAAGAAACATAAGAAATAATTTTTTGTATTGAAAAAGTGGGGGGCAAGCAAGTGCTTGCGATATTACCTTCAATGGTGAAGGTTGATGTTGAGCAACTCCCAAGATGAGTAGCTCCAAACTCCAATAGGTCTCTTTCTCCAAGGTTGCTTCAATGGCCAAAAGTGCTCATGGGAGATTTCAGCAGCATAAGGATGAGATAATGGAAGGATCTGAAATGAGGAGCCCCTACCACCTTTTTATAGTTTTTGGTGGTGAGGAATACCATTTGTGGTTTTGTGGAAACCAATGGTATTGACCAACATGGTTTAGGTAATTTTCCCTCCTTTTTCCTTTTTTGAATAAAAATAATATTTTAATTCCCTTTTTAATATTTTTGGGAATTTGGACCCTTTTTGAGGGTTTTTTATGATTTTCTTGGAAAAATAATCTTTTTTAATGGAAAAAGGGGTGTACCAAGGTCTTTTGGTGACCTTTTGTTGGTTTCAGAGGCTCAGATGGTGGGAAAAGTGGACAAATGGGTCATGTGAGTAAGGGAATGAGCTAGTGAGCACTTTTTAGGTGTTAACAGATTGCCCCCTGATGTGTGAGGGCAGGAGCTCATCGTATGGCCGATAGACATCATAGTTCTTTTGTCCTTTTTCTGGGTTTTAGGGGAGAGAAGAGACCGTTTGGAGACTGGAGCCACGGCCCTTGGAAGCTGCAAAAACAAAAAATATTACATGGCCTCAATATGAATGAGGTATAATCTCTGATAAAGGACGAGGCGGGCATTCCCATGCTCGTATCAAGGCATATACAAAACAATTAGTCCCAAGAAGGGGGATCTAATACGTGAAGAAATATACTGGTACATCATAATGGTCCAGAGGGGACATGATTGTGGGATATACTCATGATCATGAATGATCTCAATAAGAATGATCTCAATAACTGATACACTGGATCAACTGTGGAACTGCTGAAACTGAAGGTGTCCAACATCTGTAGGGACTCAAAGACTATGAGTCAAATCTGGGAATAAATGTAACTGTATACTCAAGGGAGTATGAAACAGGTGTGAATCTGAATATTGTCGCCATGCGCAGCCCGGATAACTATAGGAAAAGTGTAACCGATATTATCCATAGGAAGACTCTCAAATGTGGAGGAGTCAGGAGGTATCCGGGGTCTTCGACTAATAACTGAACGGACCAATACCCTGTGCGAGTCTCAACGATGCGATCAAGGTGTTGAAGTCGAGCATGTGAGAAACAACCATTGGGAGAGGCACTGAGGATTCCTCTCGAAATGATTCGTAGGTACTCATCATAAATGGTAATGAGTCCAAGACACAGGGGCCTCTAGGTCTATCCTCTGGAATAAATGTGGTTGTCGTCGACAGAGGGAGACCAGCAACTAACAAGGCAATGATGTTTCCTTGCTAGGAGCGCGAGGTGTAAACTGAAGTGATGTAGTACTGCTGGTAGGACTGACATACTTGTGGGGATGGGAAATAACTGGGTCAAAAAATGGGTAGACTCAAACTTCCTTTGTTCAGAGCATGATGACATGGTTGACCTGGCAGCGTAGGGAACTGACTTGTAGGTGCAGGGATCATAGCTTTGACTGAATGGTATATATTGACTCTGGGGGGGGGAGGACAAGCTGATGGTAGCTGTCGAGGGAGTTTCAGGGTGACATACTGCAGAATACTCTGAACAAAGGCGACCAAAATGGGGAAGCTGCTATGCGAGTAGATATGATCTGTCGTGGCGCCAAGAGGCACCCTTCTTCCTTCTTCATAGTTTTAATGAGCTTCAAGAAGGGATAAAAGTGTGCTCTGAAATGGTACGGTCCTGTGGATTTTGTGAGCCCAGGACGGCGCATGCTCATGGTTGCTTTCATGTTTAGAGAGTCTGAAAACAGTAAGTGGACTCTGTTGGTGTTTCTTTTTCGTAAGTTTAGTCTCCGAGGCCCGAAAAAGTATAAAATGATGCGAATGGAGAACTCTTCTAGCCGATGTGACTAGAGTATACCTTTTTCGTAATTAGTCTACAAGGTCCGGAAAAGGGGTAAACTTATACCAGGTAGACGCCCTTTCAGATACGTTTATCGAGCATGAAAGGAAGCAAGATTGCTCGGCGATCTTTTCATTGTTTTAGGAGTCAGAAAAGAGCTTAACAGAAACTCCCTAAGTGCCTTTTTCGTAAAAGGGGTTGCTCGGCCCGAAAAAGGGGTAAAATCATACCGAACAAAAATGGATTGACGAGGATGAGAAAATGTCTCAAGCATCGTCATCTGTGCGGAAAACTGGATCCGGCGACATAAGATATATCGAAAACGGAGAACGGCCGATGTGGCACGCAAACCGAGGCGACGAGGGGGCGTGGGAAAAAATGCCCGGAAAATCTAAAGGTGAGAGCGAGAAATGGTCTCAAGCATCATCAGGGGCGCGGAAAACTGAATCCGGCGATATAAGACACATCGAAAACGGAGAACGGCCGATGTGGCACGCAAACCGAGGCGACGAGGGGGGCGTGGGAAAAAATGCCCGGAAAATCTAAAGGTGAGAGCGAGAAATGGTCTCGAGCATCATCAAGGGCGCGGAAAACTGAATCCGGCGATATAAGACACATCGAAAACGGAGAACGGCCGATGTGGCACGCAAACCGAGGCGACGAGGGGGCGTGGGAAAAAATGCCCGGAAAATCTAAAGGTGAGAGCGAGAAATGGTCTCTAGCATCATCAGGGGCGCGGAAAACTGAATCCGGCGATATAAGACACATCGAAAACGGAGAACGGCCGATGTGGCACGCAAACCGAGGCGACGAGGGGGCGTGGGAAAAAATGCCCGGAAAATCTAAAGGTGAGAGCGAGAAATGGTCTCAAGCATCATCAGGGGCGCGGAAAACTGAATCCGGCCATATAAGGCACCTCGAAAACGGAGTACGGCCGATGTGGCACGCAAACCGAGGCCACGAGAGGGGCTAAAAAATGGTCATAAATGGACCCCGGGAAAAAAACGGGAAACGGAAGGAACCTCTATGAAGTTCTCGCTGTGCTGATCCCAACGGTACCAACGGTTTGAGAAATGGACTTCGTATGACACCGCAATGGTTGTTTGAAATTTGTGGAATTTCTATAAATAGGACGTGGGGCCCAATATGACTTGTCATTGTCACGTGCGAGTTTGATAGAGCAGTCAGAGCTATTTCTCGATTTCCGGGAGATTTCACCGTTGGTTTTTGATTTAGCGAGTTGCAGGTAACTCTATTCGCCTTAACCTAGTCAATTATGTCTTTTTTAGTTGGCGGTGGGCCCCCGAAAGCCGCGAATCTCCACGTTGACTCTCCAACGTGGAACCGCGCGGGTTTCGGGGCGGAACCCGCGATGAACCGCGCGGGTTTTAGACTCACAGTCGCGATGTTCATCGCGACTGTGAGGTCGGAACCCGCGATGTTCATCGCGTGTTCATGGGTGACAGTCGCGATGTTCATCGCGACTGTCTGGACGAAACTCGCGATGTTCATCGCGGGTTTTTTCATGGAACCCGCGATGGTCATCGCAAACTAAGATTTAATGGCAAAGCTAGAGATCTAAAGTTCAAACCAAAGCGGAGTCGCCAAAAACTGTTGGCTCGGTTTTGCAACCAAGCTTAGTGCTATGGGCACCTACTAACTAGTAGTAGCAGTTTCAATAGAAATAAAAACAATAAACTAAATAAACAATACTTTTCATGGATCTAAGCAAGAATCTAAACAAATAATTTAAATCTTTCAAAATCAAGAACAAGAAACATAAGAAATAATTTTTTGTATTGAAAAAGTGGGGGGCAAGCAAGTGCTTGCGATATTACCTTCAATGGTGAAGGTTGATGTTGAGCAACTCCCAAGATGAGTAGCTCCAAACTCCAATAGGTCTCTTTCTCCAAGGTTGCTTCAATGGCCAAAAGTGCTCATGGGAGATTTCAGCAGCATAAGGATGAGATAATGGAAGGATCTGAAATGAGGAGCCCCTACCACCTTTTTATAGTTTTTGGTGGTGAGGAATACCATTTGTGGTTTTGTGGAAACCAATGGTATTGACCAACATGGTTTAGGTAATTTTCCCTCCTTTTTCCTTTTTTGAATAAAAATAATATTTTAATTCCCTTTTTAATATTTTTGGGAATTTGGACCCTTTTTGAGGGTTTTTTATGATTTTCTTGGAAAAATAATCTTTTTTAATGGAAAAAGGGGTGTGTACCAAGGTCTTTTGGTGACCTTTTGTTGGTTTCAGAGGCTCAGATGGTGGAAAAGTGGACAAATGGGTCATGTGAGTAAGGGAATGAGCTAGTGAGCACTTTTTAGGTGTTAACAGGCATGCAACCAGAGGATGCTACATGGGAACCACTCCTTCAGATTCAACAACAATTTCCACATCTAAAGCTTTGAGGAAAAATCTTTTTTTTTAAGGGGGAGGGGATGTTAGGAACCCATGTCTTTACTTTGTTAGTATATTGTTGTTGGACGCATATGCTTTGTAAGTCGTCCCGTAGTATTTGTTGATCTATAGTTTATGTTATTGTTGTTGGCGCATATGCTTTGTAAGTCGCCCGTAGTATTGTTGATCCATAGTTTGTAGTGGCCCATGGTTTTGACCCATAGTATTGGCGCCTAGACTTAGTATATAAATGTGTGTTGAGACCTATGAAGGCACCGTGAAGTTATTTGTATTGAGCTTGTTCATAGGAGGTTGCCCCCTCGAAGTGGCCTGTGATCAATATAAAAGTGATTCTGAGTTCTGTCATTACTGCTATTTTGCATATTTTTATTAATTAATTGTTGCAGGTGCATCACATCAATCTATAAGTATTGGTATTTCCGCTTACATGCAAATGGAAATTAAGTATCAATCTCTGTAAAGGGTTTGAGAAGGGGGTTCCTGCGATGAGAAGAGGCGACCTCTGTTAAAGGTAAGCCGTCCTTACTCATTGAAAACTGAGGAAATGCTCATTTTAGGAATAACAATTTGTGTTTGACATTTTTCACTTAGTTAAACTGTCTATTTAGATCTCTGTAGTAAGGCGATGGCCTTACACTGTCTAGTTTAGTAAATATGTTAATAGACAGGAGTATATATATATATATATATACATTTATGGAAAATGACACCTTATCCATAAGAGTTGGGTTACTCTTATGTACTTATACTCTCCAGCTTTAATGCAATCTCTCTATAGATGGACTACTGGAAGACCTATTTACCTTTGGAAAAGTTATACTATCCAATACACAGATCTAGTATTCTTATACACTGGTTTTGTTATAATTTATACCTTCAGATCGTGGTCGTTATTGTTGTCTATTGCTGTTGGAATAGATTGCCTTTGAATCGCACTTCCATCCATGCCAGATGGCCTTCGATCCCAGATGGATTGCACCGTCCATCCCTTTTCAGCTGATAATCGATTCCATCTGGATCGCTCTGTCCTCATACGTGTGGGAACTGAGTTAATGTAGAAAGGGGTTTTCTTTACGCCTTCCCGTTCCACCCTATTTTTCTCCATTGAACAGAGTTAACGCCCAATGCGTGGTGTCATTACACTCTGTATTTGTTTCTTTTATCCCTGCGTGATCCATGACAGTGCCAGATCTCTCTGTGTGAGTAAAACTCAGCATTTTTAATAATTTTGATAGACAGAGAAAGATCTCTGCGTTGTCTCAAACCCTGTGTTTCTGTTAGCTCCGGGAAAGACCTCTACAATATCCTCAAGCTTTATCTCTGTGTTAGATTAGAGAATTGAATCTCAACGTTGTCATAAAAAAGGCAGTTTTTATATGCTAGATCAGAGATTGGAAGGTTGATCCATATAGGATCCTAGATTGACATTTATACCACAATGATCAGAAAAAGGGAATGTAGCAACTTTGTTGCCGGATGTATCTCGTTATTTTTAATGATACAAGATGAGAATTGTCGTTGTGAACGTAGCCCAGAGGTCGGGTGAACCACTTATATTTGGTGTCTCTTATATGTGTGAATTTGTTGGATTGTTGTTTACATTAGATGTATCTGTATTTACGTTTATGCAAAAATTAGTTTATAACAATTGAGTAATGTTTGCATATATATATGTGGAACCATGTTATAAGGTTGCAGTCAATCCTTCGGTAAAATTAGCACAATTTCTTTAATATGTATTCTTCATTATTTGTAATGTCAAGTTTATCAAATTGTATACTCAGCATGAGTTGCCCTACAATTGTGGGTGAAATACTATGGTAAAAATTAATATAAGGACATTTTAAGTTGATGAAAGAATATATGTTTTAAATCGGTTGACCAAAATTGGTATAGTGACCTTATGGAAAATGTAGCTTATAAGGAGGTACATTTATAAGGATCGATGCCATCAATACAATAGTAGTAGGTATAATTATAAGGAATGTAGATTGAATCCCATCAAGATGAACCATGTATAGTAAAAGAAAAGAGAATTAGTACCTTGAAGTGGTTAAAGTTATAAAGTAGAATTATGAATTAAGCTAATTTGATAAACGTTATTGTAGGATGACAATGCTTTTAAATGTCTCTTTGAGTGTGTATAATTAATTATCATACCATGAGATTAGCATAGTGATAAGAGCATGGATTTCATTAGGAAGTTGTACATTTGTATCCGGGAAATTTATGTCATGATAATAGTGTGGGTATAATACATCCTTACATATTTCATGCGAAGGAGATGAGTATAGGTACCTTGAAATGGTCAAGGTTATATCGATAGATGAGTATACCTTGTTTGAATTATGCTAGGGTACTTTTATCTTGTGTGGTGTGGTTAACTTTCTAAGTGTGATTGTTGAACTTGTGAAGTGTACTTGATGTATTTCCCGAAAGTGGATTTTTAAAATAATATTGACAAACTATGGAGTATCATTCCCTTGTGTAAATGATGGGATATTCAAATAATAATACAATGATGATATTTTTGAATAGATAAGATTGGAAATATAAAGATTGTTCCTATGAGAATTATTGGTATATGATTCCCTTACATATGGACATGCTCTCTTGTAAAGGAAGTTAATGTTGGAACCATATACACATAAGCATTTAGCATTTATACTTAGGTATACATTTCTCAAGAGGACCAATTTAAGAATTAGGATACTGGCTACCTTATGCTTTTAACCGTTCTAATTATAAATATTGGTGATGAGTTTCAAGCCTAGCAAGTATACATGAAATGTTTTTATTGTTTAAATATATAAACGGTTATCATGCACTAATATGTTTGCTTGTTTTGAGTGAATGACATAACAAGGGAAATTTTCACTCCTCTTTCCTTAACATATCAATTAGGAAATTTGGGTATGTTACATATGGTATCAAAGCTATATATTACAAACACTCGGGCCTATTTGGGCTCAGCCGGAGGACACAAATGTATTTTGGTTGAAATAATTAAGGGAACTCCAACTACAAAGACGCAATAGGAAAATTGCATTTTTCGGCAAGAGGTAATAGATAGGTCAACTATGAGTTTGCAAGTAAGTAAGTCTCACTGTGTTTAATACTGAAATTAAAGTTACCCTGACTTGTTTGGTTAAACTAATTCCTTTATGCAAAAATTGTTGTACTCGTATGCATTGAGGATATAATATAGTGGAAAGTGAGATAGAGGATAATACTGGTTATTAAGTATTTTAGAGGTGATATTCGTATGGGTGCAAAATCAGGTCAAAATATCTTATCATGTTATTTAACTAGATAGAAATCTAAATGAGAAGCTATTAGCATGTTCCAATTGTAAAGATAAGAAGGGTGCATTAGAAATCATCACATAGACTGCTTGTGGTATAAAGGGTTTTCATTTATTATAAATATAGATAGATGAAGAATCTCTATAATTAATGAACATTTGTTAAACATTGCTTATATACTTTCCTTATTGATAGCAAATAACATTGGACCTTCCTAACTTTATGATTCTGGTCGGATACTTTCATATGACAAAGATAAAGTATAAAAGATAGATGTGAATAATATGCGCTAACACATGCTTTTGGGGTAACTCAAATTAGTACTGAGCTAATATACAAAATTATCCTAAAATACATCATATAGGAGTGAAATAATTTTGACAATAACATTATAGTGATGATTGATTTCTTTTCATACTTAGTATAAGGAAGAGTTCATATTTATGAATACATTGAGAATATAACCATGAAGACTAAAACTGTTTGTATCGAGATCAATGAGAAATATTATATTCCATTTTCTTTGTATATAGACATGAAAAAAAAAATTGACGAGACATGTTATTACATTAACCAATAAAGGTTGCGGATTGAAAACTGTAAACATAGGAATATTCATGTATCTTGTCGACATACTAAATTAAAAGTTGGGTTATGAATTACACTCAATAGATATTGTCTAGAATTTTCCAAATATATATAGGGAGTTAATTACATACATAAATTGCCTTACAATAGCCTCGTAAATCTATGAGAAGGTAAATTGTAAACTACGAAAGACAAATCAGACGGTCATTGGAATTATCGTAAAGAGCTAAGTTAATTATGGATGCTATATGCTAACATTGCAAATTTTATGCCGTAAAGGTATGTTAATGAAATTAATGAGAATGTTAATCTTGTATGGATGTTGTAAGTGAATGATGATTTCCTTACTATTATGTTAGGAGAATATTTTCTCACAAAATGCGTTACATAAAAAGTACTAACAAGTGAATTTGGAAGATGGTCACATTTTGTGGAACTTTTGGAAAGACAAGGACGCAAAATAGTATACATGGTAAGAATATGAATAAAGATCAAGGAATCATGAAAGTATATGTTAAAAGCATGCATTCGAACTGATGAGTAAAAAGGTGAACATATGTGATGTTAATATTTTGTTGTTATTATGTTGCATGTTGTGGTTAAACAAAACTACAAGAAATAATAAATGATTGTTATTTCCTGGACTCAAACAAGAAGGTTTGAGGGGAAAAGAATAATTCTAGAACTCAAGTGAGAGGACTTGAGGGGTGGAAAAAATTGACCCAACTCTAATTTGCTAAAGCAACTTTTCCTGGACTCAAGCAGGAGGCTGGGTGGAAAAGAAATTCCTAGACTCAAGCAAGAAGACTTGAGGGGAATTGCGAAAGAGTTTGGCAAAAATTGACCCAACTCTACTTTACTAAAGCAAATTTTCCTGGACTCAAGCAGGAGGCTGGGTGGAAAAGAAATTCCTAGACTCAAGCAAGAAGGATTGATGGGAATTGCAAAAGAGTTTTGTGGTATCAATGGCAAAGACCTAGGCACAAAGATTGACATCTGGAGATAGGACGTTGTTTGATGTCTTGAGAAGGAAATTTTTTCTACTAGCAATCAAAAAAGAGAGTAACCTCAAAAGTGTAGCCCGTAAGTCCACAGAAATTGGTGACAGAATTCGAGGAAGAATTCTGTGTTCAACAGAGGGTTGCTGAAGTTCCAAACTCATGGGAGAGTTTGATGATCTACAAAGTGTTGTTGAAAGATTTGTTTTATGATATAACAAATATTAATGGTTTGTCTTATAACTAGACTATTGGATGTCTTTTTGTGTGAATGTTATAAATGCTTGAGTAAGCAAAAATTTCCTCAAGAATGAGGATGAATGATAAATGTTAAACATTTACTATTTGAAATTTTGTGAAGTGTGAGTATGTTATATTGAAGAATGTTGGAAGATCTTGTATGGGATGTACAATGTGCAGGTTGTGAAAGTAGTACAAACCATAACGAATTGTAAAAATCGTGAAGGTTTGAAGATGATCAAGGATACCAAAGGAAAGACGACAGAAAGAAAAGAGCAATGATGACATACATAAAACAAAGACATACAAAATGTATGAAAGATAAAAGGAAACTAAAGATTGAAGACAAAAGTATGAACACCGAGGACGGTGTTATTTTTTTAGGGGGAAATGATGTAACATCCATCTTTTTATGTCCCTATTATTCTGTAAATGTAAATGAATATTATAAATGGTTTCTGGTAAGGAGCTCAAGGCCAAGGCCCCACCAGTGGACTTTGAAAATATCGTTATTCTTTCCTTGGCTGTAAGTTACAAATAGTAACTCATATTGATGCAACTGAAATAGTGGGTAACCGAATCCACTAGGAGAGAAAGGTCGACTAACTAAGACACCCTGAGAATCAGTGCTATAAATGATGAATGACATCTGGGTGTTGGTAAGCACTTAGTAATTACTCACTTGATGAGACTAATGTCTTAAGTCTCGTCTTAAATTATGTTAGTCTTATGTTATAGTTTTATTGTGAGAATTACTACTCACTACAAAGACCCTATGGCTGTACTAAGTAACTATTATTTAATCCCAACTAAACCTTAGAATTTTAATTATTATTAGTTTTCTAAATTATATATTTGGTTAACTACTAACCTAGGGTTAAGGTTAGACTAAGTCATCCAGGATGGCAGGACCGACACGTCATACCTGTGGAATGGTAAATGAGATGATTATATATATATATATGAAAGTATGCATAAATCATTACTGCTTTACTTAAATAATTAAGAGATCTATATATATGATACATTATAAAGTCTAAACTTATAAAGTAAGTATAAGTCTTTTTTGAAGAAAAACTTTGATACATATATATATATATATATATATATATATATATGACCATTATGGTGGAATGGTATTTTTAGATCTAGCAGTTTAGAAGAATGTGGCTGGTTCCTTGTTGTAATTATAATATAAATCGAACCAACCACCTTAGGAAGCCACTTGTCCAAAGTAAGGCGACAGCTGGAAACGGATGTTGGGACATCTGTCCATTTTTTTTTTCCTTGTGCATTGTTGGCTGATATCGTGGGAGATCTCTCCGAGGATAGACGGGCTATAAGAAGCGTCCTCTGCTCTTGAAATAGGGGGGGGGAAGAGGGTTACGGGTGGAGAAGGGTTAGTTCAAGAAAGCTAGCTCATCGCGACGGGAGTGGGCATATGAACTTGATCTGGGCCTTATTGTGATTATGGATGGAGCGACCCCATTACTCTGAGAGTAGAAGTACAGAAGCAAGCTCTGCCTTTATGAGATCGCTGACCAAAGGAAAGTAAGAATTGTGTGAATCGATGGGAGGAGCTTTGACATCCATGCAATTCGAAGACTGTGATGGAAGAGCTCGACGTTCCAGAGATATCCTCTCCGCATCTCAATGTTGTTAAAGAAGTCAATCTATCAGTATTGGTATTTCCACTTACATGCAAATGGAAATTAAAGTATCAATCTCTGTAACGGGTTTGAGAAGGGGGTTCCTACGATGAGAAGAGGTGACCTCTGTTAAAGGTAAGTTGTCCTTACTCATTGAAAACTGAGGAAATGCTCATTTTAGGAATAACGATTTGTGTTTGACATTTTGCACTTAGTTAAACTGTGTATTTAGATCTCTGCAATAAGGCGATGGCTTTACGCTGTCTAGTTTAGTAAATATGTTAAAAGACAGGAGTATATATATATATATATATATATATATATACATTTCTGGAAAATGATGCCTTATCCATAAGAGTCGGGTTACTCTTATGTACTTATACTCTCCATCTTTAATGAGATCTCTGTATAGATTGACTACTGGAAGACCTATTTACCTTTGGCAAAGTTATACTATCTAATACACAGATCTAGTATTCTTATACACTGGTTTTGCTATAATTTATACCTTCAGATTGTGGTCGTTATTGTTGTCTATTTTTGTTGGAATAGATTTCCTTTGAATCGCACTTCCATCCATGCCAGATGGCCCTCGATCCTAGATGGATCACACCACCCATCCCTTTTTAGCTGATAATCAATTCCATTTGGATCGCTCTGTCCTCATACGTGTGGGAACTGATTTACTGTAGAAAGGGGTTTTATTTACGCCTTCTTGTTCCACCCTATTTTTCTCCATTGAACAGAGTTAACGCCCAGTGTGTGGTGTCATTACACTCTGTATTTGTTTCTTTTATCCCTGCGTGATCCATGATAGCGCCAGATCTCTCTGTGTGAGTAAAAATCAACATTTTTAATATTTTTGATAGACAGAGAAATATCTCTGCGTTGTCTCAAACCCCGTGTTTGTGTTAGCTCTGGGAAACACCTCTACAATATCCTCAAGCTCAGCTTTTGTCTTTGTGTTAGATTAGAGAATTGAATCTCAGCGTTGTCATAAAAAAGGCAGTTTTTATATGCTAGATTAGAGATTGGAAGGTTGATCCATATAGGATCCTAGATTGACATTTATACCACAATGATCAGAAAAAGGGAATGTAGCAACTTTGTTGCCGGATGTATCTCGTTATTTTTAATGATACAAGATGAGAATTTTCGTTGTGGACGTAGCCCAGAGGTCGGGTGAACCACTTATATTTGGTGTCTCTTATATGTGTGAATTTGTTGGATTGTTGTTTACATTAGATGTATCTGTATTTACGCTTATGCAAAAATTAGTTTATAACAATTGAGTAAAGTTTGCATATATATATATGTGGAACCATGTTATAAGGTTGCAGTCAATCCTTCGGTAAACTTAGCACAATTTCTCTTATATGTATTCTTCATTATTTGTAATGTCAAGTTTATCAAATCGTATACTCAGCATGAGTTTCCCTACAATTGTGGGTGAAATACTATGGTAAAAATTAATATAAGGACATTTTAAGTTGATGAAAGCATATATGTTTTTAATTGGTATAATGACCTTATGGAAAATGTAGCTTATAAGGAGGTACATTTATAAGGATCGATGCCATCAATACAATAGTAGTAGGTATAATTATAAGGAATGCAGATTGAATCCCATCAAGATGAACTGTGTATAGTAAAAGAAAAGAGAATTAGTACCTTGAAGTGGTTAAAGTTATGAAGTAGAATTATGAATTAGGCTATTTTGATAAACGTTATTGTAGGATGACAATGCTTTTAAATGTCTCTTTGAGTGTGTATAATTAATTATCATACCATGAGATTAGCATAGTGATAAGAGCATGGATTTCATTAGGAAGTTGTACATTTATATCCGGGAAATTTATGTCATGATAATAGTGTGGGTATAATACATCCTTACATATTTCATGCGAAGGAGATGAGTATAGGTACCTTGAAATGATCAAGGTTATATCGATAGATGAGTATACCTTGTTTGAATTATGCTAGGGTACTTTTATCTTGTGTGGTGTGGTCAACTTTCTAAGTGTGATTGTTGAACTTGTGACGTGTACTTGATGTATTTCCCGAAAGTGAATTTTTAAAATAATATTGACAAACTATGGAGTATCATTCCCTTGTGTAAATGATGGGATATTCAAATAATAATACAATGATGATATTTTTGAATAGCTAAGATTGGAAATATAAAGATTGTACCTATGAGAATTATTGGTATAGAATTCCCTTACAGAGGGACATGCTCTCTTGTAAACGAAGTTAATGTCGGAACCATATACACATAAGCATTTAGCATTCTAAGAAGAAAATTTAGTGATTCCCATAAGAAGTCATTAACAAAAATTAATTGTAAAATGTAATCAAGTAAGCTCGAAAATGTAAAGTTGGGCATATTTTGAAATCCTAATGTGTAGCCGTCCACTATTACTTATATGTTCCATATTTAAAGTTAGTATTTGATCATGTATGTGACTTATATAGATGAAAGAGTGCTTACTATTACTAACTTGGGCAAATAATTTTCACCGCAACAGTTTTTATCTCCTAGTAAGTTGGGCCTTCGATTCCATGTTCTTTTAGCCATTCCCCATACTTGTTTTCACTGCAAGTAAACAATGCAAAAAAAATGTAGTGTTGCACTTAACATAGTAGGCTTCTATTTCGAAACTCTTTCATGTATGTACCATAAATGTTTGTGGTAGGAGTCTTAAGCATATTATTGCTTAGAAGATTTTAAAGTAATATTTTTCCAGATTGTTACATCACAACATGGCTTTTCGACATTTGGAAGTGCTAGATGATGATGACCTTGTAATATTCACATTAGTGGATTCCACCCCTCTATGGAAAGATTTATATTTCCTTTATATAAGTTTACAATATAACTCAAAATTGATCTTTGTGACAAAGTTAGAAATGATCATCTGTATTATGTACACACTCATCAAAGAAAACCCTAACTAACTGTTAAAATAATGTAACTGCGGAAGATATTCTAGTTATATTATTGTATTCCTCCTCCGGGAGATAATGGTCATGTAATTAATAATGTAAAGGTCATTGAAAGAATCAATGTAAACCCTAGGACATGTGTTGGCCGAGAAAAGCCCCTAAAGATTATTATATTATGTAATTGACCAGTAAAGTAGAGAAGTCGGCCCTATTGGGGAAATTGTCACCCCAACGGAAGAATATAAATAAAGGACACCTCTCTCACTTCTATTCACTCATTCACTCAAGCAAGTTCACATTAGTGAAGAGAGATATGTGTGCACAAGTGGAGGAGTAGCTGATTTGTCTTGGGGAACTTTTGTACTTTGTGATTTCTATATTGAGGAAGGATTTGCTGGGGTTTTCTCCCTTTGTGGTTTCCTCGAGAGAATATTGGTGTTCATTGTGGTTTTGTTGTGCTTGTTTATATTTCAGTAATTGTTTATATGTTATATGTTGTTCAAGTAAAAACTAACATGGTATCAGAGCTGGCCTGAAAGATTACATTGTGTAGTTGAGGGAAATTAGGGCTTTTGACAGAAGAATAATTTTTGAGTTCTCTCATCATAGGATTGATCTCCTCAGCAAAATAGAAATTTAGAGACCAAGATAAAAAATTTTGGTTGGGAAGAAACCCGGGATCAATCAAACCCTAGTTCAGGTTTTGGACCAGAAAAATCAGAAAACTAGAATTTGACAGAAATTGCAGATCCAAAATTTGCAGGTCACTTTTGAGGGGTAAATTTTTGGAAATTTGAAAATATGAGCACACCAGCTTGCTCACTTAGTCAATTGCATCTCCCTGGCCTGACATAAGTTTGAAATTCCAAGTTTGGATTATTAGGGTTTCTCTGTCAAACCCTAGTCAGTTCCAGATCTAGCAAATCATCAAGGTAAGACCTACAAACTTTTCTATTTCCATTTGAGGTTCTCACTATAGAAAAATTACAAGAAATACCAAGCTTGATGAAAAGCTTGAGGGAGATAAGAACTTCAGATCCTGGAAGTATAGAGTCATGCCCATCCTTGAGGAGCATGAACTAGAAGACTATGTGAAGGAAGGACTTATAGAACCAGAGGGAGATGAAGATAAGGAAAGGCATAAGAATAACCTGATCAAAGCAAAGAGGATCATTGCTGATTCCATCAAGGATCACTTGATCCCCCATGTGTCTTCCAAGAAGACACCAAAAGAGATGTTTGATGCCTTGACCAATCTGTTTCAAGGAAAGAACATCAACAGAAAGATGACCTTGAGAAATCAACTCAAGGGTGTGAAGAGTATGAAGTCTGAGTCCATGCACTCATACTTCTCCAGAGTATCCCAGATCAAAGAACAACTAGAAGCCATTGGGGATATGATAAAGGATGCAGAAGTTGTGATGAATACCCTGAATGGTATCCCCTGAGATTGGGAACCATTTGTTCGTGGCATTTGTGCTAGAAAGAAACTAATCAAGTTTAGAAACCTATGGGAAGAATGTGTCCAAGAAGAAGAAAGAATAGTCGTAAGAGAGGATAAATTAAATGACAACGAAGATCAAGATTTAGCTACTCATGCTAAATTCGGGAAGAAGAGGAAGAACAAACCTCGTCCCCGAGAGGATTCTCCAAGAAGAGCCCAGAAGAAGAGAAGGACCAAAAAGGATTTCTCTCCAATTGAGTGCTACTCATGCCACAAGACTGGACACATTACAAGGAATTGTCCAAACAAACCTGGACACCACAAGAAGCAGAAGAAGAGGTTTCATGCTCATGCAGCGGAAGATAGTGATGATGATAACAAGAACAGAGTTGATGAAGACTCCAGTGAAGAATATGTTCTTATCTCGGCACTCACTGGTTTAGTATATAATGGAAGTGATACTTGGCTAGTGGATAGTGGAGCTTCAAAGCACATGACAGGATACAAAGAATCCTTGTCTCACCTCATCCAGAAGGAATCTCCACACAAGGTAAAACTCGGAGATGATTACCAATATCCCATCAAAGGTATGGGAGAAGCCTCTTACAAGTTGGACTCTGGGAAGTCCATGAACATGAAAGATGTACTTTATGTACCTGGGTTGAAGAAGAACCTTCTTTCTATTTCAGCATTAGATAAGAAATGTTTTTGAGTTGCATTTGTAGATGGTGAAGTTCTTATGTGGCCTAAAGGGGAGACTATTGATGATGCATTATTCATTGGAGTAGAAGAAGGAGGACTTTACAAACTAAAGGGTCATGAGAATACAACACTGATGGCTAGTACCATGAACCCCTGTGCGCTATGGCATAGGATACTAGCTCATGTACACTATAAGGCCTTAGCAATTGTAAGTAAGGTGGTGACTAGATTACCAGAGATCCAGGTGGATCATGAAGGAGTATGCAAAGGGTGTGCTCAAGGGAAGGGTATGAAGAACCCATTTCCAAGTAGTGATAACAAAGCAAAAGGTATTTTGGATATCATTCATTCAGACATTTGTGGACCAATGTCCACCACCTCTCTAAGCGGGTATGAATATTATGCATCCTTCATTGATGATTATTCTTGCAAAACCTGGATTTACTTTCTGAAGAATAAGGATGAATTCTTTGAAAAGTTTAAAGAGTTCAAGGCGCTCGTAGAGAATCTCTCTGAAAAGAAGATTAAGATCCCGAGGTCAGACAATGGAGGGGAATATACCTCAGGGTATTTCAAAGATTTCTGTAAGCAAGTAGGGATTAAGAGGGAGCTCACTATCCTTTATAATCCACAACAGAATGGTGTAGTCGAAAGGAAGAATAAAATGATCATAGAAGTAGTGAAGTCTATGATCCACGATCAAGACTTAACCATGCATCTATGGGAAGAAGCTGCCAGAACCGCAGTCTATGTACAGAACATGATCTCCCATAGTGCTCTTGGCAACAAGACCCCTGAAGAGATGTTCACCGGGAAGAAGCCTGAAGTCAGTCATCTAAAGATATTTGGATGTGTTCATCCACATTCCAAAGGAAAAGAGATCGAAATTATAGCCTTCATGGAAGAAGGGAATATTTGTGGGTTATAGTGAACAATCTAAGGCTTACCGCATATACATCCCAGGATTCCGTCAGATCGAGATTAGTCGGGATGTCACATTTGATGAAGATAAAACCTTCAACAAGTCTAAGAAGACTCATGAGGATGAAGAGGAGCAAGAGGCTCCCAGAATTGTATAACCAACCAAAGAACCAATCCTAAATATTGAAGGGGATCCTATTCTAGAGGATCATGACATGGCAGAACCTCAGATACCTGAGGAGATATCTCATGAGGATATCTCTCGAAAGAGAAGACCATCTTGGGCACATGAATTAATCAAATATGTAGGAAAGTATGGTGCCCCAGAAGGGTCCAGTAGAGAGAGAAAGAGACCAAGGCCATACTCCAGCTATGTAGCCTTAATGTGCAATCTTGTTGAAGAAGAACCAGCTTGTTTTGAAGAAAAAGTAAAGAAGAAGGAATGGCTGGATGCCATGGAAGAATAATATCAGTCCATTATCAAGAATGATGTTTGGGATGTGGTACCAAGACCGAAAGACAAATCGGTTGTTTCATCAAAATGGATCTTCAAAACAAAACATTCAGCAGACGAAAGCATTGAAAAGTACAAGGCAAGATTTGTAGCCCGGGGATTCTCGCAAAAGGAAGGAATTGATTATGAGGAGACGTTTTCCCCGGTATCCAAATATGCTTCGATTAGAACCATTCTTGCCTTAGCAACCAAGATGAAATGGAAGCTACATCAGATGGATGTGAAGACAACTTTCCTGAATGGAAATATAGAAGAGGAAGTATATATCGAGCAACCAAAAGGATTTGAAGTAGAGGATAATGAGTCACATGTATGCAGGTTGAAGAAAGCACTGTATAGGTTGAAGCAAGCTGCTAGAGCATGGTATGGAAAAATTGACAGCTTCCTGACGAGCTTGGGATTTACCAAGAGTAAAGCAGACTCTAATCTTTATTACAAGATTATGAATGATGAACCCATGATATTATTACTGTATGTGGATGGCTTATTTCTGACTGGAGAAGACAAGCCCATTATTGAATGTAAGAAGAGGCTTGCAGCAAAATTTGAGATGAAAGACCTTGGAAAGATGCACTACTTTCTAGGTCTTGAGGTATGGAAGTTTCCAGATGAGATTTTCCTGAGTCAAGGAAAATACATAGTAGAGATCCTAAAGATATTTGGGATGCTGGATTGCAAGGCCATGACTACTCCGACGGTGACAAATTTGAAGCTTCTAAGTGATGCTTCTTCATAGAAAGTGGATGTCACCATGTATAGACAAATTACTGGGTCATTGATGTATTTGACCAATACTCATCCAGATATATGTTTTGCGGTAAACACATTGAGTTAGTATATGGTGGAACCTAGGAATATTCACCTAATTGCAGCAAAACATGTGATGAGATATTTGAAGGGTACATTGGATTATGGACTCAAATATACCTCAGATAGCGAGTTTAGACTGTATGGGTACACAGACTTAGATTGGGATGGAAGTGTTGAAGATAGAAAAAGCACTTCAGGATGTTGCTTTAGTTTGGGATCAGGTGTGATCTCATGGCTCAATAGAAAGAAACCCTGTGTTGCACTCAGTACAACGAAAGCTGAATATGTAGCAACTTGTTTAGCTTGTGGTGAAGTAGTGTGGCTTCGCAAGATGTTGACAGGATTGTTTGATGCATAGATTGATGCTACAGAAATACTCCGCGACAACCAGAGTTGCATCAAGTTGACAGAAAATCCTGTGTTTCATGATAGATTGAAGCACATTGAGATTAAGTTCCACTATATCCAGGATATGGTGCAGAGGGGAGTTGTGAAGCTAGAGTATGTTCCTACAGAGGAACAAGTTGTTGATGTGCTGACTAAGCCTCTAGATCTTGTGAAGTTTGAGTAATTTCGAGACAAGCTTGGTGTGGTCCAGAGGGACCTCTCTAGAAAGAGAGATTGATAGATCCTATCCGAAAGGATAGATGCATGTCGAGGAGGGACGATAGATCAGCACTAGCTGACTGATAGTTCCAATTCTCACGAACTAATGCCTATTCGTAGGGATAGATGACTCTCCAAGGGTGAGGATAGATCAGTACTGGCTAACTGATAGTTCCAGTTCTCATGAACTGATGCCTATCCGTAGGGATGGATGCATCTCCAAGGGTGAGGGTAGATCAGTACTAGCTGACTGATAGTTCTAGTTCTCACGAACTGATGCCTATCCGTAGTGATGGATTCCTCTCCAAGGGTGAGGTTAGATCAATACTGGTTGACTAATAGTTTCAGTTCTCATGAACTAATGCCTATCTGTAGGGATGGATGCCTCTCCAAGGGTGAGGGTAGATCAGTACTGGCTGACTGATGGTTACAGGTTTCACGAGATGATGCCTATCTATAGGGATGGATGCCTCTCTAAGGGTGAGGGTAGATCAATACTGGCTGACTGATGGTTCCAAATCTCATGAGATGATGCCTGTCCATAGGGATGGATGCCTCTCCAAGGGTGAGGGAAGATCAGTACTGGTTGACTAATAGTATCAATATTTAGTTACTGATGTTTGTTGCAGGTGTTTCAGCTGATGGTGCTGCTGATGAGGATGTTCCAACTAACGATGATGTTGTTCTAGTTGATGGTGTTGCTGATGAGAATGTTCCAGCAGATGGTGTTCTAGCTGACGAGGTTGGTGACAACAGAAGATGTTCCAACTGATGATGTTGCTGATGAGGATGTTCCAACAGAAGAAGTTCCAGTTGACGAAGTTGCTGTTCCAGCAAGAGGATGATTGCTGATGATGATGATCATATTTTAGCATATGATGATGTTGCTACTCCGCAGATGATGCCCCAGACAAATGATGATCCAAATCCTTCCTACGACATATAAAAGTTCACAAATTAGTTGTGCAGATATTGTTACCCGCAGAATACCTTCCTAGTTAAGAGGGAGTGTTAAAATAATGTAACTACGGAATATATTCTAGTTATATTATTGTATTCCTCCTCCGGGAGATGATGGTCATGTAATTAATAATGTAAAGGTCATTGAAATCAATGTAAACCCCAGGACATGTGTCGGCCTAGAAAAGCCCCTAAAGATTATTATATTATGTAATTGACCAGTCAAGTAGAGAAGTTGGCCCTGTTGGGGAAATTGTCACCCCAATGGAAGAATATAAATAAAGGACACCTCTCTCACTTCTATTCACTCATTCACTCAAGCAAGTTTGCATTAGTGAAGAGAGAGAGGTGCGCACAAGTGGAGGAGTAATTGATTTGTCTTGGGTAACTTTTGTACTTTGTGATTTCTATATTGAGGAAGGCTTTGTCGGGGTTTTCTCCCTTTGTGGTTTCCCCGAGAGAATATCTGTGTTCATTGTGTTTTTGTTGTGCTTGTTTATCTTTCAATAATTATTTATATGCTATATGCTGTTCAAGTAAAAACTAACACTAACTCCATGAAATTTAAGCTCCATGATCCATGCAAGAGTCAAGCCTTGAAAACCAATCGCCAAGCTGCCAAGGTTGGTCACTATCTCTGTGGGCTTCTGTATTAAAGAATAACCTTGTCAATCCCTTGAAACAGTGTTGGATACTCTAGGTCACCATTTATACAGTCTATATTTAATAGCTCACCCATGGGCCATGATTTAACGATTCTCCTAATAATTCGTAGAGCGCCAAGTCACCCTCCATAAATAACCCTTTCTATGACATGTGTGAGAATCCACCCATGTGTGTAATGAAACTTCAACCACTTCCTTTCTTGATATATGCTCTAGCAATTCTGTCAATGCCATCAACCTTCAAATATGCTTAATGCTTGTGAAAAGTCTAAGTGCAGAAATGCACTCCATGCATTCAAAAAGGGATGTCATTGCCTTTGAATACACACCTGAAGAGGTCTAATGAAAGGTTCATGTGTAAATCTCATGAAAAATTGAAAATCCATCTCCCATCACTATAATGCAAATTAAGTGCTAAGAATCTCCACTGTCCGCTTAAGAAAAATCCAATTATGGGCCCAAAAACAAAGTATTGAACCAGCCTGAGTTGGCTTTTCAAAATGCTTGCACAAACATATTAAATGCACATGTATTTGAATATGAAGTCACATTCCTGTATAATTTTACATGGTTCAAAAACCTATAGCTTCAAAATTCATCAATTATGTTCTCTGATGAGATTTATAGACATGCCAAAATGGCACTTTAGTTGTTTCATCATCTTCAGCCTATATGAATTAATCTTGAAAAAAATGAATGCCCAACTCAAATTATGAACTCAAACGATGAAATTAATCATGGATATGAGATATTCAACCATTCATGATGTTCCAATAAATGACTTCTGTTGCAACATGAGGAAAATTGCCTTCAAATCTGGTTTTAGGCTTTTAGCAAATCATCCTGATAGGGATTTCAAAATGCATGCAAGGGGCACAAAAATGATGAATTGATGGAATATGAACCTTTGGAGATGTGGTGCTTCCTACTATATGTTAAAATCTTCCACATTGTCCTCATATGGAAGCTAGAGGTCTTCCAAAATGACAATTTTATGTATGGACACTTTTTACACCTTGTGAACTAGTTTTTGGACAAATGCATCCCAGAGCCAAACAATCCTCTCCAAGATGATTTTGAGAATTTTATTTCACGTCTTCTAAAATAGTTGACCTTATCCTATGCTAATAGTCTCCTTTATACACCACATAATGTCCAGTCATTTAAAATCTGATCATGTGAAACTTTAGTGTCAAATCAACCCAAGTTAGGTTTGGAAAATGCACACCATCCTTTGTGTATGATCTTCTGATGAAAACCAATGATGGGAAGCTGTACTATCTTATGTTGTTCATACTCCTACATGTTCAAATTTTCAAAATCTACTCCGAATTATTCACATGCAAGTTATTGATCTTCCAAAAGGGGTACCTCCAATTTTTTTGACAATTACAAGAAAGGTGAGCTAGTCTTCAGTAAAATGCACATCCTGACCTAATCCTTCACCCAAATGCATGCACAAGAGTTTTAGAGGCCCACCAGAACATATATCCATCTAATCCCACAACAATTTCCTTAAGAAAAGTGCATGAGATGACTCAAATATCTTTTGCATGGCCGCAGATGATGTTTTATTAGGGAAAAATGCACACAACAATACCAAAATGCACATCCTGCACTCCAAGAAGCTAGTCAAGGTGCCCAATTGGTATGTAGGGTCTTCATACCCTAGGGAATATGGTTGTTAGCTCCTGATTTTTACAACATGGATATGGAGGTGGAATAAAGGGATAGCCCAAATTTTTTTGATGAAAACCTGGGATTACCCTTGTTTTCCATAACCATGTGCTAAAGGTATAAGAAAACTGAAAAGGGGGTGTTGAATGTGATAGGAGAAGGAAAATAGCTGGGAATAAATGCATTAAAGTGCAACCAAAATGGCCCAAAATGAGCCTAAGTCCATAGTCCGAAGGAAATAATATAAAGGGTAACCACCGCGCCGGTTTCCACCGTATGATGGGCGCTCAAGGGAGATCAATGGCCCTCGTTGATTGGTCGCATGGACAAGGCACACAGGGAATAGTCATAAGGGCGGTTGCGACGGTGAAGGCCGCCGGACAGGTGGCAGCTGGAGGAGACGTCGCGAGGATGATATGTGGTAAGCGGTATTGTTTCAATAAGCATGCGATACCGCCAAAGCGTAAAAGTAGATCTCTGGCCACGTGGATGACTCGAGGAGGCAGAGTAATATCCTACGGTAGAGATTAATGGTCCCACCATGGTAAGTGCAATGTGACAAAACAAACAGAGTAGATTACCCCAGGAGGATCTACGGTCCTTGGAGATCGTCGCATCGGGAAGTTGCATGTTGGATAGATGAAGGAGTGGTTGCGACATATGGGACCCATTTGACAGATGTCGACACCGGAGCTTGTCGCAGGACGGAAAGGTGGTATTGGAAACCACTTAGGTGTATGCGACACTGTTTTCATAGACACGGGGTGTCAAATGAATGGTGCTTATCAGCGCGGGAAGAGTGATCCTATGGTTGATAGATAAAGGTTGTCAAATCAGTGGTTAAAGTGGAGGCTGGATCTGACGGAGGAGATCAGCACGTGAGAGATCAACAGCTTGGATCGATAGGCAGCTAACAAATGATCCCAAAGGATAAGTGAACAAGGTTTATATATATATCCTTTGATGGGTAAAGTTGACATTTTTATTTTTTCGGGGCCTGTCTGGGCCAAGGGTTTCCGGTCACAGGCAGGCCGAAGCAGGAAATGTATTTTGACGCCAGGAAGGCCAACGAGGAGCCAGTCCCTGACCATATTCAGGGGTGGAGGTTGTTCTGTGGGATAGGGCTTTCATCCTGGTGTAGCAGTTTGGCTTCTTGTCGCCAAAATTAGCAGAAGCTCGAAGGTCCTACCGACGTAGCCAGGCGCGGAAGGTTCCGGTGGTCCTATATTTTGTTTGGCCTTGAACATACCAATTTGTTCTATATTTGTCTCTCGAAGCCCCAGATATTTGAGTATGGAGGTCTCCTCGAAAATGTCGATCGTTGCCATGTTTCGCCAAAGTCCGCCTGAGAGTCGGCGGACCTCCTTAACCGCCCGTTCTGGGCTTGGCCTCAACATTGAGGATAGCTCCCCTGCCCTGCTGATCGTTCAAAATGAATGCTGGTTTTCCCAAAGTCAAATGTGGGCCAATACTAAGCCCCAGTTTGGGATAGTTTCTGACCAAAGGTATCCACCCACAAGAGACAGGTTTCTCCGGTACTAGTGACTTCAAGCCTTGGCCCCATATGGGGGAAGAGGACCGAGGCAAGTAAGCAGGGAAGACATCGCTCCCAACCATACGGGTGCGAAGGTGGGGTTCTCAATGAATTATAAACATGCTAAGGAAGGGCTCGAAAGTTAGTGGAGGCAACCAGCTAGAAGAACATCTCCGAAGATCAATTTCGGTTTTCCTGTCTAGCGGCCAGCTGGGGCAGTTACCATGCTACTTTTTTCCTTCTTTGGTAAAAATGTCGGTAAATGTAAAAAGGCCGAAGCAACAGGTGATAGAGGTGCAGGCTAGAGGATGGTCACTTGTGCAGACTGTTGGGTGGCCTAAGTGGCTGCAAGGATAATGTGACCCACGACTTTCGACATATGGGGGAGAAGCAAGGTCAAATGTGGTGACGTGGACTAGGACAGAGGGATAAGCGGCTTAAAAGCATATTTTCTGCTGCCACAATGATTGTCGATGCGATGGAGGCCAACTCAGCGTCATCATATGCTTCATTGTTTATCTGGAGATCTTTTCCAAGCGTGTTTCAGGTCAGCTCAGACTTTGGACATCATTGATACTTAATTGGGGGTCTGATCAAGTTATCACAGCAATTATGGCCACACGTAGCCGCTGTCATCATCACAACAGTTATGGATATGGTTTTTTCATCTGCTGTGCGAGATCGTACATAGAGAGGATGGTACACCTGGAGAGTCGGGGCATCTTTCAGTTGTGATTGGATCATGGAGAAAGAGCAGGAATCCAGAGTGGTTTTCATGCCTGAAAAGGTGTGGTCTAAGGTGGAGGAAGAACCTGTTCCTTCGTCTCCTAAGATGTTCGACCACGTGGAATCCAGCTCTGCTAGTGAGGATGAGGATCCGGAAAAGCGGCAAGTGTCCGAAAGAGTTCGGCGTCAGAGAAAAGAGAAAGTGCCCGAAGAAGAGGGGGACGTCCAGCAAGACACAAAGATTATCCATGATCTCGTGCTCCCTACTGAAGAAGTGACACCTCCTCCACCAACTGGCGAAGCGTAGGAAGACAGCTCTCTGAAGGTAGAAGAATTCCTTGATTCACAAGGTCGATTGAAGACTTCAGAGTAAGGTGGCGCCCTGTTCATAATATTTTTGTTTCTCGTCTTGGTCAGTTTGTTATGAACTTGACACGTATGTAATATTCCAAATTTGGGGCTGTCAAGGTGGCAGCGTAATTTTGTTTGTTTCCCAAGGACTAATTCAAGGCCAAGAGCCTATAAAAGCTTTGTAATAGAATAATTAAGGGTTGGAAAATCATTCAGCTAAGGCCTGAGGGGTGAGCTCGGTTTTGAGAATTTCATATTAACATAATGTGCAGTGCCTATGGTAGACTGTTTTGCAGATATTCCTGTGTCATTCTAACTTGTAGTCAGTCTTTTCCTTCTTCTCAATGTGCATGTGCTTCCTATTATGCCTTTACATTATGTTTTCCATTTCATGTCTGAGATCAGTGTATAATAGTTTGGAATTCTTGGAAACACGCTCCGGCTATTATCTCAGGTGTTCACAAAATATTTCTACTAAAGTTGATATTGAATTCATCTTTGTTGGATGCTCATATCAATGGTCTGTTCTTATTTTCTTCTTTTACCACCAGAAAATATCTTTACGACGGCAAGCGAGCGGCTACCTTGCCTCTGTTAGAGTAGTTCACACTATGGAACTGTTATCTGATTTATGTGTAATGCCTTGACTCCATTTCCCAATTGTTTTTCCTTGTGATTATCCCTCCAACATTTCTTCACACTTTGTCCCATCAGAAATTTGACCTTCTGTTAATATTTTAATTGAATATTTTTGAGTAAGGAAGGCTGGTCTGTTTGTTCACTGTTGACGCCTTTGGATATTTCTAGTCTTTCATTGATTTGTAGAGAGAGCCCTCTCAGAATGTGCTGGGTCAGTAGCATTAGTCCAAAGTGGTTAGTGGTTACCCAACTTTCCCTCTCCCGCAACCCAGGGGGTACGATTTGGGTGTTAACAAATTGGCGTCGTTGTCGAGGAGTGATTGTCTCGCCATCCCTGGGAGAACGACAAAGTTTCAGATCTGATTGTTGATGGTGGGAAGTAGTTAGACACCAGAAGGGTTGTACATCATCCACCTGGCGACTCCACTCATTTATTCCAAGTTCCATCTACAGACTCCACTGGAGAAAGAAGCCCAGCTGCCTTCGACATGGAAGAATTAAGTTCCAGGTATCAAAATATCAATATCTTCAAAGAAGCCCTATTCTTCTGTGTTGGCATCCTTTTACCTCTATGTATATATATCAAAAAATTATTGTCTCACCAGAGAGCTCTAGGTCATGAGAGAGCCTCTTTTGTATATCCTTCACTTGAATTTGAAAATATACACTCTCCTTTTACACCTAGATTTGATCCCGTCCTTTCATTTGAACCCTGTATAAACCATAACCGGCCTCATGAATTCTCTGAAAGCAAGGCCAATGATACCCTCCCTGCATCTACTCCTTTTCCTTCAAGAGCCCAGCTAAGATACAACCCTCTGAAGTTACCCCCTTTCCTTCATGATTTCCCTCCAGGTTACCATAAACACCTCCTTGTTTTTTACGGAGAGTCTGAGATGCTTACTGCAGAGAAACATGTTCAAGGTTTTGAGCATTTTTTGGATCTCTTTGAAAGAGAACACGATGACCTCTATATGAGGGATTTTGTAAAATCCCTCCAAGGAAATGCGAAGAGATGGTTTAGGCATTTGCAGCCTGAGTCTATTGATACATGGGGAGCATTGTCTGAGGTTTTTCTAGGGTTTTGGGGCAAAAGAAGGTCATGGGATTTGGTTCTTTCAGAGTTTCATTCCATAAGGAGGCGAAAGGACGAGACCCTGTCTTGATTCAACAGAAGGTTTGCTAGTTTCTATTATAATATGCCGATGGAAATTCATCCCTTAGAGAATGTTGCAAAATTGCACTATGCAGCTGTTTTTCCTCCTGATTTAGCTCTCCATCTTTTGGAGAGAAGGTCTTCTGACCTACAGCATATGTTCATTGATGCAATGGAGGTGGAAGAAAATCTTAGAAGGTCTGGAAAGCTATCAAACCGAGAGGATGATGAAAGGGTTAAAGAAGAATTAAGGTTTGAAGGACATGAGCAAGGGGAATTTCTCATACGACCTAACTTTTCCCAGAATGAACAGAGAATGGATCGACTCGGTGATGTACCCGAAGAAGTTTTTAGTCCACCGAAGTATGATGAATATGGAGAAGACCATTTGGAGAACTTCATAAGCTTCTTTGAATTTAAGGATAAGGATGAATCTTCGGGTGGACGGTTTCACCAGTTGAGAGGGCCAGCCAAAGAGGAGAAACCAGTGGCGGGTCCTGGGCCCACCATTGAGATTCATCAGGATAGCGACTCTCGGCATGCGGAGACATCGTTTCAGATCAGAGCTGAAAGGGAGTACAGGGTCCTTGAAGAGGAATATAGAATCCTCGAGGAAGAGTATGTGAGCCTTGAAGAAAATTATGGGGTTCTCGAAGAAAGTCTCAGGTCCGGCGAATACCTAGCACAGGTTGACCAGATAGCTGGGAGGCTGGAAGGTGAACAGGGTGACCCGCACGATTCTTATACAGAATCCACCTCCTGGACCGAAGATGATTATAGACTCCTTGTAGAAGTATTCGCGATTTGCCAATATCTCCGGCCAGCCGACCAGATGATCGAGGCATTTGAAGGAGACCAAGTTGAGCAGCTGGATTTGTGTGCAGGTTTTTTAAGCTCGGAGTCCAGTCTTCAGGAAGAATGGCCTTTCCCATACCCTTTCAAAGGACAGGGCGGACTTTCTCTTGGGGTTCCTGAGCAGAACCGGGTTTTCAACCTAGGAATTAGGAGCAACCCAGAAAGAAAGTTGTACGGAGTTGGTATTTTCAGTCTTACTAATTCATGTGGGGGTTTTGGCCTGCATGGGTTTCGGGTTTTGATGGGGGTTTATCAGAGGTACGCAACCCTAGGAGTTGACCCGAGCACTAGGGAGACTAAATGGCATCTGTACGGCTTTTTTGAAAGAAAGTCTGTTGTGGTGTAAGAGGTATGCAAAGTGTACCATATTTTTTACGATCCAGTGGCAAAATATATGGAGGATTTCCGCAGCGGGAGTAAGGGTTTTGGTTTCACTCGAAGGGTCCTTGTCCGTTGCCATCGCCTCGAGCCATGGACCTTCATTGTTCTACAGTCAGTCGAGCAGGATGAGAAGACCCGCCTGGAATGTCAGCTGCTGGATTGGTTACACTGGCATTTTTGCATTACCTAGAGCCGTGATCTTTCAAGTAGAGTAGTCTGTATATAAATAAGCCTCAAAGTTTTTGGCATTTCAAACTGCGGTATTAATTTCTAATTTGCAGCCATTTCCAGTTTGTTTTCAAATGTACAGCTTCATTTTTGTTTTGGATTTCAAGAAGTTTCCAAGTCTGCAGTAGGACAGAGCATTTGGCTGGGGTTCAGGTCGCCACAGGATACACTGCAAAGCCGAATCCCCATAGGTTTTTCCATGAACATTTTTCAGGCAAACCCTCCCAAGCAATCTACTGGGAAATTTTTTCTTGTAGGAGCCGCCCAATGGATCAGGCACCCAGTCTACGAGGTTCTTTTCTACCTCGCAGGGAGGATAGCATCCTCAGTTGGAGCCAGCTGTTAGCACCTGATTTTTACAGCATGGATATGGAGGTGGAATAAAGGGATAACCCAATTTTTTTTTATGAAAACCAGGTGCTAAAGGTATAAGAAAAATGAAAAGGGGGTGTTGAATGTGCTAAGAGAAGGAAAATAGTGGGGAATAAATGCATTGAAGTGCGACCAAAATGGCCCAAAACGAGCCTAAGTCTATAGTCTGAAGGAAATAATATAAAGGGTAACCACCGCGCCGGTTTCCACCATAGGATGGGTGCTTAAGGGACATAAACGACCCTCGTTGATTGGTCGCATGGACAAGGCGCACGATAAATAGTCATAAGGGTGGTTGCGACGATGAAGGCCGCCGGACAGGTGGCAACTGGAGGAGACGTCGTGTTGTAGGCACAACAGATCCCATGCTTTAGCTAAAGCACAGGAGCCCCAAATTTTTAATAAATACAAAGGTATTTGGGTAAGTTCGAATGATACATATGACATTCTTCTCTTAGATGGATGCAAGAAGGAACTCACCACAAGAGTTTAAATGATATTGAGGCTCATATCAGTAGACCCATCTGACGAGAGATGGCACTGATAGATATGCAGAAGATCACTCAATGCAGAGTGTGAATGATGTTCAGTCATAGAGGGAGAATTGACAGCTTCTTGACAAAGCTTGGGCTTTACCAGAAGTAAAGCTGATCCTAACCTTTACCTTAAGGTTATGGATTATGAACCTGTCATACTATTATTGTATGAGGATGATCTCTTTCTGACAGGGAATGAGAAACAGATCATGGAAAGCAAGAAGAAGATGGCTACAGAATTTGAGATGAAAGATCTTAGATTGATGCATTACTTCCTAGGTCTGGAAGTATGGCAAGGCCCATAAGGAATCTTTCTCAACCTGGGAAAGTATGCTATGGAAATCTTGTGAAGATTTGATATGTTGGAATGTACAACCATGGCCACTCTCATGGGTTTCGACTTGAAGCTGTTAGCTGATGACTCATCAGAGTTAGTGGATGTGACTCTATATAGACAGATTATTGGGTCATTGATGTATTTGACAAATACTAGACCAGATATATGCTTTGTCGTAAATACCTTGAGTCAATATCTAGTGGAACCTAGAAGAGTTCACTTAATAGATGCAAAGCATGTGATGAGGTATCTAAAGGGTACAATAGATTTTGGCCTATATTATCTTGGAGATCATGACTTCAGATTACATGGCTACTCAGATGTTGATTGGGCAGGAAGTGTCTCAGACAATAAGAGTACATCAGGTGGATGTTATTGTCTTGGATCTGTCATGATATCATGGTTTAGTAGGAAGCAGTCTAGTGTGGCTCTCAGCACAACCGAAGCAGAATATTTAGTTTCTTGCTTTGCTAACTGCAAAACGATATGGATTCAGAAGTTATTATCTGGTTTATTTGACTTAGAGATGGAACCCACTGAGATCCTGTGTGACAACCAGAGTTGTATCAAGATGACAGAAAATCCAGTGTTCCATGATAAGTCAAAGCACATAGATATCCGATATTTCTGTATACGGGATATGGTGCAGAAAGGAGCTATCAAGCTCGAGTATGTAAGCACTGACGAACAAGTTGCTGATATATTGACCAAACCTCTGTCTCGAGTAAAGTTTGAGTATTTACAAGATAAGATTGGTGTAGTTAAGAAGGACCCTCCTCGAAAGGGGGAGTGATATGGTCATTGATGATGAGATTGCCTCCATCAATAGTGAGGTCGATGATGTGGATACCTATATTGGTGATGCCGACAGTAAGGTTGGTGAATGGTCCTTAGACAGGGTCTAAGGTGACGAGGGGATTGCATCATCCTTGAACACATGTTCTAAAAGGATCCATAGACATATGTATTCGAGAAAGAAGAGGGATTGCATCATCCTTGAACACATGTTCTAAAAGGATCCGTAGACATAAGTCTTCGAGAAAGAAGAGGGATTGCATCATCCTTGAACACATGTTCTAAAAGGATCCGTAGACATATGTCTTCAAGAAAGAAGAGGGATTGCATCATCCTTGAACACATGTTCTAAAAGGATACGTAGACAGATGTCTCCGAGAATGAAGTCCTTAGTGGACAGGTGGGGATTGCATCTTCCCCGGAATTCGGTCCCAGAATTGACCCGTAGATAGATGCCTTCGAGAATGAAGTCCTTAGTGGACAAGTGGGGATTGTATCTTCCCTGGACTTTGGTCCCAGAATTGATTCGTAGACAGATGTCTTCGAGAATGAGGTCCTTAGTGGACAGGTGGGGATTGTATCTTCCCCGAACTTCGGTCCCTGAATTGATCCGTAGACACATGTCTCCGAGAATTGATGATAGCACTGCATCGTCCCTGGACTCTTGGTTCAAAATGTACATGATAGGACTGCATCGTCCCTGGACCCTTGGTTCAAAATGTACGTTATGGGATTTCATCGTCCCTAGACATGAGAGTTGTCTTAAAGTGATAAGGAATGATCCTCCTAGAAGTTGATCTGGATTGCATTGTCCATAGACATAAGACTTGTCTTAAAGTGATAAGGAATGATCCTCCTGGAAGTTGATTTGGATTGCATCGTCCATAGACATGAGACTTGTCTTAAAGTGATAAGGAATGATCCTCCTGGAAGTTGATCTGGATTGCATCGTCCATAGACATGAGACTTGTCTTAAAGTGATAAGGAATGATCCTCCTGGAAGTTGATCTAGATTGCATCGTCCATAGACATGAGACTTGTCTTAAAGTGATAAGGAATGATCCTCCTGGAAGTTGATCTGGATTGCATCGTCCATAGACATGAGACTTGTCTTAAAGTGATAAGGAATGATCCTCCTGGAAGTTGATCTGGATTGCATCGTCCATAGACATGAGACTTGTCTTAAAGTGATAAGGATAGATCATCTTGGAACTTGATTTGGATTGTATCATCCATGGAACTATGTCCTAAAGAGAGCGGGATTGATCATCCTGTAATTAGATCGTGTGTATTGCAGAGTATGCTACTATGATGATGTTGTAGATCAAGATGATCCAGATGCTGTAGATCGAGATAATCCAGATGCTGTAGATCGAGATGATCCAGATACTGATCGTATGATGACGATGCTGATGATCGTATGATGACGATGCTGATGATCGTGTGATGACGATGATACTGATCGTATGATGATGATGCTGATGATCGTGTGATGACGATGATACTAATCGTGTGATGACGATGATACTGATCGTATGATGACGATGCTGATGATCGTATGATGACGTTTTCGCTTATCGTGATCGAGAGATCCAGATGATGCTATTGATTAGAGGATCCGATGATGATGATGCTATAGTTGTTCAAGTGCTGCAGAATATGAAGACTCGGTACTGAAGATGTTGATGTTCCAGTAACTGCTTGAGTTACTGATGATGTTGAGAAAGCTTCCAATGATTTATAGATGTATCATGTATGATGTAGTTGATGACTCCTTGCTCGTGCAAATGTTGTTATAATATCCTTCTCGTTAAGGGGGAGTGTTGAAATATTGTAACTTCAAATAATATTATATTTGTACTTTATTATTCCGGAGATGTTTCATTCTTCCATGAAGACCTTATTGTATATCCGGAGATGTTTATTCCTCCTTCGGAATGTGGTAAATTGGGTTATTAGACTTCCCTAGTGGGGGTCGGCCCTGTATGTGTTATGTGGGTCAAAGGGTTATTAGACAACCCTAGAGGGGTCGACCCAGTTAGTTGTGATGGGGTGTTTAACCCAGTAGTTAAGTTGGGGCCGACCTAGTTAATATAAAATACAATTCGGAGTTGTGTATAAATAGAGGAGGTGTGTTCCTCATTTAACACACATTGCACTCACTTGTGAATAGAGCATAAGTGAGAGAGAGATCTACTGTGGAGGATAAGGAGCTCATGGTTGTGGATTACATCTTTGTATTTGCTGGTTATCTATATTGAGGAAGCTTTGCTGGGTTTTCTTCCCCATGAGGGTTTCCCAAGATAAATCTGTGTCTCTTGTATTTATGCTGTGCTTGTTGTTCATTCAATGATCCTGTATATGATATTATTGTGAAATGGAATGTAATGCTGATATTTTCTGTCTTAGCATATTGAATCTTAACAGATAGTAGTTAATGATGTTGTATTAACAGTTGGTTTTCTTCTTCGCATATATAAGGAAAAGTTTGTTAGTATGTGTTTAGCTATGAATAAATTGATTCAAAGACCACGAGAACTAATGTATTAACCATGTATATCAAGATCAATGAAAATGCTATACTCCATTTTCCTGTCGATTAAAAATGCTATATGAGACATATTTGACCAACAAAAAGTTGTGGATTAAAAATTGTAAACATAGGCATAACGCTTCATATAATGTATTTTGTCGACATACAAAAATTTGGATTATGATTTTTCTTTCAATACACTCAAGAAATAGATGTGAATATTTGTAGAAATTTTTCTGATGTATTTACATAAATTATTTTACAGTTGTCTTGTAAATTTATGAAAACGTAAGTCAGAAAAATTTGAATGGTGAATAATACGACCATTGGAATTATTTAAAAGGTTAAGAGATCAATAAATGCTATATGCTAACATTGAAATTTCATGTCGTAAGGTATGGAATTAATAAATCAAATAAGAATGTTGATCATGTATGGATGTTGCAGTGTGAAGGACGATTTTCTTATTATTATGCTTAGGAAAAGATTTCTTACAAAATTCGATTTGTGGTACTAACAAGTGAATTTGGTAGATCGTCAAAATCTGTGGGACTTGTTGGAGACAAGAACATGATATGAAATGCATGGTCAGAATATGGTAAAAATATGAATAAAGATCAAGGACTCATGAAATGATATATTTAAGCATGAGTAAGAATTGATGAGTAAATAGGTGAACCTATTTGATGTTATTATGTTGCATGTTGTAATTAACAAAAATGCAAGAAATAATAAATGATTGTTATTAAAAAGAATTTTTCCTGGACTCAAGCGAGAAAGCTTGAGGGGAAAAATAATTTTTCCTAGACTCAAGCGAGAAGGCTTGAGGGGAAAAAGAATTATTTTTGAACTCAAGCGAGAGGGCTTGAGGGGAAAATAACTTTTCCTATGAGTGAACACCAAGTGGAAAAATTGATGATCCATCTCTACTTTGCTAAAGTAACTTTTCTTGGACTCAAGCAGGAGGCTGGGTGGAAAAAAAAATTCCTGGACTCAAGCGAGGAGGCTTGAGGGGAATTGTGAAAGAGTTTGTGATATCAATGGCAATACCTAGGCACAAAGCTTGACATATGGAAGATAGGATGATGTTTGATGTTTTTGAGGAGAAAACTTTTGATTAGCAATCAAAAGGGAGAGTAACCTCAAATTTTAGCTCGTAAGTCCACACAGAAATTGGTGACAGAACTCGAGGGAGAGTTTTGTGTTCAGCAGAGGGTTGCTGAAGTTTCAAAACTCAAGGGAGATTTTGGTGATAAAAAAAAGTGTTGTTGAAAGTTTTTCATCTTCATGATGTAACAATAAAACACGTATTAACGATTTTCCAAGTAACTAGACTGTTGGATGTCTTAATGTGTGAATGTTATGAATACTTGAGTAGGAAAAATTTCCTCAAGGGTGAGGACAAATGATGACTTTTAAAAGTTTACTGCTTGAAATTATGTGAAATAGATGATGTTAACTTGTGAATGAAGGAGATATAGCAAATTTTGCATTGTAAAAGGACTCATTGCTTACATGCGGATTTAAATTGAAAATAATGGTATGTTGTTACTGAACAAATTTGGAGAACATGGTTTGGTGACGTAAAAGTACAGGTTATGAAGAGGCGAGGAAAAATGGCGACTCGTAGGAAGCATATAAGGACAACTAAAGAATTAAAATTCAAAAGCGCTCGAAAGATTGAAGACTAGATGTTGAAGACATGAACACTAATGACGGTGTTATTGTTAAGGGGGGGGACGATGTAACATCCCTCTTTACCCTATTCATTTGTAAATAAAAGAATGTAACTATATGTATATGTTTCTGGTGAGGAGCTCAAGGCCAAGGCCCCACCAGTAAACCATGTAAGCTTTGTAAATCACTTTCTAAAGATGAAATGATTGATGTAAACCTAGGGCACTGAAGGTCGTGACATAACTTAAACGGTGTGGGAAGGAATCCGACTAGGGGAGAGGGGTTGACTAGCTAGGAAGCATTACATAATAACTACTAGTTGTTTTCCTCAGGTCTTAAGTGTCACCTTAAATCAAGTGAAACCTAAATTGTTTATTTAGTTAAAATAATTATTGGCGATCCTAAATTAAGTATCCTAAACATGATTATTATCCTTAGCTCGACAAAAAGGAGAAGGAACATTTATTTATCTTAAGAACTCCAAATAATGAGAAGAGGGGGTTTGGCCTAGAAGAATTTTATTCTTCTAAAAACTATGTTATATATATATATATATATAAGGAACTAATTACTTAGTAAACAAGACAATGATAATATATTAAAAGGATAATATAATTGTAGTGGGTTATTTAAGAAATTGGCGCACTCCTTGTGTTAGAGGGATTATTTTAAGCAAAAAATATTTTGGAGAAGATCAAGAGATCTGTCTAATTTAGTTGGGGCGCCATTTTCTTCAGCAAAAGGGTAGGACACCACTTGCCTCATGGAAGGAGCACCAAGTGTTGGAAATCTTCCATTTGTCACCGGGTAAGGAGGAATATGTATCACTCTTGAAGAGCTGAGCTCGGGTTAAAAAAAGGGGAAGACCGCTCTCCGACGGGGAAATCTCTCCTTAAGCTCGAATCTCTGTGTTGTTGGTTCATATTTTCTGATAGTGGAGGAAAGAAAGCTCACCCCAGAGCTTGACCCTAATTGTTTGCTGTGTCTTTTACGATGCTAGAATAAGATCTATTTGGGAAGGACAGATCATTCCAGAGCTCGACCCTATATTTTCCAGTTTTAAATAATGTTATACATTGGTATATTTATATAACGCCTTCCATACTGGGAATTCGGTGGGGAAGGGACAGGTCATCCATGAGCTCGATCCTCGTATTTCTGCATCAAGTTTACCCTGTATTTAGTGTTTTCTACTTGAATCGCTGCATTGGAATTCTCGTTGGGTAGAGTGTATTGTAGTTAGCATTCAGAGGGAGGATAAGCGTGAAGCTTGATCCTTGTTTCCTGTTTGCACAGTGAATGAGTTGCTTGTATGGATGCAAATGAATCATGAACTCTGTGTGTATACGTTGGTCTCTGTTTGTATGCATTGTTGCTGAAAAACGAAATCGTGAACTCTGTGTGTATGCATTGGTCTCTTTGTGTATGCATTGTTACTGTAGAGAAATCGTGATCTCTGTTGTATGCATTTTTGTTGTAGATAAATTGTGAATGGATCTTTGTCTGATCGCTTGGCATATTTTTTCTTTATGGATTGGTACATATATTCTCGTTTCATTGATTGCATGGTATCTCTCTACTTTTTCCTGCGAAGTGATCATGGCAATCTCCGGTTTTATTATAAATCTTGTGTCTACTTCCGCATGTACAATAATCATAAATTGATCTCCTGTCTACCATAATTGCTGCTTTCGGCCTTCTGCATGAAGAGTGATCGCTGAGTAGCTAGGGTACGAGTTTCCTTAAGTGCAGATCTGCATTATATTTTTACTTATCTTGTTATTGGATAATAATCCCATGAGGTGGTATGTAGATCTGAAACATGGATGTGTTTCTTGATTTTCCTTTTTATTTGAAAGATCGATTTTTTCCAGGTTCATTTTAATCCCTGTTTTATGCTGCCAACAAGCAAGACGAATGATTCCATTGGGGATTTGAGCTCATGTTTATTATAAAATCTGTTTCCTATTCTCTGCATGATAAGTGATCGCTGAATAGTGGTTACGAGTTTGGTGTAGATATGAGCTCTGCGATATTGTTTATGCATGATATAAAACGTTTCTTTTGGATTTGTCTGTGGCATGCAAGGTTCCACTACGTGTGGATGTGAAATCTGCTATAGTTCATTGCTGTCACAGATTTGTTTTGATTCAGATTAGACCTATGGTTATATATTATAGCTGCAGTGCAATCGGATTTGTGTTTATATAATTGTATACGCCTGTATATCTCTGCTTGCTACCACTATATTATATACTGCCACGATTAGTGTTGATCCCCGTCAAAATCTTATGTTTATTATCCTTTAATATCCGAGAGAATGTAGCACGATAAACATATGTGTTAGTTTTAGGTTATGTTCCAGAGAGCATGTATCTCGGTAAACGTATGTGTTAGTTTCAGTTTAATATCCGAAAGCATGTAGCTCGGTAAACATATGTGTTAGTTTCAGTTTATGTTCCAAAGAGCATGTATCTCGGTAAACATATGTGTTAGTTTTAATTTATGTTCCAGAGAGCATGTAGCTCGGTAAACATATGTGTTAGTTTCAGTTTAAGATCCGAGAGCATGTAGCTCGGTAAACACATGTGTTAGTTCAGTTTATGTTCCAGAGAGCATGTAGCTTGGTAAACATATGTGTTGGTTCAGCTTATGTTCCAGAGAGCATGTAGCTGGGTAAACATATGTGTTAGTTTGAGTTTAAGATCCGAGAGCATGTAGGTCGCTAAATATATATGTTAGTTTTGGTTTATGTTCCAGAGAGCATGTATCTTGGTAAACATATGTGTTAGTTTCAGTAAACATATGTGTTAGTTTCAGTTTAAGATCCAAGTGCATGTAGCTCGGTAAACATATGTGTTAGTTCACTTTATGTTCAAGAGAGTATATATCTTGTTAAATGTATGGTTTGGTTTTAAACCAGAGATAGATCTATGTAATCATTTTGATGTTAGTGTTGATTGTCTTAAAAATGCTCTCTAGGAGAGAGTCTTTGAGAAAGTGTAAAGTAATTATGGCAATAGTCATGTTGTAGGATGTAACCCCGCTTTTGATGAATAATACATGATGTGACAGTTCTTTGTGGACGTAGCCCATAGATTTGGGTGAACCACGTATATTGGTCTCTCTTATGTGTCCCTTATGAGTTTTGTTCTCCTTGAAGATTGTGATCTAAAATGGTGAGTGCTTTTGATGAATAATACATGATGTGACAGTTCTTTGTGGACGTAGCCCATAGATTTGGGTGAACCACGTATATTGGTCTCTCTTATGTGTCCCTTATGAGTTTTGTTCTCCTTGAAGATTGTGATCTAAAATGATGAGTGATTTCATGATTACATTCAAGTAAAGTTAGTGATATTTGAATATGAGCTAATGTAAATGTGTTTTCCATTTACAGATAAGTGTCCTGATTAAAATAGAATAAGTTGTTTAGAAGTTGTTATAACAAGTTAGATGATTTGATATTGGATAATTGTTGGAATTATTTCCAACAAGCAAGTTCTATACGAGCATTAATTAAGAGGAACTTGAAGGGAAAATAACTTATCTCATGAAGTCTTTATGAATATAACTTATGAGTTAAGTGGTCATTGTGAAAATATTTGTTTTGAAAATTCACGTAAATACTAACTTGGATTTTCGGGTGTATTGCAGCTGAATAGGCTTGCTTAAGCTTTTGTTTGTTTACACAGCTCAACTTATTGGCAACCAGCCTGCAATTTTGTTTTTAATCACAAACAGAGCTCGAGCTTCTTACTTGTGGAATAAATCAGTATAAAACAAAACAATGGACCATGGTTTGGTTTACACTCCACTCAAATACCAACTCACTAACAAAAAATAATTGCTCGTATACTCATCTTGCAAATCAATATAACAATATGTAATGTCAAATCCAAAATGTGCTACATAAAATCCAACACTCATTATGTATATAGATTTAATATACAATCCAACATGCAATGTAAACTATATATAAAATACAACACACGCGATTTGAATAACATTTTTATTTCTTTATTGATTTGAATATATGTATATACATTACACTACACGCGACATATTTCCTACGTCACTTCCAACTATATTGTATCAGCACAAGCGTATCGGCCCAAGCCACGCCGACCCACCAGGAAGCCCAAAATGGTTACATAATTAGTTACAGTGATAATTCAATAAATAAATATGTAACAATAATTCAATAATCGTGTAATGGTTACAACGTTAATTATGGTGGTAATTCAATAATTGTGTGCAATAAGAAAGTTTGAAGACTATTCCCATCCTTGTCGAGGAAGATGCCAACCATCTCTCCTTTCTAAACTGCTGGAGGTATAACAGATACCGAGATATTACCAACTGCAACCAATATGCACCCCATAGCAGACTAATTAGACTATTCCCAACCTTGTCGAGGGAGATACTGACCATCTCTCCTTTCTATATGGATGGATGTATAACAAATACAAAGATATCACCAACCACAACCAATATGCACTCGATAGCAAACTAATTAAGTCTGTTGCAAGGGCTTTGATGTGCCTTCACGCTTTGTGCACAACAAGAACTTTTCGGCTAGAGACACCGCCACATTTTCATATCTATCATACATGCAATAGATCATCTCCATACTTATCATGATGCAATGCAAGATGCTCATACCATTGCATGACCCACGAGCCCGTTCGATTGGAATGAGACCAATGACCCCATGTGACATCGATGGATACAATCATCACTAGTTTAAAATTTGAATCTTGTAAAGGCGCCATAGATTTACATTTGAATTGTTTCACATGCCATGGATTTAAATTTGATTTTTTTTCACCTGCCAAGGATTTAGTGGATTTAAAAAAGTGAGCAGCCATGTCGAAGAGATCTTATGGAGGTATCGCAGGAACAAGTTCAGGTTGTCACTGGTTTTTCCAGTGGTAGCCACTGTGAACTGTGCAGATATCACAGGAGCTAATAACTTGTACATAATTTCTGTGAAGGGAAATTATCAAGGGTTGTCTCAACAGGATTAATGCAACTCGCTTGTCGTTAGGTTGTGGACATAGCTGAGCCTTTGTTGTTTGGTATGAACAAATACACATGTGTTGTGTGTTGCAATCTGCATGATCCCAAGTTTCCCACAACAACTATTATCACCATATGGACCCTTATCCCCAAGTTTCACTCTATTCTCGACGAGCGATATTTATGTAGAGCGAAGTTCTTGATCTTGGACTCTAAATTAATCTCGGTCGTAGTTGAGTACTATTTGTTGTTCGATCGATATAGCCAATACAAATATGGCAACAAGAAAATTGGTCGCTTAGATCTCCAAGATTTCTTCAGTAGCAGCTACTTCAACATGGGTAAGGGGTTGAGAAGAGAGGAAATGGAGAACATGATATTCATTGTTGACATTGACAACACAATGACTCTGTGGAATTGAGGAGTTTCATAGGATTCTGGTGGAAATCATGCCAGAAATTGACGAAATAAATGAGAGCAGATCACATACTGATGATGCTCATATTTGGGTGTTGAAGGAGGTGTTTAATGTGATGGAGAGAGGCGGAGATGGAATTGTGAGTGCATAGGATCTCAAGGCCTTCTTCTCCTACTCCATTTTTAATGCTAGCAGTATCAGTGAAAGATGCAATGTAATGAAGAGTGATGAGGCTATTGCAGGTATGATAGAGGCGACTAGCAGGTTGACCAAATCTAGTGTTTGCTCGTAATATTTTTCCTGGTTGATAATGACAATGATGAATGGTTTCTCTTAACTTGGATTTGGCTGTTTCTACGTTCGGATATTTGAATGCTTTTGATATGTAACAGATTTGACAGTTCGTTAAATATTCCCTACCATTAAATTATTTTATTCAACTTTTACAATGCGGCCAACTTATAAATTTTGATTAACCTGTATGTTGTTACTTCCAGGGTTGAAATTTGACGTCCTACCTTGCATGCCAATAAATTTTTATATGACGTTTTGATTTTTTTTTCAAGAAGAAAAAAGTTGTACTTTTGTTATTTTAGGATAATCTAAAAGTACTCCTCCATAGATATCATAGTTCTAGAGGTTATCCGGAATCAACAAAAAACATAGAGCTGAACATAGTCCAAAATAGACAATTTTATATATATAAGATCCCATCCAAGGATACAACAGTCAGGTCAGTGCAAAACCTGATGCATGTCTAGTAAACAAAATAGAATCCAATCATCTCGAAAACTAAGTAAACATAACTAGTCATCAAAAAAGGAAGAGACCCTTGAAATTCTAGCTTCTCATCTACCCACTCTTCCCAACATAAGAGACCTTCTTCTCCATTGAGTGCTTCTTTGGATAAAGAATCCACAACATCATTTAATTCACAATAAATATGATCAATAGACCAGTCGTGGAAAAAGCAAAATAGTGAATCAATTCCGCAGCACCAATGTTTGAAGGAAAGAACATTGATTTCGTGAATTCTCTTGGCCCAATTGATAACCATTAGGGAGTCCCCAAATATTCTCAATTTATCGATCCCAAGAGAGAACACAAATTTTAGAAGACAGCATAATGTGATGATCTCAGCTCTAGAGTTAGTGCCGGCTCCACAATTCAGTTTAAGTTTGAAGAAATGGTTCTTGTTTAGAAGCAGGAAGGCCCCAACAACACTAATACCATCTGCAATAGCCCCATTGAAATATCCCGTGGCAATAAAGGATTCTGATATCCCCTTCAATTTTCGACAGCCACCTGTAGAGGAAGACTGACCAGAAAAAGTAGAATAGTAACCAATAATTTTTTGAACCATCTCTTGTATGTTGAATTTACGATCTTCAAAAATAAGTGCATTCCTACCTTTCCATATAATCCACATAACAAATGCAAGAAAGGATTTATGATTTTTTAAATTTTTCGCCCATTGAAAAAATGAGGAAACTAAATTTCCAGCACCCCATTGTCCATTGATGAGAAGTACGGAGTAGATCAGTGACCAAATTGATTTAGAAATTTCACAGTTTATGAATAAGTGAGGTACAAACTCTTCATCTTTTATGCATAATGGACAACATCTTGGTCCATTCCATCCTGTGTGCATTAGATTGCACCAAGTAAGAATAAAGTCGTTCAATGCAAGCCAAAGAAAACATTTATCCTTTTGAGGCATGTGCCATTTCCAAGGCTTAACATTCCACCAACTTTTATAACCCGAGTCTCTGTCAAGAACAATAAATTTATATGCTAGTTTTGCATTAATTGAACTAGTTTCAGGATTGAAATACCACACTAATTTATCCTTTGAATCAATCAGGTGAATTCCAGTTCCGTTGAGTTTTAAGATGTAGGAATTCCATTCCTCACCCAAACCGTCCTGGAGGCCCAAATCCTATGAAAGTAACCAATAGTTAGATGAATTCAGTAACCAATCAGGACGTCGAATATGATTAAGTGTCTTAAAACCCTTATTATGAAGATAATCCCTGATGCTTTGAGATAAAATGAAGTCCTCTTCAATGCCAATAATCAGATCAATTCCGATCAACACCTTTCTTGGATTACCTACAAACCAAGATAAGTATTTATTGAGCCACATATAAAATTTTAATAATCCATTCCAAATGATCGAGTTATTTCTTGTTGCCTTATCCAGAGTCCTAATTTATTGAAGAAGATTTTGGTTTTAATATTTTCTATGAACAATATCGGACCACAAGCCCCCATAAAATAGGCCCCACCACAAGCTCTTTAAACAAAGAGCATTGTTAATCCAGAAGAGATTTTTTATGTTCCAGCCACCAAAATTTTTTGGAACAGAAAGAGTTTCCCAATTAACAAGACGAATCTTTCCTCCCTTCACATTTCTAGACCACAAAATGTGAAACATTAGTTTCCTGATCATATGGACAATAGATTTTGGGACCATAAACAAAGAAAACCAATAGATTGGCATTCTGCAGAGGATAGCCTTTAACAAAGTGAGATTTCCACCCAAATATAAATGTTTGTAGCTCCAGAAGCCAATTCATTTTTCATACCTTTTTACCAACCATATCTAATCACTGATTCTATAGTTGTTTGGTTTATTGAAGTAGCCTAGGTACTTGAAACCCTCCTCAACCTAGCTCATTTCATATGGAAGGAGAAAATAAATATGTGCTAAAACCTCAGCTTCCACATTATTATACAAAAAGGAATATTTGCTATTACTTATTTCCATTCCAGATGCAGAGCATAAAATTTTGATGATCTTTGAAAACTATGTCCATTCTTCCACCGCTCCCAATCCAAATACAACAACATCATCTACGAACAATAGATAGGTGATTAAAGCTGATTCAAATATCTTGATTCCTTTCAGTAAGCCATTTCTTCTTGCTTTTGTTATCACACGACTTAAACCTTCAATTACAAGAAGGAACATGTGCGACGAAAGGGGACAGCCCTGTCGTAGACCTCTGGAGCAATCGAAGAAACTTGTAGGAGAACCATTTATCCGTACAGAGAAATATGCTGTTGAAACACATGCCATAATCCAATTGGTCATCATGAGAGGGATACCCATCTAAAGTAACAGTAGTCTTAAGTAAACCCAGTTTATCCAATCATATTCCTTGACTAGGTCCATCTTTAATAATAGGGCCTTCAATTTTTTTGCTTTTATGGAATGGAGGATTTCCCGCGAGACCCCGACAACATCAAGTATCTGGCGATTAGCTAAAAACAAAATTTCTCTTTTGAAACTACATCAGAAAGTTTTGGCTTCAGTGGATTCAAAATGATTTTGGTAATTAACTTGTAACCTAAATTACAAAAGGCTATGGGCCTGAAGTCATTAAATGTGGAAGGTTTGTTACTCTTTAGAATTAATGTCAGGAAGGTGGAATTTAGCCCTTTGTACATGTACCCTTCTGTTTTGTAGAACTCAATCATATCAAGCAGGTCTTGTCCTATAATATCAAAAAAACCCTAGAATAGCTCCATCGTCTAGCCATCTAGACTGGGGCTTTTGTCCCTGGAAATTTTTTTAAGAACTTTTTCAACCTCTTCCAAAGTGACAGGTTTACAGAGGTCCAAACCTTCATAAAAAAAAAAAAGGAAGGAATATGGTTGATAACCATCATCTGATGCTCTATTCGAGAATGGTCAGGATCCTTGAAGTGATGAGAATAAAAATTTACAACAACCTTCTCTAAATCTTCTTGGGAATTGACCAAATGACCATCTTCATCTGAAATTTCCCAAATAGTATTAAAATTCCTTCTACCAGAAGCATATCTGTGAAATTTTTATGTCGGTTTTCATCTCCAAGTTCCATCCAAGTGGCCTTGCTCTTAAGTCTCCACGCTTCCTCCTGTTCCAGAATATCATTTTTCCTTTGTTCCAGCAATTGTAAATCCAAAATATCCTCCTTAGTGAAAATACCAACTGGATTGAGTAAGTACATGTTTATGATCTGATCTTCAATCCTTTCAAGCTCCTCCATATTCTTGGATTTTTTGTTCCTTTCCCAATCTTTCACAGTCCTTTTCATATTTTTAAGTTTAAACATTAAATCCTCCAAGGGATTTAAATCAGCAGGAGGAGTAAAAGTCTGCCAATTTTTTTTAACTACCTTGCTAAAATTTTGATACTTCATCCATGTATTATTGAATTTGAAAGGATAATTTCTTCTAGATTTAGGTTCATCAAATTGAAGAAAATTATCTTGGTGATATGAGATATTTGAATTTTATACCCACGATCTAAATTTCTGGAGACTGTCGCAGAGAGGATCTGCCATTAAAAAATGATCTAGTCGTTTCCCTATACCAAGATTCCCACTTATTTTGTTATACCAAGTGGCACTTAATTTTGTAGGTTTGATATCAGTGAGCTTGTTTCTTTGAATCAGATCTCCGAAGTAGTCATCCAACTCATCTGGCCTAGCATTGGTATTCCAAATTTCAGACACTGACAATGTGAAATTTAAATCACTAGCCACAATCAAATTAGGTATGTGCATGATACCACTGTTATCTAAATTATCCCAAAAGACTTTCCTCTCCTTATAGGGTCCATAAATATTTAGTATATCCAGTTGGTGGTCAAATTTGAGTATTTTTCCTTCCAAAAGGATACCACCTATATCTGGTCTAGGAAACACTTCCGATCATCAACTCCAAAAGCTGACCAATGAAGAGACTTTTTGCTTTAATAATGATTAACATTGCTTATTCAACCTTGGAGATATTTATTGGAATTTCAGTGAACTTGTATGTATGGAGCCCTATTTTCATGGTTATTATTTCAATTGTATTTTATGTCGGGGAAGAATAAATTTTGACTGAATTTTACTTTCCATTTTTATTTGGGAGAGGGGTACTATAGAGCAGTTTTAGTTTGAAATGGTGATCAAAATTTAAATTAAATGTTGCTTATGACATTGGCATCACATTTTATTGGGGCATTATCTATTATAACACAAACCAATTTATGTGGAAACATCAAGTAGATTTAGGGCTGAAAATTTATCTAAAGGGTGTCGCAAACAAGCCTGCATTTACAATTAGCTAAAATTTTAGTTCCCTAAGTTAAGTAGCTTGATTTAAAAAAATTTGTTTTACCAATAGTTCGTAATTCGAGAAATGCTAGCCTATAGAGATGTTGCAGAAAGAAAAAATGATTGGAAATAAGTGGTCAAGGAAAACAAACCGGGGCCTCTACTGAAGACACAATCAACTAGGTGTATGGATTGTGGAACTCCATTTTGTCATCAGGTTATAGTCCTAACATAATTTATTGGTCCCTAACAATTTATTAAAATAAAAAGTGAAACATAATGTAACTATATAGTTCATATTTTATATTCACCTTCTATTAGTGACAGGTGTTTGCCTTTTTGTATAATACAAAGTTTCTTAATTACATCCCTTGTTCTTGTCTTTTTTTTGATAGATTGTACATTATATGTATTTCGAACATGTGTAAATTTTTATTCCATGCAGGAGAACAACAGATTCCCTCTTGAGAATAAAATACCTGAGTGGAATGAATTAGTGCACCAAGGTTGTTAGTGAGATGCCTTCTGCTGGAAACTAACAATTTTGTAAAATTCATTGGACCTGTATGCCCTGCTCCTTGTGAAGATGCATGCATACTAGGATTAAATGAAAACTCATTATCCATTAAAAGTATTGAATGTGGCATCATTGATAAATATTTTGAAGAAGGTTGGATGATTTCTTGTCCACTTGTGAAGAGGACAGAGTATGTGTCTTTGGATTATAAATTTTAATGCCATTCTTATGATGCTTATCATTTTGAAGATAAACTGCCTAGTGTATTTGATGTGGGTGATTTATATGTTGATATGGATGGTCATTGGGTGCAAGAAGAAAGTTGCTATGGTGGGAAGTGGGCCAACTTATTTGGTTGCAACTGATAAACTCAATAAAGCAAGGCACTTTGTCACTATAAATGAACATGCTGACTGAATTGGAGGCCTGATGATGTATGGAGTTCCTAATATGAAACCAGACAAGCTTTATATTGTCCAACGACATGTTGATCTAATGGAAGAGGAAGGTGTTAATTTTGTTGTGAATACAAATGTTGGTATCGGCCCAATTTTCTTTGTGGAAAAGCTTCACGTTGAAAATGATGCTCTCCTTTTGGCATGTGGTGCTACAAAACCAAGGTACGGTTAACTTTCTATTTTTGAATTCAATTGAGATTTTGCTCACAGGAGTTGAAGTCAATGAGAAATTTTAAGTTTTAACACCTTCCAATGGTTTGTTCCAAATAGTCATTCATGCAATTAAAAGGTCTTCTTACAAACATATGTTAGAACTAAAAAAATGCATCTGATTTTCAAATATAATATGATAATTGTCAAATATCTCATTAGGAGATAGTAATATATTTGTCATCCATACACAAGCAATGAAAAATATGAAATATCCCCATTGTATCTTTTTTCCACTAAAAAGGTAAAATGATCATTGATGTTAACTCAATCTATTCTCAAAAGAGTAATAAAATTACTTCAAAAATCAACAAATCTTGAAACGTATCTAGTTGTTCTCCACTATGGAACTGGAGAACACTTATCTTTCATATGCATTCTTCTTTGACCTCCACCTTAATTTTTTCTTAAGAAAGAAGACCTAGATTTTATGAGAAAAGTCATTAACAAAAAGTAGAAAAAATACCATGCCCTTGATAAGTGATGGTATTGTTGTTGCTAAGCATTTTGACATGTACCGGCTCCAATGCTCTCCCTGCTCCCATATCAATAACTTCTTAGTGATGCTTTCCTACCGAGCATGATGTACATTTGACTCTTGTTTTATCAATATCATGTAGACCATCAATCATCTCAAATCTACTTAGAATGGAAAGATGCAGAAAACACAAATGATCATATATTTTATGCCACACTACATTTGCATTGGAGTCTTCATCAACCATTTTCTATGAATCTATGACTTGTTGTACCTTCAAAGCATCATTCATTCTAAATATGCTCAACGGAATTGTAGATTTTTTGACCCCCCCCCCCACTATACTGAGAACTCTACAATCCCTCATGGACGAAATGTTGAGGATCAAGTGATTACCATTGATTTTGATTTGTCATCAACTGTTTCTTCTTCTATCACTGTTAACGCTTCCAATGATATGGAAGATTGTTCAATTTCTTTCAAACGATGAAAAGTTTACATATGAGGTTTTTTTTTTCATTGTGAATGTACATAGAGAAAACCTCGTACTCCTACTACTGGCAGTCACATTGTATTCTTCTAGCTTTTGCAATATATTTCAATACAAATTTCTTTCATTTAGTTTACTGTTTATAATGAATTAAGCCTATTTCAATGTAGAAAATGCAATACAATTCCATACAAATTTATTTCTTCTGGTGTATTGTTTAGAATGAATGATGCATTTTTCATTGTAGAAAAATTTCAGTATATTAAGACTAGAAAATGTCATCGAGTCTGATATTGCATTGACATGGGCAATATTTTATGGAAATTGATTGGAAAACACATATTTTACCAATTTTTATTCTTTGTAAATGAAGGTTGTGTATGTTTCTCACAGAGCAATTGCCGAGATTGACAATAGTTGAAAGGAAACAAAAAATGGTTGTTATTGGTATGCAAAATTGCTGAAAGACAATAACTAGAAACTATAATAAGAACAATACATGTACGCAGACCATATCTCAAATCATATTTTGGAAACATGGTTGAAAACCTATTTGGAAAACTTATGCACCATATATGCCATGTTAACATGTTACTCAGACATAAGACTTTATTTGAATGGATGCCAGTTTTTCCAAGTTAACACAGTTGTTGTTGGCAACATATTTGGCCTGTAACAAGTGACAAGCATCACTATCCTTTGCAAGAAACTTTATGATACTCCGTGGTACCACCTACTTTATCTCCATGTAAAGAAGCTAATTGGTAATTCAGATGCATGTTGATGAAGATCATCATGGTCATGATTTGTTCTTGTCATACTGAATATTCCTATATTTTGAATTCTCTTGTTGACAAGTCCATAAATTGAGTCTGTAAGTGGTCCATATTGGTTTATGGAGCTATTGTTGTCATTGAAAGATTCGCGATTTCTCAGTTGATTTGAGGCGGGCTTGTTAAATGCGGTGGTATATGCCTTGGATTTTGATCACACATTGCCAAGGAAAATACTAGAGCATTTTTTTTCATGCTGAGGTCCCTTTTTTTCCATTTCGTCTCTTTTGGGAAAAAGTTAGTTATCTCAAAGATGTTTCCTATAGGTCCATACTACAGTTGATATTGATCGTTTCTGGTAATAGATACCTATTGTGGGTTTGAGCCACCTCTTGTAAATTCATTGAACTTGAGTTGATATATTGCTCTTAATATATTTTTTTTTACTTAGACCTCTATCTTCAATTTTAATATACCTTGTCCAAGATTAATGTAGTAAAAACATCGAAGAAAAAGAAAATAAGGAAGTTGCTCAAGCATACTTGGGGAAGAAAAACCAAAGATATCTCCCAACATTTTCTTTCTATATATTTTCCCTCGACTTGGGGTGAAATAGGTAAGGCCGGGTGATGGCAATTTTCTTCTTGCATTTTATCATTAATATTTTAATTGTTGCTTGGAGGGAATCAATTTGTATGCTCTTCGTGCTTCAAATTTTTTTCATTAAATGCATGCAAAGTGGAAATGTGAACTCAAAAAGATGAGGGATATCAATCTGAGTCTACAAATTTGGTTTTCCCTAGCACCAAGTTTACCAGGTTTCCTGGTGAATAAGAAAACAAACATATATTCTATGAGTGGTATTTTTATGTCAATGAAATCACCAACAATTTTTTATTGGTAAAAATTGTTTTACCAATGGTTCGTAATTCGAGAAATGCTATCCTATAGAGATGTTGCAGAAAGAAAAAAATGATTGGAAATAAGTGGTCGAGGAAAACAAACCGGCCTCTACTGAAGACACAATCAACTAGGTGTACGGATTGTGGAACTCCATTTTGTCATCAGGTTATAGTCCTGACATCATTTATTTGTCCCTAACAATTTATTAAAATATCAAGTGAAACATATTGTAACTATATAGTTCATATTTTATATTCACCTTCTATGCATGACAGGTGTTTTCCTTTTTGTATAATGCAAAGTTTCTTAATTACATCCCTTGTTCCTGTCTTTTTTTTGATAGACTGTACATTATCTGTATTCTGAACATGTGTAACTTTTTCTTCCATGTAGGAGAACAACGGATTCCCTCTTGAGAACAAAATACCTTAGTGGAATGAATTAGTGCACCAAGGTTGTTAGCAAGATGCTTTCTGTTGGAAACTAACAATTTTGTCGAATTCATTGGACCTGTATGCCCTGCTCCCTGTGAAGATGCATGCATGCTAGGATTAAATGAAAACCTATTATCCATTAAAAGTATTGAATGTGGCATCATTGATAAAGTTTTTGAAGAAGGTTGGATGATTTCTTGTCTACTTGTGAAGAGGACATGGTATGTGTCTTTGGATTATAATTTTTAATGCCATTCTTATGATGCTTATCATTTTGAAGATAAACTGATTAGTGTATTTGATGTGGGTGATTTATATGTTGATATGGATGGTCATTGGGTGTAGGATGAATGTTGCTATAGTGGGAAGTGGGCCAACTTATTTGGTTGCAACTGATAAAATCAATAAAGCAAGGAACTTTGTCACTATATATGAACATGCTGACAGAATTGGAGGCCTGATGATGTATGGAGTTCCTAATATGAAACCAGACAAGCTTTATATTGTCCAACGACATGTTGATATGATGGAAGACGAAGGTGTTAATTTTGTTGTGAATACAAATGTTGGTATCGGCCCGATTTTCTTTGTGGAAAATCTTCACGTTGAAAATGATGCTCTCCTTTTGGCAGGTGGTGCAACAAAACCAAGGTATGATTAACTTTCTATTTTTGAATTCAATTGAGATTTTTCTCATAGGAGTTGAAGTCAATGAGACATTTTAAATTTTAACACCTTCCAATGGTTTGTTCCAAATAGTCATTATGCAATTAAAAGGTCTTCTTATGAACATATTTTAGAACTAAAAAAATGCATTTGATTTTCAAATATAAAATGATAATTGTCAAATATCTCATTATGAGATAATAATATATTTTTCATCCATACACAAGCAATGAAAAAACAAGAAAAATATGATATATCCCCATTGTATCTTTTTCCACTAAAAAGGTAAAATGATCATTGATGTTAACTCAATCTATTCTCAAAAGAGTAATAAAATTACTTCAAAAATCAATAAATCTTGAAACGTATCTAGCTGTTCTCCACTATGGAACTGGAGAACACTTATCTTTCATATGCATCTATTATGCATCTCTATTGTTTTTTTGGATGTATTTGTATTATATTTCCTTTGAGATATTCTTAGTGCAGTAAGGCTTACCGTGTGAGAGGTGGATCAAATAAGGAAATATTGGCTATGGAGGCGATATAAAAGGAGAGGCTCACTGTTTTGTTTGGCATGTTTTTCTTTTTCTATTTATGGGAAAAACACTGATGGGTTTTTGTTGAAATATGTGATAATCAGTATCTAGAAAGGAGAGAATGCAAATATGATTTTAAGGTCTTTGAATATTTCTACACAGTAAGACACTTCTCCTCCATATATATATATAGAAATCACATAACAATTTTTCGAAGGATATGGAAGCTATTTATTTTTGAACTATATATATCAGGTTAATGTCTTGAGTCCTTAATGAAGGAAATTTGTTTGGTGTTGATGATGCATTTAATGATGCGTAGAATCTATGGCAGAGCAATCTGTCCAGAATAGATATTTATGGGCATATTTATAGTATGTTTCCTATAAAGGAATCCCTAGTAGGGATTTTTGTAGATGTTGCAGGGATGGTCGATTGAAGATTATTCATGTAGCAACAAACAAAGAAATAAAGGGTATATTCAAAAACCTCTTCATAAGAGCAGGTTTTGGGACAATTTCTGCATTGTAGAGCTTGTACATCTAGATCTGGTCTTTCAAATGTAGAAGTAAACCTCATTCTAGGTGAGTCTATGTGAGAGAACAATGATAAAGTGGCCATGTGAATTCCAAGTCTGGGCTTTTTCTGGGCATGCTACATACATCCTATGAGCTATTTAAGGTTGTTTCAGTTCATCGAAGCTAGAAACCATATTTGAAGATCCATAATCCTCAGTGTGAAACTATCAGGATACATGAAATACTACAATCACATGATCCCAGGTTCCATTCAAAGTGCGTATACACATGATATGAAGCGCTTGAACTATTCCATATTGAGCATCTCTCATACACTAGGTTTGTTGGGCATATGGTTCCAAAGCATTATTTGATGGTCAACTATTGGATGCCTATTTATTTTGAAAGGAAATCTCATCAAGGATAGAAGGAGGATTTTCAAAGCCACATTATAGATTTGTAGCATGCTCTTGGGGGTTTTGGCATCTGGTAGCAGATTTAGCCAGGCACGACATTTATTTAATATGGAGAACTTGTGTGACTTCCAAGTCAAAGATGCATCAGAAAAATGAATATTTCAGAATGTGAACAACTTTTTTCAATTCGAATGTTGTCAATGGAAAACATAGAGTTGAGAAACTGTTTTTCCAATTCCTAGGATTACACTAATATTGTGGGTTTGATGTTGTTGTTGAGAATTAAATAAAATGCATGCTTTGTGGCATAAATATGTTTTATTAATGGACCTGATCGTATTTATTCAAGGAATCCGAGCCCCATCTATTGGGTATATTCCGCGAGGGGTCATCATGTGGAAATGATTTCTATTTCCACAAATCAGTCGCAATCATTTGATGGTGGAATATGCTGATGAGGGTTCCATCCTTCCCAAGCAAATTTATTTCCTGAGTTGTTGGAAACATCGCCTTGTGAATGCGAAGACTTAATCCCTCACTTGAGGATACATGTCCCAACCACGTTGGAGGGCGTTCGTTGCTTGATTTTGGACGTTTATCACTTTGGAACTCTTTACGACACTTTATGGCTCCTTGATTCAAATAATGCTTTGTGAGGAGATTCATGAGGATATTTGATGGAGTTTGGTTGAAGGATGTTGATTATTTTAATATTCTTGTAAAGTGGATTTAACCATTTTGGATAAGTTTGTTTAGGTGGCTACTTTGTGAACATTGGGACCCATATGTAGTGATGTATTTATGTGATGATGTATTTGTGGTTTTGACCATCATTTTTTATTTGGTTATAAGTGGTGAGGTTTTTCTACTTCATGCATTGTACCTCATGGCATTTAGCATTATTATTTTATGTATTGATTAAGAGTTTGTTAAAGGTTTTTTAAAATTTAATGGAGGTTGGTAATTATGCACTCCACCCTAAGTTGGATCAAGGAAACAATAAATGTTTTATTGTAAAGTGAGATGGAGCTACAACTTATATAAGGGTTGGTTTTTTCACTCATTTGCTATGGTTAGATAATGGGATCTCTCTCATCTTGGAGCTTCATTTTTATATCTTCAAGGAGTGTATTGGAATTTTAAGGTATTCTTTTCTTTTGGTTAACTTGGTGTATTTAATTGAGTAACTTAGATAATTTATATCATTGTCAATACTTCTTGTTTGTTCTCAATACTACTTTTCTATGCACTAAGAATGAAATTTATGTCTTGATTTATTGTTATAGGTAATTTAGAATAGGGGGTGATAAAGCTTGCAAACAAAGTGAGAAAAATTCTTGGTGGTGTTCATAATTTTTTCCATGTATCACAATTGTTAGTCTTAATGGCATCCCACAATTTTTCAAAGAAGGAAGAGGAGTTTAGTTACTCAAAATGCTAATTTCTGAAATGGTTCCATTCTTTTCTTAGTGAGTGTTGTATATGCATAAATGTTTCATCTAGTCTAAAAGTTTGACAAAGTGGTTAACTATTTCAAATTGACCAAGTTTTTATTGGAAGATTGACCATTGCATACTTTTGCAAAGAGATATACATAAATATCGACTGTAAACTTGAATTTTTTGAGGTTGTTAATATGAGAATTGATGTGAGATCTTTTGACTGGAATTTAAAACATTTAGTCATTCAATTTAATATTCTATATTTGTAATTTTGAAAATATATTCATATCTACTAAATTTTCTTATTAATATATAAACAAAAAATGTATATTAAAGTGAGTTTTTTTATATTTATTGGAAAATCATAGTATATCAATATCTTTTTATAAATGAAAAATATATTATATATATATAATAAATATTCATATTAACATATTAAGTTATAAATTTAAATATATACTCAGAGATATTATATAATATATTTATATTAAATATAACAAACTATATAGAAAATCACAACATAACGATATATAAGAATAATATTGGAAAATACATGCTTTTACATCACTTTTTATTTTAGATTTAATTTAAAACTTTTTAAGTAAAATTTAAGTTTACAAATCAAATTTGATTTATGAAATTTTGTTTATTTATGTTATTATGAAGTGATTCAAATTTGGGTAGTTTTAGCAATATTTAGAGTTAAAGTAAATTTATAAACTTCTTTCTTGTTATTTAGGATGGTAAAAATCTTACTAGGCACTAACTATTTGGTAGGAGTGATAACTTATATAAGGGTTTGAGTGTGCAGGTTTTCACATTGAGAAAATAATTATTGAGTTTCATTAATCCATAGGCTTGGGCATTAACCTTTCTTACAATCTTCTTTTCTATATTTATTTTACCCCAATTTCTTTCAACCTTTTTTCACCTTTTTCCTTTCTCTTTGTTTTCTTACCCTTCCTCCTCGGTATTTTTTAGGTTCATATTCTTTATTCTCACCTATTTCTCTTTTACTCTTTATCTTTTCCAAGTAGGGTTCTATTTGATAGTTGAGTTCTTCACCTCACTATTCAATAACACTTTGTTCTTTCATGCTTATTTCTTATTAAATATATTCTTATTTAAAATATTTAATTTTTAACTAACCCATCCCTTCTTTAAAACTAACGAACATATTCAAAGGAATAGATAACATTTCATTCAAAAATAGACACAGGATATGTTTCTTGAATGTGTTTGTAATATCACCAAATTAAATGGACATCATATCCTTATTTATAAAAGAAACTTAACAATTAAATTTACTTTTCCCATTGTAAACTTTCATGTCTATTTTGCTACTCCTCCTTGAAAGGAGGCTTGAACAAAATTTTCTTATTTAGAAAAGAAACTTAGCAATTAAATTTCTTTACCCCATTCTAATTTGTCATGTTTATTTTGTTGGTTTTTTCACTTCATCACATCTACTTTACTTTTCATTTTATTTTTCCTTTCAACGTTCCTTTGCACCTTCTGGGGCAATTGCTAGTATAGTCATTATTATAATCATGTGTACTTGAAGTTCTGCATATTATTTGAAATGTATATTTCAGTGGATAAATGCCTTAATTTATTCCACTAACTATGGTGATGGATGCTAACCATCCAAGCGGATTTCCCAACCCAACAGTTTGTCCATCTCGTGTTTATGTTGCACCTAGTAGTTTAGGTGAATAGTTTCTGTTTTATTGTGCACAGTGATTTGTGTGCGTAGGCATGACTCTTGCTGCAATAAAACAATTATTTTTTCTCTTGTTGGAAAGGGTATTTTTTGGGGGGCAGCGAGATGACCAGTTATTTATTGCTATGCAGGGATTAGAAAGATATGCAATACCGATGTGTCTAGGCTATCCACTTGCTAATATTCAAATGCTAAAGGTAGACATGTAGGGATATGATAGGAGGGAAATCCCTGTTGTTATCGGTCAAATTAGCACTTCTCCATCCGTGACCACATTGCCTTGTTGGTCACACAAAAGGACACTATGGATGGAAAAGCTTACTTGAACCTAGATGAATTGGAGCTGAAACCTTACTTCTTTAGCTTAAAAACTTTTTTTTTTTGACAATTTTAGTATAAAACCGCGACCTTTATACTTGACATAGCGCGGGTCACTCGCGGGTCTCTATATTGACAACCCGTGGGTGTCAACTAAAAGTTGCACCCGCGAGCTGTTAAGTTGATAAATCACGAGTCACTCGCATATGGCTAGATGTCATAGTCGTGGGTATCTTAAGCAAAGTTGAAAAAATATATTAAGAACACGAATTGGGATTAGTTGAGTCAGGTATTCCAACTTCCCCAACTTCCCAATTCAACTACCTTTCGAACCAATCCTCCTTGCTTTGCCATAAATACAAGGGGAGGCCATGAGAAAGGGATCAATTTTGGAGAGAGGTATTGTTATGCTGAAGAAATCCCATGTCAAGAGAGAGGATCAGGGACCTAGGGCCTGGTTACGAAGGTGCTTGATGCAGAGTCAGGTATAACATTTGTACTTTTTGCATTCTTTGACAATAAAAGATTGAGACACTCTTCCTTTCCCAATAAAAGTGTTAATATCTATTGTGTTTTGATTATAATTTGATGTTATGTCATTCATTAATATTAATATTTAATTATAGTAAATTTGTTTGAGGAAGGTTTGTGTGTGTTTTGCAGGTTTGTTGCAGTGGAGATCAAGAGAGAAAAGCTTGGACCGACCGTCATAAATAAGGTACATTTTCTCAGAACTTTGATCCTATTTGTTTATAGCAATGTGTGCAAGACTCTATGTGTCTATCTGTCAACCCCTAGTATGTTGGAAGTCTTCCCTTACTATAAGGACTTTTCCCTAACAACAGAACTAGCGACTCCACTTGGGACAACCTTTTTGTTTTTCTGCTTTGGGGATCCTTGTTAGATTTATTCAGTTTCATAACTTCTTCAGTCTCTTTAGAGGTATTTAGGTTCTTGTTTTAGATCCTTTGTGATTGAATCAGGCTGGTATGATCTGCAGAGTTTTTCTTTTTCTTCTATCAAAACCTACTCGAGCGTTTCCTGTAGTTACAAGCGCGTACTTTCTATTACACTCGCGAGTTGCACATAGTGCTACCCACGGTTTTTTAGTTACACCCGCGATTTGTCTATTTATACAGTCACGAGTTTCCTTGAAGATATGAACTTTTGCTTTAGGGTTTGATCTTAGGGTTTTTGTTCTGATTTTGGATTTGCTTTGTTTGTATGGCACATGTTAAGCACTTTTGTGTTTTATTTGCGTTCATTTCACAGCCTTTTTAGAGGCCTTTTAGTGTCTTGGTTTGATTCAGTGTCTCTTAGGTTTTCATTTCTTGTTTTTTAAGGTTTTTCAGACCCACCTACGAACCTGTCTGTATTTACAGTCGCGAACTTTCTGCCCTAACTGTGAGTTGAAATTATATGTAGCCCCACCGTGAGTTGTCTCCTATCACAGTTGCACGTTTTGCCTAAGTTTTTCCTTTTTATTTAGGGTTTGATTTCAGGGGGGTTTGTCTATGGATTTGGAAGTCGTTGTCTGATTCGATACCCTCTGGACATTGTTCAGGGTGATCTGAATCTGTTTTGAACCTTTTGAAGTTTTTCTCTGTGAGTTTTTGTGTTCGTAAAGTTTCCCTAACTTGCTAGCCCATTTTTGTTTGGCAGGTGCTTGTTTCTTCTTATATTACCGATGTTCAGGAGCAGGCTAATCTCTGTGTAGGAGTCTCTGTTTTTTCGTTTTACACATCAGTCTTCTTTGTTGGCATCTTGTTCCAAAAGGTCTAGTTACTTCTTGAAAGCAACTAGTTTGGTTAGTCTTTGTCGATCTTGCTTTGGGTCTGATTGTTTTAAGTCTTGGGTAATTTTTCTTTACTCGCACAACTTGATAGGTCTTGCTTGTACATATTTTATTTGTACTTCTTTCGTAGCTAAAGAAAAATCAAATATAAAAGAACTTTATTTTTGTAGCAAGAGTTTCCATTTACTTTTCAAAGTAGTTGCAGTCATTAGTACTTGTTATCTTTGAAAATACAAAAAAAAGAGAACTTTTATGCTTAGATTTGCTTTGATTTTCAGTTTTGAAAGAGAAACGAAAAGCGAAATTGTGAAGTTTTACATTTTATATGCATTTTATTTCCAATTGTAACCACATCACACATTGCACTATCCTTTGAATAAGTAGCAGCCTATAAAAAGAATCCTTAATAAAATATATTAGTAACATTTTATTTTTAGGGTTACACAACATTAACTAGCTTAGGCTAGGGTTTGAAATACATCACTTTAAACCTTCCAAACCATTCAAATCTCAAATCATAGTACAAACTATCATTTAGGTGAATCCACTGTTGTGGAGGTATCTGGGAATCTCTACTCAAACCAGAGTTAAGTACGAGTTTGTGTAAGATTGAACTGTTGGGGATACCTCCCCACCTTTCTTTAAAGCATACACCAGAGACTTTTTGCGTACGGGGGTCCACTAGTGTCTTGTGCACTCTTGGATTTCAGGATTAGTTACCCTGCCCATGCATCTTGGTTGGACCTGCGACTGTCCCCATGGGTTTCTTCTACAATTTTGGTAGCCTTTAGTTTCTTTTGACCTTTAGGGCTCTACACAGGTGACAACAGAAGGCTATTTCTGCTGTACCTAGGATAGACGTGGGAGGAAACCCTCTGTAGAGATTTGGGAAGGAGGTTTGGTGATTCAAGCGATTGCACCCATAAAGCCTGTATGTGGACCCCGGGTAACTGTTCTTCGATATTATACTAGTTTGTTCTGGGCCCTCATCATCCCAGACTTACTTTTGAGAATATTTATCTTTGTGTGCCTGATTTGGATTACTTTAGGACATTTTCTAGTGGTGTGCTCTTTGTGCCTCTCGTTCTTAGTTGGCCTTTTAGAGATTTCCGGCTCGTTGAGTTGAAAACTATGGATAGAATTCCGGTGAGCACCAATCAAGAGACCCCTGTTCAAGGGGCTCCTTGTGCTTTTCCATTCATTGGGAACGTTGGTACTCCTTTAATGGATACCTTGAATCTTCCGGGATTCACTATAGGGATACCAGTCTAGTTGTTTTCCACTCCGAATGCCTGCATGCCCCTGATGCTTCTCAATTAATCACTTCACATCAAGAGCATCAGAACCCTATGCCTTCTTCACCAGTAACATCTTATCCTCATCCTTCTACTTCATGTGGTGAAAATAGTAATACTAGTAACCATTAGTCTAAAAGGAATAGATGGAGGAAGAGTAGGAATAATATGCCAAAGAAAGGGGGAAACCACCTAGCCTCTGTAGGTCATGCTGGGAAAACCTACCTAACCTATGGAGGTCATGTTGGGGGAACTCATTCAGTCACTGTAAATCATACTGAACCTATGCAACCAACCTTTGGAGGTCATGATGGGGGCACTTACCCAGCCTCTGAAGGTCATGCTGGGGGTAAACTTTCAGTCACTGTGAATCATACTGAAAGTATGTCTTCAACCACTGTTGGTCATGTTGAGGACACATCATTGATCACTACTGGTCATATTAATGACAAGTCACCGGTTATTGTGAGTCATACTGGAGACACTAAATCAGCTACTGCAAGTCATGCTGAGCAATTTGACATTGTTGACAAACCTAATAAACATAAACTTAAGTTCCCTTGTAATTTTTGTGAGGGAGACCACTTGACCTATTTGTGCCCTGTACTTCCAGAAGTGCAAAAAGTGTGGTCCATAGTTCAAAAGTATTCTGCTTCTGAGCAACCAACCACTACAAGTCATGCTAGGGGAAAGCTATCAACCAATGCTAGCCATGATGAGAGTACTGTTGCTGTAAAGAAGTCTAAGCTTATAGGATGCAAGCCAAAGTTTCCTTGTAAACTTTGTAAGGGATATCACCTTACTCACCTGTGCCCTACTATTCCAGAGGTGAGAAGAGTGTGGTCCATGTATGAAAGATCCTCTGCTCCTGAATTTTCTATATATTCCCAATAGCCTGATCAACCTTTGGTTGATAAATTGGTTGAACCAAAATAGTTTTTGGTCAACCCCACTCTTCCTTCAGAGAGTGAAGTGATCGAATTGATGCAATCTTCGACTGATCCCATCAGTCCTTCGGACATTGATGAACCTACCCTTGAAGTATTTTGCATTACCAGTTTGGATGTTTCTGAAAATGGGGGCACTTCATTTGTGCTGAGTGAACCCCTACCGAGATCTGGGATCATTTCCTTTGATTGGAATAGTCTAACTAGACCTCGCCTTCCTTCTTCTACACCTTTCCAGATAAAGGTTGATATCGACAACCATGTAGTTCATCGATGTATTGTAGAAGAAGGAGATCCTATTAGTATCTTATACCCTTATGCTTGGAGAGATTTAGGTTTTCCTAACCTTGTTCCAGTTGTTAATTGGTCGTTGACTTTCGATAGAAGACCTAGTGAACCGTTGGGATTCCTCCCTCATGTACCTGTTACTATGGGTGGAAAAATAGTCTTAGTTGATTTTATGGTTTTAAAGGACCCTATGGATTTTGATATGATCCTCGGGTATGATTACATATATGCTATGCATGCTGTGGTGTCTAAGCTCTTTCGTGTGATGCATTTTCCTCACAACGAAAGCATTGTCACTATTGATCAACTTGCATTTGTTGATCCTCCTTATTACCCAGTTGTAGACCAACTATATCCCTCGTCAGTAGGAACTACCATGTCACAACCAAATTATGTGGCATATTGTTCCTTGAATCCAATTGCTACTGAGAAGAAGCTACTGAGTTCATGCTTACCTTCTCGGGACTGGGTCCCAGCGGTTGATCAAGTGATGACTCCATCTGAATGTTTATATATGTGTTCTATCTTGGATGATATACTTCCTTCTGATGAAGTTTTCCTAGAGTCTATAATATAGTTTTCCATTCATTTGGACATTGATCTAGTTACGAGCATTCTTCCACATTTTCTTCGAGCCCGTTAAAAAAAGTAAGGGGGACACGAGCATTCTTTCACCTTTTCTTCGAGCTCGTTAAAAACAGTAAGGAGGCCACGAGCATTATTCCACATTTTCTTCGAGCTCGTTAAAAACAGTAAGGAGGCCACGAGCATTCTTCCACATTTTCTTCGAGCTCATTAAAAAAAATAAGGAGGCCACGAGCATTTTTCCACCTTTACTTCGAGCTCGTTAAAAACAATAAGGAGGCTACAAGCATTCTTCCACCTTTTCTTCGAGCTCGTTAAAAATAGTAAGGAGGTTACGAGCATTCTTCCACCTTTTCTTCGATCTCGTTAAAAACAGTAAGGAGGTTACGAGCATTCTTCCATCTTTCCTTCGAGCTCGTTAAAAACAGTAAGGAGGTCATGAGTTTACTTTTTTGGGATCGTTAAACTTTTGCGGCAAATATTTTTATAGAGTTCTTTCATGCTCTTGTTAGAATCTCTAAATATAACAAGATTTCCGAGTACACTTGTCTTGTTCAAACTTGTTAAAGGACTTGAACAGTCATCCATTTAGGTATAAGTTTACCCCTTTTCGGACCTTAGTGGATTATTTACGAAAAAGGTATACTCTAGTCATACGTGGCTAGAAGAGTTCTTCTCTCATTGTTTTACACTTTTTCGGGTGAGGAGACTAACTGTACGAAAAATGACTTTTGGAGTCTGCTTTAGGGTTTTCAGACTCTCAAAACATGAAAATACCAAGCGAGCATCTACTAACTTAGGCTCGATGTGAAATCCACGACTAAGTATATGGAGTTCTTGTTTAAGTTTTTTAGACTCCTTAAATATGAAAACATCGACGAGCACAAACCAACTCGTGCTCGATATTAAAATCCACGAGTAGGTGTATGGAGTTATTGTTTAAGTTTTTCAGACTCCTTAAAATTGAAAACACCGTCGAGCATGAACAGATCCAGGCTCGATATTAAAATCCATGGATTAGTATATCGAGTACTAGTCTATCTCTTCTTCAAACTTGTTAAAAATGAAGAAGGTATTGAGTTTCCCTCCCATGGACTTGTTAAATTGCACATGGTTGGACTTATGTCAAACAACATTCTCCCTCTTTCTTTGAGCTTGTTTCAAAAATGAAGAAGGATTATTGAGTTTGCTTTCTTGGACTCATTAAAACCAACAAGAAGGATATTCTTTAAATAAAAAGAGAAAAGGGAAGGGAAGGATGTTAAGTATCTTTTAGTATAAAGGAAACAAGTCACTTTTGTCCTCGAACACATCACCTTTGAGTCTTTTTCAAACAATTGGGTTTTAGTTTTTGACTTTAGGATGAACTTGATCTTAGAGTTTTTACTCCTTCGATTGGTTACTCTTCCAATCATACGGAGAATCTGTCAATGTCTCCTACATTGCAGATTTATATCATGTTCCCGTTATGTTAAAAAGATGCCGAAGTCACTCTCGTGTCATGCTCACTGTTCAAGGATACAACCTGTAGACCATTCTACAACTACCTTGACCACATGTGTCGGGCATTCCTTGGTGTCATTTTGTTTCATCATGTACTTAGTACTACTCCAGATCAACTCAATTTTCTGATCGATCCTCGTGTTGGATGATGTAGGATTCCTTAAGGCCTCCCTTCCAACGGACTTCTTCCCATCGAATTCAACTCATTTTACTCTGGGAATGAAGTCTAGAGTTTTAGATAGTACCTTGGGGATTGCAGTCATCAGTGGCAATTTCCCTCCCCATTGGATAGTGCAAATACATCAATGTATCCTATTTGATGGATTCTTCAAGTGTTCGACTTCAGGACCCCCTATTCACACTTGTTAGAATGTACTAGGTACCGTGGGCCCCATTTTCATTATCAGTGGGTGTCCTCGCGTTTGTTAACAACATACATCAATGACCAGTAATCAAACGGTATCCCCCATGTTCAACTTCAACTCATTTATTCGCATGGTTAGGGTTCGTACCTTTTGATGTTTTGGATGAAGACCTTGTGCCTATGATAACATCATCATATTTTTGTTATTGCCCAAGTTGTGCAAGACTGAGCCACACTCATTTTTGGCTCTTGATGAGACATAGATCTAGCTTGTTGTTATGGCTATGATCTCCTGTTTGACATGGATCCATGCTTGTATTTCAGTGGCCATGCTATATACATCTTTCAGTTATGTGTTGGATATTATGTTCTATCACCCTGAACATCTCCCGATGTCAAGATTGTAATTGCTCGCTGAGCTGGTTTTTGTTTCAGGTACTTTTGTGACTTCGTCCTATGGGTTCCTTACTTCTCCTTTGACTTGGATTGTAATGTATTTCGGCCATCGTTTCCCTTTGACCTCACACATTAGGAGGCATCTGTTATCGGTCAAAGTAGCACTTCTCCATCCGTGACCACATTACCTTGTCGCTCACACAAAAGGACACTATGGATGGAAGAGATTACTTGACCCTAGATGACTTGGAGCTGAAACCTTACTTCTTCAGCTTAAAAAATTATTTTTTCTGACAATTTTAGTATAAAACCGTGACCTTTATACTTGACATAGCGCGAGTCACCCGTGGGTCTCTATATTGACAACCCGCGGGTGTCAACTAAAAGTTGCACCTGCGAGCTACTAAGTTGATAAATTGTGAGTCACTCACATATTGCTAGATGTCATAGTCGCAGGTATCTTAAGAAAAGTTAAAAAAATATATTAAGAACACGAATTGAGATTAGTTGAGTTAGGTATTCCAACTTCCCCAACTTCCCAATTCAACTACCTTTTGAACCAATCCTCCTTGCTTTGCCATAAATACAAGGGGAGGCCATGAGAAAGGGGTCAATTTTGGAGAGAGCTTGTAACGTCCCCTTCCATCATCAAATGCAGGGAAGGAAACGTTAACAACACACCAGGGCTTTTGGTAGACTTAGCCCCAATTCTTTTACTCATAAATCTGTAATAATTAAAACTTCTGTGTACAGATGCAAACTCAATAAAACACAACGAAATTAAACATAACAACACACATAAGCATAGATTCGCATCAGCATATTTATCTCAAGCAATCAATAGGCAGAGAATTCAATCCCCTTCTTATGCTACTTCATATCGATTTTATTAACATGAAGAATAATCATTCAAATAACACATTGCAGAACACAGATTGTATATAATTTAATCCACAAAGAATACTTATCTTGCAACGCAAATGTCCAACGACTGGCTATGTGAGAGCAATGTTCCACCCAACCATAGATCTCTATCCAGCCTGTATTCTTTCAGCTGAGAGATAACCCCCGAGCTGGGCTGTGTATCCACTAAGGAGGAACTAGATGGCTCACTCACAGTAAGGATTTCACTCAGACAGCCATGCTAAGCCAACACACAGTTGGATTTTTCAAGCATGCAATGGGAAATGGAGGAGGATGCTAGTCCACTGAGCTCAATCCCAGAGCCACATACACTTCAAGCTGGACTCAGCAATCCCATCCTCTGTTCATACATCCATTCTTGGATTTCTCACAACTCTGTCACAAATAACCCCAAATCCGTCACTGATTTTCTGGGCTGTTAAAACAGGATTTTCCCATGGATTTTGGGGTAGCTATTGCTCCCAAATTCACCCCAAGGCTCATACCAATGGATCCCCCATTGGATTTCACTATCCAAGACCCATTCGTGGCATTTTTGGCTTCCCAAAACGTGGGTTCATTCCAAGTTGCGATTTCTGGTTTTTCTCCCTGCTGGGAGCTCGTTTTTGGATGAAGAATGATGCTAGGTACTTCCACCATGGAATGGGGATGAGGATGGAGCAACCCCCAAGAGGTAGAGTTCCTTGTGGCACAAGTAAACAGAGCCCATACCTACCCATACAAATTTCTGAGCTGCCCATGCTCCATTGAAGCCATGGACTGAAATCTCAACCACTTCCTTACAATAGGAATAAATGTCATATAGGAAAGTCAAATGGGTTCTCATAATGACATATGGCAGCCCATGGTTCAATCCCATGGCCCCCTCACCACTCCCTAGTGGATACACGTGGCCCCTTCTCATTTGTTGCCTCCATAGCTAGTTTTGGTATTTTTATTGCATGATGTTTATTTACATCATTTTACAATGTTCCATGGCTAAATAACACATGGATATCAAAATATCAAATACTTGCCCTTTAAATAAAATTCGGGCTGTCACTAGCGGGGCCTTGGCCTTGAGCTCCACGCTAGGAAAACATACATCACATGTATACATTATTTACATTAAATGCTAATATATCCTAAGGGTCAAAATGGGGTATTACAATCCCCTCCCTCTTAGAATAACACCGTCCTCGATGTTCCAAGACTTAGGAATACATATACAATTTTCACACGTCCAAAATTTCAAAAACTTTGCAGGTCTGCACTGCATTCGATCCTTTACTTTGAATCTTCAGGACCAAGTTCTTTGACTTTGATGAGCTTCTCATGTTGGTTCTGATCTTTCAGCTCATCCACAAGTCTGAAAAATTTATGGTTGCTACTCTCTTGAGGTTCTCTTGTTGGGCAGTTCCAGAGGCAATGATGTCCTCCACATTTCCAACATTTCACTGGTTGCTTCATCTTTACCTGCTCAATTTCCTTTGAGTCTTTCCACTTGGAACGTTTCTTAATCGGACGATTAGATGAATGCTTCTTCATTGATCCACTTTTATTTCCCTTGCTGATTGCCCTCATAATGCTTTTTACCTCTTTCTGCAGACGAATAGAGTCCTGCAAGACCTTGTGGTTCATCTCGTTCTGCTGCTTTTGCATCTTGAGCATCTCTCCAAGATTTTCTTGGGTCTTGGCAATTGTTTGAAGAAGAATTCCAGCCAATTCTAATAGCCCTTGGTCTGCCACCATGGTCAATGGAAACAACTGACCACACCTCACTAGCAACACTTGCCTGCACTGGCTGCAACCAATTGATTCAATTTCCATCTTTGAAATTCATCATTACAATTCTCGTTAGGCCAAGCATAACCCAAACATTTAAAAAAATCAGTCAATGGTTTTTTTCCCCCAGTTGACATGGATAGTCCATGCTTTACTCATGAGACTTCCACACTTTTTATACTTGCCCAACATACACATGAATTCCTTCATGTTCATCCATTCACATGAAATTCATTAATTAGCATTCACAATTCACTTTGATCAAATAAACACACTTTTACTTTCAGTCATGCATGCATTCAACAATTTTCTAATTCTATAAATGCATCAATAAAAAGGAAAGAGAGAGAGCAGTAAGAGTTTTCTCCTCTTAGTCTTGTTCCATTTCGGAACCCACACCACCACTGTGGTTTTCATGCTCTTTTCCTTTTTCACTTCAACGTGAATGCTTGACCTTCCCTTCTTGGCTATGACACGTAGTGTCTATGGTCTATTCCAGACCTCTCAACCATGGAGTTCCTCCACTTGGTTGGTCTAACTCTTAGCTGCTAGGACTCACACAGTTCCACTAGCCCCATCTTTCATTACTGCTCATGCTGAGCTCTTTAGGACGGTTACATGTCCACACGCATCCTTGAGATGCTTTCATAGTCATTGCTTCCAGCAATACCTGCGTTGGATGTCTTTACTTTATTCCATAGGGTCCTTCATTGCTTTACAAGCCTTGGATCTCCTATGGGTATAATAACGAATGTTGGGATAGCACGCAGGCTACTCCTCCACCATTCATATAGGCAATGCTCAGTCAGTACACCGACTGGTTTTTATCAGGCATCCCATTTAGCAATTTGCTAAGCCAGTACTCCGACTGTGTATTTTCAAGTATTTGAGGAGTGCTTGGCCAGCACGCGGGCTGCTCCAAATCATTAAATATCCCTGGGATGTTTGGCCAGCACGCGGGCTGCTCCAAATCATTAAATATCCCTGGGATGTTCAGCCAGCACGCGGGCTGCTCCACAACATCAAATAGTCTTGCATGTTTGGCCAGCGCGCAGGCTGCTCCACAACATCAATTAATCTTGCATGTTTGGCCAGCACGCAGGCTGCTCCAAAACATCAATAATCAATGCTCAACCAGTCACTCTCTGGATTTATCAAGCGCTTATAGTTCTCGCAGGGTCCTTGCTTCCTGTACTGACCAAGGTTTCCAACAAAGAAACAATAGTGCGTCAGCTTAACTATTAGAGAACTTATACTTGAAACCTTCATTATTTCAATAAGAAACGAATAAAATTGAATACTTATCTGTATTGTGCATTTCTTCTCTGGTCCACAGGGTCCTGCTTTTACTTTATAAGCCTTGGGATCCTTCTGCGGACTAGGATGTTTGGCCAGCACACAGGCTGCTCCAAATCATCAAATAATTAATGCCCTACCAGTACACCTTCACGCCGACTGGGTTTACCAAGCATTTGGTGGTGCTCAACCAGTCCCATACCTGGTTGGCCCTCTCCATTGCCGAGCCAGCACATACGTCTGGGTCATCGTCCAATGGAAGGTAACTGCGCCACCGACCATTACAGGTCAAGGCTCCACTACTCTGCCTTAGGCTTGCATCAGCCTTTCACATGTATCACAATCCCTCAATGCGCATAACAATCCTTCACCCACACAAGGGTGGCACTTCTTCTCTTGTGTAAGCCGACGGTTTCATTTAGGAATTCTTTAGGTGACTTTCTTAACTGCAGGCTATCATGGCCCCATGATACCCACTCACCCTACACAAGGGTTACCACTGCTCATACAGTCCTCTTGAGTATTCTTTTCTTCACTTTTCCCTTTAATGTGCAGCACTAAATTTCATATGTATAATCTGTCAACACAAAATGGATAGCAAGCTCATTAGTATTGCTGCTCTAGAACTGTAAACATATTTCATAACATTCACTACCCAACCTAACATTCACTACCCAACCTTGAAACACCAGGAATGCGTCCATTCCCTTAAGGCGTAGTCAATATTGGCATCCCTAACATAACTCAGCACCAGAAAGGCGTGCACTCCTTACTGATGTGAACTATGAAGGTCCTAATCATACTTCAAGCAGTCTGCCATAATGGAAATAAAATCAAAACATGCTCTGCATATTAACTCTATTAATTAGACATGCATGTATGTATATATATATGTCATTCAGGGTTTATGGAACACTTATCCATTTTGCAGATGTTATTTCTCTTCTTTAATGAGGAATGGAGGCTCCTTCTCTGAGTTGACAGTCCCTCGGTTTGCCATCCCAATTCCTTTTGATGTTGCATGCCTCTCACATGTCTTACTGACATAATCTTCACCCTCTCACTCATATTGTTTACCAATCATGTAGTGCAGATGAGACATTAACAATGTCTTATGGCGTTTCACCTGAAACCCATTTTCAAATCATGGAATCTCTTCCCATGAAGTTTGGCTTCTGCAGACCCACTCTCATGGTCTTACTGCAATGTGTCTTCCTGGCACACTTATTGGTTTTCTTATCCATGAGGCTATCCTCATATTGTTTGGCTCCTGTAAGTGACACCACTCTGCCCGTTATGGTCTTATGCCCGCTGCCATACATGAGCATCCACTTACAGCATGTCCTCCCATGAGAATCTTCTCATAACCTTTGGATTTTCCATATGGTAGATCCTGGTCTCTATTATGGACTTATCCTCATTGCCATATGTAAGATCTTTCTACCTGAAATTGAAACTTCAATCAACCAAACACTTCGTAAGTCTCTATGCATATAATGTTTCATTACTGCAACCGTTACTGAAACATTTTCAGAATTATAACATTCCATAATTCAAAAATTTCAGCTGTTAATATATCAATATCGCCAAAATTTATTTACTTCACGTGCATCATTAGCATACTCATTATTTCATAGTCATATCATTCATACAACTCTGTCCTTCCATAGAGCATTCTAGCAGCCCATCAATCATGATTGGGCTCTTCATGCACTTACTATTCTGCATTCATAACAGCCCATGAAATGATCCTAGAATTATCATCAATTCATCATTTCATTCATTATTTATATTGTAATAACATATGCATCATCCCTATGCATTCATACAATGCATCACAAGATTTATAAAATCTCTTAATGCACATCTACTCAATGCTACCTTGCATTGTTTCATGAGTACTATGCATTCAAGCATATTATGATCGAAACATGACTATCTCATATAACTTGCATTACCATAATCAGGACCACCAGTCCTCACTTGCTTTGGTTATCAAGCACATAACCAACATACACATGGCATGATATAAATTCATATGAATGCATTGAGATTTCTAAACAGTCATAGGATGTAAGGATCATTTTCTTCACTTACCCACACCTTACCAAGCTTGGTAGTTTAATAGTCCCAATCGGTATTCAATATCACATGCAAACTAACTCAACATAGCTCAAACACAGTTGAAGAGATCTTACCAAATCCTCTTTCAACATTCATGCAATTTGGCACCAATAATCATTACCTACATGGTTACCATTAACATCGCCTGATGTTACCTGATCAGTTGGCCTCTTACTAAGGCTGCTCAGTCCTTTTTCCAACTTTATGATCATAGATTTATTGCACCATCCTTTCTGCATAAGGTTGCTGGCTTCATGCAACAACATCCTCAACACATTTAGCCATGCTCTTTGTTATCTTTGGTCCTACAACCAATACCAACATCAATAGTGATGATCAACCACAATATTCTCCATTAGTGGTTCATTGCATATGCAGACTTCATTATTCTACCAATATGAAATATCCCATTTATGCACAAGCATTTCCATATGTACTATGCAATGTTTGTTAAGATGCCATCTAGTGCATATACATCTATGTAATCCCTTACATTTTTAACATTTTTATGCCATATGACAATTTCATAATTATAAGTATGATAACAAACAGGGGTTTAAGGAATTCTTCCCTTTTTGAGCCCTCATCGTAACATGGAATTCCTCTTCCATATCATGCAATTGTAGAAATTGCCCATATTGACAACAAAATTTGTTTGTCAAAACAGTCGCTAGCACTCTTCTGCACTAAATATCGATGATATATGTAGACCTCATTCAAACTATGGTCATGCATCATTGTTCCCTGCTGGACAAGCTTTCCAATGCCTGTCTTCATGCTCCATTCCGACATCGGGTGCAGGAACTGCATCTCTTAAAAAATGACAACTTTCACTCCAATTCTACACATTTTACACAGTTGCATTTTGGTCCAGAATGCCAACTTTAGCCACCTGTGGAAGCAAATCTATGAGGAATCACAAATTTTTTTATATCGGGCGAAGTTAGTCCATATAACAAGGAACACTCAGAAATTCACGGATTTCAATTCCGATGCACCATTCATCTTCTATGAATTTCTGGGTTTTACTACTTCTCACTTTTCACATTTTTCCAAAATTCCAAATTTTGGGCCAAAAATGGCTATCTCCCAAACGGTGCATTTCAGGGAAATCTTCGTCTAACGGAAACTGTCCGTCTTAATGAGAGTATGAAATATCTAGTTCAGTAATTTTTTTGATTCTCACATCTAGGGTCACTTTTACTGCCCACAAGCTTTTCAAAATCCCGAAAAAGTGGCCCGGAACAATGCTTTTTGGCCTTCTTGCTCACCCCCGACTTCACATCCCTTGGATTTTGGCTCCAAGATTCTGAATTTAACACTGTGCCTACTTCATGGCCGCGCCTGATCAATTTCAGCTCAAACCGACCTTTTGTCAAGTCTCGGGACTCCGTCCTTCGAAAGTCACTATTCCCCTTTTTTCTGTCAAATTGGAGTGCAATGGGCTGGGGGTCTTCACTGGTTCTTTCATGGCCTTCGTCAATGGCCTCCGAGCCCCACAGGAATCATTCCATTTTGAGCTCGGATGCTCCTTTTATCCAAAAATCAAGTTTTGGTCACTTTACTCGTTTTTTTTTTTTTTTTTTTTTAATTTTAATCTTGGAATTCAACTCGCAGTTTCGGGGCGATTTGCCGAACGCTTCCGCGTTGCGGAACGGTTCACGGAACTCTTCCGCAATTGCGGGAAGGTTCCCCGAACTCTCCCGCGTTGCGGAATAGTTCGCGGAACTCTTCCGCAATTGCGGGAAGATTCACCGAACTCTTCCACGTTGCGGAACGGTTCGCGGAACTCTTCCGCAATTGAGGGAAGGTTCGCGGAACTCTTCCGCAATTGCGGGAAGGTTCGCCGAACTCTTTCGCGTTGCGGAACGGTTCGCGGAACTCTTCCACAATTGCGAGAAGATTCGCCGAACTCTTCCGCGTTGCGGAACGGTTCGCGGAACTCTTCCGCAATTGTGGGAAGGTTCGCCAAACTCTTCCGCAATTGCGGGAAGGTTCACAGAACTCTTCCGCAATTTCGGAAGAGAATTCATTCCGCAAATTTCGGAAGAGAATTCCTTCCGAAAATTTCCTTTCGCAAATTTCGGAAAAACTTGCGGAATACTTCCGCAGTTGCGGAGCAATTCGCCGAATGCTTCCGCAGTTTCGGAAGACATTCGGGAATTCTTTCCGAAACAGTCTTAAACAAAAATTTTCAAAAACACTTAGGAAAAATTTTTGGATTCTTCTTTCCTTGTGACTGCAATTGGATTTGGCCCATAGAGGCCCAATGCTGCAACCAGCAGCTCTGATACCACTCTGTAGCGTCCCCTTCCATCATCAAATGTAGGGAAGGAAACGTTAACAACACACCGGGGCTTTTGGCAGACTTAGCCCCAATTCTTTTACTCATAAATCTGTAATAATTAAAACTTCTGTGTACAGATGCAAACTCAATAAAACACAACGAAATTAAACATAACAACACACATAAGCATAGATTCGCATCAGCATATTTATCTCAAGCAATCATTAGGCAGAGAATTCAATCCCCTTCTTATGCTACTTCATATCGATTTCATTAACATGAAGAATAATCATTCAAATAACACATTGCAGAACACAGATTGTATATAATTTAATCCACAAAGAATACTTATCTTGCAATGCAAATGTCCAACGACTGGCTACGTGAGAGCAACGTTCCACCCAACCATAGATCTCTATCCAGCCTGTATTCTTTCAGCTGAGAGATCACCCCCGAGCTGGGATGTGTATCCACTAAGGAGGAACTAGATGGCTCACTCACAATCAGGATTTCACTCAGACAGCCATGCTAAGCCAACACACAGTTGGGTTTTTCAAGCATGCAATGGGAAATGGAGGAGGATGCTAGTCCATTGAGTTCAATCCGAGAGCCACATACACTTCAAGCTGGACTCAACAATCCCATCCTCTGTTCATACATCCATTCTTGGATTTCTCACAACTCAGTCACAAATAACCCCAAATCCGTCACTGATTTTCTGGGCTGTTAAAACGGGGTTTTTCCATGGATTTTGGGGTAGCTATTTCTCCCAAATTCGCCCCAAGGCTCATACCAATGGATCCCCCATTGTATTTCACTGTCCAAGACCCATTCTTGGCGTTTTTTGCTTTCCAAAACGTGGGTTCATTCCAAGTTGCGATTTCTGGTTTTTCTCCCTGCTGGGAGCTTGTTTTTGGATGGAGAATGATGCTAGGTATTTCCACCATGGAATGGGGATGAGGATGGAGCAACCCCCAAGAGGTAGAGTTCCTTGTGGCACAAGTAAACAGAGCCCATACCTATCCATACGAATTTCTGGGCTGCCCATGCTCCATTGAAGCCATGGACTGAAATCTCAACCACTTCCTTACAACAGGAATAAATGTCATCTAGAAAAGTCAAATGTGTTCTCATAATGACATATGGCAGCCCATGGTTCAATCCCATAGCCCCCTCACCACTCCCTAGTGGATACACGTGGCCCCTTCTCATTTGTTGCCTCCATAGCCAGTTTTGGTATTTTTATTGCATGATGTTTATTTACATCATTTTACAATGTTCCGTGGCTAAATAGCACATGGATATCAAAATATCAAATACTTGCCCTTTAAATAAAATTCGGGCTTTCACTAGCGGGGCCTTGGCCTTGAGCTCCACGCTAGGAAAACATACATCACATGTATACATTATTTACATTAAATGCTAATATATCCTAAGGGTCAAAATGGGGTATTACAGAGCTATAGTTATGCTGAATAAATCCCAAGTCAAGAGAGAGGAGCAGGGACCTAGGGCCTGGTTGCGAAGGTGCTTGATGCAGAGTCAGATATAATATTTGTACTTTCTGCATTCTTTGACAATAAAAGATTGAGACACTATTCCTTTCCTAGAAGTGTTAATATCTATTGTGTTTTGATTATAATGTGATGTTATGTCATTCATTAATATTAATATTTGTTTAGAGTCAAACTGGTTTGAGGAAGGTCTGTGTGTGTTTTGCAGCTTTGTTGTAGTGGAGATAAAGAGAGAAAAGCTTGGATCGACCGTCATAAATAAGGTACATTTTCTCATAACTTTGATGCTATTTGTTTATAGAAATGTGTGCAAGACTCTATGTGTCTATATGTCAACCCCTAATACGTTGGTAGTCTTCCCCTACTATAAGGACTTTTCCCTAACAACACATGTTTTTGGTTGCTTGATGTAGAGCACTCTTGTTCTGGAAATAATGGAGATCCAAATACCTAAATATGAAAGGAATAGGAGAAAAGGCACACAAAGATTTTAGTAAAGCTATTAGATTTGAGGACAGCCTCATCTCAAGCAAATATTTGTGTTAAAATTATATTTACATCGAGGGCAAAATATTGAAAGGAGTTTGTATTTGTTTTTGAGCATATTTTGGAAGAATTAGCAAGCAAATCCATTTTCGGTTTTAGAACATTTCTAAGCAAGGTTGGAACATACTTATAGTCATCATGTTGTTATGGTTTTGGGTTTTGTAATATATTTCTGGTATTTAGACTTATCATTCATTTATGGATTGTGTAATGCTTTTAATGTTTTTTTAATATTTTTATCTTTAAATGTTAAATATTTGTGATTTAAGACCACATATCCACTTATTACGATCGTGATGTTAGTGGGAGCATTTTTATTTTATTAATGAAATCCATTAATGGGAGTCCTTTTAATGGATCATTGAATTTTTTGGTTTGAAAACTTTAGAAGGTTACACATGTATGTTGTAAATACGTGGAAAGATGTATTATCAAAATATGTAATCCATGTATTATAATTTTTAAGTTAGAAACCATAAGTAAAGTGCAGATATTTAGCTCAAGGGGCTAGCATGATTGGTTGAGTGTTTTGATCTTCATTATAAGATATGTGAGATCGATCCTAGAGGCTAGTTACCTATGTTGCTCACTTAAATTAATGTCTAAGCCAAGTTAAGTTCCATAATAAACTCCTATAGGTTTACACTAAGTACCATTTGTGAAATGTAAGCACGCACCTAGGAGTTTCCTCACAAAATTTTCCTTCCATAAAAGAGGAAATGAGGGAACAATATTGGCTTATATCCATACTCCATTTCTCTTAATGATAACAAATCCAAAAAGGAGGACATTCATTGACATGTACAAGAATGAATATAAGTCAGTATAATGATTTTGAATTATGAAAATACAAGGTAATAACAAATTTACTTTTATCAAGATAATTTGAACTGTTTCTTCCTATTGTTGTTGTCAAAGTTTTTTCCACAAATCACAATACATTTTCTTGAATTTTATTATGTAAATATCAACTCAAGAAGGCATAGTTGTGTCATTTTGGATGGGGCTGTGGGACCTACTTGAATATGACGATATCTCATGTCAACTATTAAATACAATAGAACAAAATTACAAAATTCATGATGGTGGTTGTTTGTTGATGTTGATTCATTTTTCTTTGGAATCTTTGAATCTATATCAATTTTTTCACTACTTTCATTTAAAGGGGAAAGGGCGTACTTGTTAAAATGAAAACATGGCTTAGAAACTCCCAACAATTCTAGTGCCCCATGAAATTGAATGTTGTGGCATACATAACCTTTTTGAGGAAAAACAATTGATGAAGGTAGAGCATTTGAGTGTGCACTTGAGCACCCACAAGTACTAGCAAAGCTCATAATTGGGTGGCCCATCTACCAAAGTACCCATATGTTTAAACCATCCCCCAAAACACTAACCATACATATTTGAGAGTCCATGGTACAACAAACAAGGTTTCCTTAGTCCCAAGCATAAACAAAGAGTTATCACTTTGCATGACATTGGGTGGAAGACCATCATGGGGTTGGATCCCAACCTATACCAATAATAATTCATAAAAAAATACTACTCTCTCTTCCACTTCATCAATAGTGGACATAATAATGGTGTTGGTTGACCTCAGTTTTGAAAAAACTATCTACTATAAGTGGTTCATAAAAGCACTTTATGTACAAGTAATCTCAATATTTTCATGTTTTTAAAATTATTTATAAAAAAAAATTGAACTACATTTTGAAATAAAATGAATATTTGAAATTGGAAAATCATTTTAAGTCACATCAATGTTCAAGCATTGGTCCCAATCAAAAATACACTAAGGCACACTAAGACTAGACAACTTGGAACTTTGTGGGTGACATGGCATCATTTTGGATTCGTCACACCTTAAGACCAATATGGTTAGATAGAAAACACGACAAAGTATATGTGATAAAAATTTGGAGGAAAAACAAGCTTGGAAACATGGAAAATTAAGCTATGCCACTACTGATAAAAAAAACGCTCACTTACTGGCATCCCTCCCCTATTCTCTCAACGATTTGCACCGTCGCCATCAGGAGACTCCTTACGCTGTTTTCCTTAGGCTCTCTCTCGAGTTTTCTGGGACCCATGGACCCATCCACATCACAGTATTGGCTCTGTCACATCTATCATCACGTAGTTAATGCATGGTCATGGTTAGAAAGCTTTAAAAAAATTGAAAATCGTTGCCGCGCCCTCTGCCTTTCTACACCCGAAGAACCAACAATCCCCTGTGCGAGCACCTCCCGTTGAAGGTCAAATTCAACCCCACCGGACGAGACAGACCAGTCTGTAAGCTCCTTCCAACCCCTCGACTGAATAACATACTCCCATTAAAAGACTGCATCGTTATAAGGATGTTGTGCATTTGAATTTCTCTTTTGAATTGATGGAAAAAATTGATCGAAACAAATCGTAATATCTGAAAAAATTGATCGAAACAAATCGTAATATCTGGAAGAAATATTCACGCTATTGAAAGGAGAGCACTCACAGTTTCAACTACCATATCCATCAATATCTGTTTGTTAGTCGTTGCTACGTATATTTATCCCTATTGCTTCATCTTTATTGCTTCATCTTTGGCTAGGATAGGTAATCCAAGACGACCCTCACATATTGGGATAACTGAGAATGTTGCCATTGGAGTACCTTGATATCGGGAGAAACATTGCAGGATTATTTGATTATATCCATCACTAAGGTCTATATTGCTCAAGATTCAAACCAATTTCAATTTTTTGTTGACAACATGGTTGAGTGGAGTATTAATAAGATTTTTCCTATGGACATTTTCAAGAAAATAACTTTCACATGTTCATATTGATTGTCGGACTGGTATGGTTTAAAAAATTGTTCATCCAAGTAATCAACTCATGACATTGCAAATCCGAGACAAACGACCACTGAGTACATAAAAAGTTTACTGTTGTTGGCTTGAAAGTGCCGATGAACGTGACAATCAGAGTATGCTCTATTTTCTCTTTTAGAACGCTTATTGAAAAACTCCACTAATTTTGGCACCAATAACTGAGGCCCATATTGTTAAATTATGGCAGGGAAACATTTGCTAATGGAATATATCGATCTTTCATTATACAAATCAAAGCGAATCCACGTAAACCTCTTGTCCTGATAGATGGTCGAATCTCATCTCAATGATCAAAAGAGACCTTAAGTAGTAAAGTTAGCAGCCAATTACTCCTTCAGGCAACTTGCATAATAAGAACCATCGAAAATGTTGTGATCAGCATAACAATTATAACTGTGATACTGCATGCATTTATAATAGGGATGTTTGAGTCAGTACGAAGAATATCTAATATTAAAACCAAAGATTCAGTTCCATTTTCATTTTTTTACCAGTCACAGAAGTCTTTTCTTTCCTAAACTCAAAGTCTTTTCTTTCCTAAACTCAAGGCTGCTTGTTCCTCCGACCTCTGATTGAGTGACATTGTGTGACTGTTGTTAGAATAATTCTTTTGTAATTAATCTATAATTTGGGCCACACATGTAAATAATTAAAATGTGTGTGCTATCATTTAATTAAGCCTAAATATAGTGATCTAATTAATAACTGATTAATTGGCTTAAGAGTATAATTGTCATGAGATTATTGTGTAGATACCAGATAATTATTATTTCTATGAGAGGCGGAAATATAATTATGATGAAGTTAAAACTGCCCTAGCGGTTATTGTGAACTGCCCTAGCGGTTTATAAATAAGGTTATGGTCCCCATTCTACCACGACGCATTCCAATTTCTGAAAATCCTCTCAAGAGAAGTTGACGCAGAATCTAATGGCTAGAATTGGAAGATCATCTCAAAGGGTTCTCTTCCTGTAAGGTTTCTCCTTCAATGGATTCAGGTATGCTTCCGCTATTAATTTTCTACTCATTGTTTTAATCAGAAGATTCCAGTATATATTAACAAGTGGTATCAGAGCTTACTTCTTGATTAATTCTTTGAGTTATTAATTTAATATTTATATATTTGTCAATGGATTCTCTTCAGAAATTTTTTTTTAGAGTCTCAGAGAAAGTAAAATCATTATAAATGCTTCAAATAGCAATCCGTTTTTTCATTTATTAAATATATCTGCATAGCAAAGTTTTTTTTTAGTGTGTGGACTTCCATCAAAGTTGTATTTTTGAACGCCCTGTATTTGCATCTCCTGCAAGACCAAATCTGAGACATCTCAATCCATTTTATAGAATAATCTGGGCCTCCATCCAAACGCTTTTCTCCCATGCTAAAAGATGCCCAATTCATTCTGAAAACGTGTTCAGTGCTGGGCGTCCCATTATAAGTTTGCATCATCTTCTCAGCAGCGACAGCGAACTCCATAAAGCCATAGTCCTCTATACTTATTACGGATTATCTTGGCAGCGAACCCCATATTCCTTATGGCACAAACTACATATTATATCATATGCAGCAAAATCAAGATATGGGGAGAGGTACTCACGCGGGCCTGTTTTACCATCCCTCGATCACATTGCCGCTGAGGATTTCTGAGATCGGGATCGCCTGAGATGTCCTATCTTTGTATTCTGAGTACAATTTTTTTGCCCATTCAAATCTCTGCTTTCATAATACTCATCCAGCATTCCCTGTAATCACAATCTCACTGAAATTCCAGGATTCTATTTCCAAGCTGATTCAGTCCGGTGGTTGCATGATTCGACTCTACACTAGCTATCATGGATCTTAAAGTTCGTTGAATTCGTTTTTTGGTCAAGACTAGACCACGATCCATCACCCACGCTTTTTCTTCCGTCAAACGCAGAACAATGGTGCTCTTACTTACAATCTATTTGGTACCTCTATCACTGAATGTGGAGGTGATTAAGATTACATGTTAATCAATCGGTTCAATGCAAGTCACAGGCCAGATCAGAATTGATACCTATCGGGGTTTTCATCTGCAGATCATGTGCTATATGTACTTTCAAAACTTTGTTTGATTGATTTCAACCTAAATTCAAATTAACAGAATCTGCTGTCGTGGCCTGCTATGTGCATGTGCAACGACATGTAGTGCTGCTTAAATCTGACTCTAATCTTATTTGATGCTTCATGTCTCTGGAACCAATCGACTGACGTCTTTACTATATATATAAAATGCCCTTCTCCTCTTGGCTTGGCTGGGCATGTCGCAAGGCAGGGAGTCACGCGCTCCGTAGATTAACATTTCCTCCCCGCTATTCTTTCTGTCGACCATGCTTTGGTTGCGATCCTCGTGCTCCCTGATCTGGATGGATGTGTGAAATTGAGTTGTATTAATATACCTCTTGCATGTTCCGTAGAGAGGCAAGAAACTACAATCGAAGTCACATAAAGAGAGATCATACGCAGGTCCTGATCGTGAGAGGGAGGAAGCGATTGAACATTGATCGCAATCATGAGTTCTGCCCTCATTTCTCTTGGAACGGCTTTGCATTCACATCTATATTGTATCATGCATTAGAACTCTAGTTCAGAGGAGATTGTTTGTTCAGAGACTGATTTAATTGAAGTTAACTTAGTTAGATGGGGTAAGTACTGGGAAAGTGATCCTTTCTTGGCAGAAACTCGCGATCCTTTCTTGAACCCCGTGACAGTCCATCAAATAATGAAGCAGTAAATACATTTGGTACTATTATTTAATAGCATTTTTTGATATTAATATTTAAGTTATTGATCTAGCATTTTAAATAGGCTAATTAAAGCGGAAAATCACCAAAGTGACATCTTTCGTGTAGATTAGTCTGTTCAGGGTGTTAGATTTTTTTTTTTGTGTATGTGATTCATGCGGGTATTGACTGGCCCAAAGGAAAGTTAATATTTGGTCAAATTGTATACATACCTGTGGTGATAAATATGTGATGATTATAAAGGTAACTAAATGTGAATAATAACTCAATCCAAAGATAGATTTATTATTTGACATAACTTATTATCAATGTTTGATCACTACAACAAGAGTACCACTTACAGTTAATATTACTGTCCAAAGACTTGATATTAATGTTGTGCCAGGTATCTTGAAATGTCATTTAAAGATTATGTATTTAATTGCTTATTTTATGTGAACATGATGGTTTATTTAATTCATTTTATTTTGTTCTCTATTTCAGCTTTTATATCAACTACTTCTATATCTGCCAACATCAATAATGTCCCTATGTTAAATGGGACTAATTTTAAGGACTGGAAAGAGAATATGATGATTCTCTTAGGCTGCATGGATATAGATTTAGCTTTGAGAATGCCCAAACCCGATGAACTCAATGAGGATAGTACTCAAGAGGATGAGGCTTATTGGGATAAGTGGGCTGCAGAGTGATCAAGGGGTTTTAAATTTTATGATCCTGCTATTAGGTCAATTTTTGAGACGGGAACTGCAACATTTTTTGAGGATGTTGCGTTTGGGGGGAGAAATCAGGCTAGGAATATTGTCTTTGAGGAGGAAGAGGGATCTACTATTGCTTTTGATAATGTGCAGGTTTCACTACCTATCATTGATCAAGAAGTAAACTTGGATCCTCAACCAACAGACAATATTGTTCAACCCTTAATTGTTCAACCCATTGCAAATGAGGACATTGCTCCTGAAGAACAAACTCAACAACCTCAAGAAAATATGCCATTAAGGAGATCCACTAGAGAAAGGAGAAGTGCAATTTCGGACGATTATATCGTATATCTCCAGGAACATGAGGTAGAAAGTGGAATGATGGAAGATGATCCAATCAACTTCCAGCAAGCCATGAAAAGTTCCAACTCTCAGAAATGGATTGAAGCCATGAATGAAGAGTACAAATCTATGCAAGACAATAAAGTTTGGGAACTTGTCCCATTACCAGTTGGTACGAAGCCCATTGGTTGTAAATGGATATTTAAAACCAAGCGGGATTCAAATGGTAATGTAGAAAGATATAAAGCACGTCTTGTAGCTAAAGGCTTTACTCAAAAAGAAGGAATTGACTTTAAAGAGACCTTCTCTCCAGTTTCTACGAAGGACTCTTTCAGGATAATCATGGCACTAGTTGCACATTATGATCTTGAGTTACATCAAATGGATGTTAAAACAGCGTTTCTCAATGGTGACATTGATGAAACAATTTATATGGTACAACCAGAAAATTTTGTGTCCGAAGATTCAAAGAATATGGTTTGTAAATTAACTAAATCCATTTATGGGCTCAAGCAAGCTTCTCGTCAGTGGTACTTCAAGTTTCATCAAATTATTGTCTCATGTGGTTTTGAGGCAAATCTTATGGATGAATGTGTGTATCACAAATTCAGTGGGAGTAAGTATATTTTCCTGGTTTTATATGTCGATGACATATTGCTAGCCACAAATGATAGTAGCATATTGCACGACACCAAGAGATTTTTATCAAAACATTTTGAGATGAAAGATCTTGGTGATGCCTCCTTTGTCTTAGGAATCCAAATACTCCGAGATCGTTCTAGGGGTATTTTAGGATTGTCACAAAGGACCTATATTGATAAAGTTCTCAAAAGGTATGGCATGCAAAATTGCAAACCAGGTGATACCCCTGTCGCTAAAGGAGACAAATTCAGTCTTAATCAATGCCCTAAAAATAGTTTAGAAAGTCAAGAAATGCAGAAGATTCCTTACGCTTCGGCTGTGGGGAGTCTAATGTATGCTCAGGTATGTACACGTCCGGATATTGCGTACATTATTGGCATGTTAGGCAGATATCTAAGTAACCCTGGAATGGATCATTGGAGAGCAGCCAAGAGGGTTATGAGATACTTACAGAGAACAAAAGAGTACATGCTTACATATAGGAGATCGGATCAGTTAGAGATCATTGGGTATTCCGACTCCGACTTTGCTGGATGCCAAGACAGCAGAAGATCCACATCAGGCTATATTTATCTGTTGGCTGGTGGAGCAATTTCATGGAGGTCTGCCAAACAGACACTCATAACTTCATCCACCATGGAAGCAGAGTTTGTAGCATGTTATGGGGCATCCAATCAAGGAATATGGCTACGAAATTTTGTCACTGGGCTGCGTGTTCTGGATGGTATTGAAAGACCACTGAAGATATTTTGTGACAATAAATCAGCAGTTTTATATTCCAATAACAACAGGAGTTCTACAAAATCAAAATACATTGATATCAAGTTCCTAGTTGTAAAAGAAAAAGTACAGAGTGGACAGATATCCATAGAGCATATTGGAACAAACTCCATGATAGCGGATCCGCTTACAAAGGGATTACCACCCAAGGTCTTTCATGAGCACACTGCTCATATGGGTGTTGTCTCATTTGAGGATATTCAGATTTAGTGGGAGTTTATATTATTCATTGTATATTGCTCTATGTTATGTTTAGACTTTATCTATACATTTGGATTGTGTTCTGCAGAAATAAAGTATTCATTTTATTACACTCTGTTAAATTATGATAAAAATTTGATCTTAATAAAGTTAAGTAGGACCAGTTGGAAATAGGCATGAATAGATCACATTGCATGTAATTTCCATGCTATGCACTCATGATTGATCTATGTCATTTAGCTATGCAGATATATGTGACCATTGATTGGTCTAGTAACGATTGATGTAACAAAGGCCACCTTGATCCTATGTCAGTATAGTTAATGGACCAGATTGTTCGGATATACCCTAAGGACATGATAACAAATTTTGAGCTCATAAGGTTAAGCACATTTATTTGATTACATATGCATGTGGCCCAGTGGGAGATTGTTAGAATAATTCTTTTGTAATTAATCTATAATTTGGGCCACACATGTAAATAATTAAAATGTGTGTGCTATCATTTAATTAAGCCTAAATATAGTGATCTAATTAATAACTGATTAATTGGCTTAAGAGTATAATTGTCATGAGATTATTGTGTAGATACCAGATAATTATTATTTCTATGAGAGGCGGAAATATAATTATGATGAAGTTAAAACTGCCCTAGCGGTTATTGTGAACTGCCCTAGCGGTTTATAAATAAGGTTATGGTCCCCATTCTACCACGACGCATTCCAATTTCTGAAAATCCTCTCAAGAGAAGTTGACGCAGAATCTAGTGGCTAGAATTGGAAGATCATCTCAAAGGGTTCTCTTCCTGTAAGGTTTCTCCTTCAATGGATTCAGGTATGCTTCCGCTATTAATTTTCTACTCATTGTTTTAATCAGAAGATTCCAGTATATATTAACAACTGTTCCTCCCATTCAAGTTGCTTCTTGATTGTATCTCTTGAGAAGAAATGATTCACAAGCCACTCTAATGTAGAATCTGTTGCTTAAACCAACTCCGCTATATCTTCTTTCCCATGAAGAAGATTAGTGCAAACATTGACAAGACGTTGAACAGTTGTATCAAACTCTAAATTTTTCCACTGCAGGAAATGTGCGGTATAGCCGGGCATATCTGAAGAAGTCGCAATGATATTAGGTCCCCATGTGGCCTGTGCCTTGCTATTTGAAAGAATTCGTTCTATGGGATTTCAGTTGATAAAACCTTCAATAAACATTAGTATTTTGTCAATTGAAGTACTCACTTCTTTTGATCCAAGATGGGTAGTTCTTAGGAGATAATGATGCTACCATGCGAATGGAATTTTGGTGAAAGAAATTATCCGAGATTGTTCCTTGAAAAGAACATCGTTCAATTCATCAGTGCTATTTATATTTTCTTTTGTTGTGGCAACTTACGCAACATGTGAACATTGAGATTTTACAATAGAAGCCTCGACCCTGTCCATGCCTTCATCCATGTTTTGATACTTTGCATAGGATTCAAAAAGCATGCCTATACCTCTTGAATATTGAAATTATTTGTTAAATTGGTAGAACTCCGTGTTTGGATAGCACATAACTTCTATGCTACATCTATTGCATTAGTTTCTATTTCATAGGTTCTAGGGGTTTCTTCTAAAGGACCATTCCTCTTGGTCAAATAAAAAGCACCATTGTTTTCTTCTTCCTGGATTACCCAAGTTCCACTAAATTTTTCTTCTTTACCAAAATGTTGAGTACAACCATCAACCTTTTCAGTAGACAATGCTGTCAGACATTTCATTTCAACAAAATCATTCCTCAAGGTAAGATATGAGGAATCAAATTCCATATTTGTGGCTGTATCCATGTTATTTTTCTTAAACTATGCTAATTTAGAAATTTGTGGCTGTATCCATGTTATTTTTCTTAAACTATGCTAATTTAGAAATCAATGCTGAAGCCCAATATTTAACACAACTAGCTTCATCATCATTGCTTCCTTCAGAAATTGAAACAATACTTAGTTTGTTACTCATATTGGATACCATGTGACACCTTTACATGAATATGAACAGTTGTACCATTGGTTTTACTGATGCAGCGACCTCTATGGAAGGCCTCCATTTGTGCCTCAAGTTGAGATACTTTACTGGCTGTTTGTACACACATCAGTCTTCTAGCTTTAAGTTCACTGCTTTTAACAGTCTTAGTTGGTTTGATAATTTTGTTCTCTTCACCCAAGGAATCAAAATTTGTTGGAAGAATTTTCAAAGAAGGCGTCAATTTCATAGATTAAACATGTATCATGTTACATCACCATTTCCCCCTCCTCAAAAATTGAAACAGTTCTAAGTTTGTCACTCATATTGATAACGTGGACACCTTTACATGAATATCAACGTATGTACCACTGGTTTTACTGATGCAATGACCTCTATGGAAGGCCTCCATTTGTGCCTCAAGTTGAGATATTTTACTAGTTGTTCATGCACACATGAACCTCGAAGCTTGAAGTTCATTCCCTTTAGTAGTCATAGTTGGTTTGATAAATTTGTTCTCTTCTTCCAAAGAAGGTATACATGCATTGCAATTTGCTGGAAATTTTTTCACAAAAGGTGTCCTACTACTGGTGTCAATTATTAAGCACCATATTTGAAGCATGTTCTATTGTTGATCAAATGCATTCCCTATCCTGAAATAAGCATATTAGGATTTACCTCATGGTAACCACACAATGGCATCCCACCATTTAGGAAATCAATCAAACATTGGGTGTGTAAACTCCATTTTCTACATCTCATAAACTCAACATTCATGCCAATCCATAACAACACAACTGGGTCAGACATCTTGTCACATAATACCTTTTGCTGATTCACATGTTAATTTTCCTTGGAGCAATGCACTGCAGCAAAGTCATTCATATCTAAGTTAATGATTAAGAGATGGCAATATCCACCAACATCACATAGGTGTGAAGTAAGATAAAATTCATCACTCAAAACTTGATTGTTTAGGTGGAATGTAAGGGAAACGTTGATGAAAGTCATAAGAAAGAGACGGGTTAATGAACTTTGAAGCCTGACAAGAGTCTTAACATGGGAATGCAGAATAAACACCTTTCCAACAAGCATTTTGTAACTAAATGCGTGTTGTTTCTTTAGAAATCATCCTCCCTCATATTTCAAATTTCCAAGGAAAGATGCACATTCTTTAAGGTGAAGTCAGTGACAAAAAATACATTTCCATTATTCTCCATGTTTCTTTAGAAATCAACATCCCTCATATTTCAAATTTCCAAAGAAAGATGCACATTGTTTAAGGTGAAGCCAGCGATGAAAAAAACATTTCCATTATTCTCCATCTCTAAACTATAACTTATAAGCTGACCATGGGCATTCATTGGTAGGTCATATTATAGCATGACTCTATGAGTCTAATGGTAATTGGGGACTCCTAGATTTGAGTAAGTACCAAGTTTGAATTTATAGGATTCCAAGCAGCTGTGATAAGAGAAAAGAATTAAGCTAATGTAGATATATTGTAAGTTTAGATGTATAACTTGATTGCAAGAAAAGGTTATCTTCCATACATCATTGTACTTGACAGTTCCATTGACCTACTTCAATAGTTATTAGTTAGAAATTAATAAAATTATCTGATCTTATCTATGCAGTTTTGAGGGTTATAAGATAAGAACTTCCATAGATAGACTTTGGAACATAGAACTCGACTGCAATACTGATTGACATTACAAGATTCACCACATATATTGCATTTAATTGAAAACTCAACAATGCCATAAAGAATGCGGTGCACAATTAATACATAATGACATGTCCTATGGATTAAAATGGACTGGCAACTTCCAACTACAAATATCTAACCAAATTAAGAAAATTGTAAAGATACTTGTACCAAGGAAGAAAATAACATTTCAGCATGCAACCTATTTATGATTTAATAATATAACACAGTGGATAATCACTGAAATATTTTTTTCAACTTTAATGCATGTTAATGATTCAGTGTAAGAGATCTAACTATCAACACAACAATTTCATTTCAAATACATAACATGCCATGTTAGGGAATTTGAAAATATTAAATAAAGATAAAAAACAAGACTGTGAAACTCTGGAAGAAACCTTATAAGTAGTTTTGCATCAAAATGATGAAAGGAAAAGAAGGTGACCACCTAGCCCTGTTGATGTGGTGTGAGAGGCTGGGACAGCTTGGTCCAGAATCGTCTCTTTATAGCTCATTATATCATGAAAAATAAGAAATTAGTTGATTCACACTTAATGAACAATAAGAAATTAGTTTATTCATAGTCAATTAACATTGTGTTTAGAGAAATTAATGATGGATTTTGTGAAAATGAATAAGACATTAATTTCATCAAATTAAGTCCTCCCTCCACTTGATACCGTTAATAGGGTTGGATTTCCAAGCCCACTGCAAGGGAGATAAGGATATATAATAACATCAAGTGGTTTCATTATATAAGTGGTATTTTTTACCCCTCATATTGTATATGGAGCCTTGCATACATGCTTGAAGATTGGTTGGATCATGTAGTAGCATGGTGCATCCTTATATATAGTCAACAAAATATGGAGGTGTATTCTTCCATCTAAAATTGCTAGCTTCATTGCCTCGCTATTCACATCCTAAATATTTAATTGTGTTTCAGATTCAAAGCCACATAATCATTCAACAAATTAGTCAATCAACTGATTTCCACAACAAATCCTCTGAATCAATTGTCATAGGCATGCTACTATTGGCCACTACACGAAAAACCTTCTTCATGGGTGAATCCATCCAAGTGCAAATGTTGCAAAATTGGGTAGTTGATGTGTGATTCCTAGCAAACACAAAAAATTTCAACCCTAATGCAAAAACAAGAGTACTTACTTGCCTAAACACGAGGAAGATCATAGTTCCTCACTCCACTAATGCAAAAAAACCATGAACAATCAGATCTTTGCCAAAACCTAATGAAACTCACCACATGAAACCAAGAGACACCCAAAGTTCAGAAATTTCATACCTTACAAGGGTTTTTGCCTCGTCCACAAGATAAAATATGAAATGAGGATCTCTCTATTCATATGAAATGCTCAAAACTATTTTTACAATAATATAAATAATTTAATCTCTAAAAAGCCCAAATCAAGGAGGGAATGTGGCGTCCTCCAAGTTACATCAATAACATAATAAACCCCCAAGATTACATTAAAATAATCATGAAAGGCCCCTTGGAGAGGGGCGCCCTCTGCACATTAGCAGTAATGTGGGTAAAGTCCTCCGATTGTCACATTCACGAGCACTTTCAAGCCAACAAAAGTAAGATTTTTATGTAATCAGTGGCCCTTTTTCTCGGATTTGCAATGCCATGAATTGGTTACTTGGATGAACAATTTTTTAACGAGACCTGTCCAAGGATCAATGTAAACATGTGAAAGTTATTTTCTTGAAAATTTTCCATAGGAAAAATCCTATTAATATTCCACTCAACCCTGTTTTCAGCAGAAAATTGAAATTGGTTTGCATCTTGAGCAACATGGAACTTAGTGATGGATCTAATTAGATAATCCTGCAATGTTTATCCCTATATGGAGGTACTTCAATGGGAACATTCTCAGTTATCCCAATAAGTGAGGGCTGTCTTGGATTACCTATCCTAGCCAAAGATGAAGCGATAGGGATAAATGTACGTAGCAACAACTGACAAAGAGATAGGGATGGATATGGTAATTGCAACTGTGAGAGCTTCCTTTCGAATAGCATGATTCATTCTTCCAGATATTATGATTTGTTTCGATTGACTTTTGCCATCAATTCAGAAGAAAAATGCATAGAATCCTTATAAATGGTGTAGTCTTTTAATGGGAGTAGGCTATTCAGTCGAGGGGTTGGAAGGATTTTACATACTGGTTGGTTTCGTCCAGTGGGGGATGCGTTTGAGATTCAATAGGATTGTTGGTTCTTTGGGTGCAGAAAGGCAGAGGGCGTGGCAACGATGTTCAAATTTTATTTTAGCTTTCCAACCATGACCATGCATTAACTACGTGCTGGTAGATGTGACCGAGCCAAGACTGTGATGGGGATGGGTTCACGGGTCCCAAAAATCCCGAGAGAGCCCAAGGAAAATGTCGTAAGGAGTGTCGGGATGACGATGGTGCAAATCGTCGAAAGAATAGCTTACGCCTTTTTTTTCTCTTTCGACATTTTATTGCACTTTTTGGGACAATTGCTAGTTAATAATTACTTCGATAGGTGTTAGAATTAACACGAAGATTCATGATAGTTGTCATTGTCATTGATTAAGGATCCTAACAACACATATTAATTATTATTGTTAAGGATATGGAACTAAGTTGATGGCGGTTAGATCCACACCTAATGAAACCGAGTCAATGATATTTCTCCCACAGCAAGCCTGGGCCTTTGGCGGAGACTTACAGTACTTGCAGAGCAATATAAATCCTAGTGGAGACTTATGGTACTTGGAGAGCAATATAAATCCCGTCGCCACGACCAATGCCAAGATTAGTGAGGTGGAAAGTGCAATAACTAATCATTTCCGTAGTGGATTTAACATGTCGGTGTTGGGAGCAGTATAAGGAACAACCAAAATGTCCCCAGTCACTGAAATCTTCCAGATCAAGAATTGCCCAAATCACAATTTTCGTTGCTCAAATCGCAATTTCTATGATTTGGGTAGCTTTTAAATCACACATTTAGTCTAAGACCACTCATCGTGATTGCCGAAATTACAATTTTCAGACCAAAGTTAGACCGGAATTGGTTAAAAAGCCACCAGGAAAACAAGGCGTTTTAGTTTGTTTCTATCCTATGCGGTCGGTGTTGTGTTCACTAAGAATCGTATTTTACGATCTCTGGTAACGATCAACACCAATGTTTATCATTTTGAATTTCGATAATGGAACAAGTATTCCCGGTTCAGAGAATGAAGCCATTTCGACGATGAAAAATTAACGCCTTTATGAATTGATTATTAATGTTTATTCTTTCTAATATGTATTAATAATAATAATAATAATAATAATTTTTAAAACTTTTACACTTTTCCATAATTTTATGTGATTTTGGACAACGTTGTATAAAAAAACATATCTATGAAAGCTTACACTTTGTCAAAAAAAATTGTGGCTTGGGCAACATTCTATTAGTATCTTGATAAGCTTAATAATTGCTTTAGGGAAACTTTGGGTTATTTATCTTGATTGTCTATTGCACTCAAAGAAGCAGGTGCAACCTTAGGGAAGCATGTTTCAGGCCTACTAGAATGGATATGAATATTGTATCCAGATTCAAACCTTCGCCTTGAGCCAAACCAGTTTCAAACTTGCTCGTATGGATAGGTAGATATTCAACACTTCGTGCATGTAGCTTAGTCAAGGATATATTTTGGACTACATGTTATCCTATTTGAATTTTAAAGAATATCTATAAATTATTTGGGGATTTATTAAGTGCAAAAAAATATAAGAAACCATTAAAGTTTGTATAAAGATATGTATTTTTGGATTTATTAAGTGCAAACAATATAAAAATCATAAAAGTTTGTATAAAGATATATTTTCTTTCTTTTTTCGAGAGACAACATATGGAGGTTTAATTTTAAATTTTATAAATTAAAGATAGGTTTAATTTATCTATCAAGCAAAAGGGATCAAATTTATTGATGTGTAAAGTTTTTGTAAAAATTTTAAGATAAAAAAAAACAATTACACCTCAAGAAATTGGATTTCTCTAAGTGCTTGAGACATCTAGGTTTAAGATAGACCTATGCTGATCTATCACCAATTTTGTTCTAAACCACATACCTCTACAACCACAAAATAAACTACGAACTATTATGTGACTTTTAGGGCAGATAATCATATTGGATGATACAAAGCCAAATACATAAGAAGAAGAACCACAAAGACAAAGAAAAATAGGCGTTAAGCACAAATATCTTAATCTAATGTACATACTTATACGATGAGATGACCCTTGGATTCATATTCCAAGTGATCCCTTGGCCTCCCAAGTGACTCTTCCTATTGACTTGATGTGAAGAGTAAACATAATTTACACTTTTACCTTAAGCCATAGGATTAAGTGTCCAACAATTCCCCTCTTAATTTGAAGGGGTGTATATGAGTCCAAGAAAAGAGAGCTAAATAACCAAAAGTGGACAACTACAAATTGTTGAACATTTCTAACTTGACAATCTGCATTTCCAAGCAAGTTAGTAGAAGTTGGCATCTCCTACTAAATACATGTGCTCTTTGAAGTGGTGGTTTTTGCTGACCGCAAACCAAAAGGGATAGCAAAAATTTAAATCTTCTACTAAGTGGTGGTTTAAGGTTGACCACAAAATATGGAACTTGGTTACAACTCTCACTCAGAGGTTCTCTGGAACTTGGCACAAAGTCTCAACGGTTCTTTGGAAAATGGTGGTTTTGGGCTGACCACAAACCAAAAGAGAGCTGAAAATAGGAAGTGGGAATCTACCAACTGTTGAACATTTCCAACTTGACAATAATTTTCCAAGTAATTTAGCTAGAAGATGGTGACTTGTGATAATAGAAGGTGCTCTCAAAATTAGTGTTTTTGGGATAAACATAAACCAATGGGAGCTCAGTTGAACATGGGACTAAATCTGTCCAGGATCATTTGTTCCAGCTTGCTTGTTTCTAACGGTCTTCATTCCCCCCCTGTGAGGAACAACGCGAGGAGTGGAAAGTCTCATGATGGTTATGAGTGTTAAAAATACAAATAGAATACCGTGAACTCATGAATACTCAGGAGCATGGATCTCTTATATATTCTGGCTACATCTCTGAATCTAGCCTCCAAAACTAGTTGTGGCTCATGCTCACTTGATCTGGTTTGCTTGACGAAGGTCGTGACTTCTTATTGTCAGAATGATAAGGCTTCAAAACTTTAATCCTAACATAATGGCCCCTCCTGTTAGGTACACGATAAGAAGTAGTAAAAATTTATTTTGCAAGTTTCACTCTTGCAAGTTTCTTCAGTGTTAGACATCTATATGAAGAATTGTTATGCTTCCCACAAAGCTAAAAAGGATGAAGATAAAAAAACTGATATTTCGTATGGCCAACTCGATCATATTGTTGGAATCTAGAACTTTGAACAGGTCATACATCTTTTGACATGATTTCACTATGTGTTGGTAGCTAACAAGAATCATCTTCAAAGAGATGCTTGTTTTGAACAAACACTAGTTCAAAATGTTAATTCCTTTGTTGTACTTTGTCCTCTTTGGATTTTGAATCTTGCAGATGTGTGATAAAAGTTTGAAGAGTTTCTTTATTGATTGTGACTGAGTCATCTACAATAGTAAGTATTGGATTTTTCAATAACTCTAATATTTCTTCATTTTGAGACATTCTTAGAATTGTTTGAGGCCTCCTTGTGCATGAATGACAAAGTAGATTCAATCAACACACTAAGGGATTCTTTGATGCAAGGGCATTATGGCCTAGGAGAAACAATCGGAATTGATCGACAAGAGAAAGCCGACCAGGGGGGATTGTAGACGACCACTGGTGCGGGAAGACTTAAATTCAAGGCCAAGTAGTCGAACAAGAAGCTATCGAAGTATGGTTGACATAAGTGAGAGTCGACGGAGTCGAAAGTCGACAAAAGGTCGAGTAACGACAACTGACAAAAGCACCAAGGATGGGGCGGGCGACATCCACAGAGAGTAACTGAAGTCGACAAGTTAAGTTGATGAACGATGAAGTAGAGAATGGTCGACGTGTCGAAGTGAAGACCACTTGAAGTCGACAAGTGATTAGATTGACAACTGTAGCAAAGTCAAGAGGCGTAGAGGTCAAGAAGTGCAGAAGTTGAGGAAACATACCTACAGTCGTTGTGGGTAGTTGATGAGGTTAATGGTAGTTAAGAAGGTGGTTGGGATCAAGCTAGATGTCACCACATAAGAAGGTTGTGCAGGAACGGACATGGGGCATTGACAACTGTAGGTCTGCAGGATCAGAGATGTTTCGGTGGACAGAGTAAGGACACCTCGGGGAAGCTCAATAGGGTGGACCTCGGGAATGACGAAAGAGCAGAGTAGAAGACTAGTGCGAAGGCACATAAGAAGGGGGATCACATAGAGGAGAGGATTGCATAGATAGTGAGATCGCACAGACATAGCAGAGATTGCTTCTGTGTATTGTAACAGGCCGAGGCCGACTTGTTTATTAGTTTGCATGTAATTTTGTAAATGATACAAGTAATATAAGCTAACTTCTTGGCATTTCCAGTTCACATCTTTTCTATTGTGAGCGTGTTTGTGTGATTTTGTTAAGCAAGATGATCCGAGATGGTCCGACCGACCTGCCTTGTGTCATTCTTGCAACTCCACCCCTTACAAACAAGACTCATAGACTCAAACTTAAAAATGAAGGGTGTCGGTCTCAGCCGAGAATGCATCCAAGTACAATGCAATTCAACTTTCCTTCAATTTGACACTTACATAAAACACATGCAAGTACAAAAAAATGCACTAGAATTTATGGAAAAAACAATAGTTTGCAAGTTACAATTCTGAATGTTGAATTGATGAATCCATTATAGCTGAGTTTTTGAATGATGATGATCTACTTCTGCAACTTCTTCTTTTGGAGAAGCTATAGAAACAATTGCAAACTTACTTGGATCCTTCAAATGGGCACACCAAACTAGTCCCAAACATTCTATGGAAGCTCAATTCTGTGAGCCCACTGCAACTTCCACAATGCTTGTAATTTAACAGTGTTTGAGAGACATATCAAAGGTGTAGGTCTATGTCTCTCCCAACTTATTTACAATTTTTTTTTTTTTTTGGTTTCTACACACTATATGAGATTTCTGTAGGGAGTATACAATTTATGCAGACACTATGTTCTTTCTTTCTACATACACTAAACTATATCTGCAAAAACTTTATTATAAAGTATAATCCCTAGAGCTTTAAAGATTTACTTTCCTAAAAAATAAGAATAAGTGCACAACACTTCATATGGTTGTATTAATGCTGGCTTAGTGGGCATCCTTCACCTTTAATGGAGTCTCCAACGTAAAAAATGCACTAATCAACGCACGAATGCACCAACACAGTTTTGAAGAGAGGGTGCGGCTATTAAATGAAGGTATTTAATAAGTAGCAGCTCGAGATACATGACATTCTACTATGGTCGCAACCACACCCACACCATGTGCCATGAAGAGAGGAAACACATAGCTCCAGTCTTCTCTAAACTGGTCTCACGCACTAGCTGGTCTCTTCACAATGTTCTCAGTTTAATCCACTCATGGGCAGTTCAAGGGACACCGCACAGTCTCCAATTAGCAGTCCCTCCAACACAACAAAATGGGAGACGCAGTCTACACAACAGTCCAACGAAGAATGGAGACGTAGTCTCGTGAGCTCACATAATAAAAATGCAGTCAATATTTAAGGCTATGTATTCACGCTGTCAATCTTCAATGAGTGGAGGCAACCAACACTAGTCTTCAAAGCATCGCCAACAAGTGGTCAATATGCACGTTCTGGAGTATGCCCACAAGCGGTCAATATGCAAGTTCTAGAGTATGCCCACGATTTAACACTCGATTCGATATCACGAGCTCACACGCATACCTTGTTGATATGATGGCCATACACATCTTTGTAGCAATCGAATATGGTATTCAATTGAGCTTTGCTCCTTGTACTATTATTCGAATAAGTTCTTCATAATAAGCTTTGTTTTTCGTTATAGATTCATTTAGTTGCTTTGCTTCATAACTTGCTAGATGCTTATCCACTTTTGGACATTCATACCGATATGAACTTACAAGTGCTACCAACAACTTACGGAAGTATCCACTCATATGTGCAGCGGGTTCCACCTTTTTATTGCTTGATGAGATATGAACGCATTGCATTCACTTAGATCAAGTACAAAAAAAACACAGCTCCAAACTCACTCAGATGGAAGCTAGGGTTTACGTGACAAATTGTGTGGAGTGCGTGGTTCACAAAGTTGCAGCAGTCATAGCAATAGCTCAACAGTCACAACAAGAGATCAACATTCGTAACAATAATGTTCACAATTGGAGAGTCTCAAGCTAGTGGAGAGCTCTCACTGATGCACAACACTTGAAAAAAATGTAGTAGTAGCCTTCACATTCAACAACTACACCAATTTTCAAAATGAAAGGAGACTTTAGAATGCACTAGAGTCTCAACACCGCATAGCAAAGGGTTAGGGTTCTCCGCGATTGATACGTAGCAATTTTAAACAATCATTCCAATGCAATGGTCTCCAAATGGGAGAGATTCCATGTAGCTCCACAGACTGCACACAAACTTCATCTCAGGTCTCAACTCTACGCATTCCAAGACTTCAACTCTATCGCAGAGGTAGATCCCATCACCAATTCCAAGCATCCAAGCCAATCACCATTGCATGCAGTCACACTAGGTCTCAACAAATCCACTTAGCACGCATCTTAGGCTTTTTGTGGAGTTGGTAGACTAGTCGCATAATGCTCGCAGGTTCCAAGAATGGAATTCACGCAGAAGGAGAGGTATTAATGTTTTTGAAAACACCGCACACCGCACAATACTCTTCAATGCATTCAACATAAGAGGAGAGTCTTCACAGAGCCTTTGGCAAGAGGGAGGCCTCACACACTCGTGAAGTCACGCACAACAGAACACTGCTATATTTTAGTATCAATTAATGCAGAATTCAGTTCCATGGTTTATATTTATCATATTCAATGGTTCAACACATAGAATGGAGAACGAGTAGAACTGGCAAGCGTTAATGCATACGGTTGGAAGGATCTATGCAGATAATATGACATGTAAAAGGGTAGAGAGATTGGCTAGGAAAACAAAACGGAGTAAAATTGGAGGTATTTTTGCACATACCATAGGCTCATAATGGGCTCTGATACCACGGTTAGATGCCCCTTAGGGTAGATAATTATATTCGCTGACACAAAGCCAAATACATAAAAAAAAACACAGAAAAAAAAAAGCATTAAACAAAAATCCCATTGATCAAATTTACATACTTACACAATGAGATATGACCTTTAAATTCATCTTCCAAATAATTTATTCTCTTGGATTCCCAAGTAATCCTTCCTACTCCATTAACGTGAAGAGTAAACATAATCTTTTTAACACTAACAAATTTCAACTATAATGCAATTCAAACATATGTAAAGTGCATTGGTATGTTGACAGAACTAATATTTAAAAAAATTCTTTTCGTAAGATGACATGACAGCATTAAACCTTCCCTCTTCTTAAGTTATGCTAAAATGTAAGAGACGTATGGATGATGTGAGGAACGAAATTTAAGTAGCAAATTGTTAATTTACGAAGGATGTATTATGAATTTTTTTTTTATTTTGATCCACAACATACAAGAATAATATAAAACAAATAAAATTAACAACAAAGTTGTTTAATAGCCATTTTTTAATAAAAATTTAATAGAAAAGAATTAGAAATTAAATAACATATAAACAAGTAAAATTAGTACTAAAGATGCTTATACCTGTCATTTAAAAATGTTGTAATGTATTAGTTAAGCTGTTTATGATCAAGCAGTGAGAGATAAAATGGTGGAGAGGAGAACTGCGTTGGTAAAGTTATTTCTCGACGTTTAGAACCGCAAAGTAGGGCTCATCATCAAGAGAGAGTGTCTCACGGTTTAAAATAGGTAAGGAAGATAGTAATTAATAAGTGTGAGGTTTATTATTTAAAATATCTAGGGTTCTGCCGACAATCTAGCTTTATATATCTAAATTTTATTATTATTTTTAATCTTAATTTAATTTTATTATTTTATTTTTTATGGTTTTTTACTTTATCTTATAAGTGCTAACCATTATTAATAACCTAATTAGATTTTTTTATAAAAGAATAAAGTCTTCTTTATAAATCTATAATTAATAGTAATTCAAAATTTAATTAAACGTATTTAGCTAAAAGTTAATTCAAAGTTTAATTAATGAAATAATTATTATTTTTATTATTGTTAATGTTTTTAAAAGAATTGTTTGAGATAATTAATTTTTTGATTAATTAACTAAAAGGCTATATTAACTTGACTAGAATTGTTTATTAAGAATAAGGTACTTATTAAAGTATTAAGTTAAAAGTAATTCAAAATTTAATTAAAAAGTGTTGAGTTAAAAGTTAGTTTAAAAATTAATTAATTAATTTTTAATATTATTTTTATTATTGATAATATTTTATTGAAATGTAGAAAAAATCATTTTTTAATAAATTAATATAAGGTTTTTAAAATATATAATGAAAAATAATTATTATTGTTGATAAAAAATTTTATTAATTCAAAATTTTTTAACCTAAGTATAAACTCAAAAATCTTTTACTCGTTGAATGGATAATAATTAAAGAAATCTTGTAATAATTAATGAGGAAGGAGTTCTAAAATTTATCTAACCTAACTTATTATAATTTAATAAATTTTTTAACTAAAATTTTTTTAAGATTTAAAAACTAGAATAATGAGGAAAATGAGTTTTAGGGTATAACATTTTTCATGATTTTAAGAATTTTTATTTAAAGTCATTTTAAAGTTTTTATCAATCCCACTCATTGGTTAATTTTAGAGTTATTATCTTCTGAATGTAGATTATTGTATTTGAGATGGCGAATTATGGGCCGCTAGCATTCACTAAGCTTAAGGCCATCATCCCTATTTAAATTTGATGGAACCTTCTCTATCTCAATGGCCTCCCTGATCTTCCTTCTTCTATAATGTTCCTCCCTAGCGATGAGTTTCATTTCTTCAATGCGTATGTGGTGGCACGAGTGGTGGGCATGTTCAGCTAGGGCTAATTTCTGATGACGATCGTGTCTAATGTCTGCGCAGTGTTCTTTGAGTCTCACTAGGATGGAGCGTCCAGTTTCCCCTATATATGGTATATCACAGGAGCAGGGGACACTGTAGACACCCTTCTCTTTTAGTGGTTCTATTGGGTCTTTAGAAGAATCTAACATTCTACCTACCGAGTTTGGGGGAGAAAAGGTAACTCTCATGTTTTTTCTCCAAAGGATTCTGGCTATAACATCCGTTGTTCCCTTAAAAAATTTTAAAACCATGAAAAATGTTATACCCTAAAACTCATTTTCCTCATTATTCTAGTTTTTAAATCTTAAAAAAAAATTAGTTAAAAAATTTATTAAATTATAATAAGTTAGGTTAGATAAATTTTAGAACTCCTTCCTCATTAATTATTACAAGATTTCTTTAATTATTATCCATTCAACCAGTAAAAGATTTTTCAGTTTATATTTAGGTTAAAAAATTTTGAGTTAATAAAATTTTTTATCAACAATAATAATTCTTTTTCATTATATATTTTAAAAACCTTATATTAATTTATTAAAAAATGATTTTTTCTAGATTTCAATAAAATATTATCAATAATAAAAATAATATTAAAAATTAATTAATTAAATTTTAAATTAACTTTAAACTCAACACTTTTTAATTAAATTTTGAATTACTTTTAACTTAATACTTTAATAAGTACCTTATTCTTAATAAACAATTCTAATCAAGTTAATATAACCTTTTAATTAATTAATCAAAAAATTAATTATCTCAAACAATTCTTTTAAAAACATTAACAATAATAAAAACAATAATTATTTCATTAATTAAACTTTGAATTAACTGTTAGCTAAATACGTTTAATTAAATTTTGAATTACTATTAATTATAGATTTATAAAGAATACTTTATTCTTTTATAAAAAAATCTAATTAGGTTATTAATAATGGTTAGCACTTATAAGATAAAGTAAAAAACCATAAAAAATAAAATAATAAAATTAAATTAAGATTAAAAATAATAAAAAATTTTAGATATATAAAGCTAGATTGTCGGCAGAACCCTAGATATTTTAAATAATCAACCTCACACTTATTAATTACTATCTTCCTTACCTATTTTAAACCGTGAGACACTCTCTCCTGATGATGACCCCTACTTTGCGGCTCGAAACGTCGAGAAATAACTTCACCAACGCAGTTCTCCTCTCCACCATGTATTAGTTATTTATAATTCAAAGTTAAAAAGTTAAAATCAGTTTAGCAGTTGTGGGCTTTGCTAGGTGCATGTGTACTTCCATTTCTGTGGAATACCCTTCAAACAGTTCCCAGTCACTATGCTCGTCGGCAGATCGCCATAATTATGATTAGATTTTTTATTAAATCAAAGAGGCTAGGAGAATTATGATAGTTATGAATAGAATTTAGATTAAATGAAAGAGCCTAAGAGTTAGTAGTACAATTACTTAGTGGAATAGGCTGAACAACTGAACCGGTGGGAAATAAGATCTTGGCTCGCTCTTTTACGGATGTTAATTAATGGGCTGCATTGACGATAGACACCAATTTAAACAGTAGAGAAAAAAAGTATTGTATTAAAACAGAATCCGATGCATGAATGTTTATAAAAAAGAATATCATAATAATGAGGACCGGCTAATTGTCCACTCTTTACCAGTAGAAATCTAGATCAAGATCATGATCACGCATGCCGTAGATCCGTCTGGACTCTGCCAGATAAACATGGCGTACGACACTTTTTGTCAAAGACTGATTCGCTCCTTTTCTGCTTGCAATGAATACAGAGTACGTCAATAATCGCCAAAATGCAAATGGAGTCGATAATCATCATAGCATCGAGGGTGATGGTGTTGTGTGATAATGTATTGAATATAAAGCTATGTAGTAACTTTTGCATACTTTTGGTGGTAACTTTTTCATGCTTTCGGTAGCCATTTAGTTGTAGTAACTTTGTTTTCATGGTGAAATAAAATTTCGATTTTGATTTTGACAGAAGTTGTTTCTGCTATGTTGATTTAGATGCGTTAATTGGTTTTATATTAATTTTCATTTTAAATCGAAAGTTTGTCTTGACTGGAAAATTGTTTTCCTAGGTCATATTAGTCGGTAAAATAGGAGTTGATTTTATTTCAGTAGAAATTTTTTCTTCATCGGAAAATTAGGTGAGTGCTTCACCCGGAAATTAGTTGAGTTTGTGTTCACCGGGAAACCACTTGTCATCATACGAGAAGCTCCAGCCTCTATCCCTCGCCCCCACCTTTGTTTAAAAATGCTTTTCTATATGATTACAAATTATATATTTGACTTTGAGAAAAGTGCGATTGTCCATGTCCTGTTGTCCTTTTCACGGCTTACCGTGTTTGTGCCTAGGCGGTCACGAGCTGAGTTGCATGTGACCCCAATCTCAGTTATGGATTTGCTTTTTGATTCCAGGCTGGTATTATCATGTACTACGATGTGACATGGCATGTATTCCAGAGTTTACAGTCAACGATGATGGATGCTATTTGCATTTATTCTTCTTCTACTGGCTATGGAATACTTTGTCTCTGCTTCCTTCCTTATATGTACTCCCATCGATGGACGGTAGACTTCGAACCCGGAACCTCCAAAGAATCATCTATATCGTCCAGGCAAAAACATATCTGGGACCCGAAGGTTTCGCGACGGTTTTGTTTGTGAGGTTTAATTGAAACACAACGGTTTATATGGACACGACGAGGTTGCTGCAGAGTTAAAGATTGCTAAAATTGGAACAAAATGTTGGTTTTTTCGTTTAAATGTGGCTGCCCTGCTCTGCTATGTTCTGCTGTTAATGTTCAATGTCGGCACATCTTGGCTGCAGTTTTGTCAAGCCACGGCATTAAAGAAGGTTAAATTTGAACAGGTACGAGCCTGCTCTCGGGAGTAGAGACGGATGGTAGTAGTCACCATCGTGATGTGGTTATCAATGTTCTATGGAGTGGACAATTATTGCATACACTCAAAAACTATACAGCTGTTCCAATTAGTTATTTTTATGCATTTTAATTTTTAATTTTATTTTTAATTCTAGAAAAGTCACATCCCAGGCAGGGCTAATTAATTAAATCAACATTGCCAACCAACCAAAAAAAAAAAAAAATAAGACTAACCAATAAAAAATAAGAATTATAGAATTTATAAAATTTAAAATAAATCAATTTAATAATTAAAATTCCCAAAACATTAGACAACTATATAAAAATTTAGATTGAAAATTTACAAACTAATTCAATAATAAATGCAAACTCATTGCTATATAACATGCCTTTAGCAAGTATAAATACTATTTTTAAAATATAATAAATCAAATCAAAATTGATTTCAAGATAAATGTTAATAATTACTATCATCATCACAATTATCTTAATTATAACCACAATTTATATTTTTATAATTTTTAACTCTAAAAAAAATAAATATCATAAATAAATAAATAATTTTAACTTCTAATCAATTAAATATCACATATACTTTTAAATAATTTATATATTATCTTTAAGTAAGTTGATTAATAATATTATTGTTTTTACACATATCAATAAAAAATATATATTTATTGATTTATCAATTTAGAAAATTAAAATTAAAATTTATAATATTAAAAAATGAAAAATACCAAACAACATTAAAATCCTAAATCTTTACTTCATTTTTAAATATGTTACTTTAAACAAATTTATATTTTATTTTAAATTTTATAAATATATATATATAATTAATTTGTACTTCAAAAATAAAATAAAATGAAAAAAAATTAAATAAATATATACTTATAATTATATTTTAATGTGTATCCATATTGTTTATTTACTTTTATAGATGTTTACCTCAAAATCTATTATCTAAAATCATATCCCTCCAAATATAAAGCTTTCTTTTACTTAATATTTTATTAAGATACCAAGGATTTACTTTAATAAAATCATATCCCTCCAAATATAAAGCTTTCTTTTACTTAATATTTTATTAAAATACCAAGGATTTACTTTAAATTATAAATAAAACTTAAATGAAATGAACACGGTCAACTTAATCACTCCAATAGTTTTACAAACATTTTAATACTTCTCTATTTAATTTGACCATGTAACATGTCTCTCTGTCACTGTCACTGGGAATATAATATCATCAAATTTTAGTTTATTGCTTTGACAATGAACTTGTTGCGAAGGACATAGTCCAAAACGTATGAAGCATACAATTTTCCGAGTCATTAATTGGACTTCCTGCAGTTCAGGCGAATTTCTCCGCTGGTGCCAGTGAGGGGGCTGATATTGCCCATATTGATCATGGCAGCTGCGAAGTCGGGAAGGAAAGTGCTTTGATCGGTACTGTAGGTAGTAACCTGAGAATCTGTAGAACCTCCATTAAACAGTTCTTGGTCGGAGTGGAGAAGTCCCTCTTCGCTTAGCAAATCACTGTAATAATCGTTGTCAAATGTGGTAGGGGTGGCCACATCTAAGGGCGAGAGGGTGTCGTCGCCACCAACGCTTGGGCAGTTTGCCTGCTCAGATGCAGCAAAGGTAGCGTTAATGTTGGTATCGTTGTAGACGCGAGCTCTAAATACTGTGCACCGCGCTTGACCGATTGTATGAGCACCTGTATATGCATAACAATTATTGTTCAATGTCAAAAACATTCATACGATGATACGGAATATGGTTTATTAAAACAAGGTTGGAGAATGAGTGATATTATACCTGAGAGTGCAACGAGATCCGTGGTAGAAAGACCTTGATTTTGAAATGATGTCATCAGTGCCTTAGACTGGAAGTTGGCGCTGGAAGGTTGGCGTTTGCAGCACTTAAACTCGCAGTCGTGGAGTCTCTCCTTCCCAGCAGAACCGTCCATGTTGGACACACGAGCGAACAACGTTATTTGATTATGAGTTATTGTATTATGAGTTAAATGTTTTTCACAAATTTTATAATTAATATAATGCTTATTAAAAAAATTAACAAATATACAATTAATGTAATATCTATATTTTTTAAGATAGTATCTATAGAGTTTCCAGTTGTGAACTTTTGACCTTACACACATGTTTTATTATTATTTTTTCTATCTTTTTATCACAACTCCACTTTTACTTTAAATTACACAATTGAATAAAAGCCACAAAGACCAAGATTGTATTCTATTTTTTCAAACATCTCCTACACTTTTATCCTGGAAAACCAAAAAACCAAGATTATTTCAACCCAAAGAATAAATGATATTTTAAAATTTTGAAATTATATATATATATAAAATAATGCATGTTTTTATATATCATTTATTTTACCTTACCTGGTTTCAAAATCGATTTGCTATCACAAAGGTCACATTTACTTCATGGATATAAATTTATATAACAAAGGTCAAATTTACTCGAGGGATATACCCATATAAGCAGGTGCTAGATTTTATGGAAAATTTGAATTACGGTGAGGAAAGTATAAAACTTACTTCCTAGAAAGTGATTGTGTAGAAACCACATCTCATTAAGAATTAAATTTTAGGGAAAGAAAGTGCAAACACTCGACACAATAATTAATAATCAATATATTAGTCAAATAATTATATTAATCGGGTCATTTGCTTTATTAATAAATTTTATAATTTTTTATAAACTATGTTTACTAATTTTTTTATTATCCTTATTGGAAGCAACTTCTCCATGTTTACCTATGCTTAACAAATAGGTGGCACAGTTTTCCTATAGAGAGATGATCTACTAAATGCAGTGTAAAACTGCCACTATGAATAGATGGAGACGAAGATAACAGATAAGATATAATAAGGATGTAAACTCTCGACGGCAGGGCATTTGGACTTATCCCTTCCAGGCCCTTTCCCTTCAAGGTCTTACTTGCTTTCCCGTCTTTTGCTTTTGGTTCCTTCTTTTCTCATCTATTGATCCATCTATTCAAAAGCTCCCCTAACTCCCTTTCCTTTCACAATACTAATTCCTAAACTACTAGAAATCCCCTTATTCTACCATGCTGCACAGTCCCATTTCGGTCATTCGAATACCGTTTACTGTGGGAAGTCGCGTGGATGTTTCTCAGTCTTGAGCATAAAATTCAATCCTTATTTTTCTCGTGTGTAGCCATTGCGAGATACAAGAGCCAAAACAGTGAAAATGATGGACGTGAGAGAAATTCCCAGATTGTCGCTGTTGAACATATCGGACTTGCCCAGCTTTCTGCAACCTTCCAATGTGTACCTCTTTCTACTGCAATTAGTAATTGATCAGTTTGATCCATTATTAGAGGCAATGCTCGATACTGGGAAATTCTTTTGAGGAACTTGAATCAGAAGAAATAAACTCATTGAGAGCGATAACTTACCTTCTACCTTCTTGGATGGACAGAATCCCATAGACAGATTCTGGTGCACAATTGTGGCATGGACTGGCTCAATACAAAGGAACCCGCAAGCGTTGTGTACATTTCCTTCGGCAGCATTCATGATATAGCCCTTGGCTGAAAACCAGTGGATTTCTTTCATATGGAGCATCCGTAGACATAACAGTGAAGAAAAAATTGCTGAGGGAAACATCAGAGCAAGGACTAGTGATGCCTTGGTGTCCGCAGCTAAAAGTGGCTTAAGCGGGTTTAAAATTCAAAATATGAATTTGAATGTCTCATGTATCTTAGCGCTTTTACTGAATTCAAATTTCAAACCAAAATGAAATTAATGCACGCCGTATATATGGAATGGGCATGGGACTGGGACCATGGGTTCAGCAAGATGTGAGGTCGCGTGCCATTTATATGCGCATAGATGATGGGATCACGGTCTCAGATAAACAGTAGCCTGGCAGAGTCTTAGATAAACCGTAGCTCGCCATCCATACATGCGCATCTCTACTGAACGGAGAACAGGTTCTGGACGTGAACGGCGGAACAACAAAGAGTTGTCGGCCGGAAGTGGGGTTCCAGCGCAGAGTGTACTGTGCATGCCACCCACAAGAATTAATGACCCCGGCGACATGACAGCGTGCAAACCGATCAAACTTGGGAAGGCCTAACCCCGACGACGTGACAGCGTGCGGACCGATCAAACTCGGGAAGGCCTGCAGGAGACAGTAACGGCCGTTAGGAGTAAGTCTAACGCTTCCGCCGAAATCGTCGAAGTGTTAGACTCTTGCAATCGAGAAGAGGAGAGTAATTAATACTTCAACGACTTGAATCGTGAGCTGTTCCAATTATTTATTTTTAGGCATTTTAATTTTTAATTCTAGAAAAGTTACATCCCAGGCAGGGTTAATTAATCAAATCAACACTGCCAACCAACCAAAAATAAAAATAAAAAGACTAGCCAATAAAAAAAATAAAAAATTATAGAATTTATAAAATTTAAAATAAATCAATTTAATAATTAAAATTCACAAAACATTGAACAACTATATAAAAATTTAGATTGAAAATTTACAAACTAATTCAATAATAAATGCAAAGTGATTGCTATATAACCTGCCTTTGGCAAGTATAATAATATTAATATATTATTATAATAAAAACTATATATTAAATGTATATCATTACAAAATTAAATTATCAAATAAATTTTTTATATAAAAATATATATATAAAACAAGAAGTCAATACTTTTAAAAAAATGTAAATATTTATTAATTTTATTCTAAAACTTATGCATAAAAAAATATAGAAAATTGAAGTGCCTCAAATTTATCATAACAAATTATCAATAATCACTTTTTCTTATTATAAAAATATAATTCATTTAATGAAATAATATATAATTATAATAATAAAGAAAAAGAATAAGTATAATTAGTAATATTGAAAGAATTATTATCCAATTTAAAGTGTATAGAAAAAGAATAGATTGATTAAAGGTTAATAATTAACTAATAATATCTTAAAAATTGAGTTGGTACTAGTTATGAATATAATTTACTTTTATAGTATATTGATAATTGTATAAATGATTTTTAAAGGCGTCTGATTAGGGTTTGGTTAGCTCCCGTGAAGATTAGATAAATGAGGCATGCATATGTAGTTATGGTTAACCACTGCTTCAAGCGGATCCTTCAGTTAACCACATGCTGTTTTCTTTAAACACGCGGCCACGTTAACCACGGGGCGTTTCCTTTCAACACCTGACGGCGTCAATACAATTATTTTTTAATGGTTTTATGTAATATATATTGCTTTTAATATATATGTATATGGCTCACTACTTTACTTTTACTTCAAAATTATAAATAAATAAATAACATTATAATCCATATATAAATTATAAATATAATTTTACAATTATTTAAATACTTAAATATAATAATTAATAATATAGGTTATCTTTTTTAATATTTCTTTATAACAAAATGTATTTATTTTTTTATGAAAAAAATGTATTCATTTCAAATAATATATTAAATTATTTGATTCTTAAATAATACAAATGAAATTAGCAACAAAGTTGCTTATGCATGGCTTAGAAATGTTTTAATGTATTAGTTATTCACATCCAAAGCTAATAGTTAATATGAAAATTAGGTTAAAAGCAAGAGAGAAGTGACACCTAGTACTCCATACCTTTAAAAATTGAAATTAAAAAGTAAAATAAGTAGTATAAGCAAATTAGTAGTATTAAATATTTTGTGTTATAAAAAATAAATATTAGATTGTTAGATTTTGATTACTTAATTTAGTAGATTTAAAGTGATTTACAATGAATAATCAAACTTATTGACTACTCAAGGGAAGTTATCCAATTGAAAAATTGGATACCTCCTTTAAGAAAAGTAAAATTAATAACATTAAGTCTTTTATTTCATAAAAAAAAATATATTAAATTTGTATCTTATTGTGACATAGTGCTTTACTTAGTACCTTCCTCTTAAATATTGATAAAATAATAAATAGTTTTTACTGTAAAAATTAATAATAAACATGATGTAAAAGTAAATAATAGTATGTATGTTGAGTGCGTTACCCTATTTGTTTCATGTTTTTTTATGTGCATTTTGTTTTTTCTGTTTTGTAAAGATTTTTTTTGTAAAATAATATTTAATTTAATTTAATTGTAAATTGAATTTGTAAAGAATTATTTTTTGTAAATTAATATTTTTGTCTAATATTTAATTTAATTTAATTGTAATTAAATTTTTATGTTATCACGTATATAGCTAAAAAAAAATCGTCCTTCAATAAACACAAAGAAAAGTTTAAAAAATAAATTATTAATCATTAAAAAGATATTTATAATAATTGTTTTATAAAAAAAATTTAGACACTTTAATTTTATAGAATTAACAAACAAAAATATTTAAATAATAATTGAGAAATATTTTTATATGATTATTTTATAATTTAAAGAATTAATATTAAATTTATTTAAATTACATAAACTAATAATCTCTCTTATATATATATATTGCAAAATTATATTAAATAAAAAACACAATAAATTAATTATATCAAATATTAACAAATTAAAATAAAAATTAACACAATATCAATTAATTAAAATAATGATTTAGAAAACAATTAACCATATAACAAAATTAATCAAACATATTTACTTATTTGTTATATATATACCGCACATAGCATATGATAAAATATATGTAATTATTCATAGTTAATTACAAATCTTATAATTTGTTATCCTTAGTATTATATTTTAAAAGCTTGTTTATGACATGTGTTTGGACGTCTACTAAAAAGAATAATCATAACCCATATTCCCAACCATTAATAGTCATATACATTCAAACGTGAATCTACTCAAAGCATTTTATAATCATATATTCCTATAATTAATACTTAGTCGAAAATGACATTTTCCAAAATTGGGATCTGCTCTAATTTTTTTTGTGTGTAAAGGCATGAAAGCTCAATGGCATTAATAATGCAAGATTGTTTAATAGTAAAAAAAAGCATATTCATTATGTACTAGTCAACGAGATTGCAGAACCCAATGCCGTCAAAGTCATCATATCCTTGTACTCATCGAGATTGCATTGCAGAACCTAATGCCCTCATAGTCATCATATCCTTGTACTAATTTGTAGGATGTAATTAATATTTTTATTTTAAAAAAAAATTCAAGCTTTCACTTTAAAATATTTTAGAAAGATTTAAATTTTACTTGTAAAAATTTAGTAAATATATTTAAGTTTTTACTATAAATATATTTACACTGGATGTAAGCATCATATGTATTTCTTGTAATATTGTTTGTAAATAATCTAAATGTTAAAAAATTTAAATGTATTTATCATTTAAATTTTAATAACTTTTCTATTTAAAAAAGAAACAATACTGTAATATATAAAAAAATAATCTTGTAATAAGATTAGGTGATATTATTATAAAGCCAAATATAATATAGAATTGAATCGATTGACCCTAATTTGCTATATTTATAGTTTTCTAGAATGATGAGTATTATTCTACATTTATTTAACTAATGAATATTTTTTGTTCGTAGTGCTAATTAGAATAGGATTGCTTTTTAATGATTTATGATTTACTTAAATGTGAACATTACATATTTGATTAAGTAATCAAGATTTTGACGTTTTCCTTTATTTGTATTGTTAATTAAACATGGGCCTACCTTAGTGCATATAACTTTATTATAGATCCAAATAGATTATATAATTAACCTTGGTAGTTGACTTGTTATATTTATGAAGTCTTCGGACAAATTAAAGAGCCATATTTTACATGAGTATGTTTGTAGGCGCTAATGGTAATATGATTGTATTTGAGAAAAAAGAAGTGGGGAATTGAATTTATAGTTTACCTATATGAGATGTTTGATTACATGAGACATTATTTATTAAAACAATTAAAAAACCTAATACCCAATAAATGTTATCATTTTATGGATTGATAGTAATGTAGGTAATTTACATATCAAAATATGATAAAGTTTTTAACTACATAGATTAATAATTAATTATAGCATAAAAGGAAAATAAAATCCATGGAGATAAAGTTTTTAATTAAATAAGTTAATAACAAATTAATTATTGCATAAAAAAATATAATAGAAGTTTTAATCAAATAAATTAATAATAAATTAAATATTGTATTAAAAATGATAAATATTTTTATTAATTGTGAAAAATAAGAAGATAAAAATTTCAAAATAGTATTATTAAAACAAAATAATTATTTCTTAAAATAAATACGTAAATATTAAGAAATATATATTTTTCCGTGTTTTATTAATGTGTTTGCTTTTAATCCAACTGAAGCATTAATGGAAGCGTATGTCCTATTAAGCGATATGTACAATTATATGTGCTTTTGATGATTCTTATGAAAAGCATGTTGCACTTGATAATTTCTATTCTGGATGCGGTCAATAAACCTTATTTTTTATGGAAAAATCCTATATAAATAAGCAAATGAAACTCAGATTTAAAATTTGAATTTCGGTATGAAACATTTACCAACCAAAGTAAGAATCATCTTTGAGTAAATAAAATTTCCTTAAAAAAAAAAAAACATAATTCCAGAGTTTTAATTCTGATAGAATACTTAAATTTTGAATCAAATACTTTTTTAATACGTTATCTCCAAAAACGACTAAGGTAACCAGAACGCATCTTAATCATGTCTGTAGGAAACATATATAATAAATAAACCTACTTAAATATTTGGGGAATCGATGCCTTTATGATTGAGGAATATGGCTTATAGCCATCTCTATTTTTATTGTAACTAAAACTCCCTTAAAATCCATCACAAAAGTAAAAATACCTAAAAACGAAAGAGAATTATCTTCTTCACAAAGAAAACACATTTCTTTTGTATTCATTCAAAGGAAAATTTATTTACATTATGCAATTCAGAAATAAAATTAAGGTTTGCCAAAGCTGGATCCAGGAAAACCCTAGAACGGGCGTTAAACATCAACGCATAAGGCAAGTTTCCTTCGCGGATTTTCTTTTCACCAAAACATCAATCCAAAAGCCAAGTTTGCTTCGCGGAGTTCTTTCACCCAAACATCAACGCAGAAGCTATGAAGTGCTTCGGGATCCAAACCAATACATCATCCAAGCTGGGAAATTACTGCAGTATTTCCAGTTTAAATATTATAAAAATTATTTTTTGATTTTTAAATATTGAATTTAATATATATATATATATATATATATATATATATTTAAAACTATTGAAAACTATATAAAATCTCTATGGGAAAAACAAAAATAATTGAAAATGAAAAAAGTTTAAATCCTAATTAATTGCAATATAACTACTTTATATAATAAGCACAATTATACTATTTTTCTTATATATTCAAAATTGTAAATAAATTACATTATGATATATTCAAAATTATAAATAAATTACATTATGATATATACAAAGTTTTGTATCATTTCTTTAAATACTTATATGGTAATTATTAATTTATCTTAGAAGGATGAAGGTGGAAGGTGCGATGGTGATGAGAGAGCAGTCTAACTGAACCAGAGGTTTCAACAATCTAAACCTCGATCCGGCACCCGTGGAGGGGTGGTTGGATTACCATGGAAGTGCAAGGGAAGGGGGTGCCTCGGCCCCTGGATCCTGAAGTATTGGATAGTAGAGGAAAAGTAATTTTAGAAGAACCCAAGAACTTGGAAGGTCAGGACAATGCGAGCCACAATGGAGTAAGAGAAGATAACAAACAAGCCCATGAGCCACAAAAACCAGGGCAATGTATGCCAAAAGAAAGAAAGATTCCAAAACTGCAGATAAAGTCTGAATGGATCAGGGAGGATATCCAGTATATGAAAGAGCATGCCCTCGTGGGAAAATTTGTGGGAATTTGGCCATCTGAGAAAGCATTATTATGGTGGATAAACATAACATGGAAACCCCAAGGCCATTTCAATCTTTAGCTTGGAGCTAAGGGATTCTTCATGGTAGTATTCTTTAATGAAGCCGACCGAACAAGAATTTTCGATAATGGCCCATATTTCTTTCATTCAGCAGGCTTATACCTACGACCATGGAAGGAACGCTTTAATACGGACAAGGAGAATCTAACTATTGCACCAATATGGATACGTCTATATTCCCTCCCAATGGAATACTGGAAAGAGGAAATCCTCATAAAAATCAGAAATATGTCGTCATCTCCATCTTCTTCATCTTCCTCATCATCATCATCATCATCTTCATCATCATTGGTGTGGTCGTCATCACCATCATCTTCATCATCATCATCATCATCATCATCATCATCTTCATCATCATTGGTGTGGTCATCATCACCATCATCTTCATCGTCTTCATCATCATCATCATCATCATCATCATCATCATCTTTGTCATCATAATCATCATCATCATTACCATCATCATCATCATCATCATCATCATCATATTCATCATGATCTTCATCATCATCCTCATCATCATCGTCGTCATCACTCTCTCTTCCCTGGTTCTACACCTCTCTCTCTCTCTCTCTCTCTCTCTCTCTAAACCCCCTCTCCCTCTCTCTAACCTCTCCCCCATCCCTAACCATCCTACTCTTTCTATCTCTCTGCTACTCCGCCTAAACCCAAAACCCCCTCCTCTCTATCTCTCTCCCCTCCCCTCCTCTCCCTAGCCCTTACTAACCCCGGCTCTCTCAGTCTCTCTCTCTTCCATACACCTCCACTTACCTCTAACTACACCTCCCATATCTCTTTCTCACTCCCTACAAATAACTCTCTCTCTCTCTCTCTCTCTCTCTCTCTCTCCCCCCTAACCATTACTAACCCCCTCTCTCGGTCTCTCTCCCCCTCGCTAACCCCCCTCCTAACCCCTTACCCCTAACTAATCCCCCTCTCTCACTCTCTCTTGATTTCTTCTACACCTCTCTCTCTCTCTCTCTCTCTCTCCTAATCTCCCTTCCCCTACCACTAACCACCCCCCATCTCTAATCCCTAATCCCCTAACACCAAATCCCTATTTAACCTCCTAACCCATAGAAACTATTGAATAATGTTTTGATGATTACCATAACGTGCGCCCATTATAGTGATCCATAATGTGCGTGCGTTATAGTGATACATAACGCGGGCGCGTGTTATAGTGATCCATAACACGCGTGCGTTATAGTGATCCATAACGCGCGCGCGTTATGGAATCCTATCCTACATGTTAACTGGCATGGCAGGATTGGAGCCTGCCCATGCCTAGTTCTATGAAATGCTCACACGTTTTGGTTTTACTTAATACTCACGCGTTTTGCGAATGCACGATTGCATCTAAAGGGTCCCTCAACTTCGTGCGAGGGCCCGCAACTCATTCAACCTTATAAAATTTTAAATTTGCTTCAATTCGTGCAAAAATACCAATGTCTTTATCTCAAAATTTACTTTTTGAAATTTGTCACTCTTAAAAAAAATTGTTGTTCCATAATTTATAAATAAATTTTTTTTGTTAAATTTATATCAATTTCTTCATTTTTTATGTTAGATTTCTTCATTTTTTATGTTATTGATTTCCTTCTATATCCTATCACTATATATGAAAGTATAAATAAATATATTAAAACATGTATCATTTCACAAACTCATTATATATTAAATTAAATGGTAATAAAAATATAATTTGCATTATTTAAACAAATATTAATATTTTCAAAATAATAGTGTAGTATGATGTTCTAATATATAATTATAAAAGTATTTTAAATGATAATTTTTAAAATCTTAGATATGAATTGATATCTTTGTATATGAATTGATGATGAAGATCATGATGAATATGATGATGATGATGATGATGATGATGATGGTAATGATGATGATGATTATAATGACAAAGATGATGATGATGATGATGATGATGATGATGAAGACGATGAAGATGATGGTGATGATGACCACACCAATGATGATGAAGATGATGATGATGATGATGATGATGATGATGAAGATGATGGTGATGACGACCACACCAATGATGATGAAGATGATGATGATGATGATGAGGAAGATGAAGAAGATGGAGATGACGACGATGATGGTGAAGATGGTTATGAGGATGATCTGATGATGATGAATATTATGATGAAGATGACAATGATGATGATGATGAATACGAAGATGATGAAGATGATGATGATGATTATGATGATGATGATCATCATCATATTCATCATCATCTTCATCCTCATCTTCATAACCATCATATTCATCTTCATAATCATCATCGTCATATTCATCATCATCATCCTCATCATCACCATAATCATCATCATTATCATCATCGTCATCATCTCCATCTTCATCATCATCATCATCATCATCTTCATCATCTTCATCATCATCGTTGTGTTCGTCATCACCATCATCTTCATCGTCATCATCATCATCATCATCATCATCATCATCCTCATTTTCATAACCATCATATTCATCTTCATCATCATCATCATCATATTCATCATCATCATCCTCATCTTCATAACCATCATATTCATCTTCATCATCATCATCGTCATATTCATCATCATATTCATCATCCTCATCATCACCATAATCATCATCATCATCATCGTAATCTCCATCTTCATCATCATCATCATCATCATCTTCACAATCATCATTTTGTTCATAATCACCATCATCTTCATCGTCATCATCATCATCATCATCATCATAATCATCATCATCATCAACATCACCATATTCATCATCATCATCATCTTCATCATGATATTTATCATCATCATCATCTTCATCATATTCATCACCATCATCATCTTCATCTTCATCATCTTCACCATCATCATCTTCATCATCATCATCATCCTCATCACCATCATCATCATCATCGTCGTCGTCATCGTCGTCGTTGTCGTCGTCATCGTCGTCGTTGTCGTCGTCATCATCATCATTATCATCATCAGCATCATGGTGATGATGACCACAACGATGATGATGATGATGATGAGGAAGTTGGACAAGACGACGACGATGATGAAGATGGTGATGAGGATGTTGATGATGATGAAGATGATGATGAAGATGACGATGATGATGACGAAGATGAAGATGATGGTGATGAATATGAGGATGACGATGATGATAATGACGATGATGATGATGACGATCATCATCATCATATATGATGATGAGGATGATGATGATGATGATGATGATCGTCATCATCATCCTCTTCTTTATCATCACCATCACCATCTTCATCACCATCATCTTCATCTTCATCTTCATCATCATCATCATCATCTTCATCATCATATTCATCATCCTCATCATCCTCATCACCATCTTCATCATCATCATCATCATCTCCATCTTCCTCATCATCATCATCATCATCATCATCATCATCGTTGTGGTTGTCATCACCATCATCTTCATCGTCTTCATCACCATCATCATCTCCATCATCATAATCATCATCATCGTCATCATCATCATCATCATCATCATCATCATTTCCGTCATCATCATCATCATCATCATCTTCATCATCATCATCACCATATTCATCATCATCATCATCTTCATCATTATCATCATCATCATTATCATCATCATCATTATCATCATCAGCATCATTATCATCATCAGCATTATCGTCATCACCCTCTTCCTCATCATCATCTTCATCATCATCATCACCCTCTTCGTCATCATCATCTTCATCATCATCATCTTCATCGTCTTCATCGTCGTCATCATCGTCATCATCATCGTCGTCGTCATTGTCGTTTTCGTCGTCATCATCATCATCATCATCATCATCATCATCATCATCATTATCAACATCATCATTATCATCATCATCATCATCTTCATGACGACGACAACTATGATGACGATGATGATGAATATGGTGATGGTGATGGTGAGGGGGGGAGAGAGAGAGAGAGAGAGAAAAGGGTGTTAATTGTAGGGAGTGAGAAAGAGAGATGGGAGGTGTGGTTATTGGTAGGTGGAGGTGTAGGAAGAGAGAGAGAGACTGAGAGAGGGGGTTAGTAAGGGCTAGGGAGACAAGGGGAGAGAGATAGAGAGGAGGGTTTTTGGGATAGGGGGAGTAGTAGAGAGATAGAAAGAGTAGGATGGTTAGGGATGGGGGAGAGTTTAGGGAGAGGGAGAGGGGGTTTAGAGAGAGAGAGAGAGAGAGAGAGAGAGAGAGAGAGAGAGAGAGAGAGATGGGATGTATGGTTAGAGGTAGGTGGAGGTGTAGGGAAGAGAGAGAGACTAAGAGAGCCCGGGTTATTAAGGGCTAGGGAGAGGAGGGGAGAGAGATAGAGGGGAGGGGGTTTTGGGATAGGGGGAGTAGTAGAGAGATAGAAATAGTAGGATGGTTAGGGATGGGGGAGAGGTTAGGTAGAGAGAGAGGGGGTTTATAGAGAGAGAGAGAGAGAGGTTTAGAAGCAGGGAAGAGAGAGGGCGAGTTAGTTAGGGGTAAGGGGATAGGAGGGGGGTTAGCAAGGGAGAGAGAGAGAGAGATTGAGAGAGGGGGTTAGTAATTGTTAGGGGGGAGAGGAGGGAGAGAGAGAGAGAGAGAGATTGAGAGAGGGGATTAGTAATTATTAGGGGGGGAGAGGGGGAGAGAGAGAGAGAGAGGAGAGGGTGTTAGTTGTAGGGAGTGAGAAAGAGAGATGGGAGGTGTGGTTAGAGGTAGGTGGAGGTGTAGGGAAGAGAGAGAGACTGAGAGAGATAGGGTTAGTAATGGCTAGGGAGAGGATGGGAGAGAGATAGAGAGGAGGGGGTTTAGGGATAAGGGGAGTAGGAGAGATATAGAAAGAGTAGGATGGTTAGGGATGGGGAAGAGGTTAGGGAGAGGGAGAGGGGGTTTAGAGAGAGAGAGAGAGAGAGAGAGAGAGAGAGAGAGAAAGAGGTGTAGAAGCAGGGAAGAGAGAGTGAGAGAGGGGGGGTTAGTTAGGTGTAAGGGGCTACGAGGGGGGTTAGAGAGGGGGAGAGAGAGAGAGAGAGAGAGACTGAGATAGGGGGTTAGTAATGGTTAAGGGGGGGAGAGGAGGAGAGAGATAGAGAGAGATGAGAGGGTTTTAGTTGTATGGAGTGAGAAAGATAGATGGGAGGTGTGGTTAGAGGTAGGTGTAGGTGTAGGTAAGAGAGAGAGAGAGACTGAGAGAGGGGGTTAGTAAGGGCTAGGGAGAGGAGGGGGTTTAGGGCTAGGTAGAGTAGGAGAGAGATAGAAAGAGTAGGATGGTTAGGGATGGGGGAGAGGTTAGGGAGAGGGAGAGGGGGTTTAGAGAGAGAGAGAGAGAGCTGTATAAGTAGGGAAGAGAGAGTGAGAGAGGGGTTTTGTAAGGGTTACGAGGAGGAGGGGATAGAGAGAGGGGGGTTAGGGGTATGGGAAGCAGGAGAGACAATAAGAGAGGGAAGGTGGGGTGGGGTGGGGTGGGTTATGGGGTTATAGAGAGATAGAGAGGGAGGAGGGTGTAAGGGGGTTAGAAGAAAGAGAGAGGGGTGGGTGATATGGGTTGGTGGAGGAGTACAGAAGAGATAGAGAGAGGGGGGGTTAGTAAGGGTTAGGTGTAGGAGGGGAGAGAGTGAGCAAGGGTTAGGTGTAGGAGGGGAGAGAGTGAGCAAGGGCTAGCAGTGACATGATTATGAGAGAGATAGAGGGAGGGGGGTTTAAGAGTGGTGGGGATTAGGGAGAGGGAGAGGAGGGGTTAGGGAGTGGTGGGTGTATAAATAATTTCAACACTTAAAAAAATAAATTTTTTAAGTTAATAACGCGCGTGCGTTTTGTATATACAAAAATGAGCGTCAATCAAAATATTTGAATTTAAACAGAACGTGTGCATGTTCCGAAGCACCTAATCACTCCATCCTCCCGCGCCTGCGTGTCAACCACAGTCCTATGTGGTTGGTTCGGACTTGTTCGGGTACACAAGGTACTCCCAAAGGACCGAACACCTAGAGAAACCACTTCACACAAACAGATCACAGATCGATACACCGATGTTTTGATGTGGTTTAAACCCTTGTGAGGGAAACACTCCACGGCCTTGGCCAAATAGCTTCTATGAAGCAATTTATTATGCAAAGAAAGAAAGTTACAAATGAGCTTCTCATAATCGATCAACTTTCCAATGACCCTCCATGCTCTTTAAATAGAGATCATGGAACAATCGAGTGTTAAGCCATGGATCAAGGGTAGGTATGATCTAAGAGAATTTGAGCCGTCGGATCACTCTATGTCTAAAACATATCATCACCATCGGATTTAAGTATTTACAAATGCATACTAATGCATACTAAAGAAACACACTTATCCTAACAGATCTATTACACAAGTTGATCTTAACAAACTCCTAAGTGTCTAAATATCCTAACATCCCCCCTTAAGAACAACTTGGGATATGATTGCAGGATTTACAAAAGTGAAACTATTAGGAGAAGGAAGGAGGCATTAGAGCCTATCCCCCCTTAATGACAAGTTCCTGAACTCCTAACATCGATCGAAGTTTAGAAAATTTCGCTTCTGTAAGAGACTTGGTGAAGATGTCTGCAACTTGATCATCTGTAGGACAAAAGAGCACTTCAAGAACACGATCATGAACAAGATTTCTAATGAAGTGCATATGTATCTCAATGTGTTTACTGCATTGATGTAGGACTGGATCTTTGTCAAGCTTGATGGCACTTTGATTGTCGCACCAAAGTGGAGTAGGCTACTGCTGCTAGAATCCAAACTCTGAAAGGATTTATCAAATCCATAAAGCTTCCTAACTGGCATTAACTGCGGCTCGATATTCTGTCTATGCTAAAGAAAGAGCAAGAGCTTGTTGTTTCTTACAAGCCCAAGTGACAGGTCCAGATCCCAGACTGAAAACATAACCTGCTATAGACTTTCGATCATCAGGATCGCCGACCCAATTTGAATCAGTGAAACCAACCAACAACGGTTTCCCCCTTGTACTGTAATGAATCCTAAACTAAATTGTACCTTGAATATATCGAAGTATTCTCTTAGCTGCTTTCCAGTGACTTTCATGAGGTGTTTGCATATAACGGGAAACACGACCAACGGTAAAGGAAAGGTCAGGACGGGAATGAGTCAAGTAAAAGAGACTACCAACAAGCTGACGATACAAGGTGGCATCTACTTCAGGTGAAGTACAAGTGGTAGAAAGTTTGACTCCAGAGTGGAAGGGAGAAGGGGTAGGTGTATAATCTTCCATGTGAAAGTGACGAAGAAGGTCACAAGCATACTTAGACTGAGAAAGAAAGATGCCTTCTTTGGTTTGCAAGACTTGGAGACCAAGAAAATAATGCAAATGTCCTAAGTCTGACATTTCAAAATTTTGCTTAAGACTGGATTTCACATGGGTTATAAGCTTAGGATCACTACCAGTAAGAATAAGGTCATCAACATATAGAACAAGTATGATGAGATGGTTTCTTACTTTCTTGGTATAGACATTGGGGTCAGAATGACATCTAGAAAAACTAGTGTTAAGGAGAAAGCTATCCATTTTGGCATACCAAGCTCTAGGAGCTTGCTTAAGGCCATATAAGGATTTCTTAAGGCGGAAGACAAGGCTAAAGTTATTCTGAACATATCCAGCAGGTTGTTCCATGTAAATTTCCTCCTGTAAATGACCATGTAAGAAGGTAGACTTGACATCCATTTGATGGACTTCCCAGTTGTGTAAGGATGGAAGGGAAAGAACAAGGCGGATGGAGTTCATTTTTGCGACATGAGAAAAGGTTTCATTGTGGTCAATCCCTTCAACTTGGGAAAAACCTTTGGCAACTAACCTTGCCTTAAGTCTTTCAACACTTCCATCTGACGCATACTTAGTTCTGTAGACCATTTACATCTGACAAGTTTTCTTCATTTTGGAAGAGGTACAAGATCCCAAGTATCGTTCGCCATTAAGGAACGATATTCTTCATCCATAGCTACATCCCATTATGGATTTCCTGAAGCTTCTGCAAAGGTTTCTGGACCACAATTCTCAGAAACTTGAGCCAAAAGAGAAGAGGCTCGCTGAAACTGAGAACGTGTTCAACGTTGATCTCTAGGATCACCAGCAAGATCACCAATTGCTTCACATGTTGAATGGACCCATCGAGGAAGCACTTGTGCTGGTGCAACTGGAGGAACATGAGCAGGCGGAGGTGGATTTTCATCCTCACTTTCATCATCAGAAATTGGAGTTGGAAACTTGTTAAAGAAGTTGGAAGAAGAAGAAGAAGGCACAATTGCCGAATCAGGCTCACAGGCCAAAGATGGCACAATCGCCGAGTTAGGCTCGCAGGCCAAGATATTTTCATCAAATTTAACATCTCTTCTAATGATTACATCATGAGAATGTGGTTGAAGAAGTATATAACCTTTTACATATTCAGAATATCCAACAAATATGCACTTTTCACTTTTAGGCTGCAATGCTTTCCGTTTTTCATCCGAAATGTGAGCCCATGGTTCACTACCAAACACATGAAAGTGACTTACATCTGGTTTAATTTTACTCCATGCTTCTTCCGGTGTGATACCTTGTAATGGTTTAGTGGGGTTGTGATTAACTATGTAATTTGCACAATTAATGGCTTCAGCCCAAAATTGAAGACTTAGTCCCTTAGATTGGATCATACAAATAGCCATTTATTTTAAAGTGCGGTTCTTCTGTTCAACTACACCATTTTGTTGTGGTGTATATGGAACAATGTGTTGTTGCTGGATTCCTTGTTCAGTGCAGAAAGTAGTGAACTTTTTGTTAACATATTCTCCTCCATTGTCAGATCTTAACTTAATAATTTGATGACCAGATTATTTTTCAACAAGGGCCTTATAGGCCAAGAACATGTTAAATACTTCGCTCTTAAGTTTCAGGAAATAAACCCAAGTGTGTCTGGTGTAATCATCAATGAAAGTTAAGAAGTATTTGAAACCAGAAAAGGAAGTAGATGGAAGAGGACCACACAAGTCACTATGCACAAGCTCCAAGGGAACCGATGCATTCCAAGAGGCACGTTTTTCAAAACTGTCCCAATGATGTTTTCTGAGTACACAACCGGAACAAACACCATCCCTGCAAAATACCATAAGAAGACCTGTCACCATATTGTCTTTACATAGTTGTTGCAATGAGCGATAATTGAAGTGACCAAATCGCTCATGCCAAAGTTTGCTCAAGTTATCACTATGAGCAACAAAAACTGAAGGAAAAGGTGATGACCCACAAGTGTTAAACTTGTACAACCTGGTAATGTCATCAACAATTCCGGTAGCTAGGACCTTTTGAGGATCTTTAAAATCCTTGATTACAACTTGGTGAGGTGTAAACGTCACAGTTTTACCTTCACCAGAATGAGTGATTTGATAGACTGATAAAAAATTGCAGGAAATTCTTGGAACACATAGTAGATCATTGAAATGACCATTATCTACTAGAACTGTTCTAGCTCCTACAACACTTAGAGATCTATCATTACCAACAAATATTTGTTTGTTGTTACATTCATGCATAGTAGAAAAGATGGCTTGATCTTTAGCCATATGATAAGATGCTCTAGAATCAATGAGCCATTCATTTGAAGTAGAAGAAGAAGATGCATTATAAGAATAACTAGAAGCACAAAGTGCATGTCCATGAGAGGGAGATTCTGAAGGCGAATCTAGGCTGATGTGGTGCTTCTTCATTGCTGCTTCCAAGGCTTCCATCTTCTTGAAACACTTAGATTCATCATGATTATCTTTCCCACAATAGTTGCAAAGACGCTCAGTCTTCTTGCCTTTTGGCTTGGATCCTTTGTCATTTTTTAAAGGAGCTGACTGAGAGGGTTTGGGACCCTTGTTTGACTTATTATTGCGAAAATTTTGGTTTTTTGGGAGGCTTGGACTTTTCTTCTGTTGGGACAATAAGGATTTCCCAGATGTATATGCATTGTTAATTATTCCAAGATGGATGAGATTATCTTGCTTTCTAATCAGGGAATCACAAAATGATTCAAGACTAGGCTCTTGATAGCTAGCTGCATTCAAGGATTCTTTCATGGAGTAAAATGTAGATACAAAAACAGAATATGCAGGTCTAAGTTTGGAAAGAATATGATAAATGCATTGTTTGTCTTCCCTCTTAATCTTGCATTCTTCACATAAGAGTTTAAGAGTTTTGTACTTAGATAAATAATCTTGTATGCATGAAAAATCACTTGGATTTAAAGAAATCAATTCATTTTCAAGTTGGTGACCTCGAATTTCATTGTGTTTACCAAAAACAGATTCCAACTTGTCCCAAGCAGCATCAGGTTCATCAATTCCAAATATGTGGAATCACAAATCAGTAGAGATTGACATCCCAATTAATCCATGAGCTTCGTCACATCTATTTTCCCATTTTATTTTCTTGTCATTATCAGTGGGTTATGTTTATTTCCCTAAGGTAATTATGAAAAGTCCCCTACTTTGTAGAACATCCTCCATACGAGATTTCCATGAGAAATAGTTGGAACTGGTAAGTAGAATATCACAAGGGGCGGCCATACTTCAAATTAATGGCTATAAAAACAGAAACCAATAGTCTGGATGTGAAGAGCTCAAAAAAATAGATAGTTTAAAAAAAAGCGGCACTGAAAATTGACTCCACATGATGAAGTTATGCTTGAACAAAGAAAAATTTGAAGATGTCCCCAATAGTGACGTGGCAGATAGAGAATGACCAGCTAAAAAAAAGGACCCCCCCTCTTCCCAAGATGGACCTTTGACAATCACTTTACAAGAAAGTTGCTTTAGGTGAATCACTTTTATAAAATAAGTGATTTCACTTTTACAATGATGTTACTTTAAATAATGAAACAATAAAAAAGAACTTAAGTGACTCACTTTTTATTTTTATTTTTTATTATTTAATTGAGATGCACTTTTACAATAAAGTAACTTGAAAATAGAAATTGCATGCACTTTTTTTTTAAAAGTAACTTCCTAAGACTTGAACTCAAGACCTGTTAAGGAATAAAACAACTTTGAACCAAGTGAGCTAGATTAAAAGGTATGTAAAATATGGGAAGGAGGAAGGGGGATTTTTTTTTCTTCTTTTTTTAACTCCTTGCTTGCCTTTTTTTCCTGCAAATCACACCACAAACCGAAACAAAAAAAAACTTCAGATATGATGAAATACGCATTTCTGAAGCAACCGGGAACCGTTTTCGATCAAATAAAAACTATTTCCCAATGGAAACGGTGCTCTGGACACAATGGAACACCTCCCACAACCCAGAAATGCACATAAATACTAGAACCAGAAACCCTTTCAAGTTTCGGCAACAACAGTTCAAGATCTAGATCATAACCAGAAGCGACTCTTCATAAAATCTCTAATACCATGTTCGGGTACATAGGGTACTCCTAAAAGACCGAACACCTAGAGCAACCACTTCACACAAACAGATCACAGATCGATACACCGATTTTTTGACGTGGTTTAAACCCTCGTGAGGGAAACACTCCACGGCCCCGGCCAAATAGCTTCTACGGAGCAATTTATTATGCAAAGAAAGAAAGTTACAAATGAGCTTCTCATAATCGATCAACTTTCCAATGACCCTCCATGCTCTTTAAATAGAGATCATGGACCAATCAGGTGTTAAGCCACGGATCAAGGGTAGGTATGATCTAAGAGAAGTTGAGCCGTCGGATCACTCTATGTCTAAAACATATCGTGACTGTCGGATTTAAGTATTTACAAATGCAAACTAATGCATACTAAAGAAACACACTTTTCCTAACGGATCTATTACACAAGTTGATCTTAACTAAATCCTAAGTTCACCCCATCTTCCCGTGCCCGCATGTCAACCACAGTCCTATGTGGTTGGTTCGGACTTACCAAACCTGTGCTATGGACTTTACTGAACCATAGTTAATTAGGCATTTCCACCATTTTTCTCAATATGCATGTTTTTCACCAATCTCTATAGCATGACATACATGACCATTATTTACAAAATTTTAGGCATAGATAGCATTTTTTATGCAGATTCCAAATATGTAATTTAAAAAAAATATATATTGAGATTTTCTATTTGTTTCCTAATTTTCTTGTGTCATCACTCCTTATATCAAAAAACATGTTGTTAGTGTTTATTCCATAAAATTTTCATTTCAAAACCATTTTTAAAAAAATTGTATGTTGCACTAATAGACACCGACCTATACATCCTATAAAAAATCCAAGTCGAAATAACTGCATTAAGACCTTCAAAGGTTGCACCCACATTTGACGTACCATTCTCGAGGTTTGATCACTTACATAATTAAAAAAAATAAAAAATTAAACATTTAATTTTGGAAAAATAGTGCTGCACTAGTGATACGGGTTCTAAACATGTATACCAATTTTTGTAGCTCGAAACCATCATTTAGGCACTAAAAGGCCGCACTCACAAAAACATATACCTTATTATTTGCCAAAAAAATAAAAAGTGACTGTTAGAAAAAATGAAATTTGACATAGTTATGTAAATTTTTATTACTTAAAACTTATATATTCGGAAATGTGACTCAATTTCCTAAGTTTCATGTTTTTTACTCGATGCAAGATATCTTGTGTAAGTATATGAAAAAAAACAAGTAAGTTGATGGATGCTTGATTTTCAATTTTCGATTTCATCTAACGTGCCAAAAATGATCCTCATTAGCTTGCACATGCCCTTGTGTAGGAATAACACTCCTCATTAAGGACTTATCTAGGTTCCATGACCAAACAAAATGTTTGGTACATTCCTTATTGGTTTTGTCGGATTGTGACATTCATTAATGGTTATGTTGTATTACGATGTTCATCAAGGCTTATGTTAGATTGCAACATTCATCCATGGTCGTGTTTCATTATGGTTATGTTCCTTAATGGATTTGTAACATTATGAGATTCACCATAAGGTTTTTCAAGGGCTGGGTATAGTTATGTTTGGTACATTCTTTAATGGTTCTGTCGCATTGTGACATTAATCAAGGGTCATGTTTATGTCACAATGTGAAATTCAATTTTTTAATGTTCCTAGAAGGTTTTGGAAGGATTTTATCACATACTATAAGGCTATATGTTGGGACATTAATCAATTCTTATGTCAAATTTTAGGTTGTGTCACATTGTGACCTATGTCACATTCCTCAATGTTTATATCACAATATGAAATTCAAATTTTTAATATCCCTATAAGGTTTTGAAGGGTTATGTCACATGCTATAGGGTTTCATTATCATGTTTATGTTGATAATGCAATGCAACATAAATTCATTAACGTTTATGTCACATTTTACACATGTAATTTTGGGACATTAATTAATTGTTATGTCATGTTTTAGGTTTTGTCGCATTGTGACGTTCATCACATTCTTCAATGTTTATATCATAATCTAGTATTCACTTTTTTAATGTTCCTATAAGGTTTTGCAAGGGTTATGTCACATACTATAAAGTTATGTTGGCTTGGTACATTAATCAATTATTATGTCACGTTTTAGGTTTTGTTGCATTGTGAATTCATCGAGTTTTAAGTTGGGTTGCAACATTCCTGCATGTTTGTCACAATCTGAAATTCAAATTTTTAATGTCCCTATATGGTTTTGCAAGGGTTATGATGTAACATGATATAGGGTTGCATTGTCCCATTTATGGCGATAATGCAATGCGACATAAATTCATTAATGTTTATGTAACATTTTACGCATGTCATCTTGGGACATTAATCAATTGTTATGTCATGTTTTAGGTTTTGTCGCAATGTGACGTTTATCACATTCTTCAATGTTTATGTCATAATATGACATTCAATTTTTTAATGTTCCTATAACATTTTGCAAGGGATTTGTCACATACTATAGGGTTATGTCGGCTTGGGAAATTAATAAATTATTATGTCACATTTTAGGTTTTGTCACATTATGACGTTCATCGAGTTTTATGTTCGGTTGCGACATTCCTTCATGTTTGTCACAATTTGAAATTCAATTTTTTAATGTTCCTAGAATGTTTTGCAAGGGTTTTATCACATACTATAGGGTTATGTCGATTTGGGACATTGATCAATTGTTATGTCACATTTTAGGTTTTGTCGCATTGTGACGTTCATCAAATTTTAGGTTGGATTGCGACATTCCTCCATGTTTATGCCACAATATGAAATTCAAATTTTTAATGTTCCTAGAAATTTTTGCAAGGGTTTTGTCACATACTATAGGGTTAATGTTCCTAGAAGGTTTTGCAAGGGTTTTATCACATAATATAGGGCTATGTTGGCTTAAGACATTACTCAATGGTCATGTTTAATGTCACAATGTTCAAATTTTTAATGTTCCTTAATGGTTTTGTCGCATTGTGAAATTAATCAAGGGTCATGTTTCTGTCACAATGTGAAATTCAAATTTTTAATGTTCCTATAAGGTTTTGTAAGGGTTTTGTCACATACTATAGGGTTATGGCAGCTTGGGACATTAATAAATTATTATGTCACATTTTAGGTTCTGTCACATTGTGTCGTTCATCAAGTTTTATGTTTGGTTGCGACATTCCTTCATGTTTGTCACAATTTGCAATTCAATTTGTTAATGTTCCAAGAACGGTTTGGAAGGGTTTTATCACATACTATAGGGTTATGTCGACTTGCAACATTAATCAATTGCTATGTCACATTTTAGGTTTTGTCGTTGAGATTCATCATTAAGTTTTACATTAAATAATAATATTTGAATTAAATACAATAGTAAATTTTATATAATTAATTAAAAAAAATATTATCATTATATTATTTTTAAAATTATTATTATATTATAATTAATTAATTAATATTATTTTTTTAATTCTTTGATTTTTAATATATTTATTAACCATCATTATATTAATTTATTTATTAAATTATAACAAAATATTATAATTGAATGATACTATTTTAATAATGTTTGAAGAACATCATAATAATACAACCTTTTTTCCAGCCGAAAAAAATCGTACTACTGTTATTCCTTTGAATGAAATAGTACAAAGATTGATGATATCATAGCTCAGGATATCTAAACCAGAACTTGATCTCAAAAAGTTTCATCATATTGTCTATACATAAGTTCATACCGCCCATCAAAAGAAGTTACAAACAAAGAAGAAATGTTCAGCATCTGAGTACAAAAAACTTAAAAGATAGATAAATTTCCACTGTCAAGAAGACAGTCCTCCATCCATTCTTCCCAATATAGAACACCAACAGGACCATCAAAGGCGGCTTTGGAAAGTAGATCTGCTTTAGTGTTATGAGCCCTGTATATATGCTGAAATGAAATCATATCCAGTAATGCAATCTCCTGACGAATACGAACACACAGATATTGAAGATCTATCACATTGAGAGAATATTCATTCCTGGCCCATTTAATAGCTACTCGAGAGTCCCCATAGACTTTCAGATTCACCAGACCAAAAGAATTTGAAACTTTTAATACAACCCAAAGTGCCAATAATTCAGCTTTCATATTCATACCAATTCCCCCGTTAAGACATAGAGAAAAGAGATGGTTTTCATTAATGAAAATGACCCCACCAGCAACACAAAAACCATCCTGTGCAGCACCATCAAAAAATAATACTGGATGTGATACATCAAAGGAAAATTAGTTCAAACCCACAACTTTCTTATGATGTTCATTCTCTGGAAATGTCTGTAATAAATTACAAATAGTCTTTGCACACTGTATGGCATCAGGTTTATTATTCTGAAAAATCACAGTGTTTCTAGTGTACCAGATAATCCAAGATATAAATATAGGAAGAAAAAGTGGTTTCTTATAACTTCGAACCCAGTTAAGTAACCCATTGCCAAAATCCAAATCATCCCATACTAAGTTTGCATTAATGTCCTTACAGCACAGTACCCAGATTTTCTGAAAGAAAGAACACTTTACCAAAATATGATTTGCAGTCTCCAATGATAAATTACACAAGCAACACCAGCTCGGGCCATTCCATCCCCGCTTCTGTAAATTTTCCCAGGTCTTCAAACTTCCGTTGAGTGCATGCCAAAGAAAACATTTAATCTTCAATGGAAAAGACCATTTCCAGATCCACGAATACCACTAGTTTTTTGGAAATATACATTGACTCTGAATCAATCTATCATACGTACATTTTGCAGTGACAATCCCCTCTTTTGGGTTACCCCAGGAGACCCCGATAGAGTGATACCAGCAGATCGCAAAGCCCGAATAAATAGTTCCCATTCTCGTGCATGATCCGGAATTAGTCCATCAATAGAGCACATCCATCCAATGCCAGAATGCTGAAACAAATCCATATCATAAATATCCTTGTAAGTTTTAAAACCCAACATATTTAACCACGATACCAAATTATTTGACAGCCGATAATTTTCCTCCATTCCGAGCACCGGATCCACTCCTATCAACGAGCTGCAACCATTACCAAGCCGCCAGCATAAATCATTTGCTATCCAATCAAAGACTTTGATAAAACCTCTCCACACTGGTGATAGGGAACCAGAGATCTTCTTAGGCATCCTCAGCCAGCTAATTATGTCAGCTTTTATATATTTAAGATGAAGGACCTTTGACCACAAAGAATTGCTGAATAAACCTCGCCAAAAGCTCTTCAACCTAAGAGCTTTGCTAAATAGTGATAAATCTTTGATACCCCATCCACCACATCTCTCCGGCCGAGCTAAGATCTGCCATTTTACCATTACCAAGTTTGAGCCAACACGATTACCCGCCCACAGGAAATTAAAAATAAGTCTTCTCAGCTTATTGATAATGTACATAGGAATTTCTAGGAGAGATAACCAAAAAACCGGTATACTAGATAATACAGCTTTAACCAAAACAAGCCTTCCTCCAGCCGAGAGTAACCGGTATGACCAATGGTCAATCCTTTTTTCAAACTTACTTACAATCCATCACCAATCATCAGCTTTATATGAATTAGGTTTTAACAAAAAACCTAAATATTTAAGCCCATCAACCAGATCATTACACTGATAAGGCAAAAAAACAAAAATAATAATAATACAACCTTATTTATAAAATAAAATTATTATTAAATATAATAATTATTATATAATTTTAAAATAATAAAAATATAATAAAAACATTAATATTATTAAATATTAATATCTTATTAATACCTTTTCTAATATCTTAATCAAATACCACTTTCATATACTATATACTTCTAATATCATAATTTAATAATATTTTTAATTAAATTATAATACTATTTTAAATTATAATATTTATATCTATTATCAACATATATTAATTAAATTATAATAATATTTTTGTTTTTAATATTCATTTATATTATCAACATATATTACTTTATATTATTTTTTTAATTTTTAACATTTATGTGTACTATCAATATAATAACTTTTATTTCTATAGTAATTTTTATTTTTATTATCCCTCTTATTTTTAAATTATAATATAATATTATGATCTAATAAAAGTAATCTTTACATGGATTATATTTTTATATTTCATTAATATTATAATATATATAATCAATTTTACTATTATAGATATTTATTTAAACAATATTAATTATTAATACTTTGGAGATTAAGTTTTATATTTAATTATTATACAATAATTAATTAAAAAATATTACTTTGTTAATACTTTGGAGATATTTAATGCTTTACACATTAATATTATGTTATTAATACTATTTAATTAAATGATATTATTTTTAATGAATTATTATATTATAATTAATTAAATTAATTAAACATATTAATTTTTTAATACTTTGGAGATATGTGTATGCCCACCCGTTACTAGAAACAAACATATTAATAATATTAATGTGTAAATTGGGCACATACTTTTCATATTAATGTTTTTCCCTATAGTATGTGTCCAATTTACGCCTATCAGTATATTCGGACACATTAATATTATTAATATTGTTTCTATTTCATATACATATGATTTAAACTAGTGAGTTTCAACGTTAATTTACCTATAAACTAATTTAATTAGAAAAAAATGCATTTGTTCTTGATTGAAATGTGAAAATTAAAAACATATTTAATCATTTATAGAAACTAATTAATCAATATTAAAAAAAGTGATTCCTAAGTATTAGATTAAATAAAGTTTTACAAGTATTAAAGGATGTAATATTTATGTTTTTAATCATTATTCATATTAAATAAAATAAAATTTAGGGAAAAACATGCTCAAATATATATATATTTAATTGTAAAAACCTTGTATTTAACATGTTTTTAAAATATATAGAGAGAGAGAAAGAAAGAAAGGTAATAATTGAATACCGTTATAATATTTTAAATTTTAAATATATATATTAGAGAAAGTAAAAGCCTTCCGTTATCAATTCAAAAGTATGACACTAAATGACCATTAAAAAAATGCACACAAGTAAGTAATAAAAAAACTGAATAATATGATAAACAACTAAAATAAGCAACAAAGCTGTACCTGTCTCTTAAAAATAATTTGAAAATAATGAGAAGATAATGATAAGAATAATTTATAGTCTATGAATATTTTGCACTAAATGAGTAAATTATTGGTGAGATTAATAAGCTAACATGTTTTGTATACAGTTGATGAAATATATATAGTTATATTGTTTGTTATAATATATTTGATATAGATATAGTTATATTGTTTCTTATAATATATTTGATATATTCAATACAACCTAATTATGTTTATTAAGATAGATTATTTTGTATTATGTTAAGTGTTAGTAGGTTAGTAGCATCAATCATGGCTAACTATATTCCACCACGTAGTCTTCCATGTTTGACTTAAATCAACCATAGTACTTGAGGAGTTAATGGCATAGTAGTTGAGGCACATTAGTATGTTGGTTAAACAATGGTTAGGGAACTTGTCAATTAGTAGATAATGGGAAGAAATTCAATAATAATAATAATATACTATACATTCAAATAACCTTAAAGAAGACATATATCATTAAAATTATTTATAAATTCAATAATAATAATAATATACTATACATTCAAATAACTTTAAAGAAGACATAATACTTTTAAATTGCAATTTATAATTATTGAAATAATAGATTTTAAAAATTACAATTTTTACAATTAAATTTAAAATAAATTTCTTAAACTAAAAATATTTTAGTAATTAATAATTTAAATTGAAATTTTAATTACTTAAAAAATGATATAATACTTTTAAATTATAAATATTACAATTTGTAATTTATAATTGTTTATATAATAAATTTATAAATAATTAAAATGATAAATTTTAAAGAAATAATATTTTTAAATTACAATTTATAATGTTTAAACAATAAATTATAAATAATTACAGTAAAATTTTAATGATTTACTATTTTTAAATTATAATTTATAATTATTAAATTTATAAATAATCAAAATATTAAATTTTGAAATTAAAATATTGTAGTAAAATTAACATAAATTCCATTTTAAAATATAAAAATTAAAGTAGTTGTCATCCACATTCACACATGGACATAAGTGAGTCTACAAAGGAGGTGGGACATGAATTCCATTTTAAAATATCTAAAAAGAGTCATTTAAGTGCATGATTTGTCATCCACATTCATACATCAATATAAGTGAGTCTATCAAGGAAGAGGGACTTTTGATGATAAAAGTAAAAAATAAAATATAGAGCAAACAATTACACATAATAAAGGCTATATTAAATACTTTAACGAAGTTTTTGTTCTTTTCAATTATCAATCAATTGGCTTAGATACTTTTTATGTTGCCAATGGTGCTATTTAAATTGGTGCTTGAACCAAGTCAACCGCAACATCGATTGGTTCAACTTTACTGGTCCTGCTGCCCAGGCCTAGAATTTCATATCCCCTCTACTTGTCAAATGAATATTTGTTGACGTTCTTGTGTTTTTCATGCCCTTCTATTTACATTTTATACAAATTTGTGAGTGTCACCTTTTTATGTTGTTATATGCTGATTTTATGATTACAATTTTTCATCTTTTCTAAATTTTAACTATACAATCTATCACTATAAAAAAAACTAAAAATAATACATCAAAAAAATTCATACATCATTAAAATGAAATTCATAAACTATGAAATATTCAAAAAAGGATTGGAGGATACAAAATGAAATTCTGAAACAAAGCTCCACAAAGGTGGTAGGTATTGTTGGAATAGGCCGAATAGGAAAGTAAACTCTGGCTAAACATGTTTTCAACTTGAGATCTTTGAATTTTTGCAGGTATTTCTATTTGTCTAGAATAAGAGAACTGGAAAAATACCAGTTAACATATTTGCGACAGCAACTCCTTCGTGATCCTTTGTGATCTGTTGGGCAATGATACTAATATTGAGAATAACCATGATTATCTTGAAAATGAAGGATATTTAATTTTAATTTTAATTTTTTTTTGGTTATTTATTTATAAGAATTTCTAAATATTATCAACCAAATCAATATGTATTATATTTGATGAAGATAGTCTTTTTAATCCATGGTACTCATTTCATTTAATTTCACTTTTCCAATCAAACCAGTGTGTTCCATTATTAAGAAATGATCTAGATGATGAACTACACTAAATAAAATAAATGATGAATTACACTAATAAAATAAATTAGATGGATCCAGAAGACTGTCTTCATCAAAACTGTGATTGTAATTATCCATTTCCTGATAATATACTACACTAACTAAATAAAATGAATGCGATGCATCATAAAACTCTCTTCATCAAAACTGTGATCACAAAAGCCTGATAATTAAAATGTATTGTATTTACTTTTTTAACTTTTTCAATTCAAAACGGTGATCGCAAAAGCCAATATCAAGACAAGAAGAATAACCCTAATTGAAAGCTTTTCCAAAGCAACAGCTTCGGTCTACTTGTATTCTGTGGATTTTAATACATTATAGTCAGTGATTCATTTTTCCTTGTATTATTCTCCTCCAATGATTTCTATATGTTATTCCCTAGCTTTCAATCTATATATGTGGCTCTACTAGCCCGGGGATGGCATACCTAATGAATCTGTTGATGTGCATTAGTGCGACTGGGGATTCAAACATACAGACATATTGACACAGAACTGGTCCAATGACCAATGCTGAGCATTGGGGACATCGAGTTGAGCTAACCCCTTAACTATGTAATGACTATAATGTTTTTTTAATTTTAACTAGGGAAAACCAAAACGAAAGTCGAATTATAAAAAGAACACTAATAGAAATAAGCTAATTCATTTTGGATTACGGTGCAAAAATGAAGAAAGGAACCAATGTGAATTGGCAGAGGAGTTTTGAAGGAGAATATGTAGGAATTATGTACATGTAAATGTATATTTTTGGGTGAGACCTGAAACTTGCAGGTGTAGCCAATGGAAGCAACGAAAGTGTAATTGGGCGGTGCAGTAGTCCCTTTCACCATAAGGGATAGAGGAACGACCGAACAACCATGTCACTGCAGAATTTTTCACCAACAACAATGGGAGAGTGGAGACTTGGGGATAACCCTCTTCCCCAAAGCGCAGGAGCCTCAAACAGAGATGATATTTTTATAGAAATAGCTACAAGCCTACAAATCCTAGAGATCATGGTCCACTTTTAACAGAAGAATCACCTATCCTAGAACTTACTCTTGTATATATTATAAAGAAGCGTTGGGCCTGAGGTCACTGTTAATAGGTCCATGTCCATGGTTGTGGCAATCATATTATGATTAATCATTTAAGCTTTCATCTTGTGAGTCATGAGATGTGGTTTACAATGAGAATGTTGGATACAATGCAGTGCCCAAATATTCATTTTTTTCAGCTCATGGGATCCTATACAATGAGGATGAGGATGATAATCTGTCAAATCCTCCAAGACAAGCAATCGAAAATGATGTGCGGCAGATACCCAAGTGGCACACAAGCACCATTCGAGATGCAAAACTTGATACACTTCTAGACACATCCTCCTCCGAACCAAGAACTTGTAACATGGCACACAATGCAAATGAAGGGGTTAATTTGGCCCTCATGAGCACTGTTATTCAAACTTTTGAACCTTCAACACTTCAAGAAGCTCTTGAATCTAAACCATGGAAAGTTGTGGAAGCTGAGTATCATGGATTCACGACACACACTCTCTTGAAAATAAGACATGGATGATGGGAACTTGCCGATCCCCCAACAAATAAGGTCATTGGTTGTAAGTGGATTTTCAAAACTAAACACAAGGCAGATGGAAATATCAACAATTACCAAACGAGGCTTGTGGCAAAAGGATATGATTAAAGAGAAGGCATTCACTAAATCACTATGGATAGTTTAATTCCTTCAAATGGTCAATGTTAAGTGTGAGAGAAAGTCACTCTAGTTTAGGAAATGACCAGTATAAATAATTTGACATGTTTAAATTCTTTTATTGTTATATAAATTCTCACCCAATGTCCCAAAATTTTAAAAGTCCCCCCAAAAAATCAATAAAACTTAAATTCTTGGCAAACTCATATATTCATGACTCATGAACTTCAGGCTATAATGAAGTTTGGGATGCTTGAAATTTTGGAAGTATAATGAAGGAACATATGCTTGAGGAATAGATTATTCTCAACAACAAAGAGTATAACTATACATTCATTTAGCAATAGAATAACAAACAGTATATGTTCATTCAACAACAGTATAATAATTGCAGTATAGATTGGAATAATGACTTATAAACCATCCCAAAAAACACACTATAGGGTGGTTATTGATTATCCTAACCCTGCAATGAGTAAATAAACACACAAAATTTAACTCTAGCAAATTTATATTTACCTCAGTCATGAGTGAAATAGACATTTCACTATAGATTTTTCTATTTTCTAGGCTAAATTAATAGATTTTGTTTTTAATGGAAACGAAAAAGATGTTCACAGTTCATCAATGCCAAATGGTGCTAACTGCTACTAGAGATAATAATCAACATGGTTATTAATTTTTCAATTGACAGACATAATGCATTGTAGTAGGGATTCAACTTACCCATGGATCGTCATTTGTATAACCTTTGCTGGTAGTTGGAGGCTTGGAGCTTGTGAGCGATAGGCATTCCAGCGAAGGAAAGGGAACAACTTGGGCAGTGGGGGTGAAGCGGAGATGGAGCCTTGAGGCTGTAGCCTGCATGATTGATAAAGGGAAGTCATACTTAGAGTGGGAGTCTACCCACTACCTCACCTCCAACTAAAAATGAACAACAAGAACATCCATTCAGGATTCAAGGATCAATTAATTCACCATCACGCCATCAAAATTTACAATGCTCATTAATTCACCATCACTCTGTCACCCTTCGATGTTCATAAATTCGGCCTAACTAGCCCTATAACTCTACCATGTAGCTACATGAATCATCGTTAATAGGTATAGAATTTAATTAAATGCATGGAACGCTGCAAGAGTGTGAAGGTGGCAGTTGGCACGACCGCACTGTGCAGTGTATCTATTGTGAATAAGGTAATATGGATTAGTTTTGTCGATGATCAATGTTGTCATCCATATATTGATGCCGAGTCCCGGACTCTAGACCCCATCCATGATCCAACCATATATATCATAGGCTACTAATGATGCAGGAGCATTAGCTCTCATGATCTAGTGCTAAAAGTCTAGTTGGACCTTTAGCCAAGGAGGGTTTATTGTAAAAGACATCGTAAACTTTCATACGAAATTGTTTTAGTTGTTAGTATAGGATGAGTCATGTAAACAAATCCCTAGAATGTAGGGATGACTCGAGAAGCTAATGAGTGACTCATAAGTGTAGCTTTCTTAAAATAGAAGTTGTTTCCTTATTCTAGGAAGGAGTTACAAGTTTGTAGGAGTTGAAGAGTTGGAGAAACGCTCTCTTGTATGGAATAATCTTTGTAAGTCTCTCGAGAGAGGATCGTAGTTTGAGGGCAGAGTAGTTTTAGGTTTCTTTGGGAGGAATAAAAATTGTAACTCTTGAGAGACAGAGAATAGAGGGTAGAAGAGAGGAGCTTGAGCGAGGAAATGGCCATCGAATGCTCTATTAGGCCATAGACAGAGCGTATGAGATTTTGGGAGTTGTATGTATACTTTTTGGAAGTTGTATGTATGGTTAATGAAAAAAAAAGATTCATTTAGTATGGTCTTTGTGATATTTGAAAAATACCACTGTATCCATTGAATGGTGTTTGAGTTTCTGGACATATTGCATGATTGAGGGTAGAAAATAACTCTCTTAATATGCAGAGGTTAAAAATGGGCATAGGGCAGTTGCAAACTAGGTCCATTGATTGAAATTGAAGGAAATGATTTGTCTAAATCTTATATACAGTTATTCCAAAATTGGATTCATCGATTCCTTGTGAGATTTGCGGGTAGATTCGTCGATTCTTTATGCAGAGATGAAATAGCAGGGTTTTGTGTAGGGCATCGTCGGCCCTTGAGTATTTAGAACCCCCGATCGATGACTCCTGTACGTTTTGAAAGCAAATCGACGAACACTTTGGGTCATAAAGGCAGAAATCGAGTTTCCTGTGTGCACAGAGGACAAATAGAATTCACACACCATCAAATTTAGGGTTGCCATGTGTTGATTAACAAATCTATGGTCATGGACGAGTACAATGGATTAACTGTTTATTGATGTGATAAGAGTCTTGGTCTTGTGCGTGCCGAAGGAGGTAAGAAGACCTGCAAAGCAGGATTTGGAGAGATTTGCACATCATATGAGAAGCTAACCTTGAGTTATGAAGGTAAATCCACGACGTAGGAGTGTTTTGATGGAAGGAACTCTTGTCTATCGACTGGGGAAATTGAAATGGAATTCCAGGCAGAGGTAAGTTGGAAACCCTGCACAAAGTTAATGATTTCCCAAGCTCTATTATCATCCATTGATCGTGATTGTTTGAGTGGCTGGGGAGGCCATGTTTATGTCATGTCACCAAATCAAGTGATTGAGCGCACATTGAAGGGACGCATGGACTGAGTCATTTTTCTTGCAAGAGAAATTGCAGACAAAAGTTCATTCTCTTGCGTGCAGAGGATAAGTGAGGATTTACACACAGTAAATCAACAAAACCTGAGCGTTTTGGAAGAAATCGATGGTGGCTGTGCAATATAAAGGTAGATCTATGTCTACTGTGCGGTGTGGTGGTAGATCAACGACACAAGAGAGTTTATAAAACAACTCACAAGCTGAATGATGGAGAGCAGTGCCATTTTGATCAATGGTGGAGTGGAAATAGAAATCGAGGTAAGAGTCTATTGATTTAGCATTTGAGTTTGGGTTTTAGCATTGTAGTCATATGACTATAAGTGCCCAAGTAATATGTTTTCCATAAGTTTGTAAGCCATTGGAATAATGGGGTTTTGAAAGAGGGAAAAAGGACATATAAGAAAAGAACCCTTCAAGTCTAAGGGGTAGATTGTGTTCAAGGTTAGACACACTCAAAAGAGTGAGTGAATACTCGGTTTAGGTAGGCCCGGGACTTGGGGCATGTATCAATTGGTATCAGAGCAAGAAAGCAAGAAAGTTATTTTGTGAAGCAAGAAAACAGACTAGTAGTCTGTAAAGAGGAAGAGTTTGCATCCAAGAGGTAGCAGCAAAGAGTAGAAGAGAAATATCTCAGCAAGAAGATCACAGCCTTAGGGGCAGTGATGAAGGAATCTAGTGAGGGTTTTTGAGAGAAAGAAGAGGTGTGGCCAGAACCTAGTACTTCAACTGAGGTTGAAGTACAAGAGGAAAATTGTGTTCTCAAGAGTAGAAGAGATGTGAGTGCAGCTCATAGAGAGTGAAAGAACTCAAGAAGATGACTATCAAGAGTCATAGCAGAGGTTAAGGAGGCAACCATAAAGTGAAGGAATAAGATGCCACAGTCAATGGCATATGGAGGCAAATGAGTGATGAAGAATATGAGAGGGAGAAGGATGAGATAGAAGTCCATCTAGGAGTACTGATGGATTTGTTACAAAAGAAGGAGGACCAAAGATGTGGTTTCCTCATGAGAAGAAAGTTGAAGTGGCATAAGCTACAAAGGAGAAGAGAGCAACTGATAAATGCTCAGTGTGAAGAAGAGATACTCAAGGCAAGAGAGTGTCTAAGGGAAGTCTTGAAGACCGAAGTTTCAAGTGAGACCAAGAGGTCTCAATGTTTTGAAATTGATATTTTGTGTGTGCTTGCAGGAACAATGAATGAGGGAAGGAAATTTGCGAATGTTATCCTAAAGAATGGAGGAGGATTGAACCTGAATTCTGATCAGGAAGATGAAGGGATAGTTGTGTCTCTTACAAATACACATACACAGAGAGAAGAAGGTGATGCTTTTCAGCATGCAGAAAAGGCTGAAAGCAAAGGAAGCTGGGCCTATGGTGATAACCAAGAACAAGAATAAGCAAAGGAGAACATCAAGCATACCAAGGTTATGCTTGAGGAAGCTGAACAAAATTCTATTGAGGATTTTCTGAGTTTTGTAAAAGACTTGGAATAGCAGGAAGGTATTGCAGGAGACAAAGCATCTTTTGGAATTGTCTTGGATGAGGTTGAAAGTTGTTAAGCAAGGTATGACGAAGAGTGTCTTTTTAATGAAGACCAAGTTGAGTGTTGCAGCAGAAGGAATTTATTGATTCCTTACTTAATGAGGGTAGCATCTCCAAGGGAAGTGAGATAGTCATGTCTCATATGAGGGAGCCTATTATTGTTGAGGACAAGGAGAAGTTGGCTTGTCTACATGGCCAAGAAAATATTGTTGGACAAACACTTAGGGTTGTCACAGAAATGAGAAATCAGAATTTTATTCGGATTTAAAGTAAAGAAGCTAAAAGACAATTGTTGGATGTTGTCAAGAAAGAGGAGGAGTGTTATGCTGTAAGTGTTGGGAAGCGTAGGAATGTTGTGCTTGTGAGAATCCAAGTAGAAACATAAATTGAATCAAGAAGAGTTGAAGAAAGCAATCAGCAGATTGCAGAGGGATGTGCAAAGAATAATAAAGTGATGTGGCAAAATAAGAGAAACAAAATTAGTTTGCAGCAGCGAGTTGCATTGGAAGGTGCCATAGGGGAACTGTGGGAGTTAATGCAAATGCCTAAGAAAAGATACAACAGAATGATAATGGAATTCCACTGTGAAGTTGATTGGGAAGTGAAGAATAGAGAAGGTAGAGACAATGGAGCGATACAGGACAAAGTGTGGAAGGTTGTAAGGTTGCAGTTAAAGAAAAGTGAAGACAATGAAACTTATGGATAGCAGCAAGCCACATTTTGGGATCCAGGAAAGATGAAGATATAAGGAACATGATAAGGTATATCATGCTTTTCTTTCTACCTTGGCAGTCTGATGCAGGAGCATTAGCTCTCATGATCTAGTGTTAAGAGTCTAGATGGGCCTTTAGGTCTAGACCTTTGGCCAAGGAGGGTTTATTGTAAAAGACATTGTAAACTTTCATACAAAAGTGTTTTAGTTGTTAGTATAGGATGAGTCATATAAACAAATCCCTGGAATGTAGGGATGACTCGAGAAGCTAATGAGTGACTCATAAGTGTAGCTTTCTTAAAGTAGAAGTTGTTTCCTTATTCTAGGAAGGAGTTACAAGTTTGTAGGAGTCGAAGAGTTGGAGAAACGCTCTCTTGTATGGAATAATCTTTGTAACTCTCTCTCGAGAGGATCGTAGTTTGAGGGCAGAGTAGTTTTAGGTTTCTTTGGGGGGAATAAAAATTGTAACTCTTGAGAGACAGAGAATAGAGGGTATAAGAGAGGAGCGCGAGCGAGGAAATGGCCATTGAATGCTCTATTAGGCCATAGATAGAGCATATGAGCTTTTGGGAGTTGTATGTATAGTTTTTGGAAGTTGTATGTATGGTTAATGAAAAAAAAAGATTCATTTAGTATGGTCTCTGTGATATTTGCAAAATACCATTGTATTCATTGAATGACGTTTGAGTTTATGGACATATTGCATGATTGTGGGCAGAAAATGGCTCTCTTAATATGCAGAGGTTAAAATTGGGAATAGGACAGTTGCAAACTAGGTTCATTGATTGAAATCAAAGGAAATGACTTGTGTAAATCTTATATATAGTCATTCCAAAATTGGACTCATCGATTCCTTGTGAGATTTGCGGATAGATTCGTCGATTCTTTATGCAGAGATGAAATAGTACGGTTTTGTGCAGGGCATCGTCGGCCCCTGAGTATTTAGAAGCCCCGATCGACGAATCCTGTACGTTTTGAAAGCAAATCGAAGACCACTATGGGTCATAAAGGAAGAAATAGAGTTTCCTATGTGCGCAGAGGACAAATAGAATTCATACACCATCAAATTTAGGGTTGCTGTGCGTTGATTGATAGATCTATGGTCATGGACGAGTACAATGGATTAACTATTTGTTGATGCGATAAGTGTCTTGGTCATGTGCGTGCCGAAGGAGGTAAGCAGACTTGCAAAGCAGGATTTGGAGAGATTTACGAATCATATGAGAAGCTAACCTTGTGTTATGAAGGTAAATCCACGGCCTAGGAGTGATTTGATGGAAGGAACTCTTGCGTATCAACTGGGGAAATCAAAATGGAATTCTAGGCATAGATAAGTTGGAAACCCTGCGCAGAGTTAATGATTTCCCAGGTTCTATTATCATCCATTGATAGTGATTGTTTGAGTGGCTGCAGAGGCCATGTTTATTTCGTGTCACCAAATCAAGTGATTGAGCGCACATTGAAGGGACGCATGGACTGAGTCATTTTTCTTACAAGAGAAATTGCAAACATAAATTCATTCTCTTGTGTGCAGAGGATGAGTGAGGATTTACACACAGTAGATCAACAGAACCTGAGCGTTTTGGAAGAAATCGACGGTGGCTGTGCAATATAAAGGTAGATCTATGACTACTATGCGGTGTGGTGGTAGATCAATGGCACAAGAGAGTTTATAAAACAACTCACAAGCCGAATGATGGAGAGCAGTGCCATTTTGATCAATGGTGGAGTGGAAATAGAAATCGAGGTAAGAGTCTATTGATTTGGCATTTGATTTTGGGTTTTAGTGTTGTAGTCATATGACTATAAGCGCCCAAGTAATATGTTTTCCATAGTTTTGTAAGCCATTGGCATAATGGGGTTTTGAAAGAGGGAAAAAGGATATATGAGAAAAGAACCCTTCAATTCTAAGGGGTAGATTGTGTTCAAGGTTAGACACACTCAAAAGAGTGAGTGAATCCTTGGTTTAGGCAGGCTTGAGACTTGGGGGCAGTATCAACCAAGATCTAGGTATTAAAATTTATGACAGGTATGTAATATTGTTGAACGTCAATTTGACAGTAAGATTGAACCTGAATTCTGATCAGGAAGATGAAGGGATAGTTGTGTCTCTTACAAATACACATACACAGAGAGAAGAAGGTGATGCTTTTCAGCATGCAGAAAAGGCTGAAAGCAAAGGAAGTTGGGCCTATGGTGATAACCAAGAACAAGAATAAGCAAAGGAGAACATCAAGAATACCAAGGTTATGCTTGAGGAAGCTGAACAAAATTCTATTGAGGATTTTCCGAGTTTTGTAAAAGACTTGGAATAGCAGGAAGGTATTGCAGGAGACAAAGCATCTTTTGGAATTGTCTTGGATGAGGTTGAAAGTTGTTAAGCAAGGTATGACGAAGAGTGTATTTTTAATGAAGACCAAGTTGAGTGTTGCAGCAGAAGGAATTTATTGATTCCTTACTTAATGAGGGCAGCATCTCCAAGGGAAGTGAGATAGTCATGTCTCATATGAGGGAGCCTATTATTGTTGAGGACAAGGAGAAGTTGGCTTGTCTGCATGGCCAAGAAAATATTGTTGGACAAACACTTAGGGTTGTCACAGAAATGAGAAATCAGAATTTTATTCGGATTTAAAGTAAAGAAGCTAAAAGACAATTGTTGGATGTTGTCAAGAAAGAGGAGGAGTGTTATGCTGGAAGTGTTGGGAAGCGTAGGAATGTTGTGCTTGTGAGAATCCAAGTAGAAACATAAATTGAATCAAGAAGATTTGAAGAAAGCAATCAGCAGATTGCAGAGGGATGTGCAAAGAATAATAAAGTGATGTGGCAAAATAAGAGAAATAAAATTAGTTTGCAGCAGCGAGTTGCATTGGAAGGTGCCATAGGGGAACTGTGGGAGTTAATGCAAATGCCTAAGAAAAGATACAACATAATGATAATGGAAGTCCACTGTGAAGTTGATTGGGAAGTGAAGAATAGAGAAGGTAGAGACAATGGAGCGATACAGGACAAAGTGTGGAAGGTTGTAAGGTTGCAGTTAAAGAAAAGTGAAGACAATGAAACTTATGGATAGCAGCAAGCCACATTTTGGGATCCAGGAAAGATGAAGATAGAAGGAACATGATAAGGTATATCATGCTTTTCTTTCTACCTTGGCAGTGCGATGCAGGAGCATTAGCTCTCATGATCTAGTGTTAAGAGTCTAGATGGGACTTTAGGTCTAGACCTTTGGCCAAGGAGGGTTTATTGTAAAAGACATTGTAAACTTTCATACAATAGTGTTTTAGTTGTTAGTATAGGATGAGTCATATAAACAAATCCCTGGAATGTAGGGATGACTCGAGAAGCTAATGAGTGACTCATAAGTGTAGCTTTCTTAAAGTAGAAGTTGTTTCCTTATTCTAGGAAGGAGTTACAAGTTTGTAGGAGTCGAAGAGTTGGAGAAACGCTCTCTTGTATGGAATAATCTTTGTAACTCTCTCTCGAGAGGATCGTAGTTTGAGGGCAGAGTAGTTTTAGGTTTCTTTGGGGGGAATAAAAATTGTAACTCTTGAGAGACAGATAATAGAGGGTATAAGAGAGGAGCCCGAGCGAGGAAATGGCCATTGAATGCTCTATTAGGCCATAGATAGAGCATATGAGCTTTTGGGAGTTGTATGTATAGTTTTTGGAAGTTGTATGTATGGTTAATGAAAAAAAAAGATTCATTTAGTATGGTCTCTGTGATATTTGCAAAATACCATTGTATCCATTGAATGACGTTTGAGTTTATGGACATATTGCATGATTGTGGGCAGAAAATAGCTCTCTTAATATGCAGAGGTTAAAATTGGGCATAGGACAGTTGCAAACTAGGTTCATTGACTGAAATCGAAGGAAATGACTTGTCTAAATCTTATATATAGTCATTCCAAAATTGGATTCATCGATTCCTTGTGAGATTTACGGATAGATTCGTCGATTCTTTATGCAGAGATGAAATAGTACGGTTTTGTGCAAGGCATCGTCGGCCCCTGAGTATTTAGAAGCCCCGATCGACGAATCCTGTATGTTTTGAAAGCAAATCGAAGACCACTGTGGGTCATAAAGGAAGAAATAGAGTTTCCTATGTGCGCAGAGGACAAATAGAATTCATACACCATCAAATTTAGGGTTGCTGTGCGATGATTGATAGATCTATGGTCATGGACGAGTACAATGGATTAACTATTTGTTGATGCGATAAGTGTCTTGGTCATGTGCGTGCCGAAGGAGGTAAGCAGACCTGCAAAGCAGGATTTGAAGAGATTTACGAATCATATGAGAAGCTAACCTTGTGTTATGAAGGTAAATCCACGGCCTAGGAGTGATTTGATGGAAGGAACTCTTGCGTATCAACTGGGGAAATCAAAATGGAATTCTAGGCATAGATAAGTTGGAAACCCTGCGCAGAGTTAATGATTTCCCAGGTTCTATTATCATCCATTGATAGTGATTGTTTGAGTGGCTGGAGAGGCCATGTTTATTTCGTGTCACCAAATCAAGTGATTGAGCGCACATTGAAGGGACGCATGGACTGAGTCATTTTTCTTACAAGAGAAATTGCAAACATAAATTCATTCTCTTGTGTGCAGAGGATGAGTGAGGATTTACACACAGTAGATCAACAGAACCTGAGCGTTTTGGAAGAAATCGACGGTGGCTGTGCAATATAAAGGTAGATCTATGACTACTATGCGGTGTGGTGGTAGATCGATGGCACAAGAGAGTTTATAAAACAAATCACAAGCCGAATGATGGAGAGCAGTGCCATTTTGATCAATGGTGGAGTGGAAATAGAAATCGAGGTAAGAGTCTATTGATTTGGCATTTGATTTTGGGTTTTAGTGTTGTAGTCATATGACTATAAGCGCCCAAGTAATATGTTTTCCATAGTTTTGTAAGCCATTGGCATAATGGGGTTTTGAAAGAGGGAAAAAGGATATATGAGAAAAGAACCCTTCAAGTCTAAGGGGTAGATTGTGTTCAATGTTAGACACACTCAAAAGAGTGAGTGAATCCTTGGTTTAGGCAGGCTTGAGACTTGGGGGCAGTATCAACCAAGATCTAGGTATTAAAATTTATGACAGGTATGTAATATTGTTGAACGTCAATTTGACAGTAAGTAATTTTGGAAACTTGTAATTGGTGACGTGCCAAAATTGGATCCACCTATCAAATAGATCTTGAAAACCAAAAAATGTTCTGAGGGCCATTAAATTCCAGGCCTGATGCTGCCTATTAGCCATAATACGTGTTTGCTTGTGTTTTTCTTATTTAGTGATATTCTTATTTACCGTTTTTAGCAACTCCGTTAAGTTACTTATATAGAGAAACTACTTAATAATTGTTCGACCTTCTCTATATTAATCTTGGCTGCGTTGAAAATCGGAATAACGGGAGTAAATAGTACTTGTTTATAAGATCCAATTACAGTTTCACCCGGAGGATCATAAGAAGAGCAGAGCAACCTAGGAGCCAGCATCATGGCATAAATGGTGGTCGTACAATGAAATGATAGATGATATAGATGTTTTAATATTAAATAAGACACTTAAAATTATTCAATTATATTTTAAATATTTTTAAATTAAAATGATTTAAAATTATCTAATTATATCATGTCAATGATATTAATGATAATAATTTATAGGAAACTTGGCAATATAATGTATTTTTTATTTTTTATTATTTTTAATTGACTTTTTAGATGTAATAATTTTATTGCAGACCACATCAAATTAGTTAAATCTTTAGCATAAACCAATAAAAAACAGAAAAAAATGTACTTAAAAAAATAAAATAAAATATATTTTATATTTAAAACAAATTAAATTAATATATAAATTTTACAAAACTTGGGTAAAACTTTAGAAAAAAAAAACTAATTAAAGTCAAAACTCTTGGCATACCAGGTGATTTCTATATAACTGGCAGGAGGCAGGTATAATAATATAACTTCAACATTTAACACATTAGCTAGAGAACTTAGAATAAATTTATTGGCTTTATATCTAGATTGGCGCAGTTGTCTTATATGAAATGGGAGCATTAAGAGACATCATCTCGTTTTGCAGGAGATTGTGGGGGACTCACAGGTGATTATCAATTGGGTGAGGGGTGTTTCTTCACTTCATGTTATGCATTTGACTCCATGGATGCGACATATAAATATCTTCCTTAAGGATTTGCCTCGGATCTCCTTGAAGCATATTTATCGAGAGCATAACACACTTGCCGATTCATTATCTCATTTTGGTCTTTTTGCTGATCCTGATCACATCCATTTTGAATGTTGGTCGAGGGATTTTTTGATTCGGGTTGGCAACGAGCCACCCTTTCCATAATCCAACATCCTTTTTTGTGGTGGTAACATTTCTTCTGTTTTTTGGGCGCATCATCATTGACATACTCGCGGCTCGAGTATGAGATTCTTTCTTTGTTCCCTTTGTATAGCTATCTCTCCTTTTTTCTCCTTTCTCTCGGTGGTCGTCTCTGTCTCCACTTATGGTGGGACTCTTATATGTGGACCAACTTTTTTCCCTTTGTTATGTTCTCTGTTTGCAATCAAGGTTTTGTGGCTATGGATCTTATTGGTCACACTATCCATCCTGGATGTTTTGACTTGAACGATTTTACTGGATTGTATCAGGATCCTTTGGTATTATTTTATGTATATACTTTTATATAATATAAAGTATAATTTTTTTTATTGAAAAAAGAAATGGGAGCATTAATGGCTCCATTGATGCCATTAATAAAATCACAAAATCATAGAACACGTTTATGCAATACATAAGAATATATTATATCAGAAATTTCAGGTAAGAGAGAAGATTTATGCACTAGTTTACCTACGTCATGGGAGGACTTTCCTCGTGGGAGTACCAGCTCGAAACCCAATCAATAAAATCGTAGGTTTTGTATTCAATGTAGCATTACGGCATGGGAGGACTTTCCTCTCTTGGGAGTACCAACTCGAAACCCAATCAATCAAATCGTACTTTCTATATTCAATGTAGCATCCACATGGCGATGTTTAGGATTTTTAAGATTTAAGATTTTTTATTTAATTTTTTAAATTGAAAAATTAAGACGAAAACCAGATAAAAATTGTCATGTAAAATTTTTGTACAATCAAATAATAGATGAACAAGTGAAATAGCTACAAGCTGGTCCTTGCTTAAAAAATTGATATATTTTTGAAAAGTTTAAACAATAAAAAATATAAAAAAATAATAGAAAATAGTATACTTTAGGATTAAGATTAAAATATTTTGCTTTTTAACTATTAAGAATTGGAGTCTCTAATCTTTCTTTGGCAAGACCACAATTTTTTGTTGTTTATAAGCATAAATGGATTCAACTTTGTCAAAAATCTATGTTTTATGTGAATTATTATTATTAAAAACACTATTATGGCCACACAATCTATAATATTAATTAAATAATAATAATTATAATAATTAAATATAACGACTATGGTTGACCTTAGTTGACCATTCTTAACTATGGTAGACTTTGGTTGACCATGGTTGACTATGGTTGAACATTGTTGACTTTGGATGTTCATGGTTGACTTTGGATGAGGGAAGGAAATTTGCGAATGTTATCCTAAAGAATGGAGGAGGATTGAACCTGAATTCTGATCAGGAAGATGAAGGGATAGTTGTGTCTCTTACAAATACACATACACAGAGAGAAGAAGGTGATGCTTTTCAGCATGCAGAAAAGGCTGAAAGCAAAGGAAGTTGGGCCTATGGTGATAACCAAGAACAAGAATAAGCAAAGGAGAACATTAAGCATACCAAGGTTATGCTTGAGGAAGCTGAACAAAATTCTATTGAGGATTTTCCGAGTTTTGTAAAAGACTTGGAATAGCAGGAAGGTATTGCAGGAGACAAAGCATCTTTTGGAATTGTCTTGGATGAGGTTGAAAGTTGTTAAGCAAGGTATGACGAAGAGTGTGTTTTTAATGAAGACCAAGTTGAGTGTTGCAGCAGAAGGAATTTATTGATTCCTTACTTAATGAGGGCATCATCTCCAAGGGAAGTGAGATAGTCATGTCTCATATGAGGGAGCCTATTATTGTTGAGGACAAGGAGAAGTTGGCTTGTCTGCATGGCCAAGAAAATATTGTTGGACAAACACTTAGGGTTGTCACAGAAATGAGAAATCAGAATTTTATTCGGATTTAAAGTAAAGAAGCTAAAAGACAATTGTTGGATGTTGTCAAGAAAGAGGAGGAGTGTTATGCTGGAAGTGTTGGGAAGCGTAGGAATGTTGTGCTTGTGAGAATCCAAGTAGAAACATAAATTGAATCAAGAAGAGTTGAAGAAAGCAATCAGCAGATTGCAGAGGGATGTGCAAAGAATAATAAAGTGATGTGGCAAAATAAGAGAAATAAAATTAGTTTGCAACAGCGAGTTGCATTGGAAGGTGCCATAGGGGAACTGTGGGAGTTAATGCAAATGCCTAAGAAAAGATACAACAGAATGATAATGGAAGTCCACTGTGAAGTTGATTGGGAAGTGAAGAATAGAGAAGGTAGAGACAATGGAGCGATACAGGACAAAGTGTGGAAGGTTGTAAGGTTGCAGTTAAAGAAAAGTGAAGACAATGAAACTTATGGATAGCAGCAAGCCACATTTTGGGATCCAGGAAATATGAAGATAAAAGGAACATGATAAGGTATATCATGCTTTTCTTTCTACCTTGGTAGTGTGATGCAGGAGCATTAGCTCTCATGATCTAGTGTTAAGAGTCTAGATGGGCCTTTAGGTCTAGACCTTTGGCCAAGGAGGGTTTATTGTAAAAGACATTGTAAACTTTCATACAATAGTGTTTTAGTTGTTAGTATAGGATGAGTCATATAAACAAATCCCTGGAATGTAGGGATGACTCGAGAAGCTAATGAGTGACTCATAAGTGTAGCTTTCTTAAAGTAGAAGTTGTTTCCTTATTCTAGGAAGGAGTTACAAGTTTGTAGGAGTCGAAGAGTTGGAGAAACGCTCTCTTGTATGGAATAATCTTTGTAACTCTCTCTCGAGAGGATCGTAGTTTGAGGGCAGAGTAGTTTTAGGTTTCTTTGGGGGGAATAAAAATTGTAACTCTTGAGAGACAGAGAATAGAGGGTATAAGAGAGGAGCCCGAGCGAGGAAATGGCCATTGAATGCTCTATTAGGCCATAGATAGAGCATATGAGCTTTTGGGAGTTGTATGTATAGTTTTTGGAAGTTGTATGTATGGTTAATGAAAAAAAAAGATTCATTTAGTATGGTCTCTGTGATATTTGCAAAATACCATTGTATCCATTGAATGACGTTTGAGTTTATGGACATATTGCATGATTGTGGGCAGAAAATAGCTCTCTTAATATGCAGAGGTTAAAATTGGGCATAGGACAGTTGCAAACTAGGTTCATTGATTGAAATCGAAGGAAATGACTTGTCTAAATCTTATATATAGTCATTCCAAAATTGGATTCATCGATTCCTTGTGAGATTTGCGGATAGATTCGTCGATTCTTTATGCAGAGATGAAATAGTACGGTTTTGTGCAGGGCATCGTCGGCCCCTGAGTATTTAGAAGCCCCGATCGATGAATCCTGTACGTTTTGAAAGCAAATCGAAGACCACTGTGGGTCATAAAGGAAGAAATCGAGTTTCCTATGTGCGCAGAGGACAAATAGAATTCATACACCATCACATTTAGGGTTGCTATGCGTTGATTGATAGATCTATGGTCATGGACGAGTACAATGGATTAACTATTTGTTGATGCGATAAGTGTCTTGGTCATGTGCGTGCCGAAGGAGGTAAGCAGACCTGCAAAGCAGGATTTGGAGAGATTTACGAATCATATGAGAAGCTAACCTTGTGTTATGAAGGTAAATCCACGGCCTAGGAGTGATTTGATGGAAGGAACTCTTGCGTATCAACTGGGGAAATCAAAATGGAATTCTAGGCATAGATAAGTTGGAAACCCTGCGCAGAGTTAATGATTTCCCAGGTTCTATTATCATCCATTGATAGTGATTGTTTGAGTGGCTGGAGAGGCCATGTTTATTTCGTGTCACCAAATCAAGTGATTGAGCGCACATTGAAGGGACGCATGGACTGAGTCATTTTTATTACAAGAGAAATTGCAAACATAAATTCATTCTCTTGTGTGCAGAGGATGAGTGAGGATTTACACACAGTAGATCAACAGAACCTGAGCGTTTTGGAAGAAATCGACGGTGGCTGTGCAATATAAAGGTAGATCTATGACTACTATGCGGTGTGGTGGTAGATCGATGGCACAAGAGAGTTTATAAAACAACTCACAAGCCGAATGATGGAGAGCAGTGCCATTTTGATCAATGGTGGAGTGGAAATAGAAATCGAGGTAAGAGTCTATTGATTTGGCATTTGATTTTGGGTTTTAGTGTTGTAGTCATATGACTATAAGCGCCCAAGTAATATGTTTTCCATAGTTTTGTAAGCCATTGGCATAATGGGGTTTTGAAAGAGGGAAAAAGGATATATGAGAAAAGAACCCTTCAAGTCTAAGGGGTAGATTGTGTTCAAGGTTAGACACACTCAAAAGAGTGAGTGAATCCTTGGTTTAGGCAGGCTTGAGACTTGGGGGCAGTATCAACCAAGATCTAGGTATTAAAATTTATGACAGGTATGTAATATTGTTGAACGTCAATTTGACAGTAAGTAATTTTGGAAACTTGTAATTGGTGACGTGCCAAAATTGGATCCACCTGTCAAATACGTCTTGAAAACCAAAAAATGTTCTGAGGGCCAATAAATTCCAGGCCTGATGCTGCCTATTAGCCATAATACGTGTTTGCTCGTGTTTTTCTTATTTAGTGATATTCTTATTTACCATTTTTAGCAACTCCGTTAAGTTACTTATATAGAGAAACTACTTAATAATTGTTCGACCTTCTCTATATTAATCTTGGCTGCGTTGAAAATCGGAATAACGGGAGTAAATAGTACTTGTTTATAAGATCCAATTACAGTTTCACCCAGAGGATCATAAGAAGAGCAGAGCAACCTAGGAGCCAGCATCATGGCATAAATGGTAGTCGTACAGTGAAATGATAGATGATATAGATGTTTTAATATTAAATAAGACACTTAAAATTATTCAATTATATTTTAAATATTTTTAAATTAAAATGATTTAAAATTATCTAATTGTATCATGTCAATGATATTAATGATAATAATTTATAGGACACTTGGCAATATAATGTATTTTTTATTTTTTATTATTTTTAATTGACTTTTTAGATGTAATAATTTTATTGCACACCATATCAAATTAGTTAAATCTTTAGCATAAACCAATAAAAAACAGAAAAAATGTACTTTAAAAAATAAAATAAAATATATTTTATATTTAAAACAAATTAAATTAATATATAAATTTTACAAAACTTGGGTAAAACTTTAGAAAAAAAAAACTAATTAAAGTCAAAACTCTTGGCATACCAAGTGATTTCTATATAACAAGCAGGAGGCGGGTATAATAATATAACTTCAACATTTAACACATTAGCTAGAGAACTTAGAATAAATTTATTGGCTTTATATCTAGATTGGCGCAGTTGTCTTATATGAAATGGGAGCATTAAGAGACATCATCTCGTTTTGCAGGAGATTGTGGGGGACTCACAGGTGATTATCAATTGGGCGAGGGGTGTTTCTTCACTTCATGTTATGCATTTGACTCCATGGATGCGACATATAAATATCTTCCTTAAGGATTTGCCTCGGATCTCCTTGAAGCATATTTATCGAGAGCATAACACACTTGCCGATTCATTATCTCATTTTGGTCTTTTTGCTGATCCTGATCACATCCATTTTGAATGTTGGTCGGGGGATTTTTTGATTCGGGTTGGCAACGAGCCACCCTTTCCATAATCCAACATCCTTTTTTGTGGTGGTAACATTTCTTCTGTTTTTTGGGCGCATCATCATTGACATACTCGCGGCTCGAGTATGAGATTCTTTCTTTGTTCCCTTTGTATAGCTATCTCTCCTTTTTTCTCCTTTCTCTCGGTGGTCGTCTCTGTCTCCACTTATGGTGGGACTCTTATATGTGGACCAACTTTTTTCCCTTTGTTATGTTCTCTGTTTGCAATCAAGGTTTTGTGGCTATGGATCTTATTGGTCACACTATCCATCCTGGATGTTTTGACTTGAACGATTTTACTGGATTGTATCAGGATCCTTTGGTATTATTTTATGTATATACTTTTATATAATATAAAGTATAATTTTTTTTATTGAAAAAAGAAATGGGAGCATTAATGGCTCCATTGATGCCATTAATAAAATCACAAAATCATAGAACACGTTGATGCAATACATAAGAATATATTATATCAGAAATTTCAGGTAAGAGAGAAGATTTATGCACTAGTTTACCTACGTCATGGGAGGAATTTCCTCGTGGGAGTACCAGCTCGAAACCCAATCAATAAAATCGTAGGTTTTGTATTCAATGTAGCATTACGGCATGGGAGGACTTTCCTCTCTTGGGAGTACCAACTCGAAACCCAATCAATCAAATCGTACTTTCTATATTCAATGTAGCATCCACATGGCGATGTTTAGGATTTTTAAGATTTAAGATTTTTTATTTAATTTTTTAAATTGAAAAATTAAGACGAAAACCAGATAAAAATTGTCATGTAAAATTTTTGTACAATCAAATAATAGATAAACAAGTGAAATAGCTACAAGCTAGTCCCTGCTTAAAAAATTGATATATTTTTGAAAAGTTTAAACAATAAAAAATATAAAAAAAAATAGAAAATAGTATACTTTTAGGATTAAGATTAAAATATTTTGCTTTTTAACTATTAAGAATTGGAGTCTCTAATATTTCTTTGGCAAGACCACAATTTTTTGTTGTTTATAAGCATAAATGGATTCAACTTTGTCAAAAATATATGTTTTATGTGAATTATTATTATTAAAAACACTATTATGGCCACACAATTTATAATATTAATTAAATAATAATTATTATAATAATTAAATATAACGACTATGGTTGACCTTAGTTGACCATTCTTAACTATGGTAGACTTTGGTTGACCATGGTTGACTATGGTTGAACATTGTTGACTTTGGATGTTCATGGTTGACTTTGGATGAGGGAAGGAAATTTGCGAATGTTATCCTAAAGAATGGAGGAGGATTGAACCTGAATTCTGATCAGGAAGATGAAGGGATAGTTGTGTCTCTTACAAATACACATACACAGAGAGAAGAAGGTGATGCTTTTCAGCATGCAGAAAAGGTTGAAAGCAAAGGAAGTTGGGCCTATGGTGATAACCAAGAACAAGAATAAGCAAAGGAGAACATCAAGCATACCAAGGTTATGCTTGAGGAAGCTGAACAAAATTCTATTGAGGATTTTCCGAGTTTTGTAAAAGACTTGGAATAGCAGGAAGGTATTGCAGGAGACAAAGCATCTTTTGGAATTGTCTTGGATGAGGTTGAAAGTTGTTAAGCAAGGTATGACGAAGAGTGTCTTTTTAATGAAGACCAAGTTGATTGTTGCAGCAGAAGGAATTTATTGATTCCTTACTTAATGAGGGCAGCATCTCCAAGGGAAGTGAGATAGTCATGTCTCATATGAGGGAGCCTATTATTGTTGAGGACAAGGAGAAGTTGGCTTGTCTGCATGGCCAAGAAAATATTGTTGGACAAACACTTAGGGTTGTCACAGAAATGAGAAATCAGAATTTTATTCGGATTTAAAGTAAAGAAGCTAAAAGACAATTGTTGGATGTTGTCAAGAAAGACGAGGAGTGTTATGCTGGAAGTGTTGGGAAGCGTAGGAATGTTGTGCTTGTGAGAATCCAAGTAGAAACATAAATTGAATCAAGAAGAGTTGAAGAAAGCAATCAGCAGATTGCAGAGGGATGTGCAAAGAATAATAAAGTGATGTGGCAAAATAAGAGAAACAAAATTAGTTTGCAGCAGCGAGTTGCATTGGAAGGTGCCATAGGGGAACTGTGGGAGTTAATGCAAATGCCTAAGAAAAGATACAACAGAATGATAATGGAAGTCCACTGTGAAGTTGATTGGGAAGTGAAGAATAGAGAAGGTAGAGACAATGGAGCGATACAGGACAAAGTGTGGAAGGTTGTAAGGTTGCAGTTAAAGAAAAGTGAAGACAATGAAACTTATGGATAGCAGCAAGCCACATTTTGGGATCCAGGAAAGATGAAGATAGAAGGAACATGATAAGGTATATCATGCTTTTCTTTCTACCTTGGCAGTGTGATGCAGGAGCATTAGCTCTCATGATCTAGTGTTAAGAGTCTAGATGGGCCTTTAGGTCTAGACCTTTGGCCAAGGAGGGTTTATTGTAAAAGACATTGTAAACTTTCATACAAAAGTGTTTTAGTTGTTAGTATAGGATGAGTCATATAAACAAATCCCTGGAATGTAGGGATGACTCGAGAAGCTAATGAGTGACTCATAAGTGTAGCTTTCTTAAAGTAGAAGTTGTTTCCTTATTCTAGGAAGGAGTTACAAGTTTGTAGGAGTCGAAGAGTTGGAGAAACGCTCTCTTGTATGGAATAATCTTTGTAACTCTCTCTCGAGAGGATCGTAGTTTGAGGGCAGAGTAGTTTTAGGTTTCTTTGGGGGGAATAAAAATTGTAACTCTTGAGAGACAGAGAATAGAGGGTATAAGAGAGGAGCCCGAGCGAGGAAATGGCCATTGAATGCTCTATTAGGCCATAGATAGAGCATATGAGCTTTTGGGAGTTGTATGTATAGTTTTTGGAAGTTGTATGTATGGTTAATGAAAAAAAAAGATTCATTTAGTATGGTCTCTGTGATATTTGCAAAATACCATTGTATCCATTGAATGACGTTTGAGTTTATGGACATATTGCATGATTGTGGGCAGAAAATAGCTCTCTTAATATGCAGAGGTTAAAATTAGGCATAGGACAGTTGCAAACTAGGTTCATTGATTGAAATCGAAGGAAATGACTTGTCTAAATCTTATATATAGTCATTCCAAAATTGGATTCATCGATTCCTTGTGAGATTTTCGGATAGATTCGTCGATTCTTTATGCAGAGATGAAATAGTACGGTTTTGTGCAGGGCATCGTCGGCCCCTGAGTATTTAGAAGCCCCGATCGACGAATCCTGTACGTTTTGAAAGCAAATCGAAGACCACTGTGGGTCATAAAGGAAGAAATCGAGTTTCCTATGTGCGCAGAGGACAAATAGAATTCATACACCATCAAATTTAGGGTTGCTATGCGTTGATTGATAGATCTATGGTCATGGACGAGTACAATGGATTAACTATTTGTTGATGCGATAAGTGTCTTGGTCATGTGCGTGCCGAAGGAGGTAAGCAGACCTGCAAAGCAGGATTTGGAGAGATTTACGAATCATATGAGAAGCTAACCTTGTGTTATGAAGGTAAATCCACGGCCTAGGAGTGATTTGATGGAAGGAACTCTTGCGTATCAACTGGGGAAATCAAAATGGAATTCTAGGCATAGATAAGTTGGAAACCCTACGCAGAGTTAATGATTTCCCAGGTTCTATTATCATCCATTGATAGTGATTGTTTGAGTGGCTGGAGAGGCCATGTTTATTTCGTGTCACCAAATCAAGTGATTGAGCGCACATTGAAGGGACGCATGGACTGAGTCATTTTTATTACAAGAGAAATTGCAAACATAAATTCATTCTCTTGTGTGCAGAGGATGAGTGAGGATTTACACATAGTAGATCAACAGAACCTGAGCGTTTTGGAAGAAATCGACGGTGGCTGTGCAATATAAAGGTAGATCTATGACTACTATGCGGTGTGGTGGTAGATCGATGGCACAAGAGAGTTTATAAAACAACTCACAAGCCGAATGATGGAGAGCAGTGCCATTTTGATCAATGGTGGAGTGGAAATAGAAATCGAGGTAAGAGTCTATTGATTTGGCATTTGATTTTGGGTTTTAGTGTTGTAGTCATATGACTATAAGCGCCCAAGTAATATGTTTTCCATAGTTTTGTAAGCCATTGGCATAATGGGGTTTTGAAAGAGGGAAAAAGGATATATGAGAAAAGAACCCTTCAAGTCTAAGGGGTAGATTGTGTTCAAGGTTAGACACACTCAAAAGAGTGAGTGAATCCTTGGTTTAGGCAGGCTTGAGACTTGGGGGCAGTATCAACCAAGATCTAGGTATTAAAATTTATGACAGGTATGTAATATTGTTGAACGTCAATTTGACAGTAAGTAATTTTGGAAACTTGTAATTGGTGACGTGCCAAAATTGGATCCACCTGTCAAATACGTCTTGAAAACCAAAAAATGTTCTGAGGGCCATTAAATTCCAGGCCTGATGCTGCCTATTAGCCATAATACGTGTTTGCTCGTGTTTTTCTTATTTAGTGATATTCTTATTTACCGTTTTTAGCAACTCCGTTAAGTTACTTATATAGAGAAACTACTTAATAATTGTTCGACCTTCTCTATATTAATCTTGGCTGCGTTGAAAATCGGAATAACGGGAGTAAATAGTACTTGTTTATAAGATCCAATTATAGTTTCACCCGGAGGATCATAAGAAGAGCAGAGCAACCTAGGAGCCAGCATCATGGCATAAATGGTAGTCGTACAGTGAAATGATAGATGATATAGATGTTTTAATATTAAATAAGACACTTAAATTTATTCAATTATATTTTAAATATTTTTAAATTAAAATGATTTAAAATTATCTAATTATATCATGTCAATGATATTAATGATAATAATTTATAGGACACTTGGCAATATAATGTATTTTTTATTTTTTATTATTTTTAATTGACTTTTTATATGTAATAATTTTATTGCACACCACATCAAATTAGTTAAATCTTTAGCATAAACCAATAAAAAACAGAAAAAATGTACTTTAAAAAATAAAATAAAATATATTTTATATTTAAAACAAATTAAATTAATATATAAATTTTACAAAACTTGGGTAAAACTTTAGAAAAAAAAAACTAATTAAAGTCAAAACTCTTGGCATACCAAGTGATTTCTATATAACCGGCAGGAGGCAGGTATAATAATATAACTTCAACATTTAACACATTAGCTAGAGAACTTAGAATAAATTTATTGGCTTTATATCTAGATTGGCGCAGTTGTCTTATATGAAATGGGAGCATTAAGAGACATCATCTCGTTTTGCAGGAGATTGTGGGGGACTCACAGGTGATTATCAATTGGGTGAGGGGTGTTTCTTCACTTCATGTTATGCATTTGACTCCATGGATGCGACATATAAATATCTTCCTTAAGGATTTGCCTCGGATCTCCTTGAAGCATATTTATCGAGAGCATAACACACTTGCCGATTCATTATCTCATTTTGGTCTTTTTGCTGATCCTGATCACATCCATTTTGAATGTTGGTCGAGGGATTTTTTGATTCGGGTTGGCAACGAGCCACCCTTTCCATAATCCAACATCCTTTTTTGTGGTGGTAACATTTCTTCTGTTTTTTGGGCGCATCATCATTGACATACTCGCGGCTCGAGTATGAGATTCTTTCTTTGTTCCCTTTGTATAGCTATCTCTCCTTTTTTCTCCTTTCTCTCGGTGGTCGTCTCTGTCTCCACTTATGGTGGGACTCTTATATGTGGACCAACTTTTTTCCCTTTGTTATGTTCTCTGTTTGCAATCAAGGTTTTGTGGCTATGGATCTTATTGGTCACACTATCCATCCTGGATGTTTTGACTTGAACGATTTTACTGGATTGTATCAGGATCCTTTGGTATTATTTTATGTATATACTTTTATATAATATAAAGTATAATTTTTTTTATTGAAAAAAGAAATGGGAGCATTAATGGCTCCATTGATGCCATTAATAAAATCACAAAATCATAGAACACGTTTATGCAATACATAAGAATATATTATATCAGAAATTTCAGGTAAGAGAGAAGATTTATGCACTAGTTTACCTACGTCATGGGAGGACTTTCCTCGTGGGAGTACCAGCTCGAAACCCAATCAATAAAATCGTAGGTTTTGTATTCAATGTAGCATTACGGCATGGGAGGACTTTCCTCTCTTGGGAGTACCAACTCGAAACCCAATCAATCAAATCGTACTTTCTATATTCAATGTAGCATCCACATGGCGATGTTTAGGATTTTTAAGATTTAAGATTTTTTATTTAATTTTTTAAATTGAAAAATTAAGACGAAAACCAGATAAAAATTGTCATGTAAAATTTTTGTACAATCAAATAATAGATAAACAAGTGAAATAGCTACAAGCTAGTCCCTGCTTAAAAAATTGATATATTTTTGAAAAGTTTAAACAATAAAAAATATAAAAAAAAATAGAAAATAGTATACTTTTAGGATTAAGATTAAAATATTTTGCTTTTTAACTATTAAGAATTGGAGTCTCTAATATTTCTTTGGCAAGACCACAATTTTTTGTTGTTTATAAGCATAAATGGATTCAACTTTGTCAAAAATATATGTTTTATGTGAATTATTATTATTAAAAACACTATTATGGCCACACAATTTATAATATTAATTAAATAATAATTATTATAATAATTAAATATAACGACTATGGTTGACCTTAGTTGACCATTCTTAACTATGGTAGACTTTGGTTGACCATGGTTGACTATGGTTGAACATTGTTGACTTTGGATGTTCATGGTTGACTTTGGATGAGGGAAGGAAATTTGCGAATGTTATCCTAAAGAATGGAGGAGGATTGAACCTGAATTCTGATCAGGAAGATGAAGGGATAGTTGTGTCTCTTACAAATACACATACACAGAGAGAAGAAGGTGATGCTTTTCAGCATGCAGAAAAGGTTGAAAGCAAAGGAAGTTGGGCCTATGGTGATAACCAAGAACAAGAATAAGCAAAGGAGAACATCAAGCATACCAAGGTTATGCTTGAGGAAGCTGAACAAAATTCTATTGAGGATTTTCCGAGTTTTGTAAAAGACTTGGAATAGCAGGAAGGTATTGCAGGAGACAAAGCATCTTTTGGAATTGTCTTGGATGAGGTTGAAAGTTGTTAAGCAAGGTATGACGAAGAGTGTCTTTTTAATGAAGACCAAGTTGATTGTTGCAGCAGAAGGAATTTATTGATTCCTTACTTAATGAGGGCAGCATCTCCAAGGGAAGTGAGATAGTCATGTCTCATATGAGGGAGCCTATTATTGTTGAGGACAAGGAGAAGTTGGCTTGTCTGCATGGCCAAGAAAATATTGTTGGACAAACACTTAGGGTTGTCACAGAAATGAGAAATCAGAATTTTATTCGGATTTAAAGTAAAGAAGCTAAAAGACAATTGTTGGATGTTGTCAAGAAAGACGAGGAGTGTTATGCTGGAAGTGTTGGGAAGCGTAGGAATGTTGTGCTTGTGAGAATCCAAGTAGAAACATAAATTGAATCAAGAAGAGTTGAAGAAAGCAATCAGCAGATTGCAGAGGGATGTGCAAAGAATAATAAAGTGATGTGGCAAAATAAGAGAAACAAAATTAGTTTGCAGCAGCGAGTTGCATTGGAAGGTGCCATAGGGGAACTGTGGGAGTTAATGCAAATGCCTAAGAAAAGATACAACAGAATGATAATGGAAGTCCACTGTGAAGTTGATTGGGAAGTGAAGAATAGAGAAGGTAGAGACAATGGAGCGATACAGGACAAAGTGTGGAAGGTTGTAAGGTTGCAGTTAAAGAAAAGTGAAGACAATGAAACTTATGGATAGCAGCAAGCCACATTTTGGGATCCAGGAAAGATGAAGATAGAAGGAACATGATAAGGTATATCATGCTTTTCTTTCTACCTTGGCAGTGTGATGCAGGAGCATTAGCTCTCATGATCTAGTGTTAAGAGTCTAGATGGGCCTTTAGGTCTAGACCTTTGGCCAAGGAGGGTTTATTGTAAAAGACATTGTAAACTTTCATACAAAAGTGTTTTAGTTGTTAGTATAGGATGAGTCATATAAACAAATCCCTGGAATGTAGGGATGACTCGAGAAGCTAATGAGTGACTCATAAGTGTAGCTTTCTTAAAGTAGAAGTTGTTTCCTTATTCTAGGAAGGAGTTACAAGTTTGTAGGAGTCGAAGAGTTGGAGAAACGCTCTCTTGTATGGAATAATCTTTGTAACTCTCTCTCGAGAGGATCGTAGTTTGAGGGCAGAGTAGTTTTAGGTTTCTTTGGGGGGAATAAAAATTGTAACTCTTGAGAGACAGAGAATAGAGGGTATAAGAGAGGAGCCCGAGCGAGGAAATGGCCATTGAATGCTCTATTAGGCCATAGATAGAGCATATGAGCTTTTGGGAGTTGTATGTATAGTTTTTGGAAGTTGTATGTATGGTTAATGAAAAAAAAAGATTCATTTAGTATGGTCTCTGTGATATTTGCAAAATACCATTGTATCCATTGAATGACGTTTGAGTTTATGGACATATTGCATGATTGTGGGCAGAAAATAGCTCTCTTAATATGCAGAGGTTAAAATTAGGCATAGGACAGTTGCAAACTAGGTTCATTGATTGAAATCGAAGGAAATGACTTGTCTAAATCTTATATATAGTCATTCCAAAATTGGATTCATCGATTCCTTGTGAGATTTTCGGATAGATTCGTCGATTCTTTATGCAGAGATGAAATAGTACGGTTTTGTGCAGGGCATCGTCGGCCCCTGAGTATTTAGAAGCCCCGATCGACGAATCCTGTACGTTTTGAAAGCAAATCGAAGACCACTGTGGGTCATAAAGGAAGAAATCGAGTTTCCTATGTGCGCAGAGGACAAATAGAATTCATACACCATCAAATTTAGGGTTGCTATGCGTTGATTGATAGATCTATGGTCATGGACGAGTACAATGGATTAACTATTTGTTGATGCGATAAGTGTCTTGGTCATGTGCGTGCCGAAGGAGGTAAGCAGACCTGCAAAGCAGGATTTGGAGAGATTTACGAATCATATGAGAAGCTAACCTTGTGTTATGAAGGTAAATCCACGGCCTAGGAGTGATTTGATGGAAGGAACTCTTGCGTATCAACTGGGGAAATCAAAATGGAATTCTAGGCATAGATAAGTTGGAAACCCTGCGCAGAGTTAATGATTTCCCAGGTTCTATTATCATCCATTGATAGTGATTGTTTGAGTGGCTGGAGAGGCCATGTTTATTTCGTGTCACCAAATCAAGTGATTGAGCGCACATTGAAGGGACGCATGGACTGAGTCATTTTTATTACAAGAGAAATTGCAAACATAAATTCATTCTCTTGTGTGCAGAGGATGAGTGAGGATTTACACATAGTAGATCAACAGAACCTGAGCGTTTTGGAAGAAATCGACGGTGGCTGTGCAATATAAAGGTAGATCTATGACTACTATGCGGTGTGGTGGTAGATCGATGGCACAAGAGAGTTTATAAAACAACTCACAAGCCGAATGATGGAGAGCAGTGCCATTTTGATCAATGGTGGAGTGGAAATAGAAATCGAGGTAAGAGTCTATTGATTTGGCATTTGATTTTGGGTTTTAGTGTTGTAGTCATATGACTATAAGCGCCCAAGTAATATGTTTTCCATAGTTTTGTAAGCCATTGGCATAATGGGGTTTTGAAAGAGGGAAAAAGGATATATGAGAAAAGAACCCTTCAAGTCTAAGGGGTAGATTGTGTTCAAGGTTAGACACACTCAAAAGAGTGAGTGAATCCTTGGTTTAGGCAGGCTTGAGACTTGGGGGCAGTATCAACCAAGATCTAGGTATTAAAATTTATGACAGGTATGTAATATTGTTGAACGTCAATTTGACAGTAAGTAATTTTGGAAACTTGTAATTGGTGACGTGCCAAAATTGGATCCACCTGTCAAATACGTCTTGAAAACCAAAAAATGTTCTGAGGGCCATTAAATTCCAGGCCTGATGCTGCCTATTAGCCATAATACGTGTTTGCTCGTGTTTTTCTTATTTAGTGATATTCTTATTTACCGTTTTTAGCAACTCCGTTAAGTTACTTATATAGAGAAACTACTTAATAATTGTTCGACCTTCTCTATATTAATCTTGGCTGCGTTGAAAATCGGAATAACGGGAGTAAATAGTACTTGTTTATAAGATCCAATTATAGTTTCACCCGGAGGATCATAAGAAGAGCAGAGCAACCTAGGAGCCAGCATCATGGCATAAATGGTAGTCGTACAGTGAAATGATAGATGATATAGATGTTTTAATATTAAATAAGACACTTAAATTTATTCAATTATATTTTAAATATTTTTAAATTAAAATGATTTAAAATTATCTAATTATATCATGTCAATGATATTAATGATAATAATTTATAGGACACTTGGCAATATAATGTATTTTTTATTTTTTATTATTTTTAATTGACTTTTTAGATGTAATAATTTTATTGCACACCACATCAAATTAGTTAAATCTTTAGCATAAACCAATAAAAAACAGAAAAAATGTACTTTAAAAAATAAAATAAAATATATTTTATATTTAAAACAAATTAAATTAATATATAAATTTTACAAAACTTGGGTAAAACTTTAGAAAAAAAAAACTAATTAAAGTCAAAACTCTTGGCATACCAAGTGATTTCTATATAACCGGCAGGAGGCAGGTATAATAATATAACTTCAACATTTAACACATTAGCTAGAGAACTTAGAATAAATTTATTGGCTTTATATCTAGATTGGCGCAGTTGTCTTATATGAAATGGGAGCATTAAGAGACATCATCTCGTTTTGCAGGAGATTGTGGGGGACTCACAGGTGATTATCAATTGGGTGAGGGGTGTTTCTTCACTTCATGTTATGCATTTGACTCCATGGATGCGACATATAAATATCTTCCTTAAGGATTTGCCTCGGATCTCCTTGAAGCATATTTATCGAGAGCATAACACACTTGCCGATTCATTATCTCATTTTGGTCTTTTTGCTGATCCTGATCACATCCATTTTGAATGTTGGTCGAGGGATTTTTTGATTCGGGTTGGCAACGAGCCACCCTTTCCATAATCCAACATCCTTTTTTGTGGTGGTAACATTTCTTCTGTTTTTTGGGAGCATCATCATTGACATACTCGCGGCTCGAGTATGAGATTCTTTCTTTGTTCCCTTTGTATAGCTATCTCTCCTTTTTTCTCCTTTCTCTCGGTGGTCGTCTCTGTCTCCACTTATGGTGGGACTCTTATATGTGGACCAACTTTTTTCCCTTTGTTATGTTCTCTGTTTGCAATCAAGGTTTTGTGGCTATGGATCTTATTGGTCACACTATCCATCCTGGATGTTTTGACTTGAACGATTTTACTGGATTGTATCAGGATCCTTTGGTATTATTTTATGTATATACTTTTATATAATATAAAGTATAATTTTTTTTATTGAAAAAAGAAATGGGAGCATTAATGGCTCCATTGATGCCATTAATAAAATCACAAAATCATAGAACACGTTTATGCAATACATAAGAATATATTATATCAGAAATTTCAGGTAAGAGAGAAGATTTATGCACTAGTTTACCTACGTCATGGGAGGACTTTCCTCGTGGGAGTACCAGCTCGAAACCCAATCAATAAAATCGTAGGTTTTGTATTCAATGTAGCATTACGGCATGGGAGGACTTTCCTCTCTTGGGAGTACCAACTCGAAACCCAATCAATCAAATCGTACTTTCTATATTCAATGTAGCATCCACATGGCGATGTTTAGGATTTTTAAGATTTAAGATTTTTTATTTAATTTTTTAAATTGAAAAATTAAGACGAAAACCAGATAAAAATTGTCATGTAAAATTTTTGTACAATCCTTTTCTTTCTACATATTTTCCCTCGAGTTGGGGTGAAATAGGTAAGGCCGGGTGATGGCAATTTTCTTCTCGCATTTTATCATTAATATTTTAATTGTTGCTTGGAGGGAATCAATTTGTATGCTCTTCGTGCTTCAATTTGTTTTCATTAAATGCATGCAAAGTGGAAATGTGAACTCAAAAAGATGAGGGATATCAATCTGAGTCTACAAATTTGGTTTTCCCTAGCACCAAGTTTACCAGGTTTCCTGTTGAATAAGAAAACAAACATATATTCTATGAGTGGTATTTTTATGTCAATGAAATCACCAACAATTTTTTATTGGTAAAAATTGTTGTACCAATAGTTCGTAATTCGAGAAATGCTATCCTATAGAGATGTTGCAAAAAGAAAAAATGATTGGAAATAAGTGGTCGAGGAAAACAAACCGGCCTCTACCGAAGACACAATAAACTAGGTGTATGGATTGTGGAACTCCATTTTGTCATCAGGTTATAGTCCTGACATCATTTATTTGTCCCTAACAATTTATTAAAATATCAAGTGAAACATAATGTAACTATATAGTTCATATTTTATATTCACCTTCTATGCATGACAGGTGTTTGCCTTTTTGTATAATGCAAAGTTTCTTAATTACATCCCTTGTTCCTGTCTTTTTTTTGATATACTGTACATTATCTGTATTCTGAACATGTGTAACTTTTTCTTCCATGTAGGAGAACAACGGATTCCCTCTTGAGAACAAAATACCTTAGTGGAATGAATTAGTGCACCAAGGTTGTTAGCAAGATGCCTTCTGTTGGAAACTAACAATTTTGTCGAATTCATTGGACCTGTATGCCCTGCTCCCTGTGAAGATGTATGCATGCTAGGATTAAATGAAAACCTATTATCCATTAAAAGTATTGAATGTGGCATCATTGATAAAGTTTTTGAAGAAGGTTGGATGATTTCTTGTCCACTTGTGAAGAGGACATGGTATGTGTCTTTGGATTATAATTTTTAATGCCATTCTTATGATGCTTATCATTTTGAAGATAAACTGATTAGTGTATTTGATGTGGGTGATTTATATGTTGATATGGATGGTCATTGGGTGCAGGATGAATGTTGCTATAGTGGGAAGTGGGCCAACTTATTTGGTTGCAACTGATAAAATCAATAAAGCAAGGCACTTTGTCACTATATATGAACATGCTGACAGAATTGGAGGCATGATGATGTATGGAGTTCCTAATATGAAACCAGACAAGCTTTATATTGTCCAACGACATGTTGATCTGATGGCAGAGGAAGGTGTTAATTTTGTTGTGAATACAAATGTTGGTATTGGCCCGATTTTCTTTGTGGAAAAGCTTCACGTTGAAAATGATGCTCTCCTTTTGGCACGTGGTGCAACAAAACCAAGGTATGATTAACTTTCTATTTTTGAATTTAACTGAGATTTTTCTCATAGGAGTTGAAGTCAATGAGACATTTTAAATTTTAACACCTTCCAATGGTTTGTTCCAAATAGTCATTATGCAATTAAAAGGTCTTCTTGTGAACATATTTTAGAACTAAAAAAATGCATTTGATTTTAAAATATAAAATTATAATTGTCAAATATCTCATTATGAGATAATAATATATTTTTCATCCATACACAAGCAATGAAAAAACAAGAAAAATATGATATATCCCCATTGTATCTTTCTCCACTAAAAAGGTAAAATGATCATTGATGTTAACTAAATATATTCTCAAAAGAGTAATAAAATTACTTCAAAAATCAATAAATCTTGAAACGTATCTAGCTGTTCTCCACTATGGAACTGGAGAACACTTATCTTTCATATGCATATATTATGTATCTCTATTGTTTTTTTGGATGTATTTGTATTATATTTCCTTTGAGATATTCTTAGTGTAGTAAGGCTTACCGTGTGAGAGGTGGATCAAATAAGGAAATATTGGCTATGGAGGCGATATAAAAGGAGAGGCTCACTGTTTTGTTTCGCATGTTTTTCTTTTTCTATTTATGGGAAAAACACTTATGGGTTTTTGTTGAAATATGTGATAATCAGTATCTAGAAAGGAGAGAATGCAAATATGATCTTAAGGTCTTTGAATATTTCTACATAGTAAGACACTTCTCTTCTCCATATATATATATAGAAATCACATAACAATTTTTCAAAGGATATGGAAGCTATTCATTTTTAACTATATATATCAGGTTAATGTCTTGAGTCCTTAATGAAGGAAATTTGTTTAGTGTTGATGATGCATTTAATGATGCGTAGAATCTATGGCAGAGCAATCTGTCTAGAATAGATATTTATGGGCATATTTATATTATGTTTCCTATAAAGGAATCCCTAGTAGGGATTTTTGTAGATGCTGCAGGGATGGTCGATTGAAGATTATTCATGTAGCAACAAACAAAGAAATAAAGGGTATATTCAAAAACCTCTTCATAAGAGCAGGTTTTGGGACAATTTTTGCATTGTAGAGCATGTACATCTAGATCTGGTCTTTCAAATGTAGAAGTAAACCTCATTCTAGGTGAGTCTATGTGAGAGAACAATGATAAAGCGGTCATGTGAATTCCAAGTCTGGGCTTTTTCTGGGCATGCTACATACATCCTATGAGCTATTTAAGGTAGTTTCAGTTCATCGAAGCTAGAAACCATATTTGAAGATCCATAATCCTCAGTGTGAAACTATCAGGATACATGAAATACTACAATCACATGATCCCAGGTTCCATTCAAAGTGCGTATACACATGATATGAAGCGCTTGAACTATTCCATATTGAGCATCTCCCATACACTAGGTTTGTTGGGCTTATGGTTCCAAAGCATTATTTGATGGTCAACTATTGGATGCCTATTTATTTTGAAAGGAAATCTCATCAAGGATAGAAGGAGGATTTTCAAAGCCACATTATAGATTTGTAGCATGCTCTTGGGGGTTTTGGCATCTGGTAGCAGATTTAGCCAGGCACAACATTTATTTAATATGGAGAACTTGTGTGACTTCCAAGTCAAAGATACATCAGAAAAATGAAGATTTCAGAATGTGAACAACTTTTTTTCAATTCGAATGTTGTCAATGGAAAACGTAGAATTGAGAAACTGTTTTTCCAATTCCTAGGATTACACTAATATTGTGGGTTTGATGTTGTTGTTGAGAATTAAATAAAATGCATACTTTGTGGCATAAATATGTTTTTTAATGGACCTGATCGTATTTATTCAAGGAATCCGAGCCCCATCTCTTGGGTATATTTCGCGAGGGGTCATCCTGTGGAAATGATTTCTATTTCCACAAATCGATCGCAATCATTTGATGGTGGAATATGTTGATGGGGGTTCCATGCTTCCCAAGCGAATTGATTTCCCGAGTTGTTGGAAACATTGCCTTGTGAATGCGAAGACTTAATCCCTCACTTGAGGATACATGTACCAGCCATGTTGGAGGGCGTTTGTTGCTTGATTTTGGACGTTTATCACTTTGGAACTCTTTACGACACTTTATGGCTGCTTGATTCAAATAATGCTTTGTAAGGAGATTCATGAGGATATTTGATGGAGTTTGGTTAAAGGATGTTGATTATTTTAATATTCTTGTAAAGTGGATTTAACCATTTTGGATAAGTTTGTTTAGGTGGCTACTTTGTGAACATTGGGACCCATATGTAGTGATGTATTTATGTGATGATGTATTTGTGGTTTTGACCATCATTTTTTATTTGGTTATAAGTGGTGAGGTTTTTCTACTTCATGCATTGTACCTCATGGCATTTAGCATTATTATTTTATGTATTGATTAAGAGTTTGTTAAAGGTTTTTTAAAATTTAATGGAGGTTGGTAATTATGCACTCCACCTTAAGTTGGATCAAGGAAATAATAAATATTTTATTGTAAAGTGAGATGGAGCTACAACTTATATAAGGGTTGGTTTTTTCACTAATTTATTATGGTTAGATAATGGGATCTCTCTCATTTTGGAGCTTCATTTTTATATCTTCAAGGAGTGTATTGGAATTTTAAGGTATTCTTTTCTTTTGGTTAACTTGGTGTATTTAATTGAGTAACTTAGATAATTTATATCATTGCCAATACTTCTTGCTTGTTCTCAATACTACTTTTCTATGCACTAAGAGTGAAATTTATGTCTTGATTTATTGTTATAGGTAATCTAGAATAGGGGGTGATAAAGCTTGCAAACAAAGTGAGAAAAATTCTTGGTGGTGTTCATAATTTTTTCCATGTATCACAATTGTTAGTCTTAATGGCATCCCACAATTTTTCAAAGAAGGAAAAGGAGTTTAGTTACTCAAAATGCTAATTTCTGAAATGGTTCCATTCTTTTCTTAGTGAGTGTTGTATATGCATAAATGTTTCATCTAGTCTAAAAGTTTGACAAAGTGGTTAACTATTTCAAATTGACCAAGTTTTTATTGGAAGATTGACCATTGCATACTTTTTCAAAGAGATATACATAAATATCGAGTGTAAACTTGAAGTTTTTGAGGTTGTTAATATGGGAATTGATGTGAGATCTTTTGACTGGAATTTAAAACATTTAGTCATTCAATTTAATATTCTATATTTGTAATTTTGAAAATATATTCATATCTACTAAATTTTCTTATTAATATATAAACAAAAAATGTATACTAAAGTGAGTTTTTATATTTATTGGAAAATCATAGTATATCAATATCTTTTTATAAATGAAAAATATATCATATATATAATAAATATTCATATTAACATATTAAGTTATAAATTTAAATATATACTAAGAGATATTATATAATATATTTATATTAAATATAACAAACTATATAGAAAATCACAACATAGCGATATATAAGAATAATATTGGAAAATACGTGCTTTTACATCACTTTTTATTTTAGATTTAATTCAAAACTTTTTAAGTAAAATTTAAGTTTACAAATCAAATTTGATTTATGAAATTTTGTTTATTTATGTTATTATGAAGTGATTCAAATTTGGGTAGTTTTAGCAATATTTAGACTTAAAGTAAATTTATAAACTTCTTGCTTGTTATTTAGGATGGTAAAAATCTCACTAGGCACTAACTATTTGGTAGGAGTGATAACTTATATAAGGGTTTGAGTGTGCAGGTTTTCACATTGAGAAAATAATTATTGAGTTTCATTAATCCATAGGCTTGGGCATTAACCTTTCTTACAATCTTCTTTTCTATATTTATTTTACCCCAATTTCTTTCAACCTTTTTTCACCTTTATCCTTTCTCTTTGTTTTCTTACCCTTCCTCCTCCTTGGTATTTTTTAGGTTCATATTCTTTATTCTCACCTATTTCTCTTTTACTCTTTATCTTTTCCAAGTAGGGTTCTATTTGATAGTTGAGTTCTTCACCTCACTATTCAATGACACTTTGTTCTTTCATGCTTATTTCTTATTAAATGTATTCTTATTTAAAATATTTAATTTTTAACTAACCCAACCCTTCTTTAAAACTAACGAACATATTCAAAGGAATAGATAACATTTCATTCAAAAATAGACACAGGATATGTTTCTTGAATGTGTTTGTAATATCACCAAATTAAATGGACATCATATCCTTATTTATAAAAGAAACTTAACAATTAAATTTCCTTATCCCATTGTAAACTTTCATGTCTATTTTGCTACTCCTCCTTGAAAGGAGGCTTGAACAAAATTTTCTTATTTAGAAAACAAACTTAGCAATTAAATTTCTTTACCCCATTCTAATTTGTCATGTTTATTTTGTTGGTTTTTTCACTTCATCAAATCTACTTTACATTTCATTTTATTTTTCCTTTCAACGTTCCTTTGCACCTTCTGGGGCAATTGCTAGTATAGTCATTATTATAATCATGTGTACTTGAAGTTCTGCATATTATTTGAAATGTATATTTCAGTGGATAAATGCCTTAATTTATTCCACTAACTATGGTGATGGATGCTAACCATCCAAGCGGATTTGCCAACCCAATAGTTTGTCCATCTCGTGTTTATGTTGCACCTAGCAGTTTAGGTGAATAGTTTCTGTTTTTATTGTGCATAGTGATTTGTGTGCGCAGGCATGACTCTTGTTGCAATAAAACAATTATTTTTTCTCTTGTTGGAAAGGGTATTTTTTGGGGGGCAGCGAGATGACCAGTTATTTATTGCTATGCAGGGATTAGAAAGATATGCAATACCAGCGTGTCTAGGCTATCCGCTTGCTAATATTCAGATGCTAAAGGTAGACATGTAGGGATATGATAGGAGGGATATCCCTGTTGTTATCGGTCAAATTATCACTTCTCCGTCCGTGACCACATTGCCTTGTTGGTCACACAAAAGGACACTATGGATGGAAAAGCTCACTTGAACCTAGATGAATTGGAGCTGAAACCTTACTTCTTTAGCTTAAAAACTTTCTTTTTTTTTCTGACAATTTCAGTATAAAACCGTGACCTTTATACTTGACATAGCGCGGGTCACTCGCGGGTGTCAACTAAAAGTTGCACCCGCGAGCTGTTAAGTTGAAAAAATATATTAAAAACACGAATTGGGATTAGTTGAGTCAGGTATTCCAACTTCCCCAACTTCCCAATTCAACTACCTTTCGAACCAATCCTCCTTGCTTTGCCATAAATACAAGGGGAGGCCATGAGAAAGGGATCAATTTTGGAGAGAGGTATTGTTATGCTGAAGGAATCCCATGTCAAGAGAGAGGATCAGGGACCTAGGGCCTGGTTACGAAGGTGCTTGATGCAGAGTCAGGTATAACATTTGTACTTTCTGCATTCTTTGACAATAAAAGATTGAGACACTCTTCCTTTCCCAATAAAAGTGTTAATATCTATTGTGTTTTGATTATAATTTGATGTTATGTCATTCATTAATATTAATATTTAATTATAGTAAATTTGTTTGAGGAAGGTTTGTGTGTGTTTTGTAGGTTTGTTGCAGTGGAGATCAAGAGAGAAAAGCTTGGACCGACTGTCATAAATAAGGTACATTTTCTTAGAACTTTGATCCTATGTGTTTATAGCAATATGTGCAAGACTCTATGTGTCTATCTGTCAACCCCTAGTATGTTGGAATTCTTCCCTTACTATAAGGACTTTTCCCTAACAACAGAACTGGCGACTCCACTCGGGACAACATTTTTGTTTTTCTGCTTTGGGGATCCTTGTTAGATTTCTTCAATTTCATAACTTCTTCAGTCTCTTTAGAGGTATTTAGGTTCTTGTTTTAGATCCTTTGTGATTGAATCAGGCTGGTATGATCTGCAGAGTTTTTCTTTTTCTTCTATCAGAACCTACCCGAGCGTTTCCTGTAGTTACAGGCGCGTACTTTCTATTACACTCGCGAGTTGCACATAGTGCTACCCACGGTTTTTTAGTTACACCTGCGATCTGTCTGTTTATACAGTCGTGAGTTTCCTTGAAGATATGAACTTTTGCTTTAGGGTTTGATCCTAGGGTTTTTGTTCTAATTTTGGATTTGCTTTGTTTGTATGGCACATGTTAAGCACTTTTGTGTTTTATTTGAGTTCATTTCACAGCCTTTTTAGAGGCCTTTTAGTGTCTTGGTTTGATTCAGTGTCTCTTAGGTTTTCATTTCTTGTTTTTTAAGGTTTTTCAAACCCACCTACGACCTGTCTGTATTTACAGTCGCGAACTTTCTGCCCTAACTGCGAGTTGAAAGTATATGTAGCCCCACCGTGAGTTGTCTCCTATCACAGTCGCATGTTTTGCCTAAGTTTTTCCTTTTTATTTAGGGTTTGATTTCAGGGGGGTTTGTCTATGGATTTGGAAGTCATTATCTGATTCGATACCCTCTGGACATTGTTCAAGGTGATCTGAATCTGTTTTGAACCTTTTGAAGTTTTTCTCTGTGAGTTTTTGTGTTCGTAAAGTTTCCCTAACTTGCTGGCCCATTTTTGTTTGGCGGGTGCTTGTTTCTTCTTATATTACCGATGTTCAGGAGCAGGCTAATCTCTGCGTAGGAGTCTCTGTTTTTCCGTTTTACACATCAGTCTTCTTTGTTGGCATCTTGTTCCAGAAGGTCTAGTAACTTCTTGAAAGCAACTAGATCGGTTAGTCTTTGTCGATCTTGCTTTGGGTCTGATTGTTTTAAGTCTTGGGTCATTTGTCTTTACTCACACAACTTGATAGGTCTTGCTTGTACATATTTTATTTGTACTTCGTTCGTAGCTAAAGAAAAATCAAATATAAAAGAACTTTATTTTTGTAGCAAGAGTTTCCATTTACTTTTCAAAGTAGTTGCAGTCATTAGTACTTGTTATCTTTGAAAATACAAAAAAAAAAGAACTTTTATGGTTAGATTTGCTTTGATTTTCAGTTTTGAAAGAGAAACGAAAAGCGAAATTGTGAAGTTTTACATTTTATATGCATTTTATTTCCAATTGTAACCACATCACACATTGCACTATCCTTTGAGTAAGTAGCAGCCTATAAAAAGAATCCTTAATAAAATATATTAGTAACATTTTATTTTTAGGGTTACACAACATTAACTAGCTTAGGCTAGGGTTTGGAATACATCACTTTAAACCTTCCAAACCATTCAAATCTCAAATCATAGTACAAACTATCATTTAGGTAAATCCACTGTTGTGGTGGTATCCGGGAAGCTCTACTCAAACCAGAGTTAAGTACGAGGTCGTGTAAGATTGAACTGTTGGGGATACCCCCCCACCTTTCTTTCAAGCATACACCAGAGCCTTTTCGCGTACGGGGGTCCACTAGTGTCTTGTGCACTCTTGGATTTCAGGCTTAGTTACCCTGCCCATGCATCTTGGTTGGACCTGCGACTGTCCCCCCGGGTTTTTTCTGCAATTTTGGTAGCCTTTAGTATCTTTTGACCTTTAGGGCTCTACACAGGTGACAATAGAAGGCTATTTCTACTGTACCTAGGACAGACGTGGGAGGAAACCCTCTGTAGCGATTTGGTGATTCAAGCGCTTGCAACAATAAATCCTATATGTGGACCCCGGGTAACTGATCTTCGATATTATACTAGTTTGTTCTGGGCCCTCATCATCCCAGACTTACTTTTGAGAATATTTATCTTTGTGTGCCTGATTTGGATTACTTTAGGACATTTTCTAGTGGTTTGCTCTTTGTGCCTCTCGTTCTTAGTTGGCCTTTTAGAGATTTCCGGCTCATTGAGTTGAAAACTATGGATAGCATTCCGGTGAGCACCAATCAAGAGACCCCTGTTCAAGGGGCTCCTTGTGCTTTTCCATTCATTGGGAACGTTGGTACTCCCTTAATGGATACCTTGAATCTTTCGGGATTCACTATAGGGCTACCAGTCTGGTTGTTTTCCACTCCGAATGCCTTGCATGCCCCTGATGCTGCTCAATTAATCACTTCACATCAAGAGCATCATAACCCTATGCCTTCTTCACCAGTAACATCTTATCCTCATCCTTATACCTCATGTGGTGAAAGTAGTAATACTAGTAACCATCAGTCTAAAAGGAATAGATGGAGGAAGAGTAGGAATAATATGCCAAAGAAAGGGGGAAACCACCCAGCCTCTGTAGGTCATGCTGGGAAAACCTACCTAACCTCTGGAGGTCATGTTGGGGGAACTCATTCAGTCACTGTAAATCATACTGAACCTATGCAACCAACCTTTGGAAGTCATGATGGGGGAACTTACCCAGCCTCTGAAGGTCACGCTGGGGGTAAACTTTCAGTCACTGCGAATCATACTGAAAGTATGTCTTCAACCATTGTTGGTCATGTTGAGGACACGCCATTGATCACTACTGGTCATATTAATGACAAGTCACCAGTTACTGTGAGTCATACTGGAGACACTAAATCAGCTACTGTAAGTCATGCTGAACAATTTGACATTGTCGACAAACCTAATAAACATAAGCTTAAGTTCCCTTGTAATTTTTGTGAGGGAGACCACCTGACCTATTTGTGCCCTGTACCTCCAGAAGTGCAAAAAGTGTGGTCCATAGTTCAAAAGTCTTTTGCTTCTGAGCAACCAACCACTACAAGTCATGCTAGGGGAAAGCTATCAACCAATGCTAGCCACGATGAGAGTACTATTGTTGTAAAGAAGTCTAAGCTTATAGGATGCAAGCCAAAGTTCCCTTGTAAACTTTGTAAGGGATATCACCTTACTCACTTGTGCCCTACTATTCTAGAGGTGCGAAGAGTGTGGTCCATGTATGAAGGATCCTCTGCTCCTGAATTTTCTATAGATTCCCAATAGCCTGATCAACCTTTGGTTGATAAAGTGGTTGAACCAAAATATTTTTTGGTCAACCCCACTCTTCCTTCAGAGAGTGAAGTGATTGAATTGATGAAATCTTTGACTGATCCCATCAGTCCTTCGGACACTGATGAACCTACCCTTGAATTCTTCTGCATTACTAGTTTGGATGTTTCTAAAAATGGGGGCACTTCATCTGTGCTAAGTGAACCTGTACCAAGCTCTGGGATCATTTCCTTTGATTGGAATAGTCTAACTGGACCTCGCCTTCCTTCTTCTACACCTTTCCAGATAAAGGTTGATATCGACAACCATGCAGTTCATCGATGTATTGTAGAAGAAGGAGATCCTGTTAGTATCTTATCCCCTTATGCTTGGAGAGATTTAGGTTTTCTTAACCTTGTTCCAGTTGTTAATTGGCCGTTGACTTTCGATAGAAGACCTAGTGAACCGTTGGGATTCCTCCCTCAGGTACCTGTTACTATGGGTGGAAAAATAGTCTTAATTGATTGTATGGTTTTAAAGGACACTATGGATTTTGATATGATCCTCGGGCACGATTACATATATTCTATGCATTCTATGGTGTCTAAGCTCTTTCGTGTGATGCATTTTCCTCGCAACGAAAGCATTGTCACTATTGATCAACTTGCATTTGTTGATCCTCCTTATTACCCAATTGTAGACCAACTATATCCCTCGTCAGTAGGAACTACCATGTCACAACCAAATTATGTGGCATATTGTTCCTTGAATCCAATTGCTACTGAGTTCATGCTTACCTTCTCGGGACTGGGTCTCGGCGGTTGATCAAGTGATGACTCCATTTGAATGTTTATATATGTGTTCTATCTGGGATGATATACTTCCTTCTAATGAAATTTTCCTAGAGTCTATAATACAGTTTTCCATTCATTTGGACATTGATCCAGCTACGAGCATTCTTCCACATTTTCTTCAAGCTCGTTAAAAAAAGTAAGGAGGACACGAGCATTATTTCACCTTTTCTTCGAGCTCGTTAAAAACAGTAAGGAGGCCACGAGAATTATTCCACATTTTCTTAGAGCTCGTTAAAAATAGTAAGGAGGCCACGAGCATTCTTCCACATTTTCTTCGAGCTCGTTAAAAACAGTAAGGAGGCCACGAGCATTCTTCCACCTTTACTTCGAGCTCATTAAAAACAGTAAGGAGGCTACAAACATTATTCCACCTTTTCTTCGAGCTCGTTAAAAATAGTAAGGAGGTTACGAGCATTCTTCCACCTTTTCTTCGATCTCGTTAAAAACAATAAGGAGGTTACGAGCATTCTTCCACCTTTCCTTCGAGCTCATTAAAACAGTAAGGAGGTCACGATTTTACTTTTTTGGGATCGTTAAACTTTTACGGCGAATATTTTTATAGAGTTATTTCATGCTCTTGTTAGAATCTCTAAATATAACAAGATTTCCAAGTGCACTTGTCTTGTTCAGACTCGTTAAAGGACTTGAACAGTCATCCACTTAGGTATAAGTTTACCCCTTTTTCGGACCTTAGTGGATTATTTACGAAAAATGTATACTCTAGTCATACGTGGCTAGAAGAGTTCTTCTCTCATTGTTTTACACTTTTTCGGGTGAGGAGACTAACTGTACGAAAAATGACTTTTGGAGTTTGCTTTAGGGTTTTCAGACTCTCGAAACATGAAAATACCAAGCGAGCATCTACTAACTCAAGCTCGATGTGAAATCCACGACTAAGTATATGGAGTTCTTGTTTAAGTTTTTTAGACTCCTTAAATATGAAAACATCGGCGAGCACAAACCAACTCATGCTCGATATTAAAATCCACGAGTAGGTGTATGGAGTTATTGTTTAATTTTTTCAGACTCCTTAAAATTGAAAACACCATCGAGCATGAACAGATCCAGGCTCGATATTAAAATCCATGGATTAGTATATCGAGTACTAGTCTATCTCTTCTTCAAACTCGTTAAAAATGAAGAAGGTATTGAGTTTCCCTCCCATGGACTCATTAAATTGCACATGGTTGGACTTATATCAAGCAGTCTTCTCCCTCTTTCTTTGAGCTTGTTTCAAAAATGAAGAAGGACTATTGAGTTTGCTTTCTTGGACTCATTAAAACCAACAAGAAGGATATTCTTTAAATAAAAAGAGAAAAGGGAAGGGAAGGATGTTAAGTATCTTTTAGTATAAAGGCAGCAAGTCACTTATGTCCTTGAACACATCACCTTTTGAGTCTTTTTCAAACAATTGGGTTTTAGTTTTTGACCTTAGGATGAACCTGATCTCAGAGTTTTTACTCCTTCGATTGGTTACTCTTCCAATCATACGGAGAATTTGTCAATATCTCCTACATTGCAGATTTATATCATGTTCCCGTTATGTTAAAAGATGCGTAAGTCACTCTTGTGTCATGCTCACTGTTCAAGGATACAACCTATGTCGACCATTCTGCAGCTACCTTGACCACATGTGTCGGGCATTCCTTGGCGTCAATTTGTTTCATCATGTACTTAGTACTACTCCAGATCAACTCAATTTTTTGATTGATCCTCGTGTTGGATGATGGAGGATTCCTTAAGACCTCCCTTCCAACGGACTTGTTCCCATCGAATTCAACTCATTTTACTCTGGGAATGAAGTCTAGAGTTTCAAATAGTACCTTGGGGATTGCAGTCATCAGTGGCAATTTCCCTCGCCATTGGATAGTGCGAATACATCAATGTATCCTATTTGATGGATTCTTCAAGTGTTCGACTTCAGGACCCCCTATTCACACTTGTTAGAATGTACTAGGTACCTTGGGCCCCATTTTCATTATCGGTGGGTGTCCTCGCGTTTGTTAACAACATACATCAATGACCAGTGATCAAACGGTATCCCCCATGTTTGACTTCAACTCATTTATTCACATGGTTAGGGTTCGTACCTTGTGATGTTTTGGATGAAGACCTTGGGCTTATGATAACATCATCATATTTTTGTTATTGCCCAAGTTGTGCAAGACTGAGCCACACTCATTTTTGGCTCTTGATGAGACATAGATCTAGCTTGTTGTTATGGCTATGATCTCCTGTTTGACATGGATCCATGCTTGTATTTCAGTGGCCATGCTATATACGTGGCTATATACATCTTTCAGTTATGTGTTGGATATTATGTTCTATCACCTTGAACATCTCCTGATGTCAAGATTGTAATTGTTCGTTGAGCTGGTTTTTGTTTCAGGTACTTTTGTGACTTCGTCCTATGGGTTCCTTGCTTCTCCTCTGACTTGGATTGTAACGTATTTCGGCCATCGTTTCCCTCTGACCTCACACATTAAGGGGCATCTGTTATCGGTCAAAGTAGCACTTCTCCATCTGTGACCACATCTCCTTGTCGCTCACACAAAAGGACACTATGGATGGAAGAGATTACTTGACCCTAGATGACTTGGAGCTGAAACCTTACTTCTTTAGCTTAAAAACTTATTTTTTCTGACAATTTTAGTATAAAACCATGACCTTTATACTTGACATAGCGCGAGTCACCCATGGGTCTCTATATTGACAACCCGCGGGTGTCAACTAAAAGTTGCACCCATGAGCTACTAAGTTGATAAATCGCGAGTCACTCGCATATTGCTAGATGTCATGGTCGCGGGTATCTTAAGAAAAATTGAAAAAATATATTAAGAACATGAATTGGGATTAGTTGAGTCAGGTATTCCAACTTCCCAATTCAACTACCTTTTGAACCAATCATCCTTGCTTTGCCATAAATATAAGGGGAGGCCATGAGAAAGGGGTCAATTTTGGAGAGAGCTATAGTTATGCTAAATAAATCCCAAGTCAAGAGAGAGGAGCAAGGACCTAGGGCCTGGTTGCGAAGGTGCTTGATGCAGGGTCAAGTATAATATTTGTACTTTCTGCATTCTTTGACAATAAAAGATTGAGACACTATTCATTTCCCAATAGAAGTGTTAATATCTATTGTGTTTTGATTATAATGTGATGTTATGTCATTCATTAATATTAATATTTGTTTATAGTCAAACTGGTTTGAGGAAGGTCTGTGTGTGTTTTGCAGGTTTGTTGCAGTGGAGATCAAGAGAGAAAAGCTTGGACCGACCATCATAAATAAGGTACATTTTCTCATAACTTTCATGCTATTTGTTTATAGAAATGTGTGCAAGACTCTATGTGTCTATATGTCAACCCCTAATACGTTGGTAGTCTTTCCCTACTATATGGACTTTTCCCTAACAACACATGTTTTTGGTTGCTTGATGTAGAGCACTCTTGTTCTGGAAATCATGGAGATCCAAATACCTAAATATGAAAGGAATAGGAGAAAAGGCGCACAAAGATTTTAGTAAAGCTATTAGATTTGAGGAGAGCCTCATCTCAAGCAAATATTTGTGTTAAAATTATATTTACGATCGTGATGTTAGTGGGAGCATTTTTATTTTATTAATGAAATCCATTAATGGGAGTCCTTTTAATGGATCATTGAATTTTTTGGTTTGAAAACTTTAGAAGGTTACACATGTATGTTGTAAATATGTGGAAAGATGTATTATCAAAATATGTAATCCATGTATTATAATTTTTAAGTTAGAAACCAGAAGTAAAGTGTAGATATTTAGCTCAATGGGCTAGCATGATTGGTTGAGTGTTTTGAACTTCATTACAAGATATATGAGATCGATCCTAGAGGCTAGTTGCCTATGTTGCTCACCTAAATTAATGTCTAAGCCAAGTTAGGTTCCATAATAAACTCCTATAGGTTTACACTAAGTACCATTTGTGAAATGTAAGTAAGCACCTAGGAGTTTCCTCACAAAATTTTCCTTCCATAAAAGAAGAAATGAGGGAACAATATTGGCTTATATCCATACTCCATTTCTCTTAATGATAACAAATCCAAAGAGGAGGACATTCATTGACATGTACAAGAATGAATATAAGTCAGTATAATGATTTTGAATTATGGAAATACAAGGTAATAACAAATTTACTTTTATCAAGATAATTTGAACTGTTTCTTCCTATTGTTGTTGTCAAAGTTTTTTCCACAAATCACAATACATTTTCTTGAATTGTATTATGTAAATATCAACTCAAGAAGGCATAGTTGTGTCATTTTGGATGGGGCTGTGGGACCTACTTGAATATGACGATATCTCATGTCAACTATTAAATACAATAGAACAAAATTACAAAATTCATGGTGGTGGTTGTTTGTTGATGTTGATTCATTTTTCTTTGGAATCTTTGAATCTATATCAATTTTTTACTACTTTCATTTAAAGGGGAAAGGGCGTACTTGTTAAAATGAAAACATGGCTTAGAAACTCCCAACAATTCTAGTGCCCCATGAAATTTAATGTTGTGGCATACATAACCTTTTTGAGGAAAACCAATTGATGAAGGTAGAGCATTTGAGTGTGCACTTGAGCACCCACAAGTACTAGCAAAGCTCAAAATTGGGTGTCCCATCTACCAAAGTACCCATATGTTTAAACCATCCCCCAAAACACTAACCATACATATTTGAGAGTCCATGGTACAACAAACAAGGTTTCCTTAGTCCCAAGCATAAACAAAGAGTCATCACTTTGCATGACATTGGGTGGAAGACCATCATGGGGTTGGATCCCAACCTATACCAATAATAATTCATAAAAAAATACTACTCTCTCTTCCACTTCATCAATAGTGGACATAGTAATGGTGTTGGTTGACCTCAGTTTTGAAAAAACTATCTATTATAAGTGGTTCATAAAAGCACTTTATGTACAAGTAATTCTCAATATTTTCATCTTTTCAAAATTATTTATAAAAAAAAATTGAACTACATTTTGAAATAAAATGAATATTTGAAATTGGAAAATCATTTTAAGTCACATCAATGTTCAAGCATTGGTCCCAATCAAAAATACACTAAGGCACACTAAGACTAGACAACTTGGAACTTTGTGGCTGGCATGGCATCATTTTGGATTCATCACACCTTAAGACCAATATGGTTAGATAGAGAACACGACAAAGTATATGTGATAAAAATTTGGAGGAAAAACAAGCTCGGGAACATGGAGAATTAAGCTGCACCACTACCGGTAAAAAAAACGCTCACTTACTGGCATCCCTCCCCTATTCTCTCAACGATTTGCACCGTCGCCGTTAGTAGACTCCTTACGCTGTTTTCCTTAGGCTCTCTCTCGAGTTTTCTGGGACCCATGGACCCATCCACATCACAGTATTGGCTCTGTCACATCTATCATCACGTAGTTAATGCATGGACATGGTTGGAAAGCTTTAAAAAAATTGAAAATCATTGCCGCGCCCTCTGCCTTTCCATACCCGAAGAACCAACAATCCCCTGTGCGAGCACCTCCCGTTGAAGGTCAAATTCAACCCCACCGGACGAGACAAGCCAGTCTGTAAGCTCCTTCCAACCCCTCGACTAAATAACATACTCCCATTAAAAGACTGCATCGTTATAAGGATGTTGTGCATTTTAATTTCTCTTCTGAATTGATGGAAAAAATTGATCGAAACAAATCGTAATATCTGGAAGAAATATTCACGCTATTGAAAGGAGAGCACTCACAGTTTCGACTACCATATCCATCAATATCTGTTTGTTAGTCGTTGCTACGTATATTTATCCCTATCGCTTCATCTTTGGCTAGGATAGGTAATCCAAGACGACCCTCACATATTGGGATAACTGAGAATGTTGCCATTGGAGTACCTTGATATCGGGAGAAACATTGCAGGATTATTTGATTATATCCATCACTAAGGTCTATATTGCTCAAGATTCAAACCAATTTCAATTTTTTGTTGACGACATGGTTGAGTGGAGTATTAATAAGATTTTTCCTATGGACATTTTCAAGAAAATAACTTTCACATGTTCATATTGATTGTCGGACTGGTATGGTTAAAAAATTGTTCATCCAAGTAACCAACTCATGACATTGCAAATCCGAGACAAACGACCACTGAGTACATAAGAAGTTTACTGTTGTTGGCTTGAAAGTGCCGATGAACGTGACAATCAGAGTATGCTCTATTTTCTCTTTTAGAACGCTTATTGAAAAACTCCACTAATTTTGGCACCAGTAACTGAGGCCCATATTGTTAAATTATGGCAGGGAAACATTTGCTAATGGAATTTATCGATCTTTCATTATACAAATCAAAGCGAATCCACATAAACCTCTTGTCCTGATAGATGGTCGAATCTCATCTCAATGATCAAAAGAGACCTTAAGTAGTAAAGTTAGCAGCCAATTACTCCTTCAGGCAACTTGAATAATAAGAACCATCGAAAATGTTGTGATCAGCACACTACTACATGGAGGGGTGTTTTGAGACAATAAATGATCAAATTGTCTTAAGTTGAGACAAAAAAATACTTGTATATTGTCTCAAATATTGTTTTTAAGCGAGGGTCTTAATTGAGACAATAAAAAAATTGTCTCTCTAGAGATGATATAGAGTGCAAATCTTTTTGTCTATCCAGAGACAATATCAGGTCTCAAGTTGAGACAAAAGAAACTTGTGTATTGTCTCAACTATTGTCTTTAAGTGAATGTCTTAAGTTTAAACAAAAAAATCTCTTGAGGCAAAATATAAATGAATATAAATATTATTTTCTTAAAATAAAATACAATATCAAGATACGGTGGAATTGAACCACCAACCTCCTGCTTGTAAAGCAGGGGCTCTTCCATTGAGCTAGCACCTTTTAAATAGTTATGGAAGAGAGGTAGTAGTTATGGAAGCCCCAAGAAATGCATCAACTGGAAGAAAAAAAACTTCCATTGGATTCTGTGATCAACTCCATTCTAAAGTGAGAATATGTTTCAAAGCAATATTTTGATAGAGAAATCCCAAGAAACTGAAAAATTCCAAGGCAATAAAATCCACAATGAAAATCGAGATAGTGCAGGTAATAGCCCCTTACTAACCACAACCAAAATTCTATGTAATATTTGAGGATATTTGGGCATCTATGTTAAGGTGGTGTGATATGCATTAAACAAGACACTAATTAGTACATAAGAAATTACAGACATGTGATCATAGAGTGATCTCCTACTTAATGGATACCTCCTTGTCTCTTTCATTGTTGCAGGTGGAGGAACAAACCATCAAGGTTTCATTGTTGCAGGTGGAGGAACAAACCATCAAGGTTCTATCCTTGTTTCCATTTCCACAGGTTATACATAAAACAAAGACAATTAGAAGTCAAAGTAATTGAGAATGCTTTCAGAGCATATCCAGTCCAACAAGCATGAATCTAATAATTATGAACTGGCCATTTCCCCACAAGCATAAATCTAATCATTCTGAACTAATAATTCTGAACTAGAAATTTCCCCAGGAGGTGCAAGGGCATGCTAATAGAAGCAACAAATGTACAATAATATTTAGAAAGATATGGAGGTTGAATTCACAAAAGAAGGAAAGAAGTACAATCATAGCCAACTTTTTACAACACCTCAAATGTGTTAGTCTAATAAGATTTATCTCAAAAATGGTTGTAGCCTTTGCAATACAAATAGACCATGGTAAGTTGCAATATAAAACAATGTAAACATTCTTAAAGCTATTAAACATGAGCATGTTGAAACCAGGCCTTGGGTCTGGTTTCAAGAAGCATAAATGATACAAGCATCGAAAACCTAAATATAGTTCTAAAGTGAGGTATACTAAACACATCATCAATTCAACAATACTATATTGATGGAATGATATATGGATGGAAGAATGCCATTAGAAATTGTGCATCTTATTTTTATGTTACATATTTTTTAACATGGTTTGAGACCTAACTTAGTATATAGACCGTATTCTCATATTCTGGTAGAAAATCTTATAATATAACTACACAGAAATTAGCAGACTCTCTTGACATGGTGAGAAACACACCGATTAAAAAGTCCCTTGGAATGGATAGAAAAATGGAACATTGAACTAAAGGAAAATAAAGTAGAATTACAGAATTTAACAAATGCATGCACCTTTGACGATGGTGTAATAGAAAATGAAGCTTTGGACAAAGTGCAAATGGTTGACAAGTTGTCTTTAAAACATAAAATAGCAAGTCTAATATTCCAGAAAAAATAAGACGAGTCTGGTAGGAGACATGGCTGAAGGAAGAAGCATGGTTTATTGCGAGATTTTCCTTGGAAAGAAGAAAGAAACATAGATGTTATGTTTGCTTGAACAAACAATACTAGTATGTAGAGTTTCTTGTTAACATATAAATTTCTATATCATTTTAACACATATACTAATTTAAATATTAGTACTCAACCTAATTACTAGCTCATCCAAAATCAGAAGACTACATTTAAGCCTTGCATCTCGCTAGCTAAGGATCAAATAACGATAAAAAAATTCTTACAGAAGCGCACTACTAAAAGTGAAATAATGATAAATAACCAAGTGAAAAGAGACCAAACAAGTGTACTTCAATGTCAACAAGTTGCAGCAGTGTACTTCAATGTCGATAAGTTGCAGCAGTGTACTGTCATACATATAAAAAGCATAAATAAATTATTACAACAGATTTTACAGTAGTAAATCTGACCTCTTATCTTAAAGATGTATGTTAAATTTCTTAACAATTTCAGCCCAATGTTATATCAAATCAACATGAACAACAAGTGCTGGAATTTACACAATCAAGAAGACAACACAAGCTGAAAATCAAATATGAAAGTACAGAATGATTGGACAACTGAAACACTTCATTAATATATAAGAGATGAAGTACAAGTGCATACTAACAACTTATCACAAGATGGTACAATCTCAAGCTCTCCAAACCCTAGTTACAGAAACCACGGAAAACCCAAGCCACCAACTCCTCCTTGCTAGGAATCACTCCTAGTCCTAGCCAAAGTTAGTTTCTCCACCAAAGATTCTCAACAAGCTAGCTTCATCATTGGAAAGTTCTCCTTGTCACATGCAAAACATCTTCTTCTCTTCTCATCCTCAACAAGCATAAGAAGTATCACTAGGGTTACCAAAACTCTAGTCTTCTTCTCTCACAAGAGCTAAAAGATACAATGCTTCTTTTACCTTCTCAATTCATCACAAACCCTTTCTTTTTTTCCTACTTAGGGTGAAACCCTAACCCAAGAATTTCCCTTGAACTTCTCCAAGAACCTTGGTGCTTCAAGATAAAGAAATAATACAATGAAGATACAAAGAGAGAGGCAACTTCTCTTCACTCCTCACATCTCTAACAAGTGTGTGAATGAATGAATTAAGTAATATATCCTTCCTCTATTTTAAGAAAAGGTAAGGGAGTTCAACAATATAAAGTGGATCTAATCCACTGTAAGTAACCTAACTCTACACAAGTAATCTCACATGTGAATCACTCCCTCTACAAGCGTCACATTTCATGGAGTACTCATGCCTTAAAGCCTTGATTATTGGTTGTCTTCAACTTCGAGCTCCACCTTCTCAAGACTTCAAAGATCCTCCTAATCCATGTTATTCTTCAATTCCACCATGTTAACCCCCATTTTGTATGGTTGTCCACGTGTGATTTTGATCACAGTCTGGAAAAGTGGACGAGATTGTCCATGATGATGATTTGAAGGTTCATGCCTGAATTTTCATGATGACCAAAGATATTTAGTTGTTGTTCGAGGTCAGAAGATGATGAAATAAAGTCAAATGAGCCATTAGGTAAGCTTGATCAACAATTTTGAGCATGTTTGAGCCCTATTGAAACAAACAAATGAAGTGCTAGAAAGAACCTAGGCATATTTCAGCCTGATAAACAGCCTTGTGGGAATTCTTACACCTCCTTTTCAGCAGTAAAAAAATACAACGTTTCTCGATGGTAGTTGGACATTCCTATGCATGGTTCTAACCTCTAAAGGTAAACAAACATCATCCTTTGAAATTATGGTCTTGTTTGTGAATAGAAACAATTATGGGTAGTTCTCAACCCCCAAACAACCTCAACTGTGAAATATGAGTTGATTTTGGTCACCTCTGGGCACTTGAACGGTGGTGAAAATGATCATTTTGCAAATATGGATTGACCATGAAAGGGGCACTACTGAGCATCTAACCAATAGTGAACAACCCCAATGTGTGAGCTATGAGTTTGAAAGGGGAAGATCTATGGCGAATCAACAATTTTGGGTAAGAAATCAGCATAAAGAATCCAAATTATCAGGTCTTTCTGCAATTATATGGAATCATAATCCAATTCTGACAATCTCCTTAATGTTTTTTAATAATTTTGACCCCAAACAATAGTGAAAATTGACCCTAGAACGAATCTGGGCTGTTTGGGAGTGAATTTGCTGCAAGAAACACTGTGAATCTGTTGGCTGCTTTCTTGGGCAGACCCGGGTTTTAATGAAGCGCAACAACAAACCCCTAGGCGCACTGGCCCTCTCGGCAACGAGCTGCGCAGCAGCTCGAGGTCTCACCCGAAGTGGCTATGGGGGGGTTAAGGAATCAGATTTCCTTAACCTTGGTGACGCGGAGATTGTTCTTCCTTTTCCGGTTCCTCAGATGTCGGTGGTCTGACTTTCCCGCAGGCCCCTCGGCTCAACTGCGCGGCTTCCTCCCTCAGCAGGCCCGCTGCACAATTTCTCCGCTCTAGCGCAGAAGGCAACTATTCCTTGCGTCAACGCGTTAAGTACCTCCTCGCCCTGCGCGCCCAGCGCAGTAACGCCTTCCTCGATCGTTGCCGCGACAGTGCTCCACCACTTCTTCAATACTTAACACTTATAGCTATCAAGGGACCTTCCCAAACTCACTTAAACGGTCGCAAAGATAATGCAAGAGTCTTGTATACACAGGTAATGAACTTAAATAGTTAATCATTCACGCAAACATTATAACAAGAAGAAATATGTGAAGTTCACCTCCTCGAGGGAAACCACGTCCACGGGAGTGTTATATTAACCAGAAAACGATAGAGTTATACAATATGCTACGCACACAGCTGTAGCCTTAGATCTTTCCAGGAAACTCCACGCACACAGCTGGGAGCCCTTCTCTCAATCTAGTCTCTTCTCTACAGAGATTACAAAGGCACAAACGTCAACTCAGACTATCTGGCAACTCAGGGATTAGCTCCTCGGCTATCCGATTTCCACCCTAGTTCTACACACTCGGTAGAAAACATAACAAAGGATAATCAACGCATGATCTATCCTCGAGACTGACTATCTAACAGTCTAACCATCTAACTATCCCAAAAATATCTAACTCTTCTCCTTATCATGTATACATATATATAGGTGGCCATGACGGTCACACCTTTACAAAACTGTGGGCGCTTGTCCTTCGCCTTCAATGCTCTGGTCCGTTGCTCCTCCTTGATCCGAGAAACCATAACTTCTGTACTTAGCCTTTAAATGAGGGTAGCTGAGCCCTCTACTCCATTGCCTTGTTTATTATGGTAGCTGAGCCACCTTCATTCTTCTATGACGTGCGCGCGAGCTCCGCGATTTCCGGTCCGTGATCCTCGCTGAGCTTGTCCATCTGGCACCGTACTGCGCACCGTCTCCTTCTTGCCCAAAACTTAGTGCTTGTCCCAAAATTAGCACTTTCCTTTCATACTTGTGCTTTTTCCCCAAAATTCGCAGCTTTACCGCAGCTACGGCCTAGGCTCCAACAGGCCCCTAACACTCACTTGTGGCTCACCCTCGAGCCACTCGCACTAGCGTGTGGTCGCTTGATTTGCGCATCTGCTTGTGCTTGGGTCTCCGCGAATGTTTTCTTCCACTGCGCAATAGCGGAGTCCAATTCATCGACACACTCCACAGCTGTCTGCACCGTTTCTGCGGTGGCTTCTTCTTTAGTGATGGTATCAATCACCTCTTGAGATTCAGCAATCTCTTTGATTTTTGCCTCAACCTGACCGACGATTTCAGCATACTCATCCATGAATGGCTGAATGCTGTTGGTGAGCTTCTCATCTTCAGTTCTGAGCTTGTGCAATTGCTGCTGCATTCTGCGCACTTCACTCATTTTCTTCATTTTTGCTAAGCCTGCTAAGGCCTTAGCTTCTTCAGTCAGAACAGTGAGAGACTGTTCTGCGGCTTGCACCTGTTCCAACAGACCAACTTTAAAAGGGAGCTTCTCAAGCTCCGCCCAAGCTTCCATAGCTTGGCTCATCAGGTTCTCGGCTTCCTGTATTCTGTCTTTCATCTGTGTGGAAGCTCTGCTCAGCGCTTCAAATTGTACCTGCGCATCATCCGTAAGCTGCGCAGCAACGCGAGCTTCTAGCTCAGCGATCTGGGTTCTATGGCCCTCAGCCATAGCAACTATTTCGTGCTCCAGGGTTTTCACCCTTCCTCCGATAATTTGAACTTTTGCAACCAGAGGGAGGTCTGGTTGAATCTCGCAAGCCGGCAATTCCTGAGCAAGCTCATCTACCGCATTTCTAATGCCAATGTCTTGCGCCTCATAAAGTGCAAGTTTCTCAGATATATTCTTATGGCTTGCCTTCAATTCTATCTCCTGCGATTGCAGTCGTTGATTTTCCTGAAATGTAGAGAGCTCTCTAGCTCTCAACTCAAGAGAAACTTTCTCATGCACTAGCTGTAGAGTCTCTATAGGAATTAGAGACAAATCGATTTCAACGGGCCCAACGGCGCTTACCTGTAGTGCAGCTAGCGGATCTGGAAGTGTCATGCTGGTAGGCGGAATATGCACGATAGTACGCCTTTCTATGAGTTCTTCAACTCGCTCGGCACTTGGAATTTCTTGTGGCACCTGCGAAGTAGATGCTGGCGCATGGGTCTGCGCAACTCTTCCTGCGAGACCTTTCAATTCTACGAACTGCAAATCTAAAGCACTTCTGATGTAAGCGTGCGCAGTGCGCAGCTCGCGAAATTGCTCGTGTAGGTACTGGTCGATCCCCGAGGGAATAGCCTCAGCGGGATGCGACACTTTTTGCTTCTTGGTGGCCGGTTCTGTGGAACCTTCATCACTTCTTTGCTCCAGGGCTTCCTTGCCCTTATCCTTCTCTTTCGCAGCGGCGGTTGGCAGCGCGGATGCGAGATCGGAGGCCACCCTCCACTCATCCAACCAAGACTTGATGGTTTCTTCAACATCCTCGGTAGTCATCCTGTAAAGGCCTAGCGCCCATTCATCTGGAATGCCGCAAGGGCGGAGGTAAAGTTGATGTATGTCGGCAGTAAAAGCCAACTTTCCTTCATATAATGTGGTTGTCTCCTCGCTCAGCCTTGGCATTTCTTGAATGGTATCTCTGAGGAGATAGTAGTATTCACAAAATACAGCGCGATTCATCTTGCGCTTCGCGGGATTGGGAGAATCCCAGAGGTTGATGTAGCGCATGTCGGCAACCTCTCCTGCGCGGCGTGGAAGGAACTGAGTATTCGGGGGCTCCTTCCACCCAACGAGAGCGCATAAAATTAGAAGCCAAGAAAAATGGAATGATTGGGCTGCATTGTCCTGCACATTCAGGCAATCAGCCAAGAAAGAATTCAGCAGGAAGAGAGACCAGTTGTACTGCTCTCCCTCTGCAGCTGCGATGGCGAGCTCCACGACAGCTCCAGTAACTTCCTTCGATCGGCACTTTGTGAGAAGTCTGCCTGCAAGCAGACTTCCTGTAAATCGAAGTGCCTCATCTTCTACTGTAGTGAGGTCATAAGTGTAACGTCCCCTTCCATCAACAAATTGCAGGGAAGGAAACATTAACAATACACCGAGGGCTTTTGGCAGACTTAGCCCCAATAGTACATTACTCATAAATTCATGACAATTAAAAACTTCTGTGTGCAGCTTCAACTCAATATAAACACAGCGGAATTAAACATAATAGCAAGCACACAAACAGTAATGCCTAACATATATACATATATCACCACATAGGATGATTCAACATATAGAGACTCAATCTCGTTCCAATACCATGCATGGATTCCAAATTAAGATAATCCATTCATTTCATTAAACATGGACAATTTAACATATTGCAGAACACAAAATGCAAATAATTTATAATACATAGAACACTTATCTTGAAGATGAAGCTGTCCAAACAACTGGCTATGTGAGAGCAACGTTCCACCCAACCATAGATCTCTATCCAGCCTGTATTCTTTCAGCTGAGAGATCACCCCCGAGCTGGGCTGTGTATCCACTAAGGAAGAACTAGCTGGGCTCACTCACAGCCACGGTTCCGGTCATCAGCTATGCTAAGCCAACACACCGTTGGATTTATCAAGCATACAAATGACAAATGAGGAGGATGCTAAGCCAGTGAGCTCAACCACAAAGCTACAGGCATCTCAAATGATCTCAGCAGTCATGGCACCCACAATACCTACCGCACCCCAACACAAGGAAGGTCCCCTTCTCTGCTGCACAGTCCCTCAGGCATCCCTTTCCTCCAGTTCTCTTTAGGGTGGGCATAGAAAGGTCCAGCTGCTAATTCCTTGAGATTCTAGCCTTCACTGGGTTTACCAAGCAAACCAAACCTCTGCTCAGTCATTCACACTTGGATTTCTCACAGTTCTGTTATCCAATAACTCAATCCCGTCACTTCATTTCTGGGCTGTAAAAACTGGGGTTTCCCACGGATTTCGGGGTAGCTAATGCTCCCAAATTCACCCCAAGGTTCATACCAATGGATCCCCCATTGGATTTCACTGTCCAATACCAGATCTTGATGTTTTTGGCTTCCCAAAACGCGGGTTCTTTCAAAGTCGCGATTTCTGGTTTTGCTCTCTGCTGGCAATTCGTTTTTGGATGGAAAATGGTGCTGGTAACTTCCACACTGGAATGGGGATGAGGAAGAAGCAACTCCCATGAGGTAGAGTGACTTGTGGTACAAGAAAACAGAGCCCATACTCTGCCATACGAATTTCTGGGCTGCCCATGCTCCATTGAATTCATGGACTGACTTCCTCAACCACTTCCTTACAACATAAATAAATGTCAGCAAGGTAAGCCAAATGGGTTCCCACAATGACATTTGGCAGCATATGGTTCATCCCCACAACCCCCTCACCACTCCCTAGTGGATACACATGGCCCCTTCTCATTCGTTTCTCCCATAGCCAGTTTTGGTATTTTATATTGCATGATGTTTATTTACATCCTATTACAATTTCCATGGCTTAAGAGCACATGGGCATCAAATATCAATGCTTGCCCTTTTAAATCAAATTCGGGTTTTCACTAGCGGGGCCTTGGCCTTGAGCTCCACTCTAGGAAAACATACGTCACATGTACACAGTATTTACATTAAATGATAATATATCCTAAGGGTCAAAATGGGGTATTACAATCCCCTCCCCCTTAGAATAACACCGTCCTCGGTGTTCCAAGACTTAGGCACACATATACAATTTACACATGTCCAAAACTTAAAAAAAAAACTTTACAGATCTACCCTGCATTCTGTTCTTTACTTTGAACTTTCAGGACCAAGTCCTTTGATTTTCACGAGCTGCTCCTGCTGATTCGGATCTTCCAGCTCATCCATAAGTCTAAAAACTTTATGGCTGCTACCCTCTTGAGGTTCATCTCGTTCTGCTGCTTTTGCATCTTGAGCATCTCTCCAATATTTTCTTGGGTCTTGGCAATTGTTTGAAGAAGACTTCCAGCCAATTCTAATAGCCTATGGTCTGCTGCCATGGTCATTGTGCACAGCTGGTTCTCACTTGGCTCACAAGCAACACTTGCTCATAACAACTGCAACCAATTGATTTAATTTCCACCTGTGAAATTCATCATTACAATTCTCATTAGGCCAAGCATAACCCAAACATAAAAAAAAAACAGTCAATGGTTTTTTCCCCAGTTGACATGGATAGTCCATGCTTTACTCATGAGACTCCCACACTTTTCATGCTTGCCAACATACACATGAATTCCTTCATGTTCATCCATTCACAGGAAATTCATTAATTAGCATTCACAATTCACTTTCATCAAATAAACACACTCTACTTTTATCCATACATGCATTCAACAATTTTCTGTGTTTATAAATGCATCAATAAAAAGGAAAGAGAGAGCAGTAAGAGTTTCTTCTCTTAGTCATGTTCCATTCTGGAACCCACACCACCATGGTGGTTTTCATGCTCCTAGTCTCTTTAACCTCAACGTGAATGCTTGACCTGCCCTTCTTGGCTATGACACGTAGTGTCTATGGTCTATTCCAGACCTTTCAACCATGGAGTTCCTCCACTCGGTTGGTCTAACTCTTGGCTGCTAGGACTCACATAGTTCCACTAGCCCCATCTTTCATTACTGCTCATGCTGAGCTCTTTGGGACGGTTACATGTCCACACACATCCTTGAGATGCTTTCATAGTCATTGCTTCCAGCAATACCTACACTCAAACATTGAATTAATTCACATGTTTAGTTTATTTTCATAGGAAATCATAACCAAATCATATACCCATGTATATTCATAAGCAAGAAATTACAAGATAACCAAATACTTATCTGCATTGGATGTCTTCACTTTATTCCATAGGGTCCTTCTTTGCTTTACAAGCCTTGGAATCGCCTATGGATTTGGGTGTTTGGCCAGCGCGCAGGCTGCCCCTCAACATCAAATAGTCTTGTATGTTTGTCCAGCACGCAGGCTGCTCCAAATCATCAATAATCTTGCATGTTTGGCCAGCACACAGGCTGCTCCAAATCGTCAATAATCTTTGCATGTTTGGCCAGCACGCAGGCTGCTCCAAATCATAAATAATCTTGCATGTTTGGCCAGCACGCAGGCTGCTCCACAACATCAATAATCTTGCATGTTTGGCCAGCACGCAGGCTGCTCCAAATCACCAATAATCTTGCATGTTTGGCCAGCATGCAGGCTGCTCCAAATCATCAATAATATTGCCCAACCAGCCACTCTCTGGATTTACCAAGCAACTTTTAGTTCTTTCAGGGTCCTTGCTTCCTGCATTGACCAAGGTTTCCAACAAAGAAACAATAATGCATCAGCTCACTGTTACAAGCTTTATGCTTGAAACCTTCATTATTTCAAATAAGAAATGAATGGAATTGAATACTTATCTGTATTGTGCATTTCCTCTCTGGTCCACAGGGTCCTTCTTTTACTTTGTAAGCCTTGGGATCCTCCTGCGGACTAGGATGTTTGGCCAGCACGCAGGCTGCTCCAAATCATCAAATAATTAACACCTTACCAGTACACCTTCACGCCGACTGGAAGGAAACTTCACTACGACCATTTCTAGGTCAAGGCTCTACTATGGAGCCATAGGCATATAATAGCCATTTCATCAATACTTCACAACTCTTCATCGAAACCCCCACAACCTCCACAACATCCTTTCATTTATATTAACCCTTCCACCACAACCCCTCACAACATCCTTTTATTTTGATTCTTTAGTGTGTAACATCAATTACAATCTGTTTAGGCTGTCAACACAAGATGGATAAGCAAGTTCATTAGTATTGCTGCTCTAAACTGTAAACATATTTCATAACATTCACTATCCAACCTTGAAACACCAGGAATGCGTCCATTCCCTTAAGGCGTAGTCAATATTGGAATCCCTAACATAACTCAGCACCAGAAAGGCGTGCACTCCTTACTGATGTGAACTATGAAGGTCCTAATCATACTTCAAGCAGTCTGCCATAATGGAAATAAAATCAAAACATGCTCTGCATATTAACTCTAATAATTAGACATGCATGTATGTATATATATATATATCAATCAGGGTTTATGGAACACTTATCCATTTTGCTTTAATGAGGAATGGGGGCTCCTTCTATGAGTTGACAGTCCCTCGGTTTGCCATCCCAATTCCTTTTGATGTTGCATGCCTCTCACATGTCTTACTGACATAATCTTCGCCATCTCACTCATATTGTTTACCAATCATGTAGTGCAGATGAGACATTAATAATGTCTTATGGCGTTTCACCTGAAACCCACTTTCAAATCATGGAGTCCCTTCCCATGAAGTTTGGCTTCTGCAGGACCTCTCTCTCTCGGTCTTACTGCAATGTGTCTCCCTGGCACACTTATTAAACAGCCAAACAGTCAGCAACATTTAACAATACCATTCAAATTTGATTGTTCCATAACCAATCCATGGCACTAATAATTAAATTCAGTATGAATTTGCAACTCTGTCTACTACAGAAATTGGTTTTCTTATCCATGAGGCTATCCTCATATTGCTTGGCTCTTGTAAGTGGCACCACTCTGCCCGTTATGGTCTTATGCCCGCTGCCATACATGAGCATCCACTTATAGCATGTCCTCCTGACACATTTTCATATAAGCCAAACAGTCATTAGCAATTATTAGCAAAATTTCAAATCCGAAACATTTACAAATCTGATATTTACAACTGTTCTTACTAACAGAACTTAGAGCTCTCAACCATGAGATTCCTTCTCATAAGTTCTAGATCAAATTTGCAAATCTGCTCCCTATAGAATTAGACTTGCAGCCATGATATTATTCTCATAGCCATATCATTCATACAACTCTGTCCTTCCACAGAGCATTCTAGCAGCCCATCGATCATGATTGGGCTCTTCATGCACTTTCTTCCCTTGCATTCATAGCAGCTCATGAAATGATCCTAGAATTATCATCAATTCATCATTTCATTCATTATTTATTTTGCAATAACATATGCATCAGTGCTATGCATTCATACAATGCATCACAAGATTTATAAAATCTCTTAATACACATCCACTCAATGCCACCTTGCATTGTTTCATGAGTACTATGCATTCAAGCATATTATGACTTAATCATGACTATCTCATACAACATGCATTACCATATTCAGGACCACCGGTCCTCACTTGCTTTGGTTGTTAAGCACATAACCAACATACACCTGGCATGATATAAATTCATATGAATGCATTTATATTTTTAAATAGTCATAGGGTGTAAGGATAATTTCCTTCACTTACCCACACCTCACCAAGCTTGGTAGGTTAACAGTCCCAATCGGTATTCAATATCACATGCAAACTAACTCAACATAGCTCAAACATAGTTGAAGAGATCTTACCAAATCCTCTTTCAACGTTCATGCAATTTGGCACCAATAATCATTACCTGCATGGTTACCATTAACATCGCCTGATGTTACCTGATCAGTTGACCTCTTACCAAGGCTGCTCAGTCCTTTTGCCAACTTTATGATCATAGATTTGTTGCACCATCCTTTCTGCATAAGGTTGTTGGCTTCATGCAACAACATCCTCAACACATTTAGCCATGCTCTTTGTTATCTTTGGTCCTACAACCAATACCAACATCAATAGTGATTATCAACCACAATATTCTCCATTAGTGGTTCATTGCATATGCAGACTTCATTATTCTACCAATATGCAATATCTCATTTATGCACAAGCATTTCCATATGCACTATGCAATGTTTGTTAAGATGCCATCTAGTGCATATACATCTATGTAATCCCTTACATTTTTAACATTTTTATGCCATATGACAATTTCATAATTATAAGTATGATACAAACAGGGGTTTAAAGAATTCTTCCCTTTTCAATCCCTCATTGTAACATGCAATTCCTCTTCCATATCATGCAATTGTAGAAATTGCCCATATTGACAACAAAATTTGTTTGTCAAAACAGCCGCTAGCACTCTTCTGCACTCAATATCTATGATATATGTAGACCTCATTCAAACTCTGGTCATGCATCATTGTTCCCTGCTGGACAAGCTTTCCAATGCCTGTCTTCATGCTCCATTCCGACATCGGGTGCGGGAACTACATATCTTCAAAAATGACAACTCTTACCAATAATTCTGCGCATTTTACACAGTTGTATTTGGTCCAGAATGCCAACTTCAGCCACCTGTGGAAGAAAATCTATGAAGAATCACAAAAACTTTTATATCGGGCGAAGTTAGTCTATATAAAAAGGAACACTCAGCACTTCGCAGATCTTCATTCTGATGCACCATTCATCTTTTATAAAATTATGGGTTTAACCACTTTTCCTTTTTAACTCCCTTTGCAACCTGTGCTCCACCTATGCGCCACCTGCGCACAACCTGCGCACCATCTGCGCACTATCCACGTGCAACCTGCACACAATCTGTGCGCAATCCGCGCGCGATCTGCGCGCAATCTGTGCGCGATCCGCGCGCCATCTGTGCGCGATCCGCGCGCAATCCGCGCGCCATCTGTGCGCGATCCGCGCGCCATCTGTGCGCGATCCGCGCGCAATCCGCGCGCCATCTGTGCGCGATCCATGCGCAATCCACGCGCAACCCGCACGCAATCTGTGCGCGATCCATGCGCAATCCACGCGCAACCCGCACGCAATCTGCGCGCAATCCGCACGTGATCCGCGCGCAACCCGCACGCAATCCACGCGCAACCCGCACGCAATCTGCGCGCAATCCGCACGCGATCTGCGCGCGATCCGTGCGCGATCCGCGCGCAACCCACACGCAATCTGTGCGCAATCCGCACGCGATCCGCACGCGATCTGCGCGCGATCTATGCGCGATCCGCGCGCAACCTGTGCGCGATCTGCACGCATTCCGCGCGCAATCCACACGCAATCTGCGCGCAATCCACGCGCAATCCGTGCGCGATCCGCATGCTTGCGGGGGTCATATCTCCCTCGTCCCTTAACCAAATTGGACGAATTTGGTACCGTTGGAAAGCTCTTAGAGAGGTCTATGCAATGGTGTGATCCTTTGCCACATCTGAGAAATCTGATCCTGCCATTTTTCCCAATCAAAATTCTGCCCCCAACTTCCCAATTTTACATCAAAACCATTCTGTCTCTTGCCTGCAACTGCAACTTTTCACAACAGTTTAGAAAATTTTCTGGAATGTGCCCTTTCATCCCCTTACAGAGGTGAACTACTACAGATTAGACTTACATAAAAACTTGCATAAAAACAGTAAGAGAATGACAAGAACTTGCATCTCTAATAAGGGATTTTCTTTTCATTTCACATTCAACAATCCAACCAATGGATTCACAATTAATCTCCAAGCAGCCAACAAGCATGGGTAAGGAAACTCATGAGCATAAGGGTGTAATTTGCAGGCTTTCCTCACTTTTTAAAACCATAAATTGGCCACACAATGTGGATTCATTGTAATTAACCATCATCATTAAGACATGGGGCTGTAACAACTGACTGTTCATGCTTTTAAACAAACAGAACTCATTTCCAGCCATGCTCAACATTCAAGTTCATGCATTCAAAGCATCATGGACATTCAAGGAATATGGATTCATCATTAATCAAGGTCTCAAGCACACGATGCATCATCTCCTATGCACAGCAATTAACAACAACAACAACAAAACAATATAAGATGGCAGAGGTTGCCCCTCCTTTCTCTATTTCATAGAATGCAATCCGTGCAAGCAGCTTGCAAAAATCCCCAAACAGTCATGGAAATGATTTCCCATTCCAGCAAATAGAAGCCATGTGATCTTGAGGTTTCTTTAATGCATTTTAGTTCCAAATACAAAATGCATGTACACACAATGATTTATATCTCTGTGAAGGGCCCAACAGCCGTAGTGTTGAACCTAGAGCTCTGATACCACTCTGTAACGTCCCCTTCCATCAACAAATTGCAGGGAAGGAAACATTAACAATACACCGAGGGCTTTTGGCAGACTTAGCCCCAATAGTACATTACTCATAAATTCATGACAATTAAAAACTTCTGTGTGCAGCTTCAACTCAATATAAACACAGCGGAATTAAACATAATAGCAAGCACACAAACAGTAATGCCTAACATATATACATATATCACCACATAGGATGATTCAACATATAGAGACTCAATCTCGTTCCAATACCATGCATGGATTCCAAATTAAGATAATCCATTCATTTCATTAAACATGGACAATTTAACATATTGCAGAACACAAAATGCAAATAATTTATAATACATAGAACACTTATCTTGAAGATGAAGCTGTCCAAACAACTGGCTATGTGAGAGCAACGTTCCACCCAACCATAGATCTCTATCCAGCCTGTATTCTTTCAGCTGAGAGATCACCCCCGAGCTGGGCTGTGTATCCACTAAGGAAGAACTAGCTGGGCTCACTCACAGCCACGGTTTCGGTCATCAGCTATGCTAAGCCAACACACCGTTGGATTTATCAAGCATACAAATGACAAATGAGGAGGATGCTAAGCCAGTGAGCTCAACCACAAAGCTACAGGCATCTCAAATGATCTCAGCAGTCATGGCACCCACAATACCTACCGCACCCCAACACAAGGAAGGTCCCCTTCTCTGCTGCACAGTCCCTCAGGCATCCCTTTCCTCCAGTTCTCTTTAGGGTGGGCATAGAAAGGTCCAGCTGCTAATTCCTTGAGATTCTAGCCTTCACTGGGTTTACCAAGCAAACCAAACCTCTGCTCAGTCATTCACACTTGGATTTCTCACAGTTCTGTTATCCAATAACTCAATCCGTCACTTCATTTCTGGGCTGTAAAAACTGGGGTTTCCCACGGATTTCGGGGTAGCTAATGCTCCCAAATTCACCCCAAGGTTCATACCAATGGATCCCCCATTGGATTTTACTGTCCAATACCAGATCTTGATGTTTTTGGCTTCCCAAAACGCGGGTTCTTTCAAAGTCGCGATTTCTGGTTTTGCTCTCTGCTGGCAATTCGTTTTTGGATGGAAAATGGTGCTGGTAACTTCCACACTGGAATGGGGATGAGGAAGAAGCAACTCCCATGAGGTAGAGTGACTTGTGGTACAAGAAAACAGAGCCCATACTCTGCCATACGAATTTCTGGGCTGCCCATGCTCCATTGAATTCATGGACTGACTTCCTCAACCACTTCCTTACAACATAAATAAATGTCAGCAAGGTAAGCCAAATGGGTTCCCACAATGACATTTGGCAGCATATGGTTCATCCCCACAACCCCCTCACCACTCCCTAGTGGATACACATGGCCCCTTCTCATTCGTTTCTCCCATAGCCAGTTTTGATATTTTATATTGCATGATGTTTATTTACATCCTATTACAATTTCCATGGCTTAAGAGCACATGGGCATCAAATATCAATGCTTGCCCTTTTAAATCAAATTCGGGTTTTCACTAGCGGGGCCTTGGCCTTGAGCTCCACTCTAGGAAAACATACGTCACATGTACACAGTATTTACATTAAATGATAATATATCCTAAGGGTCAAAATGGGGTATTACAATAAGCCCGACCTCCTCTTGTCAAGTTATACTTCTGCACCAGCTGTGCAGCCAATTTTCTGTCCTTGTCCTTTCCCACAAAATGAATATTGGGATCCTTACCAGCCTTGGATAGACTGGTGATGCGGTGAATCAAATCAACATTTAGATCAATTGGCCTCCCGAGCCAAAGGTAACCTCCATGAACACATGAAAGCAGCGTCTTAACAACTGCATTGACTTCGTTGCTATGCCCAAAGTGCGGTAGCTTCAACAAATTCAACAAACCTGGCTTCTCCAAGTTTGCTGCAAATCCCCTTGGGGTAAATTCATCGACCTTTCGGATGGGATTGTGAACTATCGTCAGATATCGATCTGGCGCAAACTGGGGATACGTTTTATAGTCTCCCAGATTGAAATCAGAGAATTTGACCAGTGGAAGGTGTCCCAACAGTTGCCCTTCTACCCGCACGCTAGCCGGTAGTGGCAGTAACGGAATGGGATACTTTGCATTCTTCAGGATCTGTACTTCTGGCGCATCATCTGGATGCGGCGGAATATAGTTCGCCATGGTGGCCAACGGCTCTGGAACAGGTTCTTCTGGCTATTGCTGAGATGCTCTCGTGCCGGGCGACTGTCCAGGATCAGTCCATCCAGGGTGTACATAAGTCGAAGCCGTGACTGGAGTAGTCATGCCGAAATCTAAGCCTCAGCGCAGGAATTGACGAACAACTTCTTCAGTCGACAGGTTCTCCATCGTGAACCGATGTAGGGAACAAAAACTTTGGACAGCAAATGGCGGACCTGCGTAGGATATGGACGCTGAAAACAAGGGAAAATACTCTGCACAACTCGGCTCTGAAAACAATAACTTGGATTCTTAAACAAGATAGCAACGCGAGGAAAGTAACCCAAAAATTATAGAAGTGTGAGGTATTTATAGCCAGAGGTGATAGTAAATGCGACCAAGTGGGGTTACGTAGCTGTAGGCGGCTATACATGAGTTGACAACACGCTATCCTCCTCGCCGCAATGGTGCATTTATTGTGATTGACGGGCTCTGACAGCCTTCCGGGAGAAGCTAATGCTTTCGGCGCCTGAGTTAAATGCAAATCTTTCGGAGATCAAGCCGAATCCGTTAGAGCGGCTAGACTTAAATAGCGGACTTATCCTTCACTTATTCAGACGCGGCTACATAACTGCGGTAATTCAATGTTTGGCGGTGGGTCATTTCAGCTTAGGTAACTGTGCATAAAGGGGTCCATGCTGATAACTCCTCAAGCGGCAGCTTTGACATAGGGAACTCCGCAAGAGCGATGGTTCAAGGGTCCAAAAAAAACAAAACTTCGCCAGAGCGCAAAGATAAGCTCGTTTCAAACAAATTTTATTCAGGATGCGCGGATATTTCAAGGAACTGCGCGGGAAGCTGGAAACTGAAGGTGTCCCGCAGCTTCCGTGTAGACTGTGAATGCGATGCCTCTTTCAACTACACCGGACATTTGCACCTTTTTAGCAATATGTTAGGTCGACAGAGCGGAGTGGTCGTCACGATAAAGCTTGAGCCGACTCCCGTTGATCATTGTAGGTAGTAATTCTCCATCAAGCTTTGCAAGCTGAACTGCGCCTCCTCCTGTTATCTTTGTCACCCGAAAAGGGCCTAACCAATGTACACGAAACTTGCCCGGAAACTTGATGAATTTACTATCATAAAGGAGTACCAAGTCTCCTTCTTCAAAGTGCTTATGCTTAATGTGCCTGTCATGCCAAGCTTTCTGTCTTGCCTTCTGTACCTGTTGATGGAATCCGGCTAAAAGTCGGTCTTCTTCTAAGGCAAGCAGCTGCGAGAGTCTTTCATTCATAGTATCAGGATCTGTCATTTCTGTGATTTGCGCAATTCTGAGACTGGGAATAATGTATTCCATAGGCATAACTGCTTCTTGTCCATACACCAAACTAAAAGGTGTGTGACCTGTTAGTTTCTTGCAAGTGGTTCTATAAGCCCATAATACAGCTGTGACTCTAAGGTCCCAATCATCTCTTTGTTGATTACAGATCTTCGTCAGGGCATTCTCAAGAATTTTATTGAATGCCTCCACCGTACCATTAGCTTGAGGGTGGTAGGGTGTACTCTTGTGGTGTCTAACTTGGAATTCTTCAGTAAGGGCTTCTATAGTCTCATTGAGGAAATGTGTACCCTGATCACTCATTAGAATTAGTGGACATCCAAATCTAGTGATAATATTCTAAAAAATGAACTGTGCGGCCGTAGCAGCGTCGCAGTTCTTAACTGGCTTAGCCTCATCCCATCTGGTGAGGTATTCAGTAGCTGTAATGATGTATCTTGCACCAGTTCTTTTTCCTGGTGGGTTAATAGGTCCTACAAAGTCAATGGACCATTTATCAAAAGCACGTAGTGTGATCTGGGGTCTTAGCGGCATTTCATCTCTCCTTGAGGGTTTTCCTGTTCGCTGGCACACATCGCAACATTTACAGAACACCTTAGTATCCTTGTGCAATGTCGGCCACCAAAGACCTGCGGCTAATATCTTTTGCGCAGTCGGCTTTCCTGCGAAATGGCCTCCTGCGGTACCTGAATGCGCTTCTGTGATGATAGAGCTCTTTTCATGTGGTAAGATACATCTGCGCAAAACTTCGTCAGGGCCCAACTTATAAAGCTGGCCTGCTATCAAAGTGAAGTCTGCGGCTCTGACAACAAGTTGCTTCTTCTGCTAGATTGTAAACTCAGCCGGCGCTTGCCCGGTAGTGAGAAACTCAAGAATATCAGAATAATATTCGTCTGCTGCTTGAATAGAAAACAACTGTGCGTCAGGCAGATTGTCCTCTAGACTTGTAGGTTCCTCTCCTGACTCTATCCTGGATAGATGGTCAGGCCCTGCATTCAATCTGCCTGGCTTTACAATAACCTCGAAATCATATTCTTGAAAGAGCAGTAGCCATCTGCAAATTCTTCCTCCTAACACTGGTTTATTGACCAAATATTTCAAAGCAGAATGGTCAGTATACATTTTAAAATGAGCGCCTAACAGGTAGTGTCTGAATTTCTGTAGGGCATACACCATAGCTAGTCCTTCCCTTTCTGTAGTGGTGTAGTTCTTCTCAGCTGTAGATAGCTTTCTGCTGGAGTAAGCAATCGGGTGGTCAATACTTCCTTCTCCAGACTGTGTAAGCACAACCCCCAATGCTAAGGAAGAAGCATCAACATGAACATGAAAAGGTTTTCTCCAGTCCGGGAAAACTAGAATAGGCGCTGTGATCATCTTTTCTTTAAGTGTGTCCAAGCTCTGTTGGCATTCTTCTGTCCATTGGAACTTCGAATCCTTTTTCAGCAATCTTTCCATAGGTGCTGTGATCTTTGCATAACCTTTGATAAATTTTCTGTAGTGTCCAGTATGTCCCAATGTAGTGCGCAATTGCTTAACTGAGTTGGGCGCAGGTAAATTAGCAATGATGGCAACCTTCGCAGGATCCATCAGGAGTCCTTGTCTGCATACAATATGTCCCAACAAAATACCAAAGGGCGCACAAAATATACATTTTTTCAAGTTAAGGGAAATCTGATGCTGTCTACATTTTTCTAACATCATGCGCAGATTTGCAATATGGTTCTTTAATAGGCCAAATACATTCCAGTCATCAAAATAGACTTCTAAAAACTTGTGAATGAATTCTTTAAAAACAGCAACAACAACTCTAGATAAGATAGCAGGTGCGTTTTTAAGACCAAAGGGCATTACCGTATACTGGAATGAGCCCCATTCAGTTGCAAAAGTAGTCTTGTGGCGGTCGTCCGGATGGATTCTGATCTGATGATATCCCGAAAAACCATCAGTGAAAGAGTAAGCCTCTTGTCCTCCAACATTATCAAGTACTTCATCTATGAAAGGAGTGGGAAATGGATCGTGCGCTGATGCATCATTGAGTTTGCGCAAGTCGACACAGATTCTTATTTCACCTTTCGTTTTCTTTTCTTGGACCACCATAGGACTAATCCAATCGCTTTCCTCTACTGGCTCAATAATACCTGCTGCGAGCATTTTATCAATTTCTTCTCTAACTTTGTCTTTATACCGGGGGTTCAATCTGTACGGGCGCTGTTTTACTGGCTTGGCGTCTGCTTTCAGAGGTATGCGCATCACTCCTAAGTCTCCTAGGATGCCTTTCATTTCTGTGAACTTGGTAGGAAAGATATCCTGGTAGTCACGTAATAATTCTGAAACATGTCCAACAGTTTCATCATCCCAATAATCTCCTATAGAAGCAAACTTTGGTTCAGCTTCTGTACCAATGTTAATCTTCTTGAGCTTGATGTGTTCTGTGATGGCAGGAATATCAAGCTCAGGACCTTCAATATTGCGCATCCCTTCTGATTCTGGGATATTGATGTTGCGAGGATCGTCCTCCTCATCTTCAGCGGTGAAGTTATAACATTCCAGGGCATGTTCTATCTGGACAGCCCAATCTGGTTGGGAATATTCTGATAACGGGCATTGTTCAAATATCTTCTTTTTAATACACTTCAAAGCCTGATCGATGCTTGGATGTTCTGACTCAAAGCTGAAGGTAAGTTGAAAGCTTTCTATCGTAAGAGGCCAACTGATAGTGCCTTTGCGCAATTCTGTTTCAGTATACCAATTCCTTGGAACTGTATCCAATGTGTGGATGAATAGGTGAACCCATTCATCTTCCGGAATATCTGACCATTGCTGAATACATGCTTCAATGTGTGACCTGGGGTCACTCTGTCCCTCATACTTACGTAGGACTTCGGCTGTGGTGTCCTGAAATCTGCGCAGTATCAATCTGCGACAGTCTTGCCATGTATGAATATTCTCCTTATGCGCAACCCACCATCTTGCGGGTGTAGCGCGCAATGCTACATCCAGTGCCTGTATGCGCTGCTGTTCTGGAAGCTTTTGTTCATATTCATGTATGAATGTAGTTACTTCAGTTAAACCATCAAATATTGGAGTGTCAGTTAATTCTGTGCCAATCCATCGAATGGATTTAGTCATCATAGCGCAACGCCTTGCAGAGACCTCATGTAAACGATTCTGCCAGTTTTCCAATCCTGCATCTGAGTCTGATGTGCACGAGCTATCGCATCGCCAGCTGATATGGCCATCTACTGTGGGGTTGACATAGTCACTGTGGTTAGTAGTCATTTGGTACAAACTTTCCATGTGGCGCGCTTCCTCTTCTGCGCGAATGGGTTCTATATACCTTGGTCCTTGAATAGGATCAAGTGGTGCGATGACCCTAATCTGGTCATCCTCAAAGTTCATCTGTCTTTTCTTCAAATTAATGACAGCCAAATTATCAAATGCCCAGTCTATTCCTAAAAGTGCTGGGTATGGTCTACTATCATCCAGGATTTTGATTACTTCAAAATCTGCAGAGCTTCTTACTCCTTCAATATCAATAGGTACATTGGGTAATCTACCCAATGGAGAGACTCGTTGCTGATTCGCGAGTCTTAGCTGGATAGGGGATCTTGTAAGGTGAGGGCTTCCCATCTGTTCCCATGTCTGCATAGTGAGAACATTGGCTTCGGAGCCCAGATCTAACATGACTTCGTCCATTTCAAATGCTCCAATCTGCGCTGTGAGCCTCATCTCTTTTCCAGTTCTAATGTGACTCCTAATCTGGTGAACAGCACACTGCGGTGTGTTCGTCGAAGTAGACTGTTGGCACTGATCCAACAGGTGTTGGAGTTCTAGAGTTGCCTTTTCATTGCGCAACAATTTTAAACATTGTTGCAGGAACGCATGAACACTGCCTAGTGCATGCTCCTCGTCAGGCCTTCCAGCTGTAGTGGCCTGTTCTTGTACCAGGTTGTCTTGTCTTAGCACTTGCGATCTAATATTGTTCTGCGGAATTGCGGCAGAACTTGAAGCTCTCGGATCTGAGAAATACTCTTGAGCTTGCTTGAATGCTTCTTTTTGCTTCTGCAGGTCAAGTGGGGCTGGTTTAATATTAGCGCGGCGCACCCATTGCATTGCTTGCTTTCCCATTCCCATCTCTTGCGCACCAGTGGTTGCTCCACTGCGTGTCACTATATTAACTGTAGGGTCTGGTTCTCTTTTTTCTGCTCCAATCAACTGAATATTCTGATTGACCTGTGGGGTCTTTGCTTGCATCTTAGCCTGTAACTGAGGGCATTCTTCAATGATATGGTCAGAAGATTTACAATACCTGCAGAGGGTTGTAGGATTTTGGCAATCCCTGGCAAAATGACCTTGTGCTCCGCAATTATAACAAGTGATCTGTCCTCTTCCGCGACCAAAATTTGTTGTGCGTCCGCGTCCCCTGTAATTTCCTGCTCGGGCGTCGCGAGTTTGGTCATATGGTGGACCTACTGTGGGTCCTTGTGTCTCTGCTTGTACCCTATAAACATCATGCTTTCTTTCTATCATAAGATCATATGCTCTACAATTGTTCTCATCATGACCTACTGATTTACAGAAATTACAATATAGATTCTTTGGAGTTTGTACATATTTCTGAAGTAAGTGACATTCTTGTGGTCTATGACCTCTAGTTCTACAGATTTCACACCAAGGCCCCTGTGCCTGTGGTAAAGGGTTAGGTGCTCCAGTTGCAATATAGTCTATGAAAACGGGGCAATGGTCCTTTGAATGACCTTGGGCTTTACATTTTGTACACCAAATTTCTTCCTTAATCTCCTTGCCTTTCTTAATATCATGCACTTGCAAGGTTAAGTTTGCTAATTGGTTCTGCAACTGCGCAACATCGTTGCTTGTTCCCGCAATGGGCGAAGCTTCTAGTTTCATAGCCATCTCTAGAGCTTGTTCCTGAGTATTGAGATTCTGTTGCATAAGAGGAAGTCTAATGTGTGGGAGCAGCGCAGCAATGAACCATTCCTTATGCTGCTGTGGTGCAAACTCGAAGCTTACTTGATCTATCAAGGCTTTGAACTTCTGGTCAAAGTCCCATACTGATTCTGTAGGTAGCTGTTTGATGTCTTTGAGCTCTGTTATACACTGTGATTCTGATTTAGGTTTCTTAAATTCCCGAATCATAGCATTTCTTACATCAACAAGCGTCCTATTCTGTGCTGCTGAGTATTTCATGAACCAAGTTAAGGCTCTTTCTCTTAGTGTGGTTGCTAACTGAACCAGTTTAACAGCATCATCATTAATTTGCTTAATTGTCCAAATGGCTTCACATAAGAACCAGTGCTGCTCAGGGTCTTCTATCCCTGTTCCTCTAAAAGTTGGTAGCTTCATGTCATCACCCATCCTTCTTGTGCTAGGTTGAAGTGAGGGTGCTGTAGCAGTGCTTCTGGGCTGGTTAAATAAAGGTGGTTCTGAGGTACTAGAAGTACCGTGTGGGCTACTAGAAGGTGTTACTGCGGGGTTATACTGAGCTTCGTCTGGTTTTTGCGGTGTAAAGGGGTGATAAGGGATATGAGCACTCCCTTGTCTTTCTATATGGCTTGCTCTACGGACTTGGCTATCGTCTGGGTTAGACTCAAAAGAATATTGGTCAAGGCCTACTTTATATCGTTTTCCAATACGAGTGCAACCAATAAGTTCAGGATCACTATCAGAATCTACAGACATTACTTGTCTATGCTATTCATCAGAAGCAATACATAGCTTTCCTTTTTCATACAGAAGCATTTTAATCCATAAGTTCAGAGAATTTAAGAACTTACCTTTGTGTACTTGGAAGAAATTCCTCTCAGCTTCACTGAAACTCTTTCTTGTATCTACTGCAAACTCGGTGATGAAACCTTTCAGTAGACTATTCAACCAAAAGTCTACTGCGCGGGACACAGGATTGTCTATCCGCTTCACAATACTGACTAGCTCAGGCGTCCAAGCAACGGGTCGATCAATATGCACAGTAGGTCTAGAATCTGCTAACTTGGCTATCCAAGCGTGCAACTCCAGTGCGAATGTAACAAAGAAAATTTCGTGAAGGTCAGTATAAATATACTTCTGCAACCAGTCTTCTGTTTGGAGCGTAGAGCTTCTATTTTCTTGTTCAGCGAACTCTTTAGCCTTTAAATCAAACCAGTCTCCAATTTCTTTAGCTGTAGGATTCCAGTAACACATTTGTTAACTGAGCAAGTCTCAGTGTAACAGAACCTTGTGCTGGCTTCAGCAACAATCTCAGACGTCGCAAAAATAGTAAGTCTCACAGCAGCAAGTCGCAAGACAAGGGAACCATTTGTTCTCCTCGATCTCGCGCGTCGCCGAAATAACAAGTCTCACAACAGCAAGTCGCAAGGCAACGGAACCATTTGTTGTCCTCGATCTCGCGCGTTGCCGAAATAACAAGTCTCACAACAGCAAGTCGCAAGGCAACGGAACCATTTGTTGGCTGCTTTCTTGGGCAGACCCGGGTTTTAATGAAGCACAGCAACAAACCCCTAGGCGCACTGGCCCTCTCGGCAACGAGCTGCGCAGCAGCTCGAGGTCTCACCCGAAGTGGCTATGGGGGGGTTAAGGAATCAGATTTCCTTAACCTTGGTGACGCGGAGATTGTTCTTCCTTTTCCGGTTCCTCAGATGTCGGTGGTCTGACTTTCCCGCAGGCCCCTCGGCTCAACTGCGCGGCTTCCTCCCTCAGCAGGCCCGCTGCGCAGTTTCTCCACTCTGGCGCAGAAGGCAACTATTCCTTGCGTCAATGCGTTAAGTACCTCCTCGCCCTGCGCGCCCAGCGCAGTAACGCCTTCCTCGATCGCTGCCGCGACAGCGCTCCACCACTTCTTCAATACTTAACACTTATAGCTATTAAGGGACCTTCCCAAACTCACTTAAATGGTCGCAAAGATAATGCAAGAGTCTTGTATACACAGGTAATGAACTTAAACAGTTAATCATTCACGCAAACATTATAACAAGAAGAAATATGTGAAGTTCACCTCCTCGAGGGAAACCACGTCCACGGGAGTGTTATATTAACCAGAAAACGATAGAGTTATACAATATGCTGCGCACACAACTGCAACCTTAGATCTTTCCAGGAAACTCCACGCACACAGCTGGGAGCCCTTCTCTCAATCTAGTCTCTTCTCTACAGAGATTACAAAGGCACAGACGTCAACTCAGACTGTCTGGCAACTCAGGGATTAGCTCCTCGGCTATCCGATTTCCACCCTAGTTCTACACACTGGGTAGAAAACATAACAAAGGATAATCAACGCATGATCTATCCTCGAGACTGACTATCTAACAGTCTAACCATCTAACTATCCCAAAAATATCTAACTCTTCTCCTTATCATGTATACATATATATAGGTGGCCATGACGGTCACACCTTTACAAAACTGTGGGCCTTTCCCAACAGTGATTCCCAAAAACCCTAACCACGCACATGGCTAGGTGTACTGTAGGCGCCGCTTGTAGTCATGTCGCCGCTTCCTGCAGGCTCCTTGACTTCCGGCGCAGATTGTGGGTATGGGCGCTTGTCCTTCGCCTTCAATGCTCTGGTCCGTTGCTCCTCCTTGATCCGAGCAACCATAACTTCTGTACTTAGCCTTTAAATGAGGGTAGCTGAGCCCTCTACTCCATTGCCTTATTTATTATGGTAGCTGAGCCACCTTCATTCTTCTATGACGTGCGCGCGAGCTCCGCGATTTCCGTTCCGTGATCCTCGCTGAGCTTGTCCATCTGGCACCGTACTGCGCACCGTCTCCTTCTTGCCCAAAACTTAGTGCTTGTCCCAAAATTATCACTTTCCTTTCATACTTGTGCTTTTTCCCCAAAATTCGCAGCTTTACCGCAGCTACGGCCTAGGCTCCAACAGAATCAATCATCCCTGTGCACCTTTCCACCACCAAATAGGCCTATCTCTGAATTTGGCCCGAATTGGAGGGTTAAAAGACAATTCTGTGCATATTATAGCCCTAAAAAGGTAATGAACAACAACAGAAAACATGCTTTGATGAAATATGGGCATAATGACAGCCCTAAACCATGAAATCTAGGCATAGATTGGGAAAGTTGTGAATAGTTAGAGCCTTGTTTGACCTCATACACAAGATGTAGCCTCTCCTAATCCCGCCTTAGCCCCAAAACAATCCTGAAGTCGTACCTTTTGTAGCCTAAAACCATCATACATTGAACTTTTCTCAAGTCTGGGCATGGAAGAAGACTCCATCTCTGATTTTGAGCACATTTGGAGGGGGTTTCTCAGAACAACAGTCAAAAGAAACCATCACTTGGTCCTATATCAACAATTGGAAGGTTGTTCACATAGTTCATAGCCTATTTTATGAAGGATGTTTTTTTGTATTTGAAGGTTGTTTTATAGTGACGTTTTTGCACTTGGGTGGCATCTAGGGATTTCTATGCATGCGTTGTCGGTATTTTCTTGTGAAGAGATATTCCTTAGATGTTAAATAGTGTACAACCCTTGTTATTTGGAAATTACTTCATAAACTAGCATCCATTTGGAGCCTTCTAGATGGGGCCATCCCCTTGGACGCTTTTGCATTTTAAAGATAGATTGGTTGCTTGTGAACAAAATCCTATTGGAGAATCTACCTTGAAGGGTTCTTTGGAGGCCATGTGACATCATCTTATCATTTTTTCCCTTGCTTGATGGACAATAATCACAGGTGAATCTATAGTCTAATTGGAAATCCCTTTTGGAGTCAATGCTACCACTATGTATACATGGGACTAGGTAGTTGCAAAAATGGAAGGAATGACATAAAAATGGTAACAAGGATAACTTGCTTGGAAAGAAAGCTTACTTTGGTATCTCAAATTTGATAGCTATCCATGTCTATTACCCATCGTATTGGTTTCCCAATGGATCATATTACCTTAAATTAGAAAAAGGTTCTGAAAAGTTATTCATGTGAGAAGCCAAGAGCTAAGAGGGTCTCCCCTTTGTATCTTGGGACATTTGCACCTTAGAAAAAAATCAAGGTGACTTGGGACTGATTAAAATTCATTCTCAGGGAGAGGCACTAGGATGTCGATGATCAGAGAAATATTTAGTGGTAATGAAACTTGGAAGGTTATGAACAAATATAGAATTGATACAGCTAGGCATAAAAATAGGATTGTGGGTCTGCTCATTGTGGAAAATATTGTTTGCAATCTACCATAATTTGAAATTCTGGACCCATTAGTTACAGAGTAAATTTGGAAGGTAATACCAAGGTTTCTCAAACCATTTATTGTGGAATAGGATCTGTAGAGAGGTTGGGATGTAAGGAGTAGCAACAGTTAGTGCTTCAAAACACCAAGTTGGTGAGTTACATCATTTGGATTGGAAGGGAAGGAGTTGTGTAAAAAGATCTAGAATCATTGACATGATATGTGAGATGCAAACAAAGATAATAGGACATTCTTTCTAGGAAACTAGTCCTTCAGAGGAAGCATAGAACAACTTGGTTAAATTTAATCCATCTTATTGCGCCAAAAGACAGATTCAAAGCAATAAAGTGAAGTGAAGGGATGAATTCCAGAGTGGTTGTGGCCCAATAATAAGGCTATCACTCACCACAAAGCACATGTTATGCATGTGTAATGGATCAGACCCAAAGTCAATGTGGTGGAAAAGCTCAATGTGAGGTAGGAGGTTAGTGGCTCAAAAAATTACAAGGCGATTGTGTTAAGAGATTCAGTGGATGTTCCACAGCATATTTATAGACGTTGCATTATGGATTTTATCCTTTTTGAACCCATGGTTTAATGGTTATCTAATAAGGCCGCCTGGAGCCTTTGGCTTGTTCTCAAGGAAGTATCATTCCTATGGTTGGCAAGATGCATGGTGACTTTTGATCATGTCAAGCAAACTTTTTGTAATACAAATGTCCATTGTTTTATAGATAACATAGAAACAATTAGTTTTTAGGGGAAGAAGATATAAGAAAAGAAGAAACAGTGTTAACAAGCAGAAAACATCATGATCCTTTTTTCTATCCCAACAAAAGGTGATCAGATGGATAGACACTGTAGAAGACTGTAGAAGAATTGGTGCAAAACCAAAAAGTTCAATGCTTTGATTTTCTTCACATCCAGATATTAATCAACGGGTTTCCAAAATTGAAAAGTTAATTATATAGCAAAGATTTACCTGTTTAGTTGCCTGCACAAGAGAAGTACTAGTCATTGCCTTGCGTTATTCTTCCACTATAGTTGGATCTTCTGTTGAGGTAGATTGTGGCTCTAGATAATAAGGAGATAGTCGTACAACTGGGGCAGATCTCTGTAGTGTAACAACCGTGTTACAGGTTATTCCCTCAATTATGTTGACATGATCCTGTAGTTGTGAAATGATATCAATGCTTACAAAAATATAGTTCCCTGGCACAATGCAATTCAAACCAAGGAATGTAAAAAAAGTTACTAACTCAAAATTTTAAGAATAGAAAAAAGTTATAAACAAACATGAAAACAGTCTAGTCAAAAGTAATATCTAGATGAAACAAGTGGTGAGTGGTTGCAAGACATCTACTTTTGTAGTTGTATAAAACTTTATTAAATCTTATTATTACAAACCACTTGAAGAAAACTAAGAACATAAATGTACATGGAGATGCAAAACCACACTCATTATAATCTTCATTTCTTTTTGTTTGGACACAAAATAATTAAATCCATATCAAATACTGAAAATTAGCCCATTCTAAGCATGAACTTGCTCACAAATCTTCTAGACTAAAGTCAGCCAACTGACAGCAAGAAACACACAAAAAGAGATACAACATGCAAAACCTAATACCAATGCAAAAACAACATTATATAGTCATAAAAAAATCCTTAAAAGATTTCCTCCACTTTTGTTTAAGTTCTAACATTTTTATATTTCAAGTACCCAAAATTTCAAACTTCAACTTTCAAAAAACTAAAATAATTCAAATAGAACTTTTGTTGGAACCACTTAACATTTCACATATATTTAAGGTAAAATATTACTAGCAAAAACTGTTATCAATAATACATATTATATGGCAGAGCAAAGTGAAGAGCAAAGGGCTGCTATGCTAGCAAATAGACTGAAAAATCATGCTTTCAAAGATGCCATCAAGAATATACCAAATGACCTTTTTGCAATAGAAATACATGGAGGAGGTTGTTCCTTCCCAAACCAAGCGAGGATGTCTTGAAGGCATATAACCTCTAAAGGTTTAGAAGCTGCAAGGGCACAAGAACTCTCTGAATTGGAAATGAAATTAGGGTAGGAATTTTCTCCTTTTGAAGCTATGAATTTTCCCTCTTTACCAGAAATCCTGCAAATTCATGTTGATGTAGTGCCCCTCCTTTAGGGCCCCCTTGAACTGAACCTGAAACTTTAAAAACTTCATACAAACAAATTAGCCATTATAGTTATTGGAAAAATAAAATAAAAGAGTGAATAACTTAACAAAAATAAGCAAACCTTAACCTGTCAACCCGATCCATCTGGTCCATTGTTGTCTGCGTCTTCTGTAGGATCCCTCCAGCAAAGCTCGTTTAACCATAGGTGAAGCAACTGTTAGCTTCACCACCCAACCATAGGCTCATGCTTTCAGTCGCATGGCCTCCCTCGAGCTTTGGGTCGTAGAGCTCACACAAGTATTTCAGAAATTCAGCTTGGGCTTCCCTTCCCACCAGGATTTCTAAGCCAAACCCTTAGATAGCAGCAAGTCTTTGAGGCATTCAAAAATTACGACAATCGTCCAAATTATGGGCCCCCTTACCCATTCCTTAAGCCTTCCTTATAAAGGGAAATCTCCTGCGACACATGTCGCTTCATGCATAATTAAATATTTTTAATTATTTATTTAATTAAAACACTCACCCATCCAAGTGTCAGTTTCTCTGGGAAGTGCACCTACATCCCTAAGTTTGCTCTAGTTTGTCCCCCAGATATTTTAATCAACTCCTAGCTTTTAGTTGACTAGGTGTCTAATCTATTTTGCTCCTAAATAATAATTTCTATTAATTTAAATGCTCAACAAAATAACTATTCATGTGCAAATGTCTAAGCTATTGTTATGCATTTGCTAAGTAATAATCTAGAGTTATTCTCCTAAGTTTTTATGCAGTTTAATTTAACAATCAAACTCAATAGGATCACGGTGCCGCATTGTTGGGCTCCTGGTTCCTTAATTTTTTTTAATCCCCTGACATGGCACCACTCTGTCGGGTCCAATCATCCATGGTTTCCATTCCTTGACATGGTACCACCTCGTTGGGTCCTTGCGTCCATTCTTTTCGTTCTTGACAGGGTACCGCATCGTTGGGCCCTTCTGCCACCATCTTTCCGTTTTGACTTGCGGGAACTCTTGTAGGGATTTTAGGAATCGTTACCATCCATCCTCCATCTACATGCTATCTAGGGACTAATGGCGCTGAGGAGTGAGTCCGTTCTCACTGCGCGCCCCTCAACTCGTACGTGACTAGCTCCGTCGTGGCCCACCTCGTACGTCCTCACGCATTCCTCTTGAGCAAGCGGATCAATGCTTATCTGCTCATGCGTGGTATTCTTGTCGGAAGTTGACATCGTCGTCGCTTCCCCTATGTGTGATTTACCCGTACTCTACGACCCTCCATGTTCCTTTGTGTGTCCGTTGGTGAACCGTCTCACTTGTTTCTACACACACTTCTCGCAACAAATTATTAGTAGCACTGTTCTCAACAATCATCATCTGGTTTCTAACTTTAGCATTGTTAAACATTTATGATTTATTCAAACTGCTCATTCATCTTATCAAATATACATTTCGTCGCCAAATACATAATCACCATACAGCTAGTCGTTAAGCATTATCCATCAACATAATTTTCTATAGTCATAGCTAATCATTTAACATATGCAATTATTCATTTACCTCAATAGTTCAGATACACATACTCAAAATAAATAAGGTCAAAAGGTTATTTAATTAATGTTTCAATCAGCCGGGTCACTCAGCAGGTGCCCTCAATGTCTACACAAGTCTAGGGGCACTACAGTTGATGAAAGTACTTTACACCAAAAAACTCAGTTAACAGACTCTTATGTAGATAGTTGCCTTACATCCAACGAAAGAACTCTGAATATCCCATAGGACAAAAGATAAAGGCCATTATAATATGACAATGATGCCTTAGTTTGGTTCAATGATGTCTGTGATGATTTAATATTGCAGGAACTCATTGTTGCTTGTTTATAACAAGTGGGAAACATCAATGAAGAAGAGAAGATGCAATCTATTTCTTCTATTGTGAGCCACTCTGAAAGGAATTCTATGAAGGATGAATTTGATGCAAGAATGAAAAGAGAAAAATAAGGTATTTTCAACCCATCACTAAGCATAGAGAGAGCTTCAAAGTTCACCTAAACTTCAAAGGCCTGCTGCAAGAAGAGCCACAAACCTTGCTCATGATAAAATCTCTTCCCATGTGGAGGGTGGTTCCTTTTTTCTCTGATAAAGTGAAGATGAAAAGAAGCTAAGCTATAAACAATCATGATTCCCAAGGCTCTTTGGCCATAAAAAATTCTTTTAGTGTTGATCAAAGGGTGGGATTCAACTCCAATGATGAAGTGCATTCTTAAAACATGGGTTTAGATTTGAATGGATTAGTGTCGTTTAAGAGATCAAATGTATGTGGATGTCATTCTAATCCTAACAGCCTCAATGTATCATTTATTTCTAGAGCCTGTACATTCTAAGAAGGTGATAGATACTATCAGAGATTAGTAGAGAGTGCTCATTTATTTCTAGAGCTTATACTTAGCAATATGGGTGCTATTCTAGAGTTGTATTATTCATAAAGACACGAATATGCTTCCACATTCTTTCATTGAAACTTGTAGCTCAAAATTATTCATAAACAAAACCAATGGAATTTGTTTCCATTTGTATAATATAGAGTTCCAACTGATGTAAGATTGGATGATTATAGTGACCAATAGAGACATTGCTCATATTTTCCCTAAGCAATTGAAAAAATAGGATAATTCCAAATCTGGAAATGCATTTCTGGCAGATGTGTTCAAGGAGTTTGATCATCATCAAGAGAATAAGCAACATTAGTAGAGTAGTTTTAATAGAATAGGAGAAGTGAGGTCATTCCCTTATGGAGGAATTTGTTTTGGCATGAGTGGAGGAATTCCCTTGACCTAGGATGTCCATAACCTCCTTTTCAGTATGAAACATATATTGGTAAACACAAGGAAATGAATATATACCAGTCAAGCACCCTTTCATCTAAAATTAGTAGATAAATCACATACATGATCAAATACTAACTTTAAAGATTGAACATACAAGTAATACCGGACGACTACACATTAGGCTTTCAAAATGTGCCCAGCATTATATTGTCAAGCTTACTTGATTGCATTTTACAATTAATTTTTATGAAGGATATTTTATGGGAATCACTAAATTTCCTTCTTGGAATGGCTTAGAGCTGTATCAGCAGCTCTCGGTACAGACAGTAATCAACCAAGGGAAACATACCCCGAATAAAGTTGTTACCAAAATGGACCTGGGACTATGTAGAATGAATACATTTTTGTGAACCTCATAATTGTGTGAAGTATGATGTCTTTCGGTATCAGAAACCGTCGTTATAAAGTCTAATGCAAAAGCCAGAAAATGAATACCACTAAGCTGTAAACAAGAATACAAATCCAATTTCAAAAAGAGAAATCAGTTGGATGGGCATTAAATCATATCATAGCCATAACAATCTACGACTATTGGCATATATATAAGCCTCTATACAAAGAAGAAAGGTGACCAAAGTATTATATCATAATACAGTTATTGTAACTGTCTAGGCAAAAGGATTGTTTCGAAAGGAAACATCAATATTTTATTATTTTTTAATAACCAACAAATACTCACAAACATGCAACTAGCGTAAATTCCAAACAAAATACATTCATAAATTGGACATCAACTACCATACAATATATTTTAAAACAAAACCAGAAATTCAACTCTACACTCAGCTCAAGTGCATCAAGAGATGGATGGACAATGTGTAGGCTGTTATTGCGCTCCTGAAAGACTCAAATCAATCAAAAAATACAAACCAAAATTCAAGATGTTGATTATGATCCCCAAATCTAAAAGGATGGCACATTTGATGCATTTCAAGACAGATCTTCTAAACACTAAACTAACAATAGAACTTGGAAAGGAAAGGAAGAAACAAGGGAGAACCTAGGAAACACTCTTGGAGCTGGTTTGGAAACAATAGGTAGAGGTTGCAGGTCCCAATAATTCTTCATAGAAAGATGATATAATTGAAAACGCGGGTATGCTTCACACGTCAAAATCCCAATCAGCCATAGTAAACCAATTCCTCCATATCAAGCTAACAATTGCCTCAATTTCATAACAACTTGTTGCACAGAAGATACTGACAACCGTATTGGTGCTCCTCCTTCCTTGGGCTTCTCTACAAGCCACTTTAAATTGTTAATTTTTAATTGAAGTAGTTAATTGTTGCCTTCTAGCTCTAGAGGAAGATCCATTACTAGAGCGATTACCTTTCAAGACAAATTTAGCAAAGAAAAGCATGAAAAGAGAAAATTTAGCGATGAACCTCAAGTGTTTTATTAACTAAATGATCTTGGATCTGTTTCTGATGTTGTGTGCAAGTAAATGTCAAGTCCAACTAGGGGAATCCAAACCAGCTTCCAAGTGTAAGTAATCAAAACCTAGCTACAAAGAGGACTTAAAACATTGACAATACTCTCTATCCTTCCAATGGTTGAGCTATTCTTGCTTTATCAACTATCCGAACATGGTACTGCTCATATACCTTGGCAAATAATAATAGATTTTGGCAAATAATTTAGCTTCCTTTGCATCTTAAAATTTTCCATTGTAAATTTAAATGGTCACATGTTAAAATTTCCAATGTAATTCGAGCACCTTGTTACGCCCCCCATTTGCATGGGTGGTCACTTGGAGGGTTCAGGGCTAACGCTGGGCCTGTCATTGACCACCAAACTGCATTTTAAAGTTTAAACTGAATTATGGGAAATGGTTATGTGCTTGATCATTTTCCTAGCAAGGGGGCCTGCACTTTAGGGTTATGTGTATGTAAGTGGGATATAAATGTCATGAGTGGGTTATGTGCACTAGAAATTAGTTTGGATTCCTAAACATGGTCAAAGCAATAAACAAGTAATCCAATCCTTAATTTAACTTTCTGAAGCATATGCACCAAGAAGAAAACCTAGACATAGCAACATAAACCCCCACTGTGGAGTCTTTGTCCTAGGTGTTAGATATGGGTACCATTAATATGTTTTATGCACTAGACTTGGGGATTGAGGACTTGACCATAGTTGTGGTATGCAAACAACATCCATATGTCCTTAACATTGGTCAAGGGAGGAAAAAAATAACCTTGGGCCTTAAATATAGCTTCTAGTCTAGTTCAAGCAGTATAAACACATCTTCATACCACAACACGAGAGAATGGATGGTTTGTGGGACCTTCACCATCATTCGATTAGGTTTAATATTAATATTCGATTAGAATTCTCTTAGCATTCCTTGCAAGCCTAAATTTCATTCTTTCCCACTCAATCTCTCTCGCTTGAGTCCAAAAATTATACCTTATTTTCCACTCAAGTTCTCTTGGTTGAGTCCAGGAAAATTTACTTTCTTTTCCACTCAAGCTCTCTTGCTTGACTCCAGGAAATATACCTTCTTTTCCACTCAAGCTTTCTTGCTTGAGTCCAAGAAATTTTACTTTAGCATGATTGGGTTGAATCATCAATGTTGCCACTTGGTTTTTTTCTATATCTATATTGTCTTTCTCCCTTCATGGATTAATGAGCATATTATTCAGTATTTACCATAAATCATCACATTTATCTACTTGCAACTCATAAACTTGGCTCTGATTTTTTTTCTTTTTTTATGGCCATCACCAAGTCCTCTGAATCTATTACAACTTCATAGATAGTTAGTCACAACATCATAATAAATTCACTTACTAACTAAATCCACTTTTGATCAACTTCATTTCAACTATATACCATTAATTATTGCATTTCATATGATTTGGTATTTAACCATATTATCACTTAAACTAGGATCTTAATTCAAGCCTTTGCAATATCGAGATTTCTAATCATCGTGTTCCCTGCATATCCTATAATGAACTAATATCCCTTCAACCTATTTTGCGCGTTGAAAATTAAGGAGACACTTCTTTCACAATAAAACATTAAAGATACTTGGAATTGTAACCACAAATCCTATTAATCAATGTTCATGGTATGTTAATATCTCTAGTAAAATATACATCACTATATTAGCACAATTCTTTCATGCTAATGTATAAACATGCATAAAAACTGCATTTTTTTTAGTGAGACACAATTTCCCTTTATTATGACACTTCAATTTTTTTTGAAGGAAAATCATTACTGGTTATTTTGGACCACAAGGGATAGGTCGTATAACTAATGAAGAATCTTAGTTTAATCAACAAAAATTGCCTTTTTCACAATTTACAGTGGGTATAACACTTACATCCTTCTTCTAAGGTTTTCCTTGTATTAGTTTAATTGGTATCTAAACTATCCTTTCAAGTTCAAAGAGATATGCAAACTATAAGGAATCTATATATCGTGCATCTCAATGCTTACCACAATAGTTTGGTAACCAAAATTGAGCTTTACTCAAAAACAAGAAAATGGTACTTATCTCTTTTAATATGACTAAACCGTCAAACTAGTTGGAGTGTAATAATTATCCATCCATATGTTTCTTGAAGGAATTTTTTATTCCCCTAACCCATCAATTACTTTTTCTGTAAAACTACAAGGTTAATTCATTTTCATCATCAATGTTCTACGCATCAGTACATTCATCATGCAAAATGACAAGGATAAAAAGACATAATTAGTAATGATTCCTTTTCTCATGGAACTTGCCTTAATCTACATCCTGAATTATCATATTCAACCCACATTAGTGATAGAAGCAAGACATTAGATATCCACCTACAATTCATCCTTTAGAATATAAACGAATCAAGGTGAGAGAGGACTTGCCTAATCATCACTCTACTGTTTTTTTTTATTTGCAAACACAAACCAAGTTGATAGTTCATGAGAAAAATTCTATTTCATTTTGAGCCCAAATAGGCCCAAATGCTGCAACATCAGCTCTGATACCACATTGTAACAACCCTAAAATACACTAAAATTTTAAACTTTTTGATGAACAACTATCATTCTTGATTACTCAACTCCTCTTATAATAAATGCGGTATGTATTCTTTTCATATAACTATTATTCCAACAAGACTTGTATAATCCTTAAGACTATTTTGCATAACTTCTATATCACAATCTCAAGTCCCTTTTTTTTCTTTTCCTACAACATACTTCAATTCTATAAAACTATGATGTATATAATTGTCAAATTAATATAGTGTATAAAAATTCTTTCTTTTATAATCAATAGGCATAATTTTTTTTACAACATCCTTAATTACTATCACCACAATGATAACAATGGGACTTTTAATTTAATGGTAATTTTCAAATTATAAACACAATCTAAAGTATATCACACCTAAATTATAGATCTCTAAAAAAATTCATTCCAATAGGAGGCCATGCCTTTGAAATACAACCTTGGAAATCTATGTAGATGTTCTCACCATTAACACAAGTCTAATATGGGCCATTATCTAGAATTCCTTGCCTACCCAAACAAGACTAGGTGTATGATAATTTCTTTAGCAAAAACTTATCATCTAAGCATTACTTTCAAACAAAACTCCTTAATAATAACCATAATATACTCCCACTTTCATTTCATCAAACAAACTTACCATTTACCTCCTTTATACTTAACCATATATAAACCTTATTTGAAGGTAACTATTTAATCCCACTATTACTTTTATATAATACTTAAAAGAGGAATTCATTGCATACTTCATAATGGAATTTTAAACATAGTAGTTAATTGTATACTTAATAAGAGACTATATCCAAATCACGGTAACATTAAAAGACATATACTTTTCATTCTAGTATTTAAATCCTATACAAGGACCGATGACATTCCATTTAATAAAATACTCTTTCAATCACATATTTACACAGCTTACTCTTATTTTCCATTAACATTTTTGTATAAGAGGCATTCACTATACAAATTCAACCCCTTTAAATCTTAAAAACAACAAAGATCATACCACGTGTAATCCATGAAAACATTACTGGATTTTTAATTCTTACCACTGGATAATATGTGAACTAAAGTAATATAACTTTCTCCTCTTTTTCGATTCATTTAAATCCTACTTCGAGTAAAATATGAATATTCAACTAAATAAACATTATTAACGAGAAATACTTTAGTTCATGTTACTCATACATAATTCTAAGGATATTCTTTACATCATTATAAGGCTATGATCAGTCATCTATTTCCATTCGTGCTGCTCATTGCATATAAGACTAACTAAAATAATAGAATTATTTCAATGATACTACTAAGTCAAATAATACGAGTAAAAGTTTCATATACATTTGAACATTTATTATCATCTCCACAACACCACTATACAACAATAGCAAATGTATGACGGGAAACTGGGCAAAGGTATCGCATTGGACTGATCGACCAGTTAAGTAGACCACATAAACTGAAGTCAAGAATTTTCTTAATTAAAACTTAAGTCTATTTACTGGTTCTATCAAAGGATACTCGACTAAACTCTGAGTACATCGCTCACGCTAACTGTGTGGCCTCTCTCTCGGGTTAAGGGAAGACAACATCGAAAATCAGGGATTCAAAAGGGGAAATCTCACAGTTTACGGGTAAGTGGCGACCAAAGTTTAGAAGAGCTTCCGAATATGGAAACATTTACATAATGAAATCAGTCAGCTCTGACAAGAGACATCCGGTGGGAATACCTATTTAAAAATCAGCTTAATCAAACATTTAAACCCACTCAGTCACCGGTGAAGGTTACAACCACACAGGTATTAATTATGACTGCTACTTAAAGTTTACGCTGGTGATCAACTCGAGGCGTGTATTTTTTAGTCATTGTAGTTGTCCTCTTAACCTGAACAACCTATTTGTGCATCAAACTTTGATTCATTACAATGGATGGTGATTTCTGGTGGAGGGAGAGCCCGTTGAGTATATCGTCAAGCTCTGAGACAGAACTTTGTGGAATCAAATACAAAATATTCTCACAAAAATTCATGTCGGGGTTTTAGTTTTTCAATAGAAAGTAATCTATGAAGGCTAGCAATACAATAACAATTGTAATAAACCTGAGTGCACAGCCTCTATGAAAGAAAGATATGGAAATTATTCAGAACATTGTCAATTTTATTGTGAGAAAATTAGATTCAAGATCCAGCTCAATTTTTTCTCAAGTTCAAAAGTGAAGGTTGAATTAAATATACTCAGAGATCTACATTGCTCATTGAATCTTCAAATGCCCTATTCAAACCATAATATGACAGAAATCGATTCTCTGTGATGACAGAGCCGCTAACATCAATTTCTTAAGCTGTACACAGCATTTAATCTTGCATAATTTTTATATATAAGATTATTTTACACCTCCATACATGGATCCCATTATAAATTTATCTTTCCTTCTGCGAGTTAGTAGAGAGTGACTCTCTAGTCAAAGTGAAGACGATGATACAAAGTATTATGGAGACTTGATTTGAGCAAAAATTTCGTGGTACTCTATAACCCAAATAGAAATCTGTAAATTACATCCTTAAACTTATTAAGGTCAAGTTATGACTCTTGTTAGATGTTAAAAGGATTTACTAAGAGAATCAAATATCTTGGGTTCTTGGGATGTAAATTCTTCTTCAATATTTGTACTCTTCAAATTAAGTTGAATGCAATGTTTAAGGTTTTAATTAATCTAATTTGTATATGTATATATATATAGTCTTCTAATGTTTTAAATCTAATTTGTGTATTTTTATATATATGGCCTTTTAAATCTAATGGCTAGTAATTTGTATAAGAGGGTAATTGTAATTTTATATATCTTATGATTGAAAAGAAACGTGAACCTTGCAGGCGCCTCTGCAATTGTGAAAGTTAATGGTTAATGCTCCACTTGTAGAGCTCCCAAAGTCATTAGGGCAGCTGAAGCACCTAGAAACGATTGCAGCATTGAAGTCTCTAACAACAGACTTTTGTTATCTTCCATCTTTAAAATATGTACTTCTAAAAGACTTTGAATTGAATATCCTTCCAGATTCTGAGGGAGTGTTAACAGAACTACATGACCCCTCTCAGACTTGGGAATTTCGGGACATAAATAATCTTATGCTATGACTCATGAGGTTCCATTTGCAACTTAGCAAATCTCCAACGCATCAAACTGGATTTATCCTCTAGTTTGGAGATGCTTCCAAATTTAATATTGAATTTAACAAATCTCCAATACATCGATCTGCAGTGTCTAAGCTTGAAAATGCTTCCAAACTCTTTTGGTAATTTGAAAAATCTCCAATGCCTCGATCTCTCTTTCTGCAAAAATTTGGACATACTTCCAAATTCCTTGAGGAATCTATGGCAACTTAAACACCTGCATTTGAAGGGTTGTCGCAGTTTGACCATGTGTAGCGAAACACTTGGAAATATGGGGAGGCTTGTATGCTTAGATCTAGAAGGATGCCTCCAAATGGAATTATTGACTCGCTAAATTGGATCTCAATTGAGCTTGGAAAAGTTAAATTTGTTGGATACAAACTTAAAACAGTTGCCTAGTGATCTTGTATCACTGAGCAGTTTGGAAGTCCTCAGACTAGGAAGCCCTTTGATGGAAATGTTGCCACCTTCTTTGGGTTGCCTAACAAGTTTGAAGATATTGTGGCTCCATGAATGCCAGAAATTGCAATTTATGTTGGATTCAGTTGAACTGTTGAGTCATCTAACTGAGTTGAAGATATGGAAATGCGGAATACAATACTTACCAACAGCTGTGATGAAGATGAAGAATCTGAAAATTTTAGGAGTATATGAGTGTCCTATATGTAAACTTTCGTTTCAAAATGTTGAAACGTTATCATTAGACTCGTGTTTGGCATTTCCTTTGGATTCTTCCATCAATGAAAGCTTGTTCCATCTAGTACCGCACACAAATATCAGAGGTATGCTTTCAAGAATGTGTTTGCCCGAACCTTCAGGATCTGTAGATTGTGTGTTGTAAACATCTAGTGGAGGTTGGGGCATTACCAGGAACACTATTAAATCTTGATTTGAGGCATTGCCATGCATTGAGGAAAATAAGAGGGATTTATAGTGTAGCAAAACTTGAATTGCTAGACATCAGGGGGTGCTATAATATAGAATCAGAGGATCTGCGAGGTCTTGGAACTTTCATATATTTAGGTTTTGAACTAAAAGACCAAATTTTGGTATCTTCAGATTTTCAACTAAGATGCTAGACAGAAGCACTCGAGTACTATTCAGGCTTCAAGTCAGATGTTTGGTTGGAAGCTTTTGCAGAAAGTTTCCTTCTAGTTGAAAAAGAGTGACCACAGTTCATTGGTGATAAGCTAGGACATGGATCATGTTTTGTATGGAGTACAATACAAAAGGAGCAAGGATCTGCAACTTCTGGAAAAAAAATCATTATTATTTACATTGTATTTTATATATTAATCAAGAAAGCTTGAATAAACTAGCTGATAATGACCACCTAAATCAAAATAGATTATTATAAAGTATATTTCAATGCCACACACAAGCGGATACCATTAATGTTTTAAAAAGATAAAACCATCTTGAACTTAGTTAAAGTAAGAGTTATGTTTTCAGTTTTTATTTTAAAATAGGCGTAGAAGCCAGCTATTCAGGCACTTGAAACCATTTGATACCTAGTTTTTAGGAAAAATCTTGGGCACTGGACGTTATTAAGATTTATTCCAAATGTCGTTCTAAAATTGCTACTTGCTGACCAAACTGTCCATGTATTTTTCTCTTAGCTAATGCGCTGGGTCTTCAACTCAACTGCTATCTCTTATTTAAACATTGTAATATACAGTTTTTCAGTGTGAAGTTTTATTAGCTTATCTTGTGGGTTCTATATGCTCTCACAGAGAGCATTTCTAATATATTTTTTATGCATGGGCTGTAATTTAAGAAAAACAGAGCACTCTGTTTTTTTCTTTTTCTTTCCTTCAAGAAATAAATCAAAGTCTCCTCATTTTGTTTCAGAATCACCAGAGGACATTTTACTGTGCAATTCATTGTTATGAAATATTTCTGAATTTTTGATGTGTTGTTATTATTGACTGGAGCTGAGTTTTGTTCTTGGGTGTGATTATATTTTACTTAAATCCTTTTATACTCAGGTCTTTCAGTTGTTGTTAGAGCTTGGTTTGAGATTGATTGCAATTTTAAGGAAATAAGATGATCAAAGTGCAATCTCCATGACAAAGAATTCAATATTCCACATCAAAGCAAACATGTTGATATTCTACATTATTTTCTGAAACCTTTTACAACAACAATTTCACTCATTTGAATTTTGTTGAACTGAAAGATCAAATTGGAGAATCTTAAATTAATGTGGGATTATTGAAACCATTTAGCATTGATATCAAAGGAGATTGAAATCGTTTGATGCCTAGTTTTTAAGCATATCTAGGAGTTATTAACTGATCTATTCCAAATAGCATTTTAAAATTGCCATTTGTTCCTTAATCTGTTTTCATTTGTTTCCCATAGCTGATGGGTCTTCATCTCAGCTATTATCTCTTTTCTAAATATTGATATAGCCTTCATCAACTACAATTTTTTAGTGTGAAGTTTTATTAGCTTATTTTGTGGGTTCTGTACTCTCTCACAGAGAGGATTCCTACTATATATATGCATTGGCTGTAATTTAAGAAAACATTAAATCAAAGTCTCCTAATTTTGTTTCAAAATCACTACGGGACATTTGACTGTTGATTTTCATTGTACAATTCATTGTTATGAAATCTTTCTGAATTTTTGCTGTGACGTTATTATTGACTGGAGTTGAGTTATTTTTTTCAATCGAAGAGCAATCTTCTTCGATCATTATCCATTTTATTTGGAGGTTGCTCCTTTCCAAAAATTAGGTTTGAAGATTATGGCACTTTTATAAGGCACCCTCTAACCTAAGCCACACCTCTAGCCTAAGTCTAGCTGCTTTATATTATCATATTGAAATCCCTATTTTATTGAGGTAAAGACATCCAGGCCGCATGGAATTACTCATTCAGAAGTTATATCCCTAATAATTGAAGTTACTACATGGATAAACAACAATTCATGGCTCAAATGCATCCATTTAAACAAAAGCTGGTTCCTGAAATAAATATAAGAAAAGTGGTAGAGCATCAAGATGAAGTTGTCAATTGCAGAATATAAAACCTCTAACTAGCTACTAACCTAGCTTGACCAAAGGAATTGTTTCCATTTGCACACTTGGAAAAAAATAACTACCTTGCTTAAACTAGTATACCAAGTAAACTGGAGATGCCACGATTGAGCCCCCTTCTTCGATGATTTGGATTTACTTTCAATATGTTTAGAGGTGAGGAGTAATACCACCTCCTGAACTTGCACCAAATTGACTATGAATTTCAGATTCATGAAAGAAGAGGACCCAACCATCACTCAGGATAAAATGAACCGCGCAACAAAATTAGGGCACGATTTAAGATTTAGAGTGATGTGAGGACTAAAAGCATTTTTCGTTAGGGGTATGGCAGGGACAAAGATGATTTAACAAGAATGAGGGCATTAAGTTTTACATTATAATCAATAATTATCGTGTAAAGAGAAGCCCACAAACCTCTAATATGTGTGGCACCTTCCTTGATACGGCCACTTGCAGCTTCCTTCATATCTCCGTCAAAGCGACCTTCAAGGGTTTTAGCAGCTCCAATGATCTTCTAGAATCTATATGTGCAGTCCGCAAGCTGAAAGCACCAAGAATGATTTCTTCAGACCGATAATATAGTCTTTGAGCTAATTAAGGCAACCCATAAATGAAAACATGCTTACCCAATAAAACGGGGGCACCGCAGACTGTAATACAAGTTGAAAAGGTGCTGGAAGATTTCAATCCTGAGATATAAGATGTATCAAGTAAAAACCCTAACCGGAAGACGTAATTTATGACACACACATTCTCTTCGACCACATATGTAGATGAAGCGCCGCCTAGTGTCCGCAACAAATAGCTCCAGAAAAAAATGAGTGAATAAAAGCTTCACTGGAATTAGGGGAAACCAGAAAAAACGAGTGAATGAAAGCTTCACTGGAATTAGGGGAAACCACCCCTCCTTTAGAAGAAGAAACCCTAGAAGCTCCTTGTGCAGCGTAAACCTGGTAGACCAATATGACTTATCGAGCAGAAGCTTATTGTGCGGCCGATAAGTACCCCTGAGAAAAATATCCCTTCTGTAATAAGAGCTAAGATTAGTTTACGGCCGGGTCCAAAATGAAGGGTCAGAACCTCTGAGCCGAGTGAACCTCTCAGGAAATGGATTGGTTCACGAGCCGCGCCCAAAATCACTTTCAAGCTGAGAGGAGGGAAGATATGTTTGGCGCGCACGGGAAGCGGAAATATAGATGCAGGGAAAACACATTTTTTCCCTTTTTGATTTAATATAATTAAAAATAAAATAAATATTTGAGACGATAAAAAAAATTATAAATATTTGAGACGGAATGAGAATTTCGTCTTAAATAATTGTCTTAAAACCCCCCCTTATGTAGTAGTGGCATAACAATTATAATTGTGATACTACATGCATTTATAATAGGGATGTTTGAGTCAGTACGAAGAATATCTAATATCAAAACCAAAGATTCAGTACCATTTTCATTTTTTTACCAGTCACAGAAGTCTTTTCTTTCCTAAACTCAAGGCTGCTTGTTCCTCCGACCTCTGATTCAGTGACATTGTGTGACTGTTCCTCCCATTCAAGTTGCTTCTTGATTGTATCTCTTGAGAAGAAATGATTCACAAGCCACTCTAATGTAGAATCTGTTGCTTAAACGAACTCCGCTATATCTGCTTTCCCATGAAGAAGATTAGTGCAAACATTGACAAGACGTTGAACAGTTGTATCAAACTCTGAATTTTGCCACTGCAGGAAATGTGCGGTATAGCCGGGCATATCTGAAGAAGTCGCAATGATATTAGGTCCCCATGTGGCCTGTGCCTTGCTATTTGAAAGAATTCGTTCTATGGGATTTCAGTTGATAAAACCTTCAATAAACATTAGTATTTTGTCAATTGAAGTACTCACTTTTGATCCAAGATGGGTAGTTCTTAGGAGATAATGATGCTACCATGCGAATGGAATTTTGGTGAAATAAATTATCCGAGATTGTTCCTTGAAAAGAACATCGTTCAATTCATCAGTGCTATTTATATTTTCTTTTGTTGTGGCAACTTACGCAACAGGTGAACATTGAGATTTTACAATAGAACCCTTGACCCTGTCCATGCCTTCATCCATGTTTTGTTACTTTGCATAGGATTCAAAAAGCATGCCCATACCTCTTGAATACTGAAATTATTTGTTAAATTGGTAGAACTCTGTGTTTGGATAGCAGATAACTTCTATGCTACATCTATTGCATTAGTTTCTATTTCATAGGTTCTAGGGGTTTCTTCTAAAGGACCATTCCTCTTGGTCAAATAAAAAGCACCATTGTTTTCTTCTTCCTGGATTACCCAAGTTCCACTAAATTTGTCTTCTTTACCAAAATGTTGAGTACAACCATCAACCTTTTCAGTAGACAATGCTGTCAGACATTTCATTTCACAAAATCATTCCTCAAGGTAAGATATGAGGAATCAAATTCCATATTTGTGGCTGTATCCATGTTATTTTTCTTAAACTATGCTAATTTAGAAATTTGTGGCTGTATCCATGTTATTTTTCTTAAACTATGCTAATTTAGAAATCAATGCTGAAGCCCAATATTTAACACAACTAGCTTCATCATCATTGCTTCCTTCAGAAATTGAAACAATACTTAGTTTGTTACTCATATTGGATACCATGTGACACCTTTACATGAATATGAACAGTTGTACCATTGGTTTTACTGATGCAGGGACCTCTATGGAAGGCCTCCATTTGTGCCTCAAGTTGAGATACTTTACTAGCTGTTTGTACACACATCAGTCTTCTAGCTTTAAGTTCATTGCTTTTAGCAGTCTTAGTTGGTTTGATAATTTTGTTCTCTTCACCCAAGGAATCAAAATTTGTTGGAAGAATTTTCAAAGAAGGCGTCAATTTCATAGATTAAACATGTATCATGTTACATCACCATTTCCCCCTCCTCAAAAATTGAAACAGTTCTAAGTTTGTCACTCATATTGATAACGTGGACACCTTTACATGAATATCAACGTATGTACCACTGGTTTTACTGATGCAATGACCTCTATGGAAGGCCTCCATTTGTGCCTCAAGTTGAGATATTTTACTAGTTGTTCATGCACACATGAACCTTGAAGCTTGAAGTTCATTCCCTTTAATAGTCATAGTTGGTTTGATAAATTTGTTCTCTTCTTCCAAAGAAGGTATACATGCATTGCAATTTGCTGGAAATTTTTTCACAAAAGGTGTCCTACTACTGGTGTCAATTATTCAACACCATATTTGAAGCATGTTCTATTGTTGATCAAATGCATTCCCTATCCTGAAATAAGCATATTAGGATTTACCTCATGGCAACCACACAATGGCATCCCACCATTTAGGAAATCAATCAAACATTGGGTGTGTAAACTCCATTTTCTACATCTCATAAACTCAACATTCATGCCAATCCATAACAACACAACTGGGTCAGACATCTTGTCACATAATACCTTTTGCTCATCCACATGTTAATTTTCCTTGGAGCAATGCACTGCAGCAATGTCATTCATATCTAAGTTAATGATTAAGAGATGGCAATAGCCACCAACATCACATAGGTGTGAAGTAAGATAAAGTTCATCACTCAAAACTTGATTGTTTAGGTGGAATGTAAGGGAAATGTTGATGAAAGTCATAAGAAAGAGACGGGTTAATGAACTTTGAAGCCTGACAAGAGTCTTAACATGGGAATGTAGAATAAACACCTTTCCAACAAGCATTTTGTAACTAAATGCGTGTTGTTTCTTTAGAAATCAGCCTCATATTTCAAATTTCCAAGGAAAGATGCACATTCTTTAAGGTGAAGTCAGTGACAAAAAATACATTTCCATTATTCTCCATGTTTCTTTAGAAATCAACATCCCTCATATTTCAAATTTCCAAAGAAAGATGCACATTGTTTAAGGTGAAGCCAGCGATGAAAAAAACATTTCCATTATTCTCCATCTCTAAACTATAACTTATAAGCTGACCATGGGCATTCATTGGTAGGTCATATTATAGCATGACTCTATGAGTCTAATGGTAATTGGGGACTCCTAGATTTGAGTAAGTACCAAGTTTGAATTTATAGGATTCCAAGCAGCTGTGATAAGAGAAAAGAATTAAGCTAATGTAGATATATTGTAAGTTTAGATGTATAACTTGATTGCAAGAAAAGGTTATCTTCCATACATCATTGTACTTGACAGTTCCATTGACCTACTTCAATAGTTATTAGTTAGAAATTAATAAAATTATCTGATCTTATCTATGCAGTTTTGAGGGTTATAAGATAAGAACTTCCATAGATAGACTTTGGAACATAGAACTCGACTGCAATACTGATTGACATTACAAGATTCACCACATATATTGCATTTAATTGAAAACTCAACAATGCCATAAAGAATGCGGTGCACAATTAATACATAATGACATGTCCTATGGATTAAAATGGACTGGCAACTTCCAACTACAAATATCTAACCAAATTAAGAAAATTGTAAAGATACTTGTACCAAGGAAGAAAATAACATTTCAGCATGCAACCTATTTATGATTTAATAATATAACACAGTGGATAATCACTGAAATATTTTTTTCAACTTTAATGCATGTTAATGATTCAGTGTAAGAGATCTAACTATCAACACAACAATTTCATTTCAAATACATAACATGCCATGTTAGGGAATTTGAAAATATTAAATAAAGATAAAAAACAAGACTGTGAAACTCTGGAAGAAACCTTATAAGTAGTTTTGCATCAAAATGATGAAAGGAAAAGAAGGTGACCACCTAGCCCTGTTGATGTGGTGTGAGAGGCTGGGACAGCTTGGTCCAGAATCGTCTCTTTATAGCTCATTATATCATGAAAAATAAGAAATTAGTTGATTCACACTTAATGAACAATAAGAAATTAGTTTATTCATAGTCAATTAACATTGTGTTTAGAGAAATTAATGATGGATTTTGTGAAAATGAATAAGACATTAATTTCATCAAATTAAGTCCTCCCTCCACTTGATACCGTTAATAGGGTTGGATTTCCAAGCCCACTGCAAGGGAGATAAGGATATATAATAACATCAAGTGGTTTCATTATATAAGTGGTATTTTTTACCCCTCATATTGTATATGGAGCCTTGCATACATGCTTGAAGATTGGTTGGATCATGTAGTAGCATGGTGCATCCTTATATATAGTCAACAAAATATGGAGGTGTATTCTTCCATCTAAAATTGCTAGCTTCATTGCCTCGCTATTCACATCCTAAATATTTAATTGTGTTTCAGATTCAAAGCCACATAATCATTCAACAAATTAGTCAATCAACTGATTTCCACAACAAATCCTCTGAATCAATTGTCATAGGCATGCTACTATTGGCCACTACACGAAAAACCTTCTTCATGGGTGAATCCATCCAAGTGCAAATGTTGCAAAATTGGGTAGTTGATGTGTGATTCCTAGCAAACACAAAAAATTTCAACCCTAATGCAAAAACAAGAGTACTTACTTGCCTAAACACGAGGAAGATCATAGTTCCTCACTCCACTAATGCAAAAAAACCATGAACAATCAGATCTTTGCCAAAACCTAATGAAACTCACCACATGAAACCAAGAGACACCCAAAGTTCAGAAATTTCATACCTTACAAGGGTTTTTGCCTCGTCCACAAGATAAAATATGAAATGAGGATCTCTCTATTCATATGAAATGCTCAAAACTATTTTTACAATAATATAAATAATTTAATCTCTAAAAAGCCCAAATCAAGGAGGGAATGTGGCGTCCTCCAAGTTACATCAATAACATAATAAACCCCCAAGATTACATTAAAATAATCATGAAAGGCCCCTTGGAGAGGGGCGCCCTCTGCACATTAGCAGTAATGTGGGTAAAGTCCTCCGATTGTCACATTCACGAGCACTTTCAAGCCAACAAAAGTAAGATTTTTATGTAATCAGTGGCCCTTTTTCTCGGATTTGCAATGCCATGAATTGGTTACTTGGATGAACAATTTTTTAACGAGACCTGTCCAAGGATCAATGTAAACATGTGAAAGTTATTTTCTTGAAAATTTTCCATAGGAAAAATCCTATTAATATTCCACTCAACCCTGTTTTCAGCAGAAAATTGAAATTGGTTTGCATCTTGAGCAACATGGAACTTAGTGATGGATCTAATTAGATAATCATGCAATGTTTATCCCTATATGGAGGTACTTCAATGGGAACATTCTCAGTTATCCCAATAAGTGAGGGCTGTCTTGGATTACCTATCCTAGCCAAAGATGAAGCGATAGGGATAAATGTACGTAGCAACAACTGACAAAGAGATAGGGATGGATATGGTAATTGCAACTGTGAGAGCTTCCTTTCGAATAGCATGATTCATTCTTCCAGATATTATGATTTGTTTCGATTGACTTTTGCCATCAATTCAGAAGAAAAATGCATAGAATCCTTATAAATGGTGTAGTCTTTTAATGGGAGTAGGCTATTCAGTCGAGGGGTTGGAAGGATTTTACATACTGGTTGGTTTCGTCCAGTGGGGGATGCGTTTGAGATTCAATAGGATTGTTGGTTCTTTGGGTGCAGAAAGGCAGAGGGCGTGGCAACGATGTTCAAATTTTATTTTAGCTTTCCAACCATGACCATGCATTAACTACGTGCTGGTAGATGTGACCGAGCCAAGACTGTGATGGGGATGGGTTCACGGGTCCCAAAAATCCCGAGAGAGCCCAAGGAAAATGTCGTAAGGAGTGTCGGGATGACGATGGTGCAAATCGTCGAAAGAATAGCTTACGCCTTTTTTTTCTCTTTCGACATTTTATTGCACTTTTTGGGACAATTGCTAGTTAATAATTACTTCGATAGGTGTTAGAATTAACACGAAGATTCATGATAGTTGTCATTGTCATTGATTAAGGATCCTAACAACACATATTAATTATTATTGTTAAGGATATGGAACTAAGTTGATGGCGGTTAGATCCACACCTAATGAAACCGAGTCAATGATATTTCTCCCACAGCAAGCCTGGGCCTTTGGCGGAGACTTACAGTACTTGCAGAGCAATATAAATCCTAGTGGAGACTTATGGTACTTGGAGAGCAATATAAATCCCGTCGCCACGACCAATGCCAAGATTAGTGAGGTGGAAAGTGCAATAACTAATCATTTCCGTAGTGGATTTAACATGTCGGTGTTGGGAGCAGTATAAGGAACAACCAAAATGTCCCCAGTCACTGAAATCTTCCAGATCAAGAATTGCCCAAATCACAATTTCCGTTGCTCAAATCGCAATTTCTATGATTTGGGTAGCTTTTAAATCACACATTTAGTCTAAGACCACTCATCGTGATTGCCGAAATTACAATTTTCAGACCAAAGTTAGACCGGAATTGGTTAAAAAGCCACCAGGAAAACAAGGCGTTTTAGTTTGTTTCTATCCTATGCGGTCGGTGTTGTGTTCACTAAGAATCGTATTTTACGATCTCTGGTAACGATCAACACCAATGTTTATCATTTTGAATTTCGATAATGGAACAAGTATTCCCGGTTCAGAGAATGAAGCCATTTCGACGATGAAAAATTAACGCCTTTATGAATTGATTATTAATGTTTATTCTTTCTAATATGTATTAATAATAATAATAATAATAATAATTTTTAAAACTTTTACACTTTTCCATAATTTTATGTGATTTTGGACAACGTTGTATAAAAAAACATATCTATGAAAGCTTACACTTTGTCAAAAAAAATTGTGGCTTGGGCAACATTCTATTAGTATCTTGATAAGCTTAATAATTGCTTTAGGGAAACTTTGGGTTATTTATCTTGATTGTCTATTGCACTCAAAGAAGCAGGTGCAACCTTAGGGAAGCATGTTTCAGGCCTACTAGAATGGATATGAATATTGTATCCAGATTCAAACCTTCGCCTTGAGCCAAACCAGTTTCAAACTTGCTCGTATGGATAGGTAGATATTCAACACTTCGTGCATGTAGCTTAGTCAAGGATATATTTTGGACTACATGTTATCCTATTTGAATTTTAAAGAATATCTATAAATTATTTGGGGATTTATTAAGTGCAAAAAAATATAAGAAACCATTAAAGTTTGTATAAAGATATGTATTTTTGGATTTATTAAGTGCAAACAATATAAAAATCATAAAAGTTTGTATAAAGATATATTTTCTTTCTTTTTTCGAGAGACAACATATGGAGGTTTAATTTTAAATTTTATAAATTAAAGATAGGTTTAATTTATCTATCAAGCAAAAGGGATCAAATTTATTGATGTGTAAAGTTTTTGTAAAAATTTTAAGATAAAAAAAAACAATTACACCTCAAGAAATTGGATTTCTCTAAGTGCTTGAGACATCTAGGTTTAAGATAGACCTATGCTGATCTATCACCAATTTTGTTCTAAACCACATACCTCTACAACCACAAAATAAACTACGAACTATTATGTGACTTTTAGGGCAGATAATCATATTGGATGATACAAAGCCAAATACATAAGAAGAAGAACCACAAAGACAAAGAAAAATAGGCGTTAAGCACAAATATCTTAATCTAATGTACATACTTATACGATGAGATGACCCTTGGATTCATATTCCAAGTGATCCCTTGGCCTCCCAAGTGACTCTTCCTATTGACTTGATGTGAAGAGTAAACATAATTTACACTTTTACCTTAAGCCATAGGATTAAGTGTCCAACAATTCCCCTCTTAATTTGAAGGGGTGTATATGAGTCCAAGAAAAGAGAGCTAAATAACCAAAAGTGGACAACTACAAATTGTTGAACATTTCTAACTTGACAATCTGCATTTCCAAGCAAGTTAGTAGAAGTTGGCATCTCCTACTAAATACATGTGCTCTTTGAAGTGGTGGTTTTTGCTGACCGCAAACCAAAAGGGATAGCAAAAATTTAAATCTTCTACTAAGTGGTGGTTTAAGGTTGACCACAAAATATGGAACTTGGTTACAACTCTCACTCAGAGGTTCTCTGGAACTTGGCACAAAGTCTCAACGGTTCTTTGGAAAATGGTGGTTTTGGGCTGACCACAAACCAAAAGAGAGCTGAAAATAGGAAGTGGGAATCTACCAACTGTTGAACATTTCCAACTTGACAATAATTTTCCAAGTAATTTAGCTAGAAGATGGTGACTTGTGATAATAGAAGGTGCTCTCAAAATTAGTGTTTTTGGGATAAACATAAACCAACGGGAGCTCAGTTGAACATGGGACTAAATCTGTCCAGGATCATTTGTTCCAGCTTGCTTGTTTCTAACGGTCTTCATTCCCCCCCTGTGAGGAACAACGTGAGGAGTGGAAAGTCTCATGATGGTTATGAGTGTTAAAAATACAAATAGAATACCGTGAACTCATGAATACTCAGGAGCATGGATCTCTTATATATTCTGGCTACATCTCTGAATCTAGCCTCCAAAACTAGTTGTGGCTCATGCTCACTTGATCTGGTTTGCTTGACGAAGGTCGTGACTTCTTATTGTCAGAATGATAAGGCTTCAAAACTTTAATCCTAACATAATGGCCCCTCCTGTTAGGTACACGATAAGAAGTAGTAAAAATTTATTTTGCAAGTTTCACTCTTGCAAGTTTCTTCAGTGTTAGACATCTATATGAAGAATTGTTATGCTTCCCACAAAGCTAAAAAGGATGAAGATAAAAAAACTGATATTTCGTATGGCCAACTCGATCATATTGTTGGAATCTAGAACTTTGAACAGGTCATACATCTTTTGACATGATTTCACTATGTGTTGGTAGCTAACAAGAATCATCTTCAAAGAGATGCTTGTTTTGAACAAACACTAGTTCAAAATGTTAATTCCTTTGTTGTACTTTGTCCTCTTTGGATTTTGAATCTTGCAGATGTGTGATAAAAGTTTGAAGAGTTTCTTTATTGATTGTGACTGAGTCATCTACAATAGTAAGTATTGGATTTTTCAATAACTCTAATATTTCTTCATTTTGAGACATTCTTAGAATTGTTTGAGGCCTCCTTGTGCATGAATGACAAAGTAGATTCAATCAACACACTAAGGGATTCTTTGATGCAAGGGCATTATGGCCTAGGAGAAACAATCGGAATTGATCGACAAGAGAAAGCCGACCAGGGGGGATTGTAGACGACCACTGGTGCGGGAAGACTTAAATTCAAGGCCAAGTAGTCGAACAAGAAGCTATCGAAGTATGGTTGACATAAGTGAGAGTCGACGGAGTCGAAAGTCGACAAAAGGTCGAGTAACGACAACTGACAAAAGCACCAAGGATGGGGCGGGCGACATCCACAGAGAGTAACTGAAGTCGACAAGTTAAGTTGATGAACGATGAAGTAGAGAATGGTCGACGTGTCGAAGTGAAGACCACTTGAAGTCGACAAGTGATTAGATTGACAACTGTAGCAAAGTCAAGAGGCGTAGAGGTCAAGAAGTGCAGAAGTTGAGGAAACATACCTACAGTCGTTGTGGGTAGTTGATGAGGTTAATGGTAGTTAAGAAGGTGGTTGGGATCAAGCTAGATGTCACCACATAAGAAGGTTGTGCAGGAACGGACATGGGGCATTGACAATTGTAGGTCTGCAGGATCAGAGATGTTTCGGTGGACAGAGTAAGGACACCTCGGGGAAGCTCAATAGGGTGGACCTCGGGAATGACGAAAGAGCAGAGTAGAAGACTAGTGCGAAGGCACATAAGAAGGGGGATCACATAGAGGAGAGGATTGCATAGATAGTGAGATCGCACAGACATAGCAGAGATTGCTTCTGTGTATTGTAACAGGCCGAGGCCGACTTGTTTATTAGTTTGCATGTAATTTTGTAAATGATACAAGTAATATAAGCTAACTTCTTGGCATTTCCAGTTCACATCTTTTCTATTGTGAGCTTGTTTGTGTGATTTTGTTAAGCAAGATGATCCGAGATGGTCCGACCGACCTGCCTTGTGTCATTCTTGCAACTCCACCCCTTACAAACAAGACTCATAGACTCAAACTTAAAAATGAAGGGTGTCGGTCTCAGCCGAGAATGCATCCAAGTACAATGCAATTCAACTTTCCTTCAATTTGACACTTACATAAAACACATGCAAGTACAAAAAAATGCACTAGAATTTATGGAAAAAACAATAGTTTGCAAGTTACAATTCTGAATGTTGAATTGATGAATCCATTATAGCTGAGTTTTTGAATGATGATGATCTACTTCTGCAACTTCTTCTTTTGGAGAAGCTATAGAAACAATTGCAAACTTACTTGGATCCTTCAAATGGGCACACCAAACTAGTCCCAAACATTCTATGGAAGCTCAATTCTGTGAGCCCACTGCAACTTCCACAATGCTTGTAATTTAACAGTGTTTGAGAGACATATCAAAGGTGTAGGTCTATGTCTCTCCCAACTTATTTACAATTTTTTTTTTTTTTTGGTTTCTACACACTATATGAGATTTCTGTAGGGAGTATACAATTTATGCAGACACTATGTTCTTTCTTTCTACATACACTAAACTATATCTGCAAAAACTTTATTATAAAGTATAATCCCTAGAGCTTTAAAGATTTACTTTCCTAAAAAATAAGAATAAGTGCACAACACTTCATATGGTTGTATTAATGCTGGCTTAGTGGGCATCCTTCACCTTTAATGGAGTCTCCAACGTAAAAAATGCACTAATCAACGCACGAATGCACCAACACAGTTTTGAAGAGAGGGTGCGGCTATTAAATGAAGGTATTTAATAAGTAGCAGCTCGAGATACATGACATTCTACTATGGTCGCAACCACACCCACACCATGTGCCATGAAGAGAGGAAACACATAGCTCCAGTCTTCTCTAAACTGGTCTCACGCACTAGCTGGTCTCTTCACAATGTTCTCAGTTTAATCCACTCATGGGCAGTTCAAGGGACACCGCACAGTCTCCAATTAGCAGTCCCTCCAACACAACAAAATGGGAGACGCAGTCTACACAACAGTCCAACGAAGAATGGAGACGTAGTCTCGTGAGCTCACATAATAAAAATGCAGTCAATATTTAAGGCTATGTATTCACGCTGTCAATCTTCAATGAGTGGAGGCAACCAACACTAGTCTTCAAAGCATCGCCAACAAGTGGTCAATATGCACGTTCTGGAGTATGCCCACAAGCGGTCAATATGCAAGTTCTAGAGTATGCCCACGATTTAACACTCGATTCGATATCACGAGCTCACACGCATACCTTGTTGATATGATGGCCATACACATCTTTGTAGCAATCGAATATGGTATTCAATTGAGCTTTGCTCCTTGTACTATTATTCGAATAAGTTCTTCATAATAAGCTTTGTTTTTCGTTATAGATTCATTTAGTTGCTTTGCTTCATAACTTGCTAGATGCTTATCCACTTTTGGACATTCATACCGATATGAACTTACAAGTGCTACCAACAACTTACGGAAGTATCCACTCATATGTGCAGCGGGTTCCACCTTTTTATTGCTTGATGAGATATGAACGCATTGCATTCACTTAGATCAAGTACAAAAAAAACACAGCTCCAAACTCACTCAGATGGAAGCTAGGGTTTACGTGACAAATTGTGTGGAGTGCGTGGTTCACAAAGTTGCAGCAGTCATAGCAATAGCTCAACAGTCACAACAAGAGATCAACATTCGTAACAATAATGTTCACAATTGGAGAGTCTCAAGCTAGTGGAGAGCTCTCACTGATGCACAACACTTGAAAAAAATGTAGTAGTAGCCTTCACATTCAACAACTACACCAATTTTCAAAATGAAAGGAGACTTTAGAATGCACTAGAGTCTCAACACCGCATAGCAAAGGGTTAGGGTTCTCCGCGATTGATACGTAGCAATTTTAAACAATCATTCCAATGCAATGGTCTCCAAATGGGAGAGATTCCATGTAGCTCCACAGACTGCACACAAACTTCATCTCAGGTCTCAACTCTACGCATTCCAAGACTTCAACTCTATCGCAGAGGTAGATCCCATCACCAATTCCAAGCATCCAAGCCAATCACCATTGCATGCAGTCACACTAGGTCTCAACAAATCCACTTAGCACGCATCTTAGGCTTTTTGTGGAGTTGGTAGACTAGTCGCATAATGCTCGCAGGTTCCAAGAATGGAATTCACGCAGAAGGAGAGGTATTAATGTTTTTGAAAACACCGCACACCGCACAATACTCTTCAATGCATTCAACATAAGAGGAGAGTCTTCACAGAGCCTTTGGCAAGAGGGAGGCCTCACACACTCGTGAAGTCACGCACAACAGAACACTGCTATATTTTAGTATCAATTAATGCAGAATTCAGTTCCATGGTTTATATTTATCATATTCAATGGTTCAACACATAGAATGGAGAACGAGTAGAACTGGCAAGCGTTAATGCATACGGTTGGAAGGATCTATGCAGATAATATGACATGTAAAAGGGTAGAGAGATTGGCTAGGAAAACAAAACGGAGTAAAATTGGAGGTATTTTTGCACATACCATAGGCTCATAATGGGCTCTGATACCACGGTTAGATGCCCCTTAGGGTAGATAATTATATTCGCTGACACAAAGCCAAATACATAAAAAAAAACACAGAAAAAAAAAAGCATTAAACAAAAATCCCATTGATCAAATTTACATACTTACACAATGAGATATGACCTTTAAATTCATCTTCCAAATAATTTATTCTCTTGGATTCCCAAGTAATCCTTCCTACTCCATTAACGTGAAGAGTAAACATAATCTTTTTAACACTAACAAATTTCAACTATAATGCAATTCAAACATATGTAAAGTGCATTGGTATGTTGACAGAACTAATATTTAAAAAAATTCTTTTCGTAAGATGACATGACAGCATTAAACCTTCCCTCTTCTTAAGTTATGCTAAAATGTAAGAGACGTATGGATGATGTGAGGAACGAAATTTAAGTAGCAAATTGTTAATTTACGAAGGATGTATTATGAATTTTTTTTTTATTTTGATCCACAACATACAAGAATAATATAAAACAAATAAAATTAACAACAAAGTTGTTTAATAGCCATTTTTTAATAAAAATTTAATAGAAAAGAATTAGAAATTAAATAACATATAAACAAGTAAAATTAGTACTAAAGATGCTTATACCTGTCATTTAAAAATGTTGTAATGTATTAGTTAAGCTGTTTATGATCAAGCAGTGAGAGATAAAATGGTGGAGAGGAGAACTGCGTTGGTAAAGTTATTTCTCGACGTTTAGAACCGCAAAGTAGGGCTCATCATCAAGAGAGAGTGTCTCACGGTTTAAAATAGGTAAGGAAGATAGTAATTAATAAGTGTGAGGTTTATTATTTAAAATATCTAGGGTTCTGCCGACAATCTAGCTTTATATATCTAAATTTTATTATTATTTTTAATCTTAATTTAATTTTATTATTTTATTTTTTATGGTTTTTTACTTTATCTTATAAGTGCTAACCATTATTAATAACCTAATTAGATTTTTTTATAAAAGAATAAAGTCTTCTTTATAAATCTATAATTAATAGTAATTCAAAATTTAATTAAACGTATTTAGCTAAAAGTTAATTCAAAGTTTAATTAATGAAATAATTATTATTTTTATTATTGTTAATGTTTTTAAAAGAATTGTTTGAGATAATTAATTTTTTGATTAATTAACTAAAAGGCTATATTAACTTGACTAGAATTGTTTATTAAGAATAAGGTACTTATTAAAGTATTAAGTTAAAAGTAATTCAAAATTTAATTAAAAAGTGTTGAGTTAAAAGTTAGTTTAAAAATTAATTAATTAATTTTTAATATTATTTTTATTATTGATAATATTTTATTGAAATGTAGAAAAAATCATTTTTTAATAAATTAATATAAGGTTTTTAAAATATATAATGAAAAATAATTATTATTGTTGATAAAAATTTTTATTAATTCAAAATTTTTTAACCTAAGTATAAACTCAAAAATCTTTTACTCGTTGAATGGATAATAATTAAAGAAATCTTGTAATAATTAATGAGGAAGGAGTTCTAAAATTTATCTAACCTAACTTATTATAATTTAATAAATTTTTTAACTAAAATTTTTTTAAGATTTAAAAACTAGAATAATGAGGAAAATGAGTTTTAGGGTATAACATTTTTCATGATTTTAAGAATTTTTATTTAAAGTCATTTTAAAGTTTTTATCAATCCCACTCATTGGTTAATTTTAGAGTTATTATCTTCTGAATGTAGATTATTGTATTTGAGATGGCGAATTATGGGCCGCTAGCATTCACTAAGCTTAAGGCCATCATCCCTATTTAAATTTGATGGAACCTTCTCTATCTCAATGGCCTCCCTGATCTTCCTTCTTCTATAATGTTCCTCCCTAGCGATGAGTTTCATTTCTTCAATGCGTATGTGGTGGCACGAGTGGTGGGCATGTTCAGCTAGGGCTAATTTCTGATGACGATCGTGTCTAATGTCTGCGCAGTGTTCTTTGAGTCTCACTAGGATGGAGCGTCCAGTTTCCCCTATATATGGTATATCACAGGAGCAGGGGACACTGTAGACACCCTTCTCTTTTGGTGGTTCTATTGGGTCTTTAGAAGAATCTAACATTCTACCTACCGAGTTTGGGGGAGAAAAGGTAACTCTCATGTTTTTTCTCCGAAGGATTCTGGCTATAACATCCGTTGTTCCCTTAAAAAATTTTAAAACCATGAAAAATGTTATACCCTAAAACTCATTTTCCTCATTATTCTAGTTTTTAAATCTTAAAAAAAAATTAGTTAAAAAATTTATTAAATTATAATAAGTTAGGTTAGATAAATTTTAGAACTCCTTCCTCATTAATTATTACAAGATTTCTTTAATTATTATCCATTCAACCAGTAAAAGATTTTTCAGTTTATATTTAGGTTAAAAAATTTTGAGTTAATAAAATTTTTTATCAACAATAATAATTCTTTTTCATTATATATTTTAAAAACCTTATATTAATTTATTAAAAAATGATTTTTTCTAGATTTCAATAAAATATTATCAATAATAAAAATAATATTAAAAATTAATTAATTAAATTTTAAATTAACTTTAAACTCAACACTTTTTAATTAAATTTTGAATTACTTTTAACTTAATACTTTAATAAGTACCTTATTCTTAATAAACAATTCTAATCAAGTTAATATAACCTTTTAATTAATTAATCAAAAAATTAATTATCTCAAACAATTCTTTTAAAAACATTAACAATAATAAAAACAATAATTATTTCATTAATTAAACTTTGAATTAACTGTTAGCTAAATACGTTTAATTAAATTTTGAATTACTATTAATTATAGATTTATAAAGAATACTTTATTCTTTTATAAAAAAATCTAATTAGGTTATTAATAATGGTTAGCACTTATAAGATAAAGTAAAAAACCATAAAAAATAAAATAATAAAATTAAATTAAGATTAAAAATAATAAAAAATTTTAGATATATAAAGCTAGATTGTCGGCAGAACCCTAGATATTTTAAATAATCAACCTCACACTTATTAATTACTATCTTCCTTACCTATTTTAAACCGTGAGACACTCTCTCCTGATGATGACCCCTACTTTGCGGCTCGAAACGTCGAGAAATAACTTCACCAACGCAGTTCTCCTCTCCACCATGTATTAGTTATTTATAATTCAAAGTTAAAAAGTTAAAATCAGTTTAGCAGTTGTGGGCTTTGCTAGGTGCATGTGTACTTCCATTTCTGTGGAATACCCTTCAAACAGTTCCCAGTCACTATGCTCGTCGGCAGATCGCCATAATTATGATTAGATTTTTTATTAAATCAAAGAGGCTAGGAGAATTATGATAGTTATGAATAGAATTTAGATTAAATGAAAGAGCCTAAGAGTTAGTAGTACAATTACTTAGTGGAATAGGCTGAACAACTGAACCGGTGGGAAATAAGATCTTGGCTCGCTCTTTTACGGATGTTAATTAATGGGCTGCATTGACGATAGACACCAATTTAAACAGTAGAGAAAAAAAGTATTGTATTAAAACAGAATCCGATGCATGAATGTTTATAAAAAAGAATATCATAATAATGAGGACCGGCTAATTGTCCACTCTTTACCAGTAGAAATCTAGATCAAGATCATGATCACGCATGCCGTAGATCCGTCTGGACTCTGCCAGATAAACATGGCGTACGACACTTTTTGTCAAAGACTGATTCGCTCCTTTTCTGCTTGCAATGAATACAGAGTACGTCAATAATCGCCAAAATGCAAATGGAGTCGATAATCATCATAGCATCGAGGGTGATGGTGTTGTGTGATAATGTATTGAATATAAAGCTATGTAGTAACTTTTGCATACTTTTGGTGGTAACTTTTTCATGCTTTCGGTAGCCATTTAGTTGTAGTAACTTTGTTTTCATGGTGAAATAAAATTTCGATTTTGATTTTGACAGAAGTTGTTTCTGCTATGTTGATTTAGATGCGTTAATTGGTTTTATATTAATTTTCATTTTAAATCGAAAGTTTGTCTTGACTGGAAAATTGTTTTCCTAGGTCATATTAGTCGGTAAAATAGGAGTTGATTTTATTTCAGTAGAAATTTTTTCTTCATCGGAAAATTAGGTGAGTGCTTCACCCGGAAATTAGTTGAGTTTGTGTTCACCGGGAAACCACTTGTCATCATACGAGAAGCTCCAGCCTCTATCCCTCGCCCCCACCTTTGTTTAAAAATGCTTTTCTATATGATTACAAATTATATATTTGACTTTGAGAAAAGTGCGATTGTCCATGTCCTGTTGTCCTTTTCACGGCTTACCGTGTTTGTGCCTAGGCGGTCACGAGCTGAGTTGCATGTGACCCCAATCTCAGTTATGGATTTGCTTTTTGATTCCAGGCTGGTATTATCATGTACTACGATGTGACATGGCATGTATTCCAGAGTTTACAGTCAACGATGATGGATGCTATTTGCATTTATTCTTCTTCTACTGGCTATGGAATACTTTGTCTCTGCTTCCTTCCTTATATGTACTCCCATCGATGGACGGTAGACTTCGAACCCGGAACCTCCAAAGAATCATCTATATCGTCCAGGCAAAAACATATCTGGGACCCGAAGGTTTCGCGACGGTTTTGTTTGTGAGGTTTAATTGAAACACAACGGTTTATATGGACACGACGAGGTTGCTGCAGAGTTAAAGATTGCTAAAATTGGAACAAAATGTTGGTTTTTTCGTTTAAATGTGGCTGCCCTGCTCTGCTATGTTCTGCTGTTAATGTTCAATGTCGGCACATCTTGGCTGCAGTTTTGTCAAGCCACGGCATTAAAGAAGGTTAAATTTGAACAGGTACGAGCCTGCTCTCGGGAGTAGAGACGGATGGTAGTAGTCACCATCGTGATGTGGTTATCAATGTTCTATGGAGTGGACAATTATTGCATACACTCAAAAACTATACAGCTGTTCCAATTAGTTATTTTTATGCATTTTAATTTTTAATTTTATTTTTAATTCTAGAAAAGTCACATCCCAGGCAGGGCTAATTAATTAAATCAACATTGCCAACCAACCAAAAAAAAAAAAAAATAAGACTAACCAATAAAAAATAAGAATTATAGAATTTATAAAATTTAAAATAAATCAATTTAATAATTAAAATTCCCAAAACATTAGACAACTATATAAAAATTTAGATTGAAAATTTACAAACTAATTCAATAATAAATGCAAACTCATTGCTATATAACATGCCTTTAGCAAGTATAAATACTATTTTTAAAATATAATAAATCAAATCAAAATTGATTTCAAGATAAATGTTAATAATTACTATCATCATCACAATTATCTTAATTATAACCACAATTTATATTTTTATAATTTTTAACTCTAAAAAAAATAAATATCATAAATAAATAAATAATTTTAACTTCTAATCAATTAAATATCACATATACTTTTAAATAATTTATATATTATCTTTAAGTAAGTTGATTAATAATATTATTGTTTTTACACATATCAATAAAAAATATATATTTATTGATTTATCAATTTAGAAAATTAAAATTAAAATTTATAATATTAAAAAATGAAAAATACCAAACAACATTAAAATCCTAAATCTTTACTTCATTTTTAAATATGTTACTTTAAACAAATTTATATTTTATTTTAAATTTTATAAATATATATATATAATTAATTTGTACTTCAAAAATAAAATAAAATGAAAAAAAATTAAATAAATATATACTTATAATTATATTTTAATGTGTATCCATATTGTTTATTTACTTTTATAGATGTTTACCTCAAAATCTATTATCTAAAATCATATCCCTCCAAATATAAAGCTTTCTTTTACTTAATATTTTATTAAGATACCAAGGATTTACTTTAATAAAATCATATCCCTCCAAATATAAAGCTTTCTTTTACTTAATATTTTATTAAAATACCAAGGATTTACTTTAAATTATAAATAAAACTTAAATGAAATGAACACGGTCAACTTAATCACTCCAATAGTTTTACAAACATTTTAATACTTCTCTATTTAATTTGACCATGTAACATGTCTCTCTGTCACTGTCACTGGGAATATAATATCATCAAATTTTAGTTTATTGCTTTGACAATGAACTTGTTGCGAAGGACATAGTCCAAAACGTATGAAGCATACAATTTTCCGAGTCATTAATTGGACTTCCTGCAGTTCAGGCGAATTTCTCCGCTGGTGCCAGTGAGGGGGCTGATATTGCCCATATTGATCATGGCAGCTGCGAAGTCGGGAAGGAAAGTGCTTTGATCGGTACTGTAGGTAGTAACCTGAGAATCTGTAGAACCTCCATTAAACAGTTCTTGGTCGGAGTGGAGAAGTCCCTCTTCGCTTAGCAAATCACTGTAATAATCGTTGTCAAATGTGGTAGGGGGTGGCCACATCTAAGGGCGAGAGGGTGTCGTCGCCACCAACGCTTGGGCAGTTTGCCTGCTCAGATGCAGCAAAGGTAGCGTTAATGTTGGTATCGTTGTAGACGCGAGCTCTAAATACTGTGCACCGCGCTTGACCGATTGTATGAGCACCTGTATATGCATAACAATTATTGTTCAATGTCAAAAACATTCATACGATGATACGGAATATGGTTTATTAAAACAAGGTTGGAGAATGAGTGATATTATACCTGAGAGTGCAACGAGATCCGTGGTAGAAAGACCTTGATTTTGAAATGATGTCATCAGTGCCTTAGACTGGAAGTTGGCGCTGGAAGGTTGGCGTTTGCAGCACTTAAACTCGCAGTCGTGGAGTCTCTCCTTCCCAGCAGAACCGTCCATGTTGGACACACGAGCGAACAACGTTATTTGATTATGAGTTATTGTATTATGAGTTAAATGTTTTTCACAAATTTTATAATTAATATAATGCTTATTAAAAAAATTAACAAATATACAATTAATGTAATATCTATATTTTTTAAGATAGTATCTATAGAGTTTCCAGTTGTGAACTTTTGACCTTACACACATGTTTTATTATTATTTTTTCTATCTTTTTATCACAACTCCACTTTTACTTTAAATTACACAATTGAATAAAAGCCACAAAGACCAAGATTGTATTCTATTTTTTCAAACATCTCCTACACTTTTATCCTGGAAAACCAAAAAACCAAGATTATTTCAACCCAAAGAATAAATGATATTTTAAAATTTTGAAATTATATATATATATAAAATAATGCATGTTTTTATATATCATTTATTTTACCTTACCTGGTTTCAAAATCGATTTGCTATCACAAAGGTCACATTTACTTCATGGATATAAATTTATATAACAAAGGTCAAATTTACTCGAGGGATATACCCATATAAGCAGGTGCTAGATTTTATGGAAAATTTGAATTACGGTGAGGAAAGTATAAAACTTACTTCCTAGAAAGTGATTGTGTAGAAACCACATCTCATTAAGAATTAAATTTTAGGGAAAGAAAGTGCAAACACTCGACACAATAATTAATAATCAATATATTAGTCAAATAATTATATTAATCGGGTCATTTGCTTTATTAATAAATTTTATAATTTTTTATAAACTATGTTTACTAATTTTTTTATTATCCTTATTGGAAGCAACTTCTCCATGTTTACCTATGCTTAACAAATAGGTGGCACAGTTTTCCTATAGAGAGATGATCTACTAAATGCAGTGTAAAACTGCCACTATGAATAGATGGAGACGAAGATAACAGATAAGATATAATAAGGATGTAAACTCTCGACGGCAGGGCATTTGGACTTATCCCTTCCAGGCCCTTTCCCTTCAAGGTCTTACTTGCTTTCCCGTCTTTTGCTTTTGGTTCCTTCTTTTCTCATCTATTGATCCATCTATTCAAAAGCTCCCCTAACTCCCTTTCCTTTCACAATACTAATTCCTAAACTACTAGAAATCCCCTTATTCTACCATGCTGCACAGTCCCATTTCGGTCATTCGAATACCGTTTACTGTGGGAAGTCGCGTGGATGTTTCTCAGTCTTGAGCATAAAATTCAATCCTTATTTTTCTCGTGTGTAGCCATTGCGAGATACAAGAGCCAAAACAGTGAAAATGATGGACGTGAGAGAAATTCCCAGATTGTCGCTGTTGAACATATCGGACTTGCCCAGCTTTCTGCAACCTTCCAATGTGTACCTCTTTCTACTGCAATTAGTAATTGATCAGTTTGATCCATTATTAGAGGCAATGCTCGATACTGGGAAATTCTTTTGAGGAACTTGAATCAGAAGAAATAAACTCATTGAGAGCGATAACTTACCTTCTACCTTCTTGGATGGACAGAATCCCATAGACAGATTCTGGTGCACAATTGTGGCATGGACTGGCTCAATACAAAGGAACCCGCAAGCGTTGTGTACATTTCCTTCGGCAGCATTCATGATATAGCCCTTGGCTGAAAACCAGTGGATTTCTTTCATATGGAGCATCCGTAGACATAACAGTGAAGAAAAAATTGCTGAGGGAAACATCAGAGCAAGGACTAGTGATGCCTTGGTGTCCGCAGCTAAAAGTGGCTTAAGCGGGTTTAAAATTCAAAATATGAATTTGAATGTCTCATGTATCTTAGCGCTTTTACTGAATTCAAATTTCAAACCAAAATGAAATTAATGCACGCCGTATATATGGCATGGGCATGGGACTGGGACCATGGGTTCAGCAAGATGTGAGGTCGCGTGCCATTTATATGCGCATAGATGATGGGATCACGGTCTCAGATAAACAGTAGCCTGGCAGAGTCTTAGATAAACCGTAGCTCGCCATCCATACATGCGCATCTCTACTGAACGGAGAACAGGTTCTGGACGTGAACGGCGGAACAACAAAGAGTTGTCGGCCGGAAGTGGGGTTCCAGCGCAGAGTGTACTGTGCATGCCACCCACAAGAATTAATGACCCCGGCGACATGACAGCGTGCAAACCGATCAAACTTGGGAAGGCCTAACCCCGACGACGTGACAGCGTGCGGACCGATCAAACTCGGGAAGGCCTGCAGGAGACAGTAACGGCCGTTAGGAGTAAGTCTAACGCTTCCGCCGAAATCGTCGAAGTGTTAGACTCTTGCAATCGAGAAGAGGAGAGTAATTAATACTTCAACGACTTGAATCGTGAGCTGTTCCAATTATTTATTTTTAGGCATTTTAATTTTTAATTCTAGAAAAGTTACATCCCAGGCAGGGTTAATTAATCAAATCAACACTGCCAACCAACCAAAAATAAAAATAAAAAGACTAGCCAATAAAAAAAATAAAAAATTATAGAATTTATAAAATTTAAAATAAATCAATTTAATAATTAAAATTCACAAAACATTGAACAACTATATAAAAATTTAGATTGAAAATTTACAAACTAATTCAATAATAAATGCAAAGTGATTGCTATATAACCTGCCTTTGGCAAGTATAATAATATTAATATATTATTATAATAAAAACTATATATTAAATGTATATCATTACAAAATTAAATTATCAAATAAATTTTTTATATAAAAATATATATATAAAACAAGAAGTCAATACTTTTAAAAAAATGTAAATATTTATTAATTTTATTCTAAAACTTATGCATAAAAAAATATAGAAAATTGAAGTGCCTCAAATTTATCATAACAAATTATCAATAATCACTTTTTCTTATTATAAAAATATAATTCATTTAATGAAATAATATATAATTATAATAATAAAGAAAAAGAATAAGTATAATTAGTAATATTGAAAGAATTATTATCCAATTTAAAGTGTATAGAAAAAGAATAGATTGATTAAAGGTTAATAATTAACTAATAATATCTTAAAAATTGAGTTGGTACTAGTTATGAATATAATTTACTTTTATAGTATATTGATAATTGTATAAATGATTTTTAAAGGCGTCTGATTAGGGTTTGGTTAGCTCCCGTGAAGATTAGATAAATGAGGCATGCATATGTAGTTATGGTTAACCACTGCTTCAAGCGGATCCTTCAGTTAACCACATGCTGTTTTCTTTAAACACGCGGCCACGTTAACCACGGGGCGTTTCCTTTCAACACCTGACGGCGTCAATACAATTATTTTTTAATGGTTTTATGTAATATATATTGCTTTTAATATATATGTATATGGCTCACTACTTTACTTTTACTTCAAAATTATAAATAAATAAATAACATTATAATCCATATATAAATTATAAATATAATTTTACAATTATTTAAATACTTAAATATAATAATTAATAATATAGGTTATCTTTTTTAATATTTCTTTATAACAAAATGTATTTATTTTTTTATGAAAAAAATGTATTCATTTCAAATAATATATTAAATTATTTGATTCTTAAATAATACAAATGAAATTAGCAACAAAGTTGCTTATGCATGGCTTAGAAATGTTTTAATGTATTAGTTATTCACATCCAAAGCTAATAGTTAATATGAAAATTAGGTTAAAAGCAAGAGAGAAGTGACACCTAGTACTCCATACCTTTAAAAATTGAAATTAAAAAGTAAAATAAGTAGTATAAGCAAATTAGTAGTATTAAATATTTTGTGTTATAAAAAATAAATATTAGATTGTTAGATTTTGATTACTTAATTTAGTAGATTTAAAGTGATTTACAATGAATAATCAAACTTATTGACTACTCAAGGGAAGTTATCCAATTGAAAAATTGGATACCTCCTTTAAGAAAAGTAAAATTAATAACATTAAGTCTTTTATTTCATAAAAAAAAATATATTAAATTTGTATCTTATTGTGACATAGTGCTTTACTTAGTACCTTCCTCTTAAATATTGATAAAATAATAAATAGTTTTTACTGTAAAAATTAATAATAAACATGATGTAAAAGTAAATAATAGTATGTATGTTGAGTGCGTTACCCTATTTGTTTCATGTTTTTTTATGTGCATTTTGTTTTTTCTGTTTTGTAAAGATTTTTTTTGTAAAATAATATTTAATTTAATTTAATTGTAAATTGAATTTGTAAAGAATTATTTTTTGTAAATTAATATTTTTGTCTAATATTTAATTTAATTTAATTGTAATTAAATTTTTATGTTATCACGTATATAGCTAAAAAAAAATCGTCCTTCAATAAACACAAAGAAAAGTTTAAAAAATAAATTATTAATCATTAAAAAGATATTTATAATAATTGTTTTATAAAAAAAATTTAGACACTTTAATTTTATAGAATTAACAAACAAAAATATTTAAATAATAATTGAGAAATATTTTTATATGATTATTTTATAATTTAAAGAATTAATATTAAATTTATTTAAATTACATAAACTAATAATCTCTCTTATATATATATATTGCAAAATTATATTAAATAAAAAACACAATAAATTAATTATATCAAATATTAACAAATTAAAATAAAAATTAACACAATATCAATTAATTAAAATAATGATTTAGAAAACAATTAACCATATAACAAAATTAATCAAACATATTTACTTATTTGTTATATATATACCGCACATAGCATATGATAAAATATATGTAATTATTCATAGTTAATTACAAATCTTATAATTTGTTATCCTTAGTATTATATTTTAAAAGCTTGTTTATGACATGTGTTTGGACGTCTACTAAAAAGAATAATCATAACCCATATTCCCAACCATTAATAGTCATATACATTCAAACGTGAATCTACTCAAAGCATTTTATAATCATATATTCCTATAATTAATACTTAGTCGAAAATGACATTTTCCAAAATTGGGATCTGCTCTAATTTTTTTTGTGTGTAAAGGCATGAAAGCTCAATGGCATTAATAATGCAAGATTGTTTAATAGTAAAAAAAAGCATATTCATTATGTACTAGTCAACGAGATTGCAGAACCCAATGCCGTCAAAGTCATCATATCCTTGTACTCATCGAGATTGCATTGCAGAACCTAATGCCCTCATAGTCATCATATCCTTGTACTAATTTGTAGGATGTAATTAATATTTTTATTTTAAAAAAAAATTCAAGCTTTCACTTTAAAATATTTTAGAAAGATTTAAATTTTACTTGTAAAAATTTAGTAAATATATTTAAGTTTTTACTATAAATATATTTACACTGGATGTAAGCATCATATGTATTTCTTGTAATATTGTTTGTAAATAATCTAAATGTTAAAAAATTTAAATGTATTTATCATTTAAATTTTAATAACTTTTCTATTTAAAAAAGAAACAATACTGTAATATATAAAAAAATAATCTTGTAATAAGATTAGGTGATATTATTATAAAGCCAAATATAATATAGAATTGAATCGATTGACCCTAATTTGCTATATTTATAGTTTTCTAGAATGATGAGTATTATTCTACATTTATTTAACTAATGAATATTTTTTGTTCGTAGTGCTAATTAGAATAGGATTGCTTTTTAATGATTTATGATTTACTTAAATGTGAACATTACATATTTGATTAAGTAATCAAGATTTTGACGTTTTCCTTTATTTGTATTGTTAATTAAACATGGGCCTACCTTAGTGCATATAACTTTATTATAGATCCAAATAGATTATATAATTAACCTTGGTAGTTGACTTGTTATATTTATGAAGTCTTCGGACAAATTAAAGAGCCATATTTTACATGAGTATGTTTGTAGGCGCTAATGGTAATATGATTGTATTTGAGAAAAAAGAAGTGGGGAATTGAATTTATAGTTTACCTATATGAGATGTTTGATTACATGAGACATTATTTATTAAAACAATTAAAAAACCTAATACCCAATAAATGTTATCATTTTATGGATTGATAGTAATGTAGGTAATTTACATATCAAAATATGATAAAGTTTTTAACTACATAGATTAATAATTAATTATAGCATAAAAGGAAAATAAAATCCATGGAGATAAAGTTTTTAATTAAATAAGTTAATAACAAATTAATTATTGCATAAAAAAATATAATAGAAGTTTTAATCAAATAAATTAATAATAAATTAAATATTGTATTAAAAATGATAAATATTTTTATTAATTGTGAAAAATAAGAAGATAAAAATTTCAAAATAGTATTATTAAAACAAAATAATTATTTCTTAAAATAAATACGTAAATATTAAGAAATATATATTTTTCCGTGTTTTATTAATGTGTTTGCTTTTAATCCAACTGAAGCATTAATGGAAGCGTATGTCCTATTAAGCGATATGTACAATTATATGTGCTTTTGATGATTCTTATGAAAAGCATGTTGCACTTGATAATTTCTATTCTGGATGCGGTCAATAAACCTTATTTTTTATGGAAAAATCCTATATAAATAAGCAAATGAAACTCAGATTTAAAATTTGAATTTCGGTATGAAACATTTACCAACCAAAGTAAGAATCATCTTTGAGTAAATAAAATTTCCTTAAAAAAAAAAAAACATAATTCCAGAGTTTTAATTCTGATAGAATACTTAAATTTTGAATCAAATACTTTTTTAATACGTTATCTCCAAAAACGACTAAGGTAACCAGAACGCATCTTAATCATGTCTGTAGGAAACATATATAATAAATAAACCTACTTAAATATTTGGGGAATCGATGCCTTTATGATTGAGGAATATGGCTTATAGCCATCTCTATTTTTATTGTAACTAAAACTCCCTTAAAATCCATCACAAAAGTAAAAATACCTAAAAACGAAAGAGAATTATCTTCTTCACAAAGAAAACACATTTCTTTTGTATTCATTCAAAGGAAAATTTATTTACATTATGCAATTCAGAAATAAAATTAAGGTTTGCCAAAGCTGGATCCAGGAAAACCCTAGAACGGGCGTTAAACATCAACGCATAAGGCAAGTTTCCTTCGCGGATTTTCTTTTCACCAAAACATCAATCCAAAAGCCAAGTTTGCTTCGCGGAGTTCTTTCACCCAAACATCAACGCAGAAGCTATGAAGTGCTTCGGGATCCAAACCAATACATCATCCAAGCTGGGAAATTACTGCAGTATTTCCAGTTTAAATATTATAAAAATTATTTTTTGATTTTTAAATATTGAATTTAATATATATATATATATATATATATATATATTTAAAACTATTGAAAACTATATAAAAATCTCTATGGGAAAAACAAAAATAATTGAAAATGAAAAAAGTTTAAATCCTAATTAATTGCAATATAACTACTTTATATAATAAGCACAATTATACTATTTTTCTTATATATTCAAAATTGTAAATAAATTACATTATGATATATTCAAAATTATAAATAAATTACATTATGATATATACAAAGTTTTGTATCATTTCTTTAAATACTTATATGGTAATTATTAATTTATCTTAGAAGGATGAAGGTGGAAGGTGCGATGGTGATGAGAGAGCAGTCTAACTGAACCAGAGGTTTCAACAATCTAAACCTCGATCCGGCACCCGTGGAGGGGTGGTTGGATTACCATGGAAGTGCAAGGGAAGGGGGTGCCTCGGCCCCTGGATCCTGAAGTATTGGATAGTAGAGGAAAAGTAATTTTAGAAGAACCCAAGAACTTGGAAGGTCAGGACAATGCGAGCCACAATGGAGTAAGAGAAGATAACAAACAAGCCCATGAGCCACAAAAACCAGGGCAATGTATGCCAAAAGAAAGAAAGATTCCAAAACTGCAGATAAAGTCTGAATGGATCAGGGAGGATATCCAGTATATGAAAGAGCATGCCCTCGTGGGAAAATTTGTGGGAATTTGGCCATCTGAGAAAGCATTATTATGGTGGATAAACATAACATGGAAACCCCAAGGCCATTTCAATCTTTAGCTTGGAGCTAAGGGATTCTTCATGGTAGTATTCTTTAATGAAGCCGACCGAACAAGAATTTTCGATAATGGCCCATATTTCTTTCATTCAGCAGGCTTATACCTACGACCATGGAAGGAACGCTTTAATACGGACAAGGAGAATCTAACTATTGCACCAATATGGATACGTCTATATTCCCTCCCAATGGAATACTGGAAAGAGGAAATCCTCATAAAAATCAGAAATATGTTGGGGGTATTCGTAAAGGTATCAGAACAAAACAAATAGATGAGATATACATCATATGCTAGGATATGTTTGTATATGGACATTTCCCAAGATCTTCCCGAACGCATCGACATCTCATGGGATGATGAGGAATGGTTTCAGCCTATTGATTACGAACAAATACCTTTTAGATACAGAAGGTGTCATGAACATGGTCACCTATTCTGGGATTTCCCTATTAATAAGAATCCAAGTAAGGTGAGTAACCAGGAGAAGAAACAAGAAGATGGATTCACCAAAGTAATAACCAAGAAAAGATCAGCCAAGAAGATAGGCGGACGAGAGGTGAACAAAAAAGCACTAACCCATAACAGATTTGCGGTACTGCATAATGAAAAGGAAAATGTAGACCCACAAGGCGATCAGAAATCAGAAAACCCGGGAACCAACGTAGATATACCGCAAGAAATAGCTCCGGAGAAAGAAATGGAGGAAGGAGAGCAAAAAGAGGAAGAAGGAGAGGAAATGATTTTTGAAGGACTAGATCTGGAATCTCTAGAGGCAGTAGTCTCAGCCAAGACTCCAAACCCACTCACGCAAAATCAAATCTCCTTGTTAGAAAAGGCGATACTCAAAACCAAGCAACACAAAGGATTCGGAGTCATGATGGATCCTATGAAAGAATCAGAAGGAGGTAGAAAGAAAGGAAAGAAGGATAAAAGAGGAAGACACAGCAATGTGCAAAGGATTCAGCTTCTTGGATCGCAGCTGGTGAACTCAGGTCAGTATCCCACCATAGTCGCAGCTTTAGCGACGACTCCTAAAATTGTTTAATAATGTGGATCACAACCTGGAATATAAGAGGCTGCAAGAGTCCTCTCAAAATCCGGCTTCTGAAAAGGAAAATAGAGATGGAGAAACCCATAATAGTATTTCTCCAAGAAACCAAGCGTTCGATAGAGGAACTAAAGAAAATAAGCAGGAAGGTCTGGTGCAATTGTGAAGTTATGGTGTCAGGAGCAAGAGGATCAACAGGAGGCATCGGGATTCTTTGGAACCCTGGAAAGGTGGCGCTATCTGGGTTCTTTTCCTCTTTGTTCTATCTCACGGTTGAGTTTTAGGTCTTGGGCACAAATACAAGGGGCTTCCTCTCTAATGTGTATGGCCCCTCAACTTGTAATTTGAAGCAAGCTTTCTTGATTTCTTTGCAGTCCCTTAAATATCAGGTGGGTCATTCACCCTGGATCTTGGGAGGTGACTTCAACCTGATATGTCATTTGGACGAGAAAAAAGGTGGGTTATGTCAGCTGAGTCCCATCAATGAACATTTCAATAATACTATGGAGGCCCTGGGGCTGGTGGATATCAGGACCTCGAATGGTACTTTCACTTGGAATAATAGGAGAACAGGGGACAGGAGCATAGCTTGTCGGTTAGACTGGTTCCTGGTCACTGAATCGATCATGTTGGCTGGGGGGGATATATCAGCAGCGTTTCTTCCATCGACGGGCTCTGATCATTGGCCAGTCAGTCTGGAATGGTCGTGCATCGAGGAAAATATTCGCAGACCCTTCAGATTCGAGCAGTTCTGGTTGCTCAATAAGGAATTCCTGGACAAGCTCAAACAGTGGTGGCTGGACAGTCCGGACTTTGAGGGTACATTGATGTACAAATTCCAGCAAAAGATGAAAGCTATGAAAAGTAATATAAAACGCTGGAACCGAGAATCCTTTGGGAACATTTTCCAAGAAAAAATGCGTATTGATATAAAAATGAAAGAAGTTCAGATGAAAGGTATTTTCTGGGGTTTTCCGGAGGAAGTTAAACAGGAAGAACGGTTGCTTCTCCAAGAATTCAATGATAGGGAGAGACAGGAGGAACTCCTGTGGAAGCAGAAATCCAGGAACCGTTGGTTGAAGGGGATCGGAACACCAAATTCTTTCACAGAGCGGCCATTCAACACCATCATTCGAACAGGGTGATGCATCTCAAAAGAAGGAATGGAACGATTGCAGAAACTCAGGAAGAGCTAGAAGAAACTTTGAACGAGTTCTTCGGAGACCTTTTGGATGAACCAGATATCGCTCGAGGAGAGGCCCAAGCCCAAATACTTTAGGTCATCCCCAGGGTGATTAATGAAGATCACAATGCGCTGCTTATGAAACCTATTGGGATGGAAGAGCTAGAGGAATCAGTGAAACAGATGGCAGAGGATAAAGCCCCTGGCCCGAATGGGTTCACCATAAATTTCTTTCATGTCTGTTGGCCTTGGATTAGGAGGAAGTTTTAGCACTGGTGGAGAATTCCAGAAAGTTGAAGACTATCCTTAAATCCCTCAATGCTACCCACCTATCTCTCATTCCAAAGGAGTCTGGATCGGAAGACCCAGGGAAATTCAGACCGATAGCTCTCTACAATGTTATCTACAAGATTATATCAAAAGTTATAGCGAATAGATTACAACCGCTTCTCCAGCTAGTCATTTCCCCTGAGCAAGCAAGCTTTGTGGAAGGACGCCAAATAACGGATGGGATAATCCTAATACATGAGATTATCCACTCCTTCAAAACTAAGAAAATCCCTGGTATGTTACTCAAACTTGACCTCTCCAAAGCTTATGATAGAGTGAATTGATTATTTCTTGAAAATATTTTGAGGAAATTTGGGTTCAGTAAGAATTGGACTAGCTGGGTTATGAGCTTGGTTTCCTCAGCCTTTTTTTCTATTCTGGTTAACAGAACCCCTTCCAAGCCGTTCAAGGCCTCAAGAGGAATCAGGCAGGGGGACCCCCTCTCTCCTTTCTTATTTATCATTGTGGACGAAGGATTAGGCCGATGGCTGAAGCATTTGAAAGAGAGAAACAGAATCACGGGGCTGACACTTTATGAAGGTCTTGATCCTCAAACCCACTAGCAGTTTGTGGACAACACGATGCTTATGGGACCCCCCAGTGTTCAGGAAGCTAGAGGGATTAAAGAGGGGCTGGATTTATTTCTACTAGCGAGTGGTTTGGAAATTAACAAGGATAAGTCGCAAGGTTACTTTTTCAACACCCCTAGAATAACCAGAAGGAATGTTATTCGGATTCTGGAATTTTCGGAAGTGTCCTTACCTTCCAAGTACCTGGGAGCTCCTCTGGCAGAATCCACCATCAAATAAATCTCATGGAAAGATCTTTTGGACAAAATGAAAGCTAAATTGGAACAATGGACCTTCCGTTCGTTGAACCTTCTGAGCCACACTACCTTGGTGAAGTCTATTCTCCAGGCCATGCCTGTTTACCTATTCTCGGTGTTGGCAGCTCCGAAGTCGGTTCTTAAGCAAATTCGTAACTGTCAAAGAAATTTTCTCCGGGGAGGATTTGAGAATCAGAGGAAGTGGGCCCTGATAGACTAGGAAACCCTGTGTAAACCGAAATTGAATAGAGGTCTAGGCCTTAGGGACCCTGTTAATTCTATAAGATCATGGGAAGCAAAATCTAGTGGAAATGGGTAAACCACACAGAGGAACCTTGGGGAAGATTATGGCATATGAAATACTCTTCACAATGGGATAAGACCCAACTTATCCGTTTCAACACTGAAGGTCCGGGATCAAGAATATGGAAAGCTGCGCTGGAAAACAGAGACATTGTCCAGAAACATAGTTTTGGGGAGATTAAAGATGGGGCTATAGCCCGATTTAAGGATGATGCATGGCAGCAGATGCCGAGTCTCAAAAGTACGATAATGGACCCGATCCTCAAGCTTATTCTGGAAGCTAACCAGCCGAAGATGGTGCGAGAATTCTAGGAAACGCAGAATGAAGATGACCATTTCCGGGTATGGAAGAACAAGGATTGGTGGCAAGCTCTAGTGTCGGAAATGAACATCGAGGAATTTTATATGGAGCTAACAAAACGTAAAATTCCTATCTAGGAGGGTAATGACAAGATTAGATGGGGGTATTCGTCGTCTGGGAATTTTAATGTAAAAGAAGCCTTGAAAATCTCATTGGGTATCCACCTAATGAATAAAGAAGAAAGATGGAAGAAAATATGGAAAGGGAAACTATGGCCAAAAGTGGAAACTTTCTGTTGGCTCCTGTTGCACCGAAGAATTCTAACGTGGGATAATCTGATAAGAAGGGGTTTCGTCGGACCGTCTATATGCCCATTATGCAAGCAAAATCCTGAAACTATCAATCACCCGCTAGATTCTTGCCGGTTTGCTTCATTTTTATGGGACAAAGGAAAGGAACGGTTTGGGAAGACAGCCAGGGTAATTGCCCGACCAGATTTAGCAGTGGCAAATTGGCCGGCCAAAGTATATAAAAATGATATTTTGAATTGGATGTGGGAGTTATTCCCGGGGTTTGTGGTATGGACAACATGGAAGGAACGTAATAAAAGAATCTTCAAAGGAAAGCAAAATACGCCAATGGAAGTCTGGAAAATTTTGGTAAGTTATCTCTAGGAATCCCTCACCCTGACACATTGGAACCAGGAAGTCATGTGTAACGATGTGCAGGAAAGAATTATTTTGAATGCGTGGGGAATTGTAAGTATACCTGTGTGTATAAACAATCCATGTCTTTCGTCCTCGCAGCCTGTCAGTCCTGATCGGTGGATTCAGCCTCCAGCCGGAGTGTTCAAACTCAACTTTGACAGGGCGGCTAAGGGAAACCCGGGAGATGCAGGTTTCGGGGGGGTAGTTTGTGACAGTGATGGCAACATTCTCGGTGTCTTCTGGGGAGACATGGGGGAAAATACCAACAATGTAGCGGAGTTAGAAGGTTTAATCTGTGGTTGCAGATGGGCGATCCAAAAGGGGTGGCTACCACTGGAAGTAGAGGGAGATTCTCTTATCATTATAGCTATGGCAAAGAGGGTGCAATGTGGATAAGCTATGGAGAAAGTTGTGCTGAATTGGAGGTGGGAGAGTCGCCTAAGTATTTTGCGATCGATGGTGCATAGGAGATCGGCTTTGCAATTTTTGCATGTTAGAAGAAATGGCAACAAGGTGGTGGACACCTTAGCTAACAAAGGGGTGAAGGCAGGAAGTTCTTTTTGCGGGCGCTCTTTACCGGAGTTAGAAGATTGGGTGTTTAGGGAGAAATGCCTCAGGCTTGCCGTTGAAGATAGAAGACACGTGGTGGAGAGGCGTGGTAGTAGTACTAGCCATGTGGAGGGCAGCATGGACGAGGGACATGGTGATAGGTCAGGCCATGTGGTCCGCTGATCTCTTCAGGCTCCGAATATCACCTCGCTTAATGATCCTACCATAATAAGGATCGTCACTCCCGATGGCTCACGTCATAGTCGATCAGGAGTATGTCAGGAGGGAAGTGATCCCGGGAATGGGAGAATCGCGGTGGAACGATCTGAGTGGGACACGTCTCTTCCTGCTCGTCGGTGATAACCGAAATTTGTTTGGCGGGGACGGTGTTGATCTCAAGGGGGAATTTGCCGGCGGTTTGGGTAGGCCATCACTTCGTGGTAGCTGTTTGCAACATGATTGACAGGTGTAGGGATGAGTTCACATCAAGTGTAATATCCTCCCGTACTCTGGACAGAAGGTGGAGCAGCCCCTCGAATAAATGGAGGGAGGATATGTTGAGATTGAGGTTATGGGGCAGTACTTCCAGCGGTGATTTCATGGTATGTTGGAGGTACGAGAGAATCAAGAGATATGTAATGGCCTTCAATGATGGAATGACAATGAATCATTTGGATGGATGGGCTGTTAATGAGCTACCCGGGAGGATGGGTATAAGAGTGGTTCGGCAGACTAGTCTTATTGGAATCGCCTGCTTTGGGTTATTTTTAGTAACTTTCCTGTGTTGCCTTCTCTGTGGGTCTTGAGTGCAGATTGGGTGTGTCTGATTTCTGCAAGAGAGTTCATGGCTATACGCAAGAGAGCATGTAGTCGAAGAGGGTTGAATTGGGGTGGGGTGTCTGGTCGCCCGGGTGGTGAGGATCTGGAAGCTGGGTCGTCATCGACCTAGCGACACTCTAATAACTGGGACCCTGTGAACCCCTAGCCGTTTAACTGGAGTGCGATGTATCTGGATGAAGCTTCGTCCAGTGTGAGTTCCAAAATTGCGTATAAATAAATTGAGTTGGTGAATGAAGTGGAGGCGAGGCTTGGTCGTAAGGTGGCAGAAAGCCCGTACTGGATGGCCAGAATTCTGTTGGTAAGGGAAATTCAAGCTCGTACCCAGCTAATGCAGAATATTCATGAAGCCCTGATTGTAATGAAAGGTGGCCAGCAGGCCAATTCTTCAGGGCTCCGTTTAATGAAGAAAGTTCTAAAGGAAGCAGTGGACTCTCCTTGGGATAATTTCTTAGAAGAGTCGGACTTGCCTGCCGGGGGAGTTTCAGGCCCCTAGAAGCAGTGGCAGAAGTGGTGGGTCTTCTGATGACCTTGGTTTTTGGTGGTTTTTGGTTAGTCGGCCTCCTAGCATCATCGGAAGCTCACGACTGTGCAGATTTCGGTCGACGCTAGTGCAGATGGTGTAGCTGGAATCACAGACGTTCAACGGGTTATAAGTAAGTCTAGTGGCTCACTTGATTTGTGCCAGTCTACTCGTAGGCGAAGCTATCTTTTTGTATTTTGGGTTCTGGCTGTCTCTGTGGAACGGACTCTGGATGGTTGTTTTTCTGTCTGTTGAATTGGTCTTCCCTTTATGTTAACTTGGAAGTAGGGGGGATTATGTTTCATCGTTGTATCTGGGTTCAAACTCTTAATGTATGTAATTGAAAGTTTGTAGGTTTTTGAAGCAAGTTTTGTTGGCCATGCCCAGTCTCTTAGGGTGGCTCGAGCCG